>CM066168.1:53517007-54717007 GCA_033629205.1 Lithocarpus polystachyus
GAATTTTTATTTATTTGGAATTTTACTTCGGGTTGATGTGATTAAGTTGTGTTTTTAATTATTTTTTTTCTTTTTGATTTCATAGATGTTATCGTATTGTATTATAAAGATAGTATATAAAAATATAATGTTATTTTATTATATTACATGACTGGATAATTATGTTTATTACAATTTTTTTTTTTACTTTTTTCTTCTCATATTATTTTCTATAAAGTTTTTATTATTCTCTCTCACATTCTTTCTTAAAAAATTGGTTATTCTCTCTCTTGATTTTTTTTTATTATTTCTTACAACTCTACTTTATATTGATGAATCATTGTGATTTTTAAAACTCTATTTTGGGTTCATACAATTTGGTTTATATTTTTTAGTTCCCATCACAAATAGTCTCTCTACTGAAAGCTCGAAAATGTGTTAAAACACAAAAGCTATTTAGACCCTCAAATTAAATATTATAGCTCGGTTAATTTTACTCTTACTTAAACTAAGTGCGGAAAAGAGTAAATGCGAGCGAATAGATAATAAAATTACTCTAAGCCATATTCATCAAAACACAGCAGTAAAATGAAAGCTAAGAGAGTAACGAAGAATAATGCAAATACAAGATAACACGCTGATGTGTTATCGAAGAGGAAATCGAAGTACTCAGCGTAAAACCTCTCCGCCGCGGTCCAAGCGGTAAATCGATCCACTAGACAATCAGTTAGGATACATGTATAGCAAGAGACCCTCCAAGCCGAATCTACCTAATGCACCTAAGCCTTCCAAGCTCATACTCTAACAAGGCTTCTCGGAACCGTGTCTTGTCTAGCTTTCCGGATCCCGCAAATGCGCCCAATTGCATCCGCTGAAGCTTGACTTCTTCCAATGCTTCCTAGCAGCACCAAAACCTCACTTAACACTCAGAATGGGTGTGGTAAGTGTTTGGACTATCAACCTCTCAAGGATATGGAAATGGAGAGGTAAGAGTTGAGGAAAACTACAATGGATTGTGTAGAGAATTGTGGGTATATCAATCTCTCACTCTCAAGGGTTGTGGCTAGGGTTTTCTCTTTGAAAAGCACTCCTTAGCATATGTAGGTAATGATGGTATATATAGTATGGGTAGAGATAGGGTGTATCAGATAGGACAAATTGGCAAAACAGAATATTTAGTGGGTATCTCGCGGGAAGGCCTTACCCACGAGACACTCGCGAAAACCAGCTATCACCATCCTGTCTAGACTCTTCGCATTCTAGTCATGTACAGAGCACATGCTTCACTTCCCGGGAATGATACCCGCAAAAACTTCTTTGTCTTTAATATGCCTTGAGTCTTCACACACTTTCTCACACACAACCCTTACAAGAAAATCCCACAAGAAATACAGGATACATAAGATTGAACATAATTATAATCAAATTTGGCACATAATTAAAGTCAATACAAAATAGTTGTAAATCACAACTTTACATATACAATAAAATTTAGATAATAAATTATACATATTTAGTATAAGTTTAATATGTATATGCCACCATATGTTTATATTTCTAATAGAATACAAGTCCAAGATTTTGTTTAGAGAGAAAAAGAATTATACATACATACATATATATATATATATATATATATCTACCTGTACATAATGATCCTACCATTTTCCTTGTCTTTAGACCTCAATCATTTAAATAACTTTAGTTTTAAAATACAGAAAATAAAGGCAACAAATTATTTTTTTGATAATCATTGTGGGGATAGGGGCCCAAGACTGTGTACCGGGCCTCATAGAGCTTGAGACCCCAAAAAATCACGTATTGGCCTCGTAGGGATAAAGGCCCAAAACCACGCATTGGGCCTCCAATTATATCCGAGGACGATGTAAAGTCCGAGGAGAGGTAAATGAACACATAGAATCCCAGATCGTAATTTATCACTTTTGGGATAAGTAAGGGCAATCTGAGGAGTGACCCTAGCTCTGGAGGAATGAAAATCCCTAAAAAATATCTAAGGGAAGGCTACTACCACCACATTAAATGTGCTGCACCTACTCTTCTGACCGCATTTATGTGGAGAAAACCCCTGAACAGTGTAACCTTGGCCACCGCAACTCACAGAAGGCCAAAAGAAGATGCATGATAGGACGTGTACTCAAGTGAAGACTTAGATAATTGACAAGTGTAGGGTGGAGATGATCTTGAAAGAACTATATAAGGTGAAAGAATCCTTCTTAGAAAGAGAGAGAAAAAGGGGGACGAGAACCTGTTTCTGAACTAAGAACTGCAAGTGTTATAATTGACCTTCTCGGACCCTTGTTTAAGAATAATTTTTTGAACTTGGGCTTTTTACCTTTCCCTTCCGGAGACCTCGATCCATTGTATTGACTGTTTAAATCAATCTAGCCCAACTTTCGTTTCCCACTCTCTAAAAATTCATTGTTTAGGGGCCATATGGGCCCACCCGTCCAATCAGGGTTGGTTCGCCAAATTCGTGTCCTTACAATCATATAGGCAGCAAATTATGTTGCCGGCCAACTTCAGGTTATTTCTCCACACACAGAAGGTTATTTCTCTCATTCTCTCTCTCAAAATTTTGTTTTTTCATTTTTGGTGGATTTATTTTTTAATTGTTTTACATCTCTACTTTAGATTAATGAATTTTTATAGTATTTGAAATTCTACTTTGGGTTGATGTGATTAAATTTTGTGATTTGAATTTGTTTTTTTTTTTTTTTCTCTCTCTTTGATTTCATAGATGTTATCATATTGTATTATAAAGATGGTGTACGGACCGGGCCCAAGCCCACTCATTTGGGCCTAGCAGAACTTATCACCACGTGGCACACAGGGCCCGAACAGTCCCTTATGAACGGGGCTGGGCCGGAAAATATTGGGCTCCCGACGGGTTGGTAACGCTGACGAGAACTCCGTTGCACACAGTATCCTTTCTTTATCACTTGGTCGGTAAGTTACCCGATCACAGGGTAGCAATTAGTATTACCATGTGTTTGTTCACGGGGAAGCGTGATGTTCGGATTGGTCGGCAAAACACCCATGAACTCGTAGCCGTGCATAATGCAGCAACGAAGAGCAAGTTCCCAAGCCACTTTGCTGCTCAACTACCAAATTCCCACTTAACAACGATAACATTGGACCCTCTCTTCCACTATCGATTGGAATAATCATAACACCTCCACCCAGTTAAGGCTATAAATAAGAAAGAGCTGTGAAGGAGAGGGGGTTCGAGAGGAGAAAAAAGAGAGGAACAGAGAGAGAGAGCGAGAGAGAGAGAGAGAGTAAATTAATGAAGGGAGAACAGACTGATCGGGAAGTAAGGAGTTTAATGGGCCTCAGTGCATTGAGCTCCCCATTGTAGGAAAAGCAAAGCCCACTCCACAAATAAATTGAGCCCAAACGAGAGTCTGGTCCAATAGGCTTCCTCGTGGTACGCACAATTGGCGTCGTCTGTGGGAATCTCCTACTAAGCGGTAGCTCGGCCGTGGTTCACACCAGGGGTGATGTCTGAGAGACGATCGGGAAGTCATGCTGAGACCGGTTCGGTAGGGTCCTCGCAAGGATCCACTTGGCGGGAACGAAGGCAGAAAAGGCACGAGGACAGGCACCGTGAAGAAGACGGAGAGCAGTCCGGCCGGAGCGAAGGATCGCGCCGAACTCATCAAACAGTGTCCGGCGCCACAGAAAACAGACGACCCGATCCGAGAGACGAAGAACTGGAGCGGCTACGGAGGCTGGTAAGGGATCTGGAGCTGGAGGCAGAAAGACGCCGGGGAGCAAATTTAGACCAACGGGGGGGGAGACAGAGAAGAACGAGGAAAAGCCAGGGAGCACATTCCGAGCATTCTAACCATCGTCGACAGCATGATCGTTCGCATTCACGGGAGAGGCAGGGACACCGGGATCGCTCCCGATCACGCGGTTATGCCGACCGTGGATCAGATTCCCCGGAGGAGCAACGCCCGCGAAATGCAGCCATGGACGCAATGAGCCGGGCGCTACGTAAAGCCGCACGGTCCCCGTTCTCCGATGAAATTGAACAGGCTCCCATGCCGAACAGGTTTAACCGGCCACCGTTCAATTCTTATGACGGAAGAACCGACCCGGTGGAGCATGTCAGTCATTACATTCACATGATGTCTTTGCACAAGCGTGATGATGCACTGATGTGCAAAGTCTTCCCCTCCAGTCTCGGCTCTACTGCGTTGAGATGGTTTAATGGGCTTCCGAAGGGTTCTATTTGCAACTTCGCGGAACTGATTCAGGAGTTCGGTGCCCGGTTTGTGACTTGTAGCCGGGTTCCGCAGCCTGTGGATGCATTACTATCCATAAAGATGAGGGTTGGGGAGACCCTACGCAGTTACGCGAACCGCTATTGGGAGCTCTACAACGAGATCGGAGGGGGCAACGAGAAGATAGTAGCAAGTACTTTCAGAATGGGGCTCCCCGAGGATTCCGAGCTACGAGAGTCGTTGACTAGGAAACCCCCAGAGGGCATGAGGCAGCTAATGAGGCGCATAGAGGAGTATAAACGCCTAGAAGATGATCGGATACAAAGTAAAGGTAAAGCCCTGCTGACCACCCGTCCTTGGCATTATGAATTCCAACCAAAACCTAGAAAGGGCCCAGCCGTCCAAGAGCTAGGGTTACAACATGAGGAAGTAAACGCGTTGTTCAAGGAGCCGGTGCACAGGATCGTTGACCGGATAAAGAACGAGCCATACTTTAGATGGTCGAGTAAGATGGCGGGCGATCCATCCCGGAGAAACCAAAACTTGTACTGTACATACCACAAGGATAAGGGACACACAACCGAGCATTGCCGGGTACTAAAGGATCACTTGGCACAGTTGTTGAGAGCAGGGCCCTTGAAAGAGTTCGTTATCAACACGGAAAACACTGAAGGTGAACTGGGCGCAAAGCCGGGCAGGGGCCCCCGTCCGCCTCCCATTGGAATAATTGAGGTAATTCACGTTGCACCAAGAGATGTCATGAGGATCGGCAGGTGTGAGGTCTTGATGGCGACCCCGGCTGACTTAGGTACGGAGGAAATATCACCTGCAAAAAGGGCAAGACTTGCCCGGGAGATTATCGCTTTCGGTGACGAAGACCTAGTGGGAACAATACAGCCGCACGACGACGCACTGGTGGTGACGGCTCAGATAGGCGGATTCTTGGTAAAGAGGTTGTTAGTTGACCAAGGAAGCGGCGCCGAGGTCATGTATCCCGACCTGTACAGGGGGCTCGGGCTGAAGGCTGACGATCTCACGAAGTACGACACGCCCTTGATCGGCTTTGACGGCCAGGTAGTGGTTCCAGAGGGGCAAATCTCCCTTCCCGTGGTTTTGGAAGGCAAGGAAGTCACGGTGACGTTCATAGTGGTCGCATCATTCTCCCCTTACACCGCTATTCTTGGGAGGCCGCGGATCCATGCCATGGGGGCCGTGCCGTCCACCCTGCACGTAAAGATTAAGTTCCGGACCGAACAAGGTATCGCAGTGGTAAAGGGCAGCCAACAAACGGCCAGACAGTGCCTTATTGCAGCAGTGAACCGGGAATGTCGAACCATCGAAAGAGGGGGTCAATCTGAAGAGACCCCTTCATAACAATTACTGCGGCCCTCGGGGGAAGCGGGGGCTAATCCCACAGAGGAACTGATCAGAGTGAGACTGTTGCCGGACAAGTGCAGGTATTTCCAGATAGGGGCAAGCTTGACAAACGAGGAAAGGGTAGAAACGTTGCTGCTTCTTATCCAGAATGTAGATATATTCGCTTGGAGCCCGTATGAGGTGCCCGGAGTAGACCCCGAGTTCATCGTTCACTGTCTCAATACCGACCCGACCATAATCCCTAAAAGGCAGCGGCCGAGAAGATCAGCGAAGGAGCACGTCGAGGCAGTAAAAGTGGAAGTAAAAAAACTGAAGGAAGCGGGGGCAATAAAGGAGGTTTTCTACCCGGACTGGTTAGCGAACACGGTAGTAGTGAAGAAGAAGAACGGTAAGTGGAGGGTTTGTGTAGATTTCACGGATTTGAACCGAGCATGTCCAAGAGATCCGTTCCCGATGCCGAAGATCGACCAATTGGTAGACGCCACCTGCGGACACCCCAGGATGAGCTTCCTGGACGCTTTCCAGGGATATCACCAAATAGCCCTAGCAGTTGAAGATCAGAAGAAGACGGCATTTATCTCGTCGGAGGCTAATTATCACTACACGGTGATGCCCTTCGGTCTAAAGAATGCCGGGGCCACCTATCAGCGAATGATGACGAGGATGTTCCGTGATAAGATAGGACACACGGTGGAAGTATACATAGATGACATGGTCGTCAAAAGCAAATGCGAATCCGGGCACAATGAGGATCTCCTCGGTGTGTTTGAAATCCTCCGGAGACATCGGTTGCGCCTTAATGCTGAAAAGTGTGTATTCGGGGTGGGAGCAGGAAAATTTTTGGGATATTTGGTCAATACACGGGGAATAGAGGTCAACCCCGACCAGATTGGGGCCGTGATGAATTTGATGCCCCCGAGGAACCCAAAGGAAGTGCAGATTCTAACTGGGATGTTGGCCGCCCTTAACCGGTTCATCTCAAAATTTGCCGACCGGTGCCGTCCTTTTTACCAACTACTGAAGAAGTGGAGAGGGTTTGAATGGGACAAGAAGTGCGACGAAGCATTCCAGGATTTGAAGATGTATCTGACACGGGCCCCTGTACTGACCGCACCATTGCCCGGAGAAGACTTATATATGTACCTCTCAGTTTCGGAACACGCGGCCAGTGCCGTGCTCCTAACGAACCGGGATGCACAAAGGCCCGTGTATTATATTAGCAAGACATTGGTCGATGCGGAGACCAGATACTTGCCCTTGGAAAAACTGGTGTTGGCTCTGGTGCACGATACTAGAAAGTTGCCGCACTACTTCCAAGCCCATACCGTGTATGTGTTAACCGAGTACCCTTTGCAGTCCTTATTGAGAAGATCAGACTTCACAGGCCGGATAGCTAAATGGGGGACTCGGCTCGAAGCCTTCGACATAAGGTACAGGCCGCGGAATTCGATCAAAGGTCAGGTATTGGCAGACTTTGTGGCCGAGTTCTCCCCCAAGAATGGGGGGGAGATGGTTTGCCAGGTAGCCTCCCCACCGTGGAAGGTCTACGTGGACGGCGCTTCAAGCTCAACAGGGGCCGGAGCTGGGATCGTTTTGATCACACCAGAGGGCATTTGGCTGGAACATTCCTTTAAACTCGGATTTAAGGCTTCCAATAACGAAGCAGAATATGAAGCATTGCTTACCGGCCTAAGAACTGCGGCGAGGTTAGGAGCAAGGAGCGTTGAAATATACTCGGATTCACGGCTGGTTGTCAACCAACTGCAGGGAAGTTTTGAAGCCAAAGATCCCAGGATGAAGAGGTACTTGCAGCTGGCAAGAAAGGTCATGACTGAGTTCAGAACGGCAAAAGTAGCCCAGATTCCCCGGGGACAAAACAGGCATGCAGACTCGCTGGCCACACTGGCCTCGACGCTAACCGAAAATGTGCCACGGATGATCAAGGTAGAGCTTATACAGGAGCCTAGCATCCTAGAGGTAGAGGAAGCTGCCGGCCTAACAGTCGGTATTGGCAGCGTCACCCATGCCGGGCCTTGCTGGATGGACCCTATCATTGAATTCCTGACCGGTAATCAGGTCTCGGGCAACGAAAAGGAAACCGAGAAGATTCGTCGTGTAGCAGCCAGGTACTGGTTGTCAGCAGATCGAAAATTGTACCGGAGATCCTATGGAGGACCGTACCTGTTGTGCTTACGTCCCGGTCGGGTGAACGAACTGTTGACTGAGTTACACGATGGGGTATGCGGTAGTCATGTGGAAGGACGTTCATTGGCGCACCGGGCAATCACCCAAGGATTCTGGTGGCCGCAGATGCAAAAAGATGCCGCCGAGTATGTACGGAAATGTGAGAAATGCCAAAGGCACGCCCCATCGGTCCATTAGCCGGCGGGACCTCTCAACCCAGTCAGCAGTCCCTGGCCTTTCGCCTAATGGGGGCTGGATATTATCGGTCCATTTCCCCGGGCTACGGGAAACCGGAAGTTCGTCCTCGTAGCCGTGGATTATTTTACCAAATGGGCTGAGGCTGAGGCATTAGCAAACATTCGAGACACGGACGTCAAGAAGTTCGTGTGGAAAAACATAGTGACGAGGTTCGCGGTACCGTACTGCCTCGTATCTGACAATGGGTTACAATTCGATAGCCGGGCATTTCGCGAATTTTGCAGCAACCTGGGCATCAAGAACAGGTACTCGACACCGGCCTACCCTCAGAGCAACGGACAAGCCGAAGCCGTTAACAAGACGATTGTGAGCGGGTTGAAGAAGAGATTGGACGGAGCGAAAGGAAGGTGGGCGGAGGAGCTCCCTAGCGTGTTATGGGCATATCGGGAGATCTACTGGGGAAACCCCTTTTTCCCTGGCCTACGGGGTGGAGGCTGTAATCCCAGCCGAGGTGCATTTGTGTAGTGCTCGGGTGAGGGGTTTTGACGCCGGTCAGAACGAGAAAATGCTGGCACAGCATTAGATCTGCTCGAAGAGTTCAGAGACACCGCCCTAATACAGCTTGCCGGGTATCAGCAGAAGATGGCTCGCCGCTACAACCAAAAGATAAGGACGAGAGAGTTTGGTGCAGGGGACTTAGTTCTGCGACGAGCAGTGGGTAACATGCGCGATACCAATGCCGGGAAGCTGGCTGCTGCCTGGGAAGGGCCGTACCGGGTCACTGCAATAGATGGGGAAGGGGCTTACTATTTGGAGAGCTTAGACGAGAAACCACTTCCTCGGCCATGGAACGTTCATAACCTGAAAAAATTTTATTACTGAGGAATTCTAAAAGAAACTTTGGATCCATTCGTTATCCTGTGTTCATTTTATTTATTGTGATCTCCGGAACGCATAGTTGGCGCAGTGTTGCCTGCCGGTAAACTCCTTTTCTAAGGACAGAAACCTGTCCCCGGTTCGATCACGTTCACCGAGCAGGTGGAAACCTAAAAGAAAAATATCTAAGGACAGAAACCTGTCCCCGGTTCGATCACGTTCACCGGGCAGGTGGAAACCTAAAGGAAAAATATCTAAGGACAGAAACCTGTCCCCGGTTCGATCACGTTCACCGGGCAGGTGGAAACCTAAAGGAAAAATATCTAAGGACAGAAACCTGTCCCCGGTTCGATCACGTTCACCGGGCAGGTGGAAACCTAAAAGAAAAATATCTAAGGACAGAAACCTGTCCCCGGTTCGATCACGTTCACCGGGCAGGTGGAAACCTAAAAGAAAAATATCTAAGGACAGAAACCTGTCCCCGGTTCGATCACGTTCACCGGGCAGATGGAAACCTAAAGGAAAAATATCTAAGGACAGAAACCTGTCCCCAGTTCGATCACGTTCACCGGGCAGGTGGAAACCTAAAAGAAAAATCTCTAAGGACAGAAACCTAAAAGAAAAATTTTCAAGAACGGAAACCTGTCCCCGGTTCGATCACGGTCACCGGATAGGTTGAAACCTAAAAGCAAAATTTCTAAAGATAGAATTCTAAAAGTAAAACTCCTAAATGCAGATGAATGTTTTCGGTACGATCTATTTGCCGAGAAATAATTGCCCTGATCTGATCCTTGTCACCAAGTGACCAGATTTAACAACTAAACCATCATGCGAAGTTTTGGTTGAACAATCCCAACCGTCTTCACGGAGCAATCATGTTAAAAACAAAATGTTCGGGAATATGCAACGAATATAAGCATACAGCAATCAAATGGAGTACTTAATAGCCAAACAAACTGGAATAAGTCTACATAATACCGAGAAATAAAATATTGTACGGACGCCACAACCCGACGTCTAGGCACACGAAATAAAAAGAAAGTCAAAAACGATAATGATGATGTCCGAGATTATTCCGGCACCACAACCCGGTGCCTAGGCAAATGAAGCAAATAAACGATAACATAAAAACACTAACAAACTTAGGTCGCTGGGTGGAGCGGAGAGGGTGGAGACGAGCCAACAGCTTCCTGTCCTTGATTCTCTTCACTGGGCACTTGCCGGGGCCCTTTATTACCGGGAGCATTGAGGGTACTGGACACTTCAAGATCAAGATCTTCGACGTGAGAGTCTATAGCCCGGACCAGCTCCCTCATGCTAGGGGTATCTTCCTCGTCAGCTGGGATCGCCTGGCTCTGGACTGGGATAGGAGGAGTTGGTCGGGGGATATTCTCCGAGACCCAGAGAGAGGAGTCCCCGGGTACACCAGCTTCTCGAATTGCGGCCAACCAACCTTCTTCAAAGCCGCGGACCCTAGCCTGGAAAACGACCGGCTCCACGGAATTTTCAGCATCCGCGAAGCCCTCATTATACCACTTTTCCTCACATGCCTCCAAAGCCGCCTTTAGGTCAACTACTTCATCGGCACGGGCCATTGCCAGGCTATCGGCTTGAGCCAGTCTCAGCTCCATTTCGTTCAACTTCTCCATCAGCTCGGATACTCTTCTCTCCGCTAGTCGCTTAGCTTCCTCCTCGGATTGCGCCCTCCGCTCGGCATTCACAGCAGCTGTGGACCTCTCCCGAGCCGTCTCAGCAGCCACTTCTCTGAGCGCCTTCTCCCCCTCGGCATCCTCAGCCAGCTCGTTCATTCTCTCTCCAAGCACGTGAGTAATCTGAGCGGCCTGTGACACAGTATCAGTGAGTTTAGAAGAAACAAAGAGATAAGTACACGCGAATTAAGTTGAGAGAGAACTTGAAGGGAAAATTCACCACTATAGTGTGCCATTGGAGCCACCTGGCTATAGACTCTTCAATGCCGTCCCGGAAAAACTGGACGTCCGCGGGCAGCATCAGGCCACTGGCCAAGCTGTGGGCTACCCGGCCACCCTCTCCCTGTGCCCATAGCCGTATGCTGGCCGTGGCTGGCAGGGGCTCGTTTCCCAGCAAGAAGGTCGGTTGCCAACTGGGCGCCTGCCGGGAGGAGGAGGCCTGTCCAGCAACTCCCTGGATGGCCGGCTGAGAGCTACCCGCAGGGTCACGAATCATTATCCCGCCAGAGGGGCGGGGAGGGGTCTTGGAGGATACATCACCTTGTCTCCCGGGAGGGGGGTCCTCAACACGCTGTTTCTTCTTTTGTTTGGCAGGCTGAGGAGGAGGGGAACGGTCTCGGACCCGGGTTGGCTGTTGCTGGCCTTGTTGCCTCGGGCCGGGAAGAAAGCGGTCAACGGTCAATGTCTTTCGGGTAACCATCACGTCAGCTGGGGTAGTGGTTCGGATGCCTTCAGCAATGCGAGTTTGGGGTATTTCAGATTCAGCGTCACCTTGTTCAACTGGAACGTGTGCTCGTTCCTTTAATAACCGAGAAGCTCTCTCGGCAGATTCGTCTCGGACGGGGGGAATATCGTCGGCTGTTGTGTAGCGCGGGCCGATGTCTCGGGCTTCTCCTACGGTTAGTGAGGGGGGTAGGAAGTTGGCGTGCCGGACATCAATATAAGAAAGCAGTGGAATATCTACCAAGAGAGCCTGGGAGAACGGCTGCCAAGTTCGGTAGACGGGGGAACAGCCCAAAATTAGATGTGACGCCCGGAGCTGCCCGTGTGTGTGTACGAAAATTTCAGACCTTAGCACGAAGTTCAAATCCCTCACGTGCACTGATCTGATGTCCGGTGTGAACACTCTTCCGTCTGAAAAAGAAAGAGACAACCAATCAGATCCCATTGCAAACGAGACAAGAATGAAAAATAAGGAGAATATAAAGGGACAATAATGATAATAAAGGGAACAATTAAAGGGAGATTGATGTACGGTACGAACCAACTTCTCTCCGGGAAAGGGGGCAGGGAGTGTCATCGGCAAACCAGTTGCCGCTCACCCGGACAAATTCCCCGGCGGAATTTTTATTAGAATCGGGTAAGCAAGAGATCAGCCGTACCCTCATATCTCTGACCTTCAAATAATAGTTGGTCCTCTTACTCCCGCACAAGCTATACATGTGATTTATATCATTATGATCCAGTTGTAGACCATAAATCCGGTTCAATCGGTCAACACAACTAACTACCCGGTAAAAATTGGGAGGAAGTTGCTCGGGAGACAGTCCGTAGAACCTAAGGGTGCTAAGTAACAGGATATTCACGGGAAACCTAACCCCGCCCTCTAGAATGGCCATTAAAGGGAAAAAAGCAATGTTGGGTCCTTTGTGTAGAGCAATTTCGCTCTCGTGACAATACGCAACATTCACATCCTCTGGGATGTTGAATGTCCGCCTAAAGGAGGCTAGAGATGTTTCGGTGTTCAACAAATGAGCATAACCCATTGTAAAAAGTATGGAAACTAAGAATGGAAGCTAAAGGAAGAGATAAAAGTAGAAAGGAGAGGCAGAGAACTTACTTGGGATTATAGGAAAGGGTTGTTCTGGGCTGGGTAATGACCACTCAGATGAATGCTCGGCAGAGAGGAAATTCAGGAATTGAGGGGAGTAAAAGTGTTGGAGCGACTTAGAATGGATTATTTATAGGCGTGAGGAATGCAATGATGAGCATCATTTAATGAAGAGGGAAGGAGCGGGAAAGGTTGCAGCTTTTCACTTGTAGCGCCTCGGTTCGCGAACCGTCAGGCAATAATGATGGATAGTGCAGCTGGCTGGAGTGACGCGCCTTTTCAGGGCGCATTAAAGTTTTGCCTACTAACCTTTCAGTATCAAAACTCCACCTTCAACGGCAAAAGCAGCACCCGGGTCACCTTGATTTGTCCCCGGCAAGCGGATGCAAATCAAGGGGGGGTTAATGTACGGACCGGGCCCAAGCCCACTCATTTGGGCCGAGCAGAACTTATCACCACGTGGCACACAGGGCCCGAACAGTCCCTTATGAACGGGGCTGGGCCGGACAATATTGGGCTCCCGATGGGTTGGTAATGCTGACGGGAACTCCGTTGCACACAGTATCCTTTCTTTATCACTTGGTCGGTAAGTTACCCGATCACAGGGTAGCAATTAGTATTACCATGTGTTTGTTCACGGGGAAGCGTGATGTTCGGATTGGTCGGCAAAACACCCATGAACTCGTAGCCGTGCATAATGCAGCAACGAAGAGCAAGTTCCCAAGCCACTTTGCTGCTCAACTACCAAATTCCCACTTAACAACGATAACATTGGACCCTCTCTTCCACTATCGATTGGAATAATCATAACACCTCCACCCAGTTAAGGCTATAAATAAGAAAGAGCTGTAAAGGAGAGGGGGTTCGAGAGGAGAAAAAAGAGAGGAACAGAGAGAGAGAGCGAGAGAGAGAGAGAGAGTAAATTAATGAAGGGAGAACAGACTGATCGGGAAGTAAGGAGTTTAATGGGCCTCAGTGCATTGAGCTCCCCATTGTAGGAAAAGCAAAGCCCACTCCACAAATAAATTGAGCCCAAACGAGAGTCTGGTCCAATAGGCTTCCTCGTGGTACGCACAGATGGTATATAAAAATATAATGTTATTTTATTATATTACATGATTGGATAATTTATGTTTATTACAATTTTTTTTTACTTTTTTCTTTTTATATTATTTTCTATTAAGTTTTTATTATTCTCTCTCACATTATTTCTTAAACAATTGGTTATTCTCTCTCTTATTTTTTTATTCTTTCTTACAACTCTACTTTATATTGCTGAATCATTGTGATTTTTAAAACTCTATTTTGGGTTCATATGATTTGGTTTATATTTTTTAGTTCCCATCACAAATAATCTCTCTACAATAAAATTTAGATATTAAATTATACATATTTATTATAAGTTTGATATGAGTTTTGATTATCATGATAATCTTTTTTAAGAGAATGAATAATTTATTTAAATAAAAATTACACACACACACACACACATATGTGTGTGTGTATATATATATATATATATATATTGCTTAAATATATAATCAACCTCATGCAATATATTCAAAAGTAACGATGTTAAAACAAATGAATAATTGTCCTAAAGATTACATTTGTATATTCATGGCCTTTATGTTTAGAAAGACCTTCACTTAAATTTAGTCATACTGAAGTTGACTAAAATGATACGGTGATGTGGTTCATTAAAAGCGTAGCAATAATAAATAATATACTTAAGAATTGGACCAAATGGAACAAAGACTGAATGGACCAAATAGGAACAAGGTGGACCGAATGGACCTAATAAGAGGAAAGTGGACAAAATTGACTAAACGGGACCAAATTGGACCGTAGGACCAAAGTGAACATATTGGACCGAAGTGGACAGACTGGACTGGATAGAATCAATCTGGATTGAATAGGACTAAAGTAGACAGAATGGACCGAATAGAATCAATTTGGACTGAATAGGACTACAGTGGACAGAATGGACTGAATAGGACCAATGTGGACCGAATGTAGCAAATAGGAGTGAAGTGGACTGAATAAGACTGAACAGACCGAAGTAGACTGAATAAAACTTTAGTGGACCTGAATAGGACCGAATAAGACCAAATTGGATTGAAGAGAACATAATGGACTAAACCAATGTGGACTGAATAAGACTTTTGAATATTTATTATTTTTATTGCATTTTTTGGGCTCATATTTCTAATTTCTAATGTCTATTTTATTTGTATTTTTTAATTCAAAACTAAAGAGTTTAACCTGAATATAATAAAATTTCATACTTTTCAACCCAAAAACTAAAGGAAAAAAAGAAGAAGAAATTTTGTGCTAAACTTAAAAATGCAATTTACAAAAATTATCAATTTAAGGCCCAATTAGTCTAATGTAAACTAAAGGGGACTAAAATTGACCGAGTGGACCAAATTGCACTGAAGTAGACCTAACTCGACCAAATTGGACCAAATGAAATTGTTTAATTTTTAGGGAGAACAAATTATCTTTAACAAATTTTAGAGAAAAAAATTATACATTATATTACAATACAATATAATTATTTATTCCCACGCATCTACTGGGTCTACAATGAGTTATTTTTAATTCATCATGTATAAATAAAACCAATTACCATAACCTTCTGTTTAATTTTTTTTTTTTTTTTGATAATCTTGAGACAAGGATTAGATGATAGTTATAGACAAGGATTAGGATTAGGATTGGATGATAGTTATTATTGAATAATTCTCTAGAAATACAGTAGTATTTGAGAGATTAGCTCTACTAGGTGGGAAAGCAAACTAAGAAAAACATCCCAAGAAAAGAAAATGAAACAAGAATAGGTTATTTGAAACTTTTAATTCTGACAATGATTCCAAGTTTATCGAGTAATCAACTTAAAATCTTAGACATGTTTGCAAATCCAATGGCAACTAGACCCAACACATTATTGCTTCAAGATAGGAACGAAGTTCCCAACTACTTTAAGTAGTCAATTTTGACTAAGGGAGAAATAGTGTGTGAAAGACCAATCAAATTTGGGTGATCCCAGTTAGTTTAAATAATAAAGTCTCTAATAGTTGAATAAGAGATTTGAGATTCAATCTCCGTCTACACAAAAAACGGATTGGTGTCTTACCATAGGTTGAAACTATCTCAAAAAAAAAAAAAAAAAAAAATTTGGGCGATCCCATGGGAAATGATGATCTCAATCCCTATATTTATGCACTTCTTTTATGTGGGAGAGCAACCCTACTTGCATGTCCCAAGTCCCAAAGTGATCACTAGATGGGCCTGGGCTCAGAAATGATTTAAATTATTTTTCATGTGGAAAAGCCTGATATACCAAATCCTATGAATTTTTCTATATACGTAGCACACCATTTTTCATGGATCATTTAACCAAAATTAAGGGTAAAAGGATAATTTTACAATATAATATTCAATCTTAACAATTAATATAAACCACGTGATAAAATTATATAATTTCTTGTTCCAATATAAAAGTATAATTGTTTGATTTGGATTACAATTGAATTAGAGTGATGCTATACAAATACAATTTGTGATAGAAATTGATATTTCCCACTCTATCTTTAAAGGAGACTCTAAGATTGTTTACAAGGTTCTTACTCTAGATGTTGATCCTCTCTCGGTCATTGGTCATCTTATAAAAGATGCTAAGTTTATCTTGTGAATTATTCCTTCTTTCATACAAGGAGGTAGGGCAACATTGCCTTCGTTAGAACAGCTAGACATTCTTCTCATTTGTTAGTTTGGATAGAGTTTACTCCTCCAAATGTTTTATAATTTTTCATCTTATTCTATCACTTCTCTCTCAATTTATTAAATATTATTAAGTTTGATTTCTTTGATAAATTTACTTTTGATTTAAGAATAACGCATTTGTATGGGAATTAAATAAAGTATTTCAAAGTGATTTTTCATTTAATTAAAATGATTTCTACTTGAAGGGTTCATGGTTTCAAAAACCAAAACAGTCAAATAATAAAAAAATGGGTCTAATTTTCGGTTTTTACCGATTGAATTGGTGGTTTCCACCAAAAATGGGTATGATTTGTGTTTAAAATTATTTATTTATCTATTCATTTTTCACATTTTAGATTAGGTGTTAGATTAGATTATGACAGCATTAACACAATACTTCTTTTTTTCAAAAAAAAAAAAATCTCTTTTTTTCCCCTTTGGAATTGTACTCTAGGGTTTCTTTTTTTTTTTTTTTTTAAGGGAAAAGAGATACAATTTTTTTTCCCTTTCTTTAAAAAAAATTGTAATTTTGTTGGGTTTTATTAATTTTTAGATATGTTTCTCGGTGTTTTTGATTCTATGGTAGAAAAAATTGGGTTTAAGAAAGTTTTTTTAAAATTAAAAGAATAATTTCCAAATTTATATACTTTTTAATGATACACAAAGTATTGTAAATAACTTTTATTAAAAAATTAATATTTTCACTAATTTACCTTTTGAATTCTTGAGAAAAACTGTATTGTTTTTATTTTGGTATTACAAAAATTATATATATTACATTTGTGATTGTCTCTATAATAAATGAAAAAAATGATTATAAGTTGCATTACTATTTATTAAATAGTTGCATTACTATTTACTATTTATTAGACTTGGGGGGGGGGGGGGGGGGGGGGGAGGGGGGGTGTAAAACCCTTACACCACCTCTATTCTCCAAAGGCTCGAGTCCTTAATAGCTACAAAAGTCACCGTTCCGTTGTTAGCTAATAGTCTCCACTCGATCACTGGTGTCGGCTCATCGGTATGCAGTGATACTATTATCTCCCTCTTGCATTATGAAAACAAATTGAGCCAGCAGTAATAACAAATATGCAGTGAGTAGAGTACAAGTATCAGGCAAATGCAACGTAACCGTTCCTTCAATATCAAAGTAACGGCTAGCACGTTTGTTTGTTTGTTTTTTTTTTTTTCCTACTAAAATTATAGCAAAACAATATTTGCAACTGAAAAAACAATATTTGCAACTGGAAAATATTCTTTGACAGTGACTCACTTAATAAACTACACTTTCCAACCTCAATCCTAAATTCAAACTATTCAAAGTCCATAAAAGTAATATTGAAAACAGAGCTGAAGTCTAGAACCACATATTTACTACACTCTTGACAAAGTGACCCCCCTCAGCCAAACAAAAAATCTTAAATGTTTACATCTTAGCACCAACCCAACCAACAAACCAAACAAAGAAAAATATTAAATGTTTCTCATTCATATTTCTGAGATCAAAGCTTTATAATTCCATCAAATTTCCTGTCATGCATGGACTAGAACACAATTTCAAAAAAGCATACACTCGCCTTTGCAGTAATAAAAATTTGATAGTCAAAGAACATTAGAAAATTCTATATTGGTAAGGTAAAAAACCTAAAATTAGTGTCAGTTTAGATAACTTATTTTTGGGCAGTATATTTTACTATTTAACTTATTTTTGTTACTATTTATAAGCTCCACTATACTTTTTAGCACTATTTATGAGTCTTATTGTACTATTTCAATTAATTTTTACTTTTATTTACAATACTTTCAGTAAATAGATTTGTGTAGTGTAAAAACACAGAGGGAAAGAAAGAGAGAGATGTTGGGTGCATTGCACCACGTGAGTCCAGGCTGTCCAGCCCACATTTTGGCTTAGCTCATTAGATGGAGCTAGTATATAATTTTCACATTTTGAGAAGTCAGCAAATTTTAAAGGAGCTTCCTGGAGAAACTTGCCAAAAAGGACGATAGGAAGTCATCTTTGTCGTGTACAAAAGTCAAGGAGGTTGGCTTGCATTTATTGTGAACGGAAGACAAACGTGTGGGAGGAAGAAAAGAAGAAAAAGACGAAGAAATAAAAGGAGAGGCCATTCGGCCAGTGAGCAAGAGGAGTGGAGAGAAGTCCCGGAGTGTGAGTACAGGTGTAGTCTTGGAGACCTGAGTGAGTGAGAACAAGCAAAAGAGAAGAGAAAAATGTAGAAAGTAAGAGAAAATTGTGAGAGATATACGGTGAGGAAGAGAGCAGTAAGTGAAAAGAAAAAAAATCTTTTTTTTTTTTTTGCTTAAGTTGTAGCGCTAAAGGTTATTGTCATGCAACCTAAAAATACAGATAAGCGCGTGACAATAACTGCACCCTTATAAAGTTTTCACTTTATAATTGTGTAAGACATTCTTAGTAACTAAAAATTATCTTCAAAGAAAATTTCATCAATAAATCTACAATCATCCTTAATAATGCAATTGTCAAAAGATCTCCAAAGCACCAATTGTAACAACAATCCAAACCTCATGAAAATTAAACAAAAGATATACTAATTATTACAAGATCATCTTATTTCAAAAATTCAAAATCTCCTTTCAAGCGTACACCCTTTGCAAAAGTCTCAAAACTTGCTATTCTTTATAATCTGAAACTGGAGGGGAAAAGAGGTGTGAGTTGACAACTTAATAAGTAACCAAAGTTCTAATAAGTTCTATCAAGCAAATAGATCCGTAAAATAATAAGTTGTACGAGGTGAATTGAATATTTTAATCTTACAAATATATCATAGATGGATTAGAAAATAATCAGTTTTCCATATATTAAAAAGCTGTAATTTACAATAGGTTCTAAAAACACATAAGCAGTTTCAAGGACTCAAAACGATTCAAATACTCAAACATAATTCATATTCTTAATAATTTTTATGACTATGGTCACGCTATATCCTCGTGACTAGGCATCAGTTTCAAAAGAAACTAATTTCGTGCTATTATATATCCCCTATTAGCTGGGTCCAAAAATACGATAAGCTCGTGATGCCCCAGATAAAATTAGTTTCAATATCAATGAATAACCTCCATTGGCTGGGTATCAAAGTCAAAACATAGTCAGATTGTCTAAAATCATATATATATATATATATATATATCAAATCATAATTCAAACAAAAATATATCTCATTTAAATACATATATTAAAAAAATAATATATTTAGTAATAAAATATATTTGTGATAAATTCGTTATTCTTTACTTTAAATCAGTAATACAATTGAAATGAAAAATGTAACAATTATAAACAATATTCAATAGTTAAAATACAGTAGTATAAGCAAAATGAATACAATTAGGATTAAGGTTTCTTACCTCAACTGGCTTACCACAAAAGAATTTCTTCTTAACACTTCCTCTAAAATTCTTAGATATCATCTAAAACATTTTTTTTTTCAAGTACCATTTACTCAATAATCAAATAATTTTAAAAAAATTTATAATAATATCCGGCCAGAAGAAAAACTGCTAAAAATATCCAATAATTTCTCATTATTAACTCTCACATAAATGACAAAAATACAATCTCAGGAGACTTATCCTATATTTCAGCACCATCATTAATTTATATATATAAATCCTATTTCCTCACCAAGCCTAACAAATAGTCCACTGTTTTTCACACTAAAAAACTGCATAGTCATATTATTACTATTATTTTTTCTTTTCTTTTTAACATTTCCTCTAAAATTCTTAGATATCATCTAAAATATTTTTTTTTCAAGTACCATTTACTCAATAATCAAATAATTTTAAAAAAATTTATAATAATATCCGGCCAGAAGAAAAACTGCTAAAAATATTCAATAATTTCTCATTATTAATTCTCATAAATGATAAAAATAGAATCTCAGGAGACTTATCCTATATTTCAACACCATCATTAATTTATATATATATATATATATATATATATATATTCTATTTCCTCACCAAGCCTAACAAATAGTCCACTGTTTTCCACACTAAAAAACCGCATAGTCATATTATTACTATTATTTTCTCTTTTCTTTTCTTTTTTTTGGTTTACTTACACACACTTTGTGTTTGTGTATTTAGCTATACTGGACTGGTCTCTCCTATTATTTTTTCTTTACTTTCGTCTGCTGATAGACTATTATTTTTCCTTTACTTTCTTCCGCATAGTCCACTGTTTCTTTACTTTCTTCTGCTGATACTCTTATAGAATACATAATACATCTTTCTCAAAAAAAGAAAAAAGAAAAAGAAAATACATAATACATATAGCGAGTCTTTTGGTTAAATAATGCTTTTTTCATACTTTATTTATGTTATAGGTACTGTTTAAACTTATTTGGGAATATAAGGAGAGAGACTGAATTTTGGTAATACCGTTGCCGAAATTCAATCAAAAACTGGAGAGAGAAAGTTGGCTGTCACGGGTGTGCTCGGGTGGAAGAGGGGTGCCAAAAAAAAAAAACTTTTTGCCCCTATTTAGGTAATGGCATTACCGAAATAGGGGGTAATATTTTTTTTTTTCTTCCTACCTATTTCGGTATTGCCAATACCGAAATAAGGGCAATATTTTTTTTTTCCTACCTACCTATTTCAGTACTGCCAACACCGAAATAAGAGGGTAAAATTTAAAAAATTGCCCTCCTATTTCGGTAATGGCATTGCCACAAACTAATTGTAAAATTTATTTTTTCCCCTCTATTTCGGCAATGGCATTGCCACAAATGAATTGTAAAATTTTTTTCCCCCCTATTTCGGCAATGGCATTGCCACAAACCAATTGCAAATTTTGTTTTTTTGTTTTTTTTCCTATATTTCGGCAATGCCGTTGCCACAAATGCCACAAATTTTTTTTTCCCTCTATTTCGATAATGGCATTGCCACAAACTAATTGTAAAATTTATTTTTCCCCCTCTATTTCGGCAATGGCATTACCACAAATCAATTGCAATTTTTTTCCCTCTATTTCGGCAATGGCATTACCACAAACTAATTGCAAAATTTATTTTCTTCCCTTTATTTCAGCAATGGTATTGCCACAAATCAATTGCAATTTTGTCAATACGTGGAAGCTATGAAAGAGAAAAAAAATCTCTGACAACGAGTTGACGGAGGAAGCTATAAAAGAATGGAAGCTATGAAAGAGAAAAAGGAAAAAAAAAAATCTATGTACTTTTTTCCTCTATTTCGGCAATGCCGTTGTCACAAATTGTTTTCCCTCTATTTCGAAAATGACATTGCCACAAACTAATTGCAAAATTTATTTTTTTTCTTTCTATTTCGGCCTCTATTTCGGCAATGGCATTGTCACAAATAAATTACAATTTTTTCCCTCTATTTCGACAATGGCATTGCCACAAACTAATTACAAAATTTATTTTTTTTTTTTCTCTATTTTGGCAATACCACCATCGCCACAAATGTCACAATTTTTTTCAAATGGTAAAATTTTTTTTTCCCTTCTATTTCGGTAAGGCATTACCGAAATAGGATGTGAAAAAAAAAAAAAAAAAAATTTCCCCCCCTATTTCGGTAATGCCCTTACTGAAATAGGAGGGAAAAGTTTTTTCCTCCTATTTCGGTAAGCATTACTGAAATAGGATAGGATGTAAAAAAAAAAAAAAAGAAAAAAAAAAAAGAAGAAAGTTGCCCCCTATTTTCGGTAATGGCATTACCGAAATAGGGGGGTAAAATTTTTTAATTTTTTCCCTCCTATTTCGATAATGCCATTACCAAAATAGGAGGGCAAAAAGTTTTTTTTTTGAGCACCTTCATCCGAGCACACTAACGGGTTTTCTCTCTCCACCTTTTTGATTGAATTTCGGTAACAGTGTTGCCGAAATTCACTCTCTTTCCTCAAAATCCCAATTAACTTCAAACAGTGCCTAAAACGCAAATATACTTTAAAAATAGCAATATTCAGCCAAAAGATTCACATATAGCCATATAGAGTCAAAAGACAATTTGTAAAGGACAACCAGCTGGACCCATCCTCTTCTATACGTGTGTTTTTTTTTTTTTTTTTTTTCTTCCACCATTAATTCTCTTGAGATGAGGACAAAGAAGTACTGTACCATTAAAAATTAAAGCACCTGACACTTGCAAATGCACCATTATTTTTTGAGTTGTGTCAACGGACACTAACGGTACCCATTAATAACAATTTTTTTTGTAATTTTTTGGCTGATTTTCACCGTCTTTGACAGTATTTAATTTTATTTAATAATATTTTTTATAACTTTTTTTCACTTTTTTGAAGTAAAACCCATAAAAGAAAACCTAAATCAGCATCGGTGCTTATTAACATTTCCTTTCTTTTATTTTACGAATTATGCTGGTGGCACAAGTTGTGCCACAAGGCATAACTCTTTTTTTACCTGTGATAATTGATGGACTTGTCAGACTTCAGGCCTAAATTAGCTACTAGACTTTTTTGCATTCCCAACCTCCCCTGTTCCATCACTTCGGTTATATTTCTTGAAGAAAGGCATGTGCAGAAGCTTGACACCAAGAACAACAAATCTTGACACAAACATAGTAATTTGTAATTTCGACAGCAGTTAACGCAATAAAGGGCATAAAAAAAAGATTAGGAGTATTTGTTACATACACTTAAAAATTAAAAATATATATTTAAAAATATGTATGAAAATATATGTGAATGAAAAAGTATGTGAAAATACATATAATGTTGTCTAAAAACTGAAAAATATATATTTGAGTGGGTGTACGAAATAGATCCTAAGTTTTTGAGATAGAAACAACTATTTTTGGCGTCCAAAATACCAAAAATATAAATCTAAACCCTTCTTCAATTACATCACAAAACTCATTGGATATTTAGATAGTGTCACTACTAATCAAAAATACTCACATAAAAATATTTTAATTTTATATAAAGCTTAGATTTGACAAAGAATGAGATTTCTCAGTCACTTACCTCAAGTATGTCGTCAATCTTTCTATACTTGATTATTCTAAGTAGCTTGCTTCAAAAAATATCTATAATTATAAGCTGACTTAATTAGTTTATATATGACTATGGTTTCAACCTAATTTTCTAAAATCTCCCTAAATAATATTTGATGGGGATCTAAATTAAGTTTAGTTCGTCCATGGTAGTCGTCCATGACCAAATCACGTCCAAAGAAGTTTCACAAGGAAGAAAGCTCGACATAAGCACCATAAACATGAATAGGATCCGTCCATCAATATTGTGATTGTCCAAATCAGGATGGTCATCCATGACATGCAACGGTATGAACAACCAAACAACACTTAGCCAATTTTAAAGGAGCTCTCTACAAGCTCTATGCAATCATACCACGGTTTGTCATTCAAGAACATAAGGAGAATTCTCCAAAATCCGCTCTATTTCTCCATTAACTCCACACATCCCTTATGATGATGGTGGATCCGAACAAGCAGACCCACTCCTAACTCTCTATAAAAAGATCAAGTCTCAATAAACCAAGGTAAGTTCTGCTACTCACTAATTCACCACCCTTGTGTTCTAGAAAGAAAATTGACTTAATCATCGGATAATCCTTGGCCGGTTCACACCAGTCACCCTTAACAGTCTTTCTTTTCTCTTTAGGTCATCAAGCCATCACCGTAGCCTAGAGCATTCAGCCTACTTATGTGCATCATCAATATTAATTATAAAATTGAACCCACAAAAAGATTTACTTAAATACCCCCACCTTTGTAGTATTTTTTATTATTATTAGTTATAGTATTACAGTTGTAATCTCTATTTAATATGGTGAAATTATTCAGAGTTTGTCTTATAGTTTTTACCTTCAAGAAGAAAGTGTTTTTTTACGTAAATTTTTGTATTCTTGTGTGGTTGTGCTCAGGGCTAACTCAACAACTTTAGAGGCCTTAGGCGAAAATTTTAAGTGGAGCATTTTTATATTTAAATATTAATCAAATAATATATATTGAATTTTTTTTATTTAAAATCTATTTTTCTTGCTTTTTGAGATACAAAATTACTAATTAAGTTTTTTTATTTAAGTTCCTCTAACATTTCTTTTTCAATTGATAATATAGCTAATCCATTTAATCTTTCTTGTGACATAGTAGATTTTAAATTAGATTTTATTAATTTTAATTTTGAAAAACTTCTTTCTGCAGATGCAACAGTAATATTTATAGATAAATAAAACACAATTTATAACTAAAAATGATAATTTAACTAAAAATAAAATTTAAAGTATAGAATAATAGAACCTGGTTATTGCAATTTTTCTAAAGCCATGACCACTTTAAAGTCTAAACTTGCACAAATAAAAATTAATTTATTACATGGTTCAATAAATTAGTGTCATTATAATACAAATGAGTTGATATGATACACATCAAATTATAAATTGGTATGATAATTTATAATAATTGATAAAGTAAGAAAATGTGTTGTCCTATGACTGCAACCTGTGTAGCCTATGCAACTTGTGCAAACTGCACAGTGCAGCGTGCAGTGTGCAAGCAGCCTGTGTTGCTGTGCAGTGCGCAATTGTGCAGCTTGTGCTGCTGTGTAGTGCACAACTTTGCTGTGCAACTTATGTTGCTGTGTAGTGCAGATGTCCAGCCTATTCTATGGCTATGTGCAAAAAATGTGTCCTATGACTCCTATTAATCAATCATGCAGTAAAATAGACTAAAAAAAATATAATTTAAGTTGAATAAATAGCAGACTCTTCATCTTCATTTTCAGAAAGATAGAGAGGGTGAGAAGATTACCTCTGGTTCGCTTCCCCTTTTCAATTTTGAATTTACTGTGAATTGAAGGGAATCAACAAAGAAAGATTTCATGCTAGACTGAGTTTATAGAAAAAGATCAGGAATCAAGATGAAGAAAAGAAAGGTAAGAATATAGATGGAGAGGCAGAGAGATAGAGAGATGAGAGATTTTTCTTTTGTTTTTGAAATTTATAATCTTTATTTTAGCATATTTCAAGACAATTACGTTGTATTATTAATGAATTTGTCTAGTATTAATTTTGATTTTAGCATATTTCAGGAATGAGTTAATAAATTTGTCTCCTAAAATTTAACTTTGTTAACTGAAGTTTGACTATTTTTGTTTTTTCTTTTTTTAATCTTTTGCATTTTAGAATACAATGAGACATTTTTAATGCATTTTATTGATCAATAAAAGTACTTAAATTTTTTTAATTAAAATATATAGATAAATATATTATATATATAATTTTTTTTTTACAACTGGGGGCCTTCTTTTATTTGGGAGCCTTAGGCGATTGCATCAATTGCATCACCTATTGAGCCGGTCCTAGTTATGCTTCTGCTGTGCTTGCTGAAATTTATTGATAGATATATAGAATTTTTTACAACCAGGGAGAATTTCTCTATTGAAAGAAGACTCTGTTATATTGCTTAACTTACAAAATGATCATGATTTGTACAATATATACTAGCAGAAAACAGAAACAGAAAAGATCAAGAATCAGTTACACAATTTGAGATATTTCTAGAAGATGCTAATAACCACTTCTCCCACAGGCACACGTATGAACACTAATAGGTTTAATATACAAGTTGTTAAAAACAACATCGTTCCACTTATAAGAAACGGCATCGTTTCCTTTTAGTCAAGACAGGCATTTGGCTTTCTTCTTAGACGACACCGTTTTCGGTGTTACCGTTGGAACAGTGTCTTCGTCTTCAATTTCTTCAATGCTGCAGCTTGAGCTTTCAAGTAGTTACCAAAGAGGCAAAACAAGAAGACAAGACAGCACAATTTGTTTTAGTTTTTTGAAAAAGTAGAGGAAATGAAGAGTGGGAATTTAACTTTAGTTGTAGTAGAGCTCGAGGATTGCCATCGTGAATCTCGTAATCCTTGAGAGTGATGTGGTCTATGTAGATGTTGTACCACTTCTGGATCCTAATCTTGTCGGCCCTTGTACCAGTCTGAGCCGTCACAAGCTTCTTGAGGTCACCTATGGTGTCATACTCGTTGCACTTCACACGTACCTTCTTCCCCAATCGATCGTTCAGCACCACCTCTATCATCTTCACACTTCACAAATCAACAACCCCTTCTTTAGTCACTCACACAAATTTTGGGGAGGACGATTGACGAGTCTTGTTAACAATGTCGAAGTTTTCAGGTCCTTTATAGTCTTTTCATTATTATTAGTTTATTGGAGTACTATTATTATGCAATATTGTATTTTAATTTTTAAGTCCTTTCTTAAAAATGTAATAAATTATTATAACTTGAAAGTTAAAAAAATAAAATAAAATAAATAAACCCTGAGTTTCAAATTTTCAACAACATTTAGGTTTGGAAATTTGTTGTATTTGGTTAAAGGAATTGTTTAAATATTGTGATTTCAAGTAAAACTGAAAAATGTTATGTTTTTTTTATATTGCTTAAAATTTGTTGTAAAAATATTATTGATGCATCGCTTCAAATATATTAACTTTACATATTTGGCCCGTCTGATTTGAGATTTCTAATAATCTTTTTTAAGTTTTGTGGAAATACATGTGTGTGAAAAAGTGCAAAAATACATGTTTTGGTGTTTAAATAATAATTTTCATTGTTTAAACACTATTATCAAACAGAACCTTGGTGTATTTATAAAAGGAAACCCAGTACTGGTAAGTATGGATTTTACTTTTTTTTTTTAAATGTGATGTAATTTTTTTTATTTGATTAATGGAATTTGTTATAATATTGAACATTAACACGTTTTGGAATGAATATTTAAGATAGTATATTTTTAATAAGTATTTAACATAGGAGCAGTTAAATGGTAAAATTTCTTATCTTTAATAATTCAAACCATGATAAAGAGTCATTATCATGAAGCGATTACCTTATGTTGCTACTAGCTTTCATTTATAGTATGTTTAGATTGGTTAAAAATAGGGAGAATGGAAAAGATAGAGAAGAAAACTAAGAAAAAAAATATCATTTATCCTTGTTTGGTTGAGTTAAAAACACGAAAAAAAGAAAATGGTGAGACCCGGTATTTTCCATTTGAACCTACCAAAATGTATGTGAAGAGAGAAAACTGGGTAGAAAATGAAAGAAAAAATCCAAATGACTTTTTTAACCCTGTTCTCTGTTGTCTTTCCCTTGCCAAAGTTGTGTTTTTCTTTTGGATGCCGAAAACTTTCCTTCTTCTTAACACAGCTGCAGATATGAAAAGAGAATTCGAGCATTGGGAAGCTGCTGCGCAGTACTGCTAATGGCGAATTAGTGAGATTAGTGAATAGTGGAATAGAAAAAGAATAAATTGCTCAAAGACAAAATAAATAGGCCCAAAAAAAAAAATTTTGAAATGCTAAAACGTGGAGGCCATGCAAGACTCCACGTATGAGAAATTCATTACAAAACTTATGAGAGCAGAATATCCTTCGTATTCTGTGGATAGATCATAGATGACTTGATTTGAAAATTTACGTTTGCTTCATTCTAATATAATATAGAATGTCCTTTTTAGGCTTAATGTATCCATTTCAATAAACCTTTGTATCTTAATTATTTTTTCTTGCATTAGTTTTAACATTGTCAATAATATTGATTCGGATAGTTGTAGAATCACTCTGTTTCATCCCAAATCAAACAAGAAAATCCATAAGGAAGAAATCACTAACAGATCAGTAGTAGGATTATCACAATAGTTGTTTGAACTCAAAACCAGCATTAACATCAAACGTATTCAGGTCATGCAGCAGCCTCTGCTGGTTTGAAATGCTACTGTAAATGGGGTAAAACAAACAGTTGATATGAAATTGCTAGCACCGAACAAAGGCCATGCCTGAAACAGTAAAAAATTTCACAAATAGAACGCCTACCCTATTACTTGAACATGTAATTGAAAAAGACTTTCTGGCTATTGTGAAAATTACTAAAACTCCATGATTTAGTTACATCTGATACTAATTTGTTGTTTCTGTTCTTATTTTGTTGGTGGGTTGATTGAAGTGACACGTGGTGGGTGCAAAATTTAATATGAAATTTAGTCTTTTAAGAGTTAAATGAATTGTCTATCTATTAAAATTAGAATTAATTTCTAACCTTGCATACACTTTCTCCTAATGTTTCTCAGATCCATTTGAAGAAATCAGTGAATAAATATTGCTAAGAAGGGAAGATTTGAAAAAAAGAAAAAGATGAAACTTCAATGGTTTACTTGACAAGTCTTATGGTTCATTTCATTCCAAATTTGCCACTAACATTGTTTCCTAGAAAGGATTCATGTTTTTGATAAGTAAAATGGAGTTTCATTTTTTTGTTGTTGATAATCTTAAAAAAAAAAAAAAGAAAGAAGAAGAAGAAGAAGGAGTTTCATGCTTGTATGTATTTCTCTTCTGTAAAGTTGTAATTTACAACTATGTTAGCTTTAATTCTGCACCAAATTTGATTGTAATTTTTTCAATCATTTCCCTGTATTTATGTGGGTTTTTAATCGTAAGGGATGAGTGTGAGAGAGTGTGAAGACTCAAGCTTAAAACGATGAAGAAGTGGATCTCGCGAGTACCATGCGAGAAGCTATCTGGCAAAAGAGTCACATGTAGAGCACATGACTGGAATGCGAAGAATCTAACCAGCTTAGAGTTTTCGCGAGTGTCTCGTGGGTAAGGCCTTCCTGCAAAATATTCGCAAAACATTCTATTCGGCTAATTTGTCATGTTTTGTTTTACCAAGTCTTTACCCACACTATATATCTTCATTACCCACATATTTTAAGGAGTTCTTTTCAGAGAGAAAACCCTAAAAAATATACTTGAGAGTTTGAGATTGTTAAACCCAGGGCCGGCTCAACAAATTTGGGGGCCTTAAGCGAAAATTTTAGGCAAGGCTTTTATTAATTATTGAAATATTAATTAGATAATATTTATTTAACTTTTAACTTTTTTTATACTTAGAATCTATTTATCATTCTCTTTGAGATATAAAATTACTAATTAAATTTTTACATTTAAGTTTCATTAATATTTCCTTTTAACATCACTTAATCTTTTAGTAAACATTTATAATTAAAATAAAACATGATCTGTAATAGAAAAATTATTAATTTTCTGGAATAAAAAATTATTTATCACAAAACTTAACAAATTAATTTTAATAAAAAATATATTATCCTAAACTTGTAATTTAATTAAATTAAGACAACACTCTACACATATAACAAATTAATGACTTTCTAAATGGATGGGAAAAAAAAAGCAAAAAATAAAAAATAATCACTAGATAGTCTTGATGTAGGTTGAAAATAGAAGCACTAAAATAAAGTGGAATGCTCTATGTAAACGTGTAACTATAGTGTTGATGTAAACGTGTAACTATAGTCTGCAATTCACATGGGTTCTGACTTCTAATAACTCCTGCAAATTGACATGATAACTCATAGCATAGAAAAAAGTGGAATGCTTCCCAGCCATAAATGTGTAAAACTTGAACCTTGGAGAAAAATATTAAAATTTTTTAAAAGTTTAGTAAAAAGACCTGGGGGGTGACTATGACTAGAGAGTGTTTAGTTCCAATTCCTAAACAAAAAGAGAGAGAAACCCAAATCAGTGAAACTCGGCAACAAGTAAAAAAAAAAAAAAAAAAAACTTGTAGCAAGAAGAATAAGAAGGAAGAGCAAATAGAAGCAAACCTGAATGAAGATCAAAGAAGAGTAGCTAGCCAACAACGAAGAATGCTATAAAAATAGAATCAAGATGGATACTAGAAAGAAGCAAGGTGAGCAGGGAAAAAAAAAATACTAATCGATATTGTATTTGATTTCTTGAGATTTAAGATGGAGAGAGAATGTTTTTTCTGTCTATTTTTTCCAATAGATTCAAGTAATAAAAGTTAGTTTCTATCAATAAAGTTATTTATAAAGACATTAATTCAGATTTTAAATAGGAACATTATCTCTTCAATTTCTATGTTTTGGAAAAGGGGGCTTTAATTTTTTTTTTTTTTTTGATAAACCACCAGTTACAAAGGGGCCTAATTTTCTCTCTTCAAGCGTCCTTAATTTTCGCTCTTCATATCAATTTATTTCTATTAGTGGCGCCTTAAATTTTTTTTCCTAGGTAAAGGAGCTGTAATTAATTTGCATTGAGGGCCTTTTTTATTTGGGGGCCTAACGCCATTGCAACAATTGCATTTATGGTTAAGCCGGCACTGGTTATTGTTGACACCCCATTTTGCAACCCGCATTTAACCTCACATGGGGGGTAAAAGGATAATTTTACCTTAGAAATATGTATCTTGATTTTGGTCACTAGATCCTTAATCTCATTCCACCAAAATGATCTTGATGTTGTAACAATCAAATCGACTGGTCATAAGCCCTAATCGGACCACAAGATTGAAAGTTATCATCAAATCAAGTTTTAATGGCTGAGATGCACTATCACATGTTGAGTCCGACTATATGTGATTATGAACAATTGATTTCGATTGGTTATAAGTATAATTAATTTGAGATCAATGATGTTTCATAATTTGATTAGTTAGGACTATATTTTATGGTAAGGTTGCACACACCTAATTAATTAGATAGTTAAGCATTAATTATTCAATGAGTAATTTGTGCAATTATCTTTTAATTAGAGTAAATTTGGGACCAATTAAGTCTGAAATGGGAGTGATTGGAGCCATTCAATGTTAATTGGGAGCTAATTTGGAACCTATTAATGTTAATTGTGCTGAAACCATTTTCTAACAAATGACCTCTGCTCACCATTTCATCAATATCTCTCAGAATATTTTGAATCTGTGAATGAGGTTAATTTTCCCAGAAACTAACATCCGGGGCTTCAATTTGAGCACAAGAATGAAACAATTCCGATCAGAATTGAGTCAGATATGATTTTTTGAAATTGGCTTCACAGGCTGTTACAGCAGCTACGGGAAAACCGAATTTTGGCTTGCTCTTCACTCCTACCAATCTTTCCATTTAATGCACTAGATTTCCCCAAAGGCTAAAATGAGGTCTAGGTTCATAATTCTTTTTCAACCCTCATTAAATAGCCTTCCGTTCATATTTCCTCCACTACTATTATATAAACCCCCTTCTCCTCCATTCCAAGACACACAAAAAAATCCCCTCTTTTCCCCTCTCTTGAGTTCTAGTGAAGTTGAGTAGTCTTGTCATATCTTGGTCTTCTTGAGACTCAAGGTATTGAGTGGGACTCACTCTTCCTCTCCTAACTCTTCTTTCCTTCCACCCTTAGGACTTCTACTAGGAGTTTCCTCTTCCACCATATGGATCTTACATGAAGGTATAATTTCTTTCCCTAACTTATTTTTTGTGTTGCCATGATGAGAATTTAGGATTAAAGTATGATAATAACTATTTAAATTCTCTTGAATATGTTTGAATGTTCTTAATTATTCTTATATGTTCTTCACATATTCTTAGTTGTTCATCACATTTTCATGCATTACACTAGTTTTAATCTTAAATCTACATCAAAAATATGAAAAATATGTTTGTTTCATAATTCTTTCAAATCCTTGAGTCTAGGTTATCACCATTCACACACATTCACTAAAATTTATTTTTCAATCCAAATGCAATGCTTAATAAATTGAATTAGGGATTATCACATGCACACACTTTAAATTCAACATGTAAATTGATTGGCATATTGGATGATATGATATGAATGTTGGCCATCATAGTCTAGAAGACCGGTTTCACCGGGCAAGGTGGGTGCCTAACACCTTCCCACCTTGTAACATAGCCTCCGAACTTAGATTAAAGGTTGATAGACCAATGCTTATCCATGTAATTTTCAATTTCTAAATTGTAACTAGGAAACAAAGCCACGTACTTTATCTTAGATTGTATCTAGGACCAAAGCCATGTAATTTTCCTATGATCAATGTAAATTCAATTTCAAATTAATAAAATGATGAATTTTTCAATTGTGGTTTTCTTATTTTTTCAATAATTAAATAAGTGGCGACTCCATTGTAAAACCCTTAATCTAAAGGGAAAAATATAACTAGTCGAACCTCCATTTTGAGAGGCAATAACATGACTCCACCCATTCATGTGGGTTTGGCCCAACACACCTATAAAAAAGGGGGGCCGGGGGCGCGGTCTCTCACAGTTATACCCACAATCATCCACACATTTCCTTGTGGTTTTCCTCTACTCATACATCTTTATCTCTAAATCCAAGAGAGGTTGATAGTCCAAACACTTACCACACCTAATCTGAGTGTCAAGTGAGATTTTGGTGCTGCTGGTAAGCATTGAAAGGAGCCATTCATTGGCGGATGCAATCGGGAAGAATTGTAGGATTCAGGAAAGCTAGAAAAGCTAAGGTTTTAAGAAGCCAGTTGGTAGCAGGAGCTTGGAGGGCTCAAGTACATTGGGTAGACTAGGCTTGGATAGTCTTTTGTTATTCGTGTACTCCAACTTATTCTCTAATAGATCGATTTACCGCTTTGAGGGCAGCGAAGAGGTTTTTCATCAAGTTTTTCGATTTGTTCTTCATTAACACATTGCGGTGTTATCTTGAGTTTGCAACTCTCTTTCCTACTCTAGTGGATTGATTTACCGCTTAGAGGGCAGCGGAGAGGTTTTTCATCAAGTTTTTCGGTTTTTTCTTCGATAACACATTGCGGTGTTATCTTGAGTTTGCAACTCTCTTCTCTACTCTTTAAGCTTATCTTTTATTGTTGATATTGCATGAATATGGCTTAGGGTAGTTGTATTGGTTGTTTGCGCTCAATTACTCCTATTCCGCACTTAGTTTAAGTTAGAGTAAAAGTAATCTAGCCGTAATTTTTATTTAGGGTTCTAAACAAGCTCTTGTGTTTTCACACAAATCCAAGCTTTCATCTTCTTCATTTGGTTATTGGTCATAACAACGTCATAGAAATTTCTGTGAGGTGGTTCATTCTCAACATTTCAAGTTGTTAAATTGCTATTACTTTATAATTAATGCTGTATAAAACTTTGAGGCTGAAATTGATTTTGTGTAATGGCTTATTTGCAAGAGTATAATCTACCTTCCAGAATATTGGGAGGGGGGGGGGGGGGGGTGAAGGTGCCAAAAATTATTAGGACTGATTGTAATAATAACGTGGTTGACTAACATATTGCATGATAGGGGGTAAGTCATCTAATTCCTATTATGACTTCAAAATTCTATGAGAACTTAGTGGTTGAATGCATCTTTAAGGTTTTAATTCCTTTGAGGGGTGATTATTTTTACGTGAGTAATGATTATTATATCATTATGCAAAATTTTCCCATGCATCACTAGAGTCGGGCGACTATTCCTAGAAAATTGAGATCAAATTACAACACATTAGAAAATCATATATCAAAGTCAATGCATATTCAAAATCCAAATTAGCTTATAAATATAGTTTAATTTTGTGTCAAGTGACCTATTTATATTACTCAGTAAGAATTCTAAAATTACCTTCATTATTACAATTATTCAATATTTTTGTGTAGAAACACAAGTTATAAACTAGTTAGTATAGTGTGTACTGTGTAACAACATAAGAGTAACCTTACTTAACTTGAGAAGGTCCAAAATTCATCAAACAAAGAGCTTCTAATGCATTACCACACACACACACACACACACAAATTAAGACTCTTAGATTCATTTAGCAAAAAATTTCAATCTTTTGCAATTTTTTCAAAGAGATTTAAAGGTGGGAAAAGGGGGGGGGGGTGGAGGGGGGAGGTTCTTTGAACGTGAAAATAGGTTTAAGAACTTTTGCTTATTTTAAGAAAATCGAACTCTATAATTTAATGTTCATGCTTTATAAATCTAGGCTTTTTTTTGGGTAGATAATTTGATAGTTATAACAATGGGGGATGAGATATTTGAACCTTAGATATCTTCTTTGGAAACATCAAGATATTCTAATTAAATTACAAGGCTCTTGCCTTAAAAATACACAAATTTAAAGAGCTAAACACTCAAATGCTAAAGAGTTGTCAATTGAAATTCTAGCATAAAGAAAAAATCTACTAATAAAGCTTTACAATTGAAACTCTACTTACAACAACAAGGCCAAAGGAACACAGGGGTTCCTTAAAAGCTCAAAATAGTTTTGGCTAAAGAAGTAGAATGTTTAAATGTTAGTACTAAAGTTCTTAAGTGCGCTATTCCATTTTTTTTTAATAAAAATAATGTATTGGCATAACTGTCCATTCTTTTTTTCTTTTCTTTTCTCTTTTAAGATATTCAATGACCACTAATTTTTAAGAGAGAGAGAGCGAGAGCAAAATAATAAGAATAATAATAATAAATTATTATTATTATTATTATTGAATTAATTAGGTTCAAATACTAATATAAAGCATTTTTTGACAATTTGATAGTTACAGCTTACAACAGCCTTAGGAATGAGGAATTTAAATCCTAGCTGTTTATATAGAAAAAACCAAGAGGTGCCATTTGAGCTAAAAATTCTTTACATCCTGTTATGCCATCTTTTGTCATTTCTCGCATCTAAAAAGCTTTCTATCAATGTGGTTACCAACCGTGTAAAATAGTTTCAAAACACTTTACAATCGAAGTTTGCTAAACCCTCTAAACACCAAAATTATACTATTAAAATTATCGTAAAAGCTAACAATTAAAATTATACTTCCCATGTCATTACCAAAAGGACCTAAACAAAACCAAACAAAGATATAATATCATTTCTGCAACTCTTGTAGTAGGAGTTTAAAAATAGGAATATGATTTGATAATAGTTTACAACATGAAACAAAGATTAACAAGTACATAGTTTTTAATCAACCCGATTTTATGAATAAAAGTGGCCTGACGTCCGATGATGAAGGTGAACCTAATTCTAAGCATGAACTTGCTTTAATTGAAACGCCATTCCGTGGCCCCAATTCTTCATTTCTAACATATTCAAGTTCTTCAAAATTTGGTTGAGCAAGAGAAACTTTTTGAACTCCCGCTAATTCCATCATGATCTCCATCATTGTAGGTCGTTTATTTCCATTCAAGTGCACACATCTTTTTGCAAGGTTAGCAATTGCTATGACTTCATCTTTATTACAAACCTTACTTACTTGAGTATCAAGTATATCAAAGAGGCGGTTCTCTTTTAATGAATGAACAAAATATGAAGATAGATTCCGACCTTCTTGTGATCTCATCGAAGAAACTGGTTTTTCTCCTGTTAAAAGCTCAATAAGGACTACTCCGAAACTATAAACATCACTCTTTTCTGTAAATTGGCTCGTTTGAAAGTATTCTGGATCCAAATACCCAAAAGTGCCATATATTAGTGTGGTTACATGAGTTTGGTCAATGGTCACTGATCTTGAAGTGCCAAAGTCTGCTACTTTTACTCTATATTTCTCATCAAGGAGTATGTTTGAAGATTTTATGTCTCGATGGTAAATTGGTAGTGAAGCTGCTGAGTGTAAGTATGATATAGCTCCCGCAATTTCTCTGGCAATTTTTAAGCGCATATCCCATGTTAGCAATGGAAAATCTTCATTTTCTTCGTGGAGATACTGAAAAAGTGTGCCGTTAGGAATGAATTCATAAACTAACAAAGGAACTTCTGTCTCTAGACAGCACCCAAGCAGTTTAACCACATTTCTATGATTTATTTGTGAAAGAATGATAATCTCATTAACGAATTGTTCAAGATTTCCCTCATCCACTGTGTTGCACTTTTTAATTGCCACAATTCTTCCATCAATTAACATTCCTTTATAAACTGTACCTTGTCCACCCTTACCAAGTATTCTATTTTCATTAAAACGATCAGTTGCATTTTCCAACTCCTTTGAAATGAATAATTTTGCCTTCTGAACATTGTTTTCATTTGGAGATATTTGTTGTTGTAATAACAAACCACCATTCCTTTTGAAGAATTTTTGCTTGAGCTTGATTTTGTTTCTTTTCTTTATCACTTTGTATAACCACCAAATAATGAGGAGTAGAAACAATAACCCTAAGCTTGGACAAATAACTGCATACATCAAACAAATAAAATAGAAATATCACACCAACCTTTTTTTTTTTTTTTTTTTTAAGGTTAGAAACATCGGCCTAAATTTAGGCTATATAAAAATATGAATACTTGTAAATAGATTTGAACATAACTATGATAATTTGAAAACATCTTTCCTACAAAAAGTTGCCAACTTTTTTTTTTTATTTTACATTAATATGTTCTCACAGTATGCACGGCCTAAATAAGTGTTACCTCCTAATTAATTTCTTACCAAAAAAAAAAAATACTCTTAAGTACTTGATTTTTCAGGAAACAGTTCAACGGTGTAATGCTTTTTTTTTTTTTTTTAATGGCACAGTAAGGGACTTATGAGATTGGGATAATTTGTCCATTATCTAACTTTTCAACTTGTCCCTAGGTCAGTCCTGCCTTAAATGAGCTTAAACAGCTAATTGATGAATTCTTATAAAATTATTTTCTAAAAACAAATTATTTGTATACTAGTACTCATCACTAAAATCAACATTTACTATTTCTTGGAACTAACCAAAATCCTTCACTCATTTATCCCTAATACTTTCTTCCAAAATTTTATACTTCCCATCTTCTCCTTAATCTTTCCTTAACATACTTTCTTCCAATATTTAATACCTCCCATCTTCTCCTTAATCTTTCCTTAACATGGCTTAACATGGCCCTTTTTTAAGGAAAATTATTAGGTACTCCCGGAGTACCATAAATGCGTACTCCCTCCTCTCACATGAATGGTAGATCCCATCATGAATTTAATTAGTGAGACCCACCATTCATGTGAGAGGAGAGAGTACGCATCTATGGTACTCCGAGAGTACACAATAATTTTCCCTTTTTTAATAAGGTCATGTTAACGGGTATCATTAGAGTAATTGTTAATAAACTATTTTAGGAAAATTTTAAAACCGCTTTTATGAAGGAAAAAAAAACTGTTAAAAAATTAATTTTTTTCTTTTCCCATAAAAACTTCCTTAAAACATTTTCCTAAAAAATGTTCTTAAAGCATCTGTTAATTTTTCCTTTCATGATACACTCTTTAAGATTCATCTCTTTCCTCAATCGCCACTAATATGCTATGTTTTCTGATATACATTGACTATTATCAAAACAATAAGTGAAATTCTTGACCCCTTTCTCGTGAACAATGAGTGAAAAAGATGAGGTTGTCAAAGATTAGTTGTGGTGCAGTGCGGCTACTTTATTTTGCAAGCGGTTTTAGTTAGTTTGGGTGTAGTTGTGCAATTGAACGGTTTGATGAACACCCCCCGTCCTCTCTTATGTAGTAGTAAGGTGTACAATAAAAATCTATATAATAATTAATAGATTCAAAAATCTAAATTGAAATGAGGAATTGTACAGCTTTAAAGAGAAAATTTATTTTTTCCAGATAAATTTGTAATTTTTGTGGAAAAATATAGAAGAGTGGTGAGTAATGCAATTCAACTAATAGTCTGAAACTATCAAGTTGTAGGAGGTATGCCTATAACTTTTAGTGATAGATTGCCTAGAGAACAGAAATTTAAAGCTAATTGACTTTTTATGTGCTTCATTTTCTACCCGTGCATTTAATTTAGTAAGGGAACTGTTAACGGGTGCTGTACAGCACTTGTTAATAATTCATTTAAAGAAAGTTTTTATAGGAAATGAAAAAAAAGTAATTAATATTTTGACAGTTTTTTTCATTTTTCATAAAAATGGTATCAAAACTTTCCTAAAATGAATTATTAACAAGTGTTGTACAGCACTCGTTAACATTTTCCATTTAGTAAACTAAAAATGTATGAATATAGTCTCTCTCTTTTTTTAATTTATTTTTTATTCCGTGAACTATCACGGAAAGTAGAATCAAGTTATTCCCTGTTTATCACGATCTTTTGAGTTAAGAAAAACCAATAAACTGAAAGTACAAATCAGTTGTACCTTCCCTCTTAAATGTCATGAATCTTGTGCCATGGGCTATAGCACATTTTAGTAACAAATCCGAATATTATTTTTGGGTCATTTAATAGGTGTTTATAAGATAATTGTTAATAGGTGTTTAACATCATTTTTATAAAAAATATAAAAAGTTGATAAAAAAATTAATTATTTTTTTATTTTTTAATAAAATATTTTTAAAAATAGTTATTAAACTAATGCCTTAAAAACATTTGGTAACATTTTCCAAATTTAACGGGAACAGGAACATACCTATAATGGCTAACTTCAGTGGAGACTTACGCTTGTTGCAATTGAATTTGCCTTCTGTATTCTCACACTCAAAAGAGTCGGGACATTGGGGCAAATTCTTGGATTCGCATTCATTTATATCTGATAGGAATAAGATAACCCGCAAATTAATAAATTCATTAATTTTTTTGTGCATTTTGATGTTTACATACATATTATTCTTTGCATTCGTTTATGAAAAATGTTAACGAACGCTTTTAGGGCATTGTTTGATAATTCATTTAAAGATAGTTTTTATGGAAAAAAAAAAATCAATTAATATTTTGACAATTTTTTTTATTTTCCATAAAAGTAATGTCAAAATTTTCCTATAGTGGATCATTTACGAATGCCCTAAGGGCACTTGTTAGTATGACCCTTCATTTATATCTAGGATGAGGGATAAATTTTTAAATTCATTAAAATTTTGGGCACAATTTGGTGCTCACTCATATTTATAGGCAACAAAGGTTTCAAAAGTATCCAAGAGTATTTTGGTAACGGTTAATTTGGTCTCTATATTCCTTTAGCAGTTAATTTGGTTTATGTTATTTTCAACTTGCTATTAATTTTTGTTAATGAGTTGACACTTGACACTTGGGACCCAATTACTGTAAGTTGAAAATATGGAGCGAAATTGACTACTACAAAAATTTTGTGATCAAATTGACAATAATCTTAAAATGCATAAACCAAAATGATATTTTCTCCTCTAAAATAACATGGTATTATGTATAATTCAAAATTTTTTTAAAAGAAAGTTTCACTGTAAAATGGATATTCTCTATTTCAAAGATGGATCACAGTTTTCCAGCCATATCTTTCGGGAATGAAGTTTGGCAACTAACTTGTTCATACCGTAAGGCTACAATTCTACTTAATATTTTTTTTATTAGATGTAAATTTTAACAAATCCCCCATTAATTAGATTATATTTTTTTTTCTAATATATTATTTATGCTTACAAAATTTTAAAAAATCAAAAATAAAAAATTATGTCATTAATCAAATATTTAAATTTTAAATTTTTTGTAATCTAAAATTATTTATAAAAAATAGTTATGAATTAAATAATAAATAATATGTGATTGACACAAAAACATATATGATTGACACAAAATTTAACATATGTGTTAAAATCATAAATAATATATAATTTAAGATTTTTAAAATATATAGCTGTATTATATTTTTTTTTAAGGAAAGTTGTAGCCTCTACGACAAAGTTTGTAACCAGACCTGATCTATCTTTTGGCATCCGCTGTAGTTGATTATCTTTTGTCCTCCTTCTCGACATAATCAAACATGATTTTATTTAATATAATTACTATTTAGCAATCATTCCAACAAAATACCAAGCATTATTTCTCAAAAGCAAAGTTATAGCAATATACAGAAAATAGCTGTGAGGCTTTTTTAATGGTCCATGAATTAAGCAAGTTATTATCTGGGGTAAAATGGATGACTTTAAAAAAAAAAAAAAAAAAAAGATAAAATATTATTTTGTCCCTCAACCTTATCAAAAAAATTTATTCACAAATTTTAAAAAATTCTTTTTCACCTTTATATTTTGTAAATAGTTTTTTTTTTAATAATTTAGGGATAAAAAAAATTTTTTTTTTAAGTTTGAGAATAAAAATAAATCAATTTCAATAGTGTAAGAATGAAAGATGAACTTTTTAACCGTTTAAGCACGAAAAATAATCTTTCTAAAATTTTAGAATGAAAAACAAACTTTTACCACCTTTTATAAAGATGAAGAAAAAAAAAATTAAGAACTAAAATAGTATTTTTTAAAAAAACATAGAAATATAAAATTAGTTTTACTAACCCTGACATCCCCCGGGAAGATAAGGATTTCCTTCGTATCCGGAAGCACAGTCGCAAGTAAAGCTGTCGAAGTCCTCGTCTGAGGGAGAACACCTGACCCCGCGTTGTTTCTTGAGGGAATCAAACATGTTCAGGCCTGAGACATTGGTCCGCATTGATATCGCCCATTCCAGCACTACGGGAACGGTTTCCCAGTATTGTACAGAAGAGGGATCTGGTTTCTTTGACTTTAACCAATTTTGGTCCACTAGGAAAGCGTACTTGCACTCTTCTTCCTGTCTTACTTTTGATTCATTGATACTTCTGAATTCTACATGAAATTCTTGCTGGTTTATAGGGAAAAATTCTGACTCGCAGCAGTTGAAACCGGACCATTTAGTTCCTTCGACAATCGTGCTTTTATTGCAATGCGATTTGCACCCAAAAACCACAGGACCAAGTCCGGTTATTGTTGCAAAGTTGTCGCAGCCAACAGAAATGAATGTGTTATGATAGTAGGAGAAGTTAAAGGGACTTCCTGAAATCTTCAAAGCTGCATCACTTCCTGAGCTCCTACAACCTTTCGAATATATGATTGGCATTTGGACCTGAACCGTAGGCGTAGTATAAGAAGAATAGAAACGTTTACTAATATTGATTTGCCGCACCTCCTTGCCAATACTAGTTAAGAAGGCTTTAGCAGAGCTGCCAGTTCCATTGCAAGAAACTTCGAACAACTTGTTCATGTAGCAATCAGGTCCGATTCCCAACGGGTATGGAATTTCAAGATTTCCACAACTACGATTACAATCGGGTTTTGCCATAGGTGCTGCCGCTGCTTCTGCTTCTGCTAATTCATATGTCAGCAGAACTAAAATAGTAATTCGCAATACAAATTGCACAGCCATTTTCCTTTTTGGATGTCTTAAGAGTTCAACAAATTAAACATACCCGTATATTTATGTAGTCTCACAAGAAAAGTATAGATAGACAAGATATTTCATTTACTTGACCTCGTAAAATGGACCGAATCAAGAGTATAGCTGTAAATACAAATTATTTTACTATATTTTTACAAATAGTTGATGCGGTAAATTCTAATTACTTTTAATATGGACCAATCACTTACATCACATTTTTACTTGTAATAACTATTTAAAAAATAAAAAAATCACATCAATAATTTATAAAAATATTATAAAATAATTTTTATATATAGTATTACTCCATAATCAAATGCATTTCAACCATTAGAGCATTCACAGCAGCACATTTATATTTCTATCATCTAAAAGCTACTTTATCTATAATTTTAGCTTTTAACTCTTCACACTCCACAGCAATACATCTATATTTTTAGCTATTTGATTAAAATAATACAAAAAACTCAATACAATAATAATAAAAAATTTTACAGCAAGAGCACAGCCATCACCACCACCACAGCACAGCCATCACCACCACAGCACAACCATCACCACCAACACAGCAGTCCACAACAGAAAAAAAAAAAAAAAAAAAAAAAAAAAAAAAAAACACCCATGCGATCGGCGATGAGGGAGACATGGAGGACGGCGAGGTGGACAGCAATAATAATAAAAAATGGACGGCGATGGAGGACTGGGCGATCGGCGATGGACGACTGGACTCGGCGATGGAGGACTGGGCGATCAGCGATGGAGGACTGGACTGGGCGATGGAGGATTGGACTGGGCGATCCGAGATGGAGGGCTGGGCGATGGAGGGCTGGGAGAGAAAAAAAAAAAAAAAAAAAAAAAAAAAAAAAAAAGAAGGAAGAAGGAAGAAGAAGAAGAGGCGCCGGAGAGAGAGAGAGAGAGAGAGAGAGAGAGAGAGAGAGAGAGAGAGAGAGAGAGAGAGAGAGAGAGAGAGAGAGAGAGAGAGAGAGAGAGAGAATGAGAGGCTGATTGTTAATGAGAGAGGAGAGAGAGAGTTAATAAAATAGTTTTTTTTTTTTTTTTAGCTTTGATGAACAGTGCACATTTATTTATAGATGTGCACTGTTCACTTGAAGCTAAAAAATAGGGAAATAGCTCCACTGCTGTGAGCTGAAATTGTGGGTCTGAGTAGCTATATTGCTATATATTATAGCAATATAGCAATTTGACACCACTGCTGCAAATGCTCTTACTCCATAATCAAATGCATTTCAACTCCTTATTAATATTCCAACGTGCACGCTTTAATTGCTATCGGTAGAATTTGTTGGGTCCCAAAATTTCTATTATTACTATCAAAAGGATAAACCTAAGGTTAAGCATAGCATTGTGGCAGACAGCAGTGGAGAAGACTGAAGGTGCAAGACTCAGGGGATTGGAAGCACTGTTCACAGCTTCTGCATAAACGACAGTAGTTTAAGAAGCTTGTATCTGTGATACTTGTAGTTTAGGGAAATTCTATACTTACTTGGTTAATCATTGACACGTGTAGCTAGATCCGTATGTAGTGGATTGTTAGTTAGATAGTTTTGTATATAAACCATCAGATGTAATTTCTTATTTAATTTTACATACAGCCCTTTTCATCAAATTCTTATATGGTATCAGAGCACTCTGAGCTCTTCTAGATTTTTCTTAGTTTTACTTCAGATTTTCTCTTTCAAGCTCGAATTTTCTCTCGTTTTCTCTCAGTATTACTCTGAGGTCTTCTTGAATTTTACTTCAGATTCATCGCAATTTTACTTTGAAGCATATTCACCTCAGATTTTTTTTAAGCTTGAATTTTTCTTCAATGGCGAGCACTACGGATTCTGTCACTGTCACCACCATTGATGAATCACATCCTTTCTTTTTACATTACGGAGAGAATCCAGGTGCAATTCTTGTTGCTCAGCCTCTAGTTAATGATAACTATGCTAGTTGGGCTAAGTCAATGCAGAGAGCTTTGGGAGCTAAGAGCAAATTAGGGTTTATTGATGGAAGTCTTTCACTGACTCCTTCCACGGCAAAAATACCATTGCTTGTTCAAGCCTGGACCAAGTGCAACAACATGGTTGTCTCTTGGATATTGAATTGTGTTTCTCCAAAGATTCTTGCAAGTGTTGTTTACAAGAACATTGCCTTGGAAGTCTGGACTGATCTCAAGAATCGATTCTCTCAGAAGAATGGACCAAAGCTTTTTCAACTTCAGAAGGAGCTTACAACAGTTACTCGGGGAGACCTTTCTATCACAGACCATTTCACTCAATTGAATGCTTTGTGGGATGAGATTCAGAATTACAGAGCTCTTCCATGTTGCACTTGTGGTTCTTGTACTTGCTCGATCAATGAAAAATTGACACAATATCAGTTGCAGGATTCAGTAATGCAATTTCTTATGGGACTCAATGAGTCATACAGTCAGATCCGAGGGCAAATCTTGTTAATTGATCCTCTTCCTTCAATTGACAGGGTGTATTCCTTATTGATTCAAGATGAGAGCCAAAGATCAATTGGTCATTCAACTGGTACTTACATTGAATCCACTGCTTTGGCAATAAACTCATCTACTGGAACTGTTGGCTTTGGTTATGGAAACTCTTATGGAAATGGTTCAAGTGCTAAAGGTAACAAAAATAAAGGAAAGGAGAGGCCAACGTGTAGCCATTGTGGGATCACAGGTCATACCATGGAGAAATGCTATAAGCTCCATGGTTATCCCCCTTGTTACAAATCCAAAGGCAAGAATGCAAAGGCTAATCAAGTTGCAGGATCTGAGTTTGGAGCAAATTTTGGTGTTTTGGAGTTGAATTCTATGCCTATGCAGCAATCCTTTCCTCCACAAGTATTCCCATTTACTGCAGATCAGTGTCAAAGGATTTTGGCTATGATTGGGGGTTCAAGCAATAGCCAAGGCAACATGGCAGCACCTGAAGTTGTTCCTATAGCAATGGCCAACAATGTCACAGCCTCTCCTCCACTTGCAGGTACTTCCTTCAACTTAAAGCATTCTGTTTTTGCTGCCAAGGTAGTAAATAGAAGTGCTTATAGTTGCAACACTTGGGTTTTAGATACAGGTGCCACTGATCATATAATCTGTTCTGTTAGCCTACTTACCTCTATAACCAACTTAACCCAATGTGTTGTTGAGTTACCTAATGGTGAAAGTGCTCAAGTAACTCACATTGGCACAGTCAAGCTTTCTGCAACTCTTGTTATTGACAATGTTCTTTGTGTCCCTTCCTTTTCTTTTAATTTGTTGTCCATCAGCAAACTAACTCAAAAACTACCATATTGCCTTGTTTTTCTCTCTCAATTTTGTTTCATACAGGACCTTTGTCTTGGAAGACGATTGGACTAGGTGAAGTGCATAATGGACTCTACTTGCTGCAAAGATCAGATTGCATCAGTCCCAATTCCTTGATAGACCATCTTCATAAGCACAAGTCTATTAATTCCTCTTCTGTTGTCAATTCTGTTCATAATATGTCCAAAGTTTGGCATTTTAGGCTAGGTCATCCCTCAATGAATAAGATGTTGTCTTTGCAAGACACACTTTCTGTTGATTTTAAATCATGTACTGATGTTTGTCATAGCTGTCCTTTGGCAAAACAGAAAAGATTACCTTTTCCGTTCAATAATAATTTTTGTTCTTCTCCTTTTGATCTTGTGCATGTTGATATATGGGGACCATATTCAGTTCCAACACATGAAGGCTTTAGATATTTTTTGTCCATTGTTGATGATGCTACTAGAAGCACTTGGGTTTATTTGCTTAAAGCCAAATCAGATGTTAGAAATCTTATTGTTTCTTTTCATAAAATGATTCAAGTTCAATTTAAGACTAATATCAAGTCTATTAGATCAGATAATGGACAAGAATTTGCCATGGTTGATTTCTACAATGCTCATGGCATTATTCACCAAAAGAGTTGTGTTTACACTCCACAACAAAACTCTGTTGTGGAAAGGAAACATCAACATCTTTTGTCTATTGCTAGAGCATTGCAACTTCAATCTAATGTGCCTTTATGCTATTGGGGGGACTGTGTTCTTACTGCAGCACACATTATCAATAGACTGCCCTCTCCAATTTTGCAAAACAAAACTCCTTTTGAGCTTTTGTTCAATCTCAAACCTTCCTATACTCATTTGAGAGTGTTTGGCTGCTTGTGTTATGCCTCTACCATTCCTATTCATAGGGATAAGTTCCAACCTAGAGCTCAAGCTTGTGTGCTGTTAGGATATCCTCCTGCCACCAAAGGGTATAAACTTCTCAACCTTAGTTCTAGACAAGTTTTCATTTCAAGGGATGTTGTGTTTCATGAACATATTTTTCCTTTTATTTCTCATAAACCTGTTTCTTCCTCAACTCCTTCCAATATTTTTCATTCTTCTATTCCTGATAATACTTCTACTCTTACCTTTCCTTTTCTTGATTCACATGTCTATCATGATGGTTATTTTCATGATCAGCATTTTGCTCCTGACTTAGATTCAGACTCAGATGATGATCTTGCTTCTCCATCACAGTCTGTCTCAGTACAGGATATCCACCATGCTGACCACTCTATTCCAACAACACCTTTTTCATCTACTGCACAGCCAAATGCTAAGTTGATACCCAGCCTGTTGCACAGCCTGACGCGCAGCCGGCTGCACAGCCTGATTCGCAGCCTGCTGCACAGCCTGATGATCAACCTGCTCCACAGGTACTTCCACCTGTTCTTAGAAGGTCTACTAGGGTGTCCCACAAACCTTCTTATTTGCAATCTTATCACTGTAACCAAGTATCTGGTCCTTCTACATTAACTGCTCCACTTCCTAAGATAGGTACTGCTCATCCCATTCAATCTATTCTTTCATATTCTCACCTTTCTCCCACCCATAAGCATTTTTGCAATTCCATCTCTTCTATTGTGGAACCTACTTCCTATGCCCAAGCTGTTCAGGACCCTAGGTGGAGAGATGCTATGGCAGCTGAAGTGGCTGCCTTGGAGGCCAATAACACCTGGACCCTTACTTCTTTGCCTCCTCATAAGAAGCCTATCGGATGTAAATGGGTCTATCGGATCAAACATAAGGCCGATGGTTCTATTGAAAGATTTAAGGCTAGACTTGTGGCAAAGGGTTTCACCCAGAGGGAGGGCTTGGATTAGGGGTGTCAATGTTCGACCCAACCCGCAAACACGACACGAACCCGACACAAGTTTTTTCGGGTCGACCCGAAAGCGACACGATAAGAAACAGGTCATAAGTGGGTCAACCCACGTAACTCGCAATAGACACGTTTGACACGCCAATTTATTTGTGTCAAACCCGAAATGACCCACTTAACACAACCCGTTTAACTTGCATAACATAACATCCATAGAATCTTATTTGTTTCATTAGTTATTATTACTCTTACATTATTATTATTATTATTATTATTATTATTATTATTATTATTATTATTATTATTATTATTATTTAGTTCTTATAAAACTGTTGAAGCATGATCATATTTTGTAACACTACTAATACTTATTTATTTTTATTTTTTTGGCATAAAACTTGCACAAATGAAATTGGATGAGCTTGTGGAAGATGTTATGAATTTAGACATCAACAAAGAATCTATGGATGATAATCATGGTCATAGTCATGATTAGAATACTGTTTGCTCAAATTCTTTTAATATTGATATTTAGCATTTAGCGAGTTCCAAGGATATTATATTTTTGTTGAACTATGTTATTTTATTTTTGTTAAACTATGTTATTTTGAATTTGGGTTAAAGTGTTACACTTTTTTTGGAGTGTAAAGAACTTATTTCTAGATGAATGTTATATTTTTGTTGAATTATATTATTTTGAATGTGGGTTGAAGACATGAAGTGTATGCACTTCTTTTTGGGATGTAAAAAAAAATTATTTCTAGATGGATGTTATATTTAATATTATATAGGTTGAAATGGGTTGTGTTACATTCGTGTCAACCCAACACGACTCGTTTATTAACCGTGTCAAATGGGTTGGGTCAGGTCAACCCGCCTTATTAACAGGTCGGGTTAGGGTTGAAGGATCCTGACACGATTATTAAATGGGTCGGGTTAGGGTTGAGCCATTTAGTCGAATACCCCTACCTCGACACGACACGAACCCGACACACTAACCCGAATTGACACCCCTAGCTTGGATTATACAGAAACATTTTCCCCAGTGGCCAAAATGGTCTCTGTCAAGACTTTGCTTGCAGTTGCTGCTATGAAAGGTTGGCATCTTTCCCAACTTGATGTGAACAATGCCTTCCTCTATGGTGATCTTGAGGAAGAAGTTTAAATGGTTTTGCCACCTGGTTTTCACAGCAAGGGGGAGGTTGTTTGCAAGCTTAACAAGTCTTTGTATGGTTTGAAGCAAGCTTCTCGTCAATGGTTTTCTAAATTTTCCCAAGCTTTGATTCAATTGGGCTTTCGTCAGTCTAAGGCAGATTACTCACTGTTTATAAGGAATACGTCTGAAGCTTTCATGGCGTTACTTGTGTATGTTGATGATGTTCTTATACTTAGTAATAATGTACAAGCAGTGGCAGATATCAAGGTATTGCTAGATAGGCAATTCAAACTTAAAGATTTGGGAATTTTGAAGTTCTTCTTAGGCTTGGAGGTGGCAAGATCTAAAGAAGGAATAAATTTGTGCCAAAGAAAGTATGCTCTTGAACTTTTGGATGATGCAGGTATGCTAGGTTGCAAATCAGCCAAGACGCCTATGGATCAGAACCTAAAGTTGAGTAAGTATGAGGGAAAAGAATTAAATAATCCCAGTTCATATAGAAGATTGATAGGGAGGTTGCTTTACTTGACTATCACAAGACCAGATATCACCTTTGCTGTTCATAGGTTAAGTCAGTTCATGCCTAAACCTAGATTACCACATTTACAAGCTGCTAATAGGATTTTGCAGTATATTAAAGGTGCTCCTGGTCAGGGTTTGATGTTCTCAAGTCAATCTGAGCTGCATATCAAGGCCTTTGCTGATGCAGATTGGGCAGCATGCCCTGACACTCGAAGATCAACCACAGGGTATTGTATTTTCCTTGGAGAATCCTTGATTTCTTAGAAGTTTAAGAAACAACAAACTGTTTCAAGATCTTCAGCAGAGTCAGAATATAGGGAAATGGCTGTAGCAGTCTGTGAAATATCAGCCCTGCTTTTCAGTGACAGTCAAGCAGCAATGCATATTGCAACTAATCATGTGTTCCACGAGAGGACAAAGCACATCGAAATAGATTGCCACGTTGCAACTAATCACAGCAATTTCAGTTTTTGTTAGGCAAGATGAATATGGTGAATATACATTCCCCCTTTCCTCTTGAGGGGGAGTATCAAAAGGATAAACCTAAGGTTAAGCATAGCATTGTGGTAGACAGCAGTGGAGAAGACTGAAGGTGCAAGACTCAGGAGATTGGAAGCACTATTCACAGCTTCTGCATAAACGACAGTAGTTTAAGAAGCTTGTATCTGTGATACTTGTAGTTTAGGGAAATTCTATACTTACTTGGTTAATCATTGACACGTGTAGCTAGATCCGTATATAGTGGATGGTTAGTTAGATAGTTTTGTATATAAACCATCAGATGTAATTTCTTAATTAATTTTACATACAGCCCTTTTCATCAAATTCTTATAATTACAATTATTAATTCAAAATAGTAATTGAAAAGAAAAATGAAAAGAAAAATGAGAGTTTTTTTTTTTTTTTTTTGAAGTTGTATTTCTAAGTGTTGTTGTCATGCCTTGAACCCAACAATACAGATAGACACGTGACAATGGATGCATGCTCATAAAGTTTTAACTCTATAATTGTGGAAGACCTTTTTAACAACTAAAAATTATCTTCAAAGAAAATTTCATTAATAAACCCACAATCATCCTTAATAATGCAATTGTCAAAAGATCTCTAAAGTATCAATTGTAACAACAATCCAAACCGCATGATTGTTAAACAAAAGATATACTAATTATTGCAAGATCATCTTATTTCAAAAATTTATAATCTCCTTTCAAGCATACACTCTCAGCCAGAGACGGACCTAGGATTTCAAGTTAGAGGAGGGGGGGAGGCGGAGATAAGCGAAAAAAAAAAAAAAATTCAAATACGCATCCATATATTTTCTAGAATTGGAATATCGGCATTTGATTTGAAATTGTGTTTGAGAGATATGGTTATTTCAGGAATTGGGATATCGGCATTTTCTGGAATTGGGGAATGAATATTTCTTAGGATTGGAACATCAACATTTTTCGGAATTAGGGAATGAATATTTTCTAAAATTAGAACATCCACATTTTCTAGAATTGGAATAGCAACATTAGTTGTTGGCAATCCCATGTTGACTTCAGAATTGGAATATCGGCATTTGATTTGAAATTGTGTTTGAGAGATATGGTTATTTCAGGAATTGGGATATCGGCATTTTCTGGAATTAGGGAATGAATATTTCTTAGGATTGGAACATCAACATTTTTCGGAATTAGGGAATGAATATTTTCTAAAATTAGAACATCCACATTTTCTAGAATTGGAATAGCAACATTAGTTGTTGGCAATCCCATGTTGACTTCAGAAGAATTTGAATATTTTATTTTGAAAAAAAATCAAACATTGTAGTTGATTTTTTCACGATCTTCAAATAAAATAAGAATCATATATATTATCTCACAAACGGTTGTTGTTACTAACTAAAGAAAAATACTGGAATCTAGGTAATATGCATGATGCATTTAATTATAAATTTAGTATTTCTCACTTTTTTTCAATTTATAAATTTATTTAATTTAGCATTATGAGTTAACAATAGGCACAAGTGAATCACTGTTATTTTCTTTAATTTGTGTGACAATATTCTATAATATATGATTTCTTTTGTCTTTGGTCTTTGCCTTTATTTATCTCTTTGTCTTTGTCTTGTCTCCATATTTCAAACACTGACTTAATCCCATTACCGAGACTATAAATTTATTTTGCACTATTAACAAAAACTTTTATTAACTTTTTTTTTTCCTTCTGTTACTTGTTCTTATTGTTGCCCAACTACCAGTCAACAAAGAACAAATAGACAAACACTACACTAATAATATATGGGTCCGACTAATGTGTGCCCTTAGGGGATACACTAACCATCAATTTTAAGAAAGTTTTTATGAAAAATTGAAAAAGCTGTCAAAACAGTGAATTATTTTTTCGTTTTTTCATAAAAAGTTTCATAAAATGAATTACTAATATATGCCCTAAAAGCACACGTTAGTAAATCCCATAATATATTATCTAATCTTTACAAACTCTACTCTCTCTTTTATCTCTCTTATATATATAACACAAGAGAGAGAGTCACGAAGCCAAAAAAAAAAAAAAAAAAAAACACTACAAGAAAAAATATATATGTTTGTGTAATATTTATCTGTATGTTTTAATTACAAAAAAAAAATTAGTTTTTCTATTGGTCAGTAAAATACATTAAAAAGCCCCATTATTTCTTAAAATGCAAAATATTAAATAAAAAAAAAACAAAAATAGCTAAATTTCGACTAATAAAATTAAATTTTACGAACAAATTCATTAATTCATTCTAAAAATATGCTAAAATTAAAATTAATATTAAATAAATTTATTAATAATATAACATAATTATTTTAAAATATACAAACAAAGAGATTATAAATTTCTAAATCAAAAGAAAAAATCTGAGTCATCATTCTTGATCTTTTTTTATAAGTTCAGTAAGCTCAGTCATTTATTTTAAGTTATATTTTTTAATCTACTTTGTTGATAGGATAAAGACAAGACGCTGAGTCGTGATTCAAATATTTGTCTGTAAGCTCAGTCATTCATTTAAGTTATATTTTTTAATCTGCTTGATTGACAGGATAAGTACAACATGCTGAATTTGCTCTTACACTTACACGGTCTGCTCACACTCCACAGCACTAATGCCACTGTACAGTGACAATGCACACTGCACAAAGCTTGATACCTGTTAAAATGACAGAACTTAGTACTGTATAGACACAGTACAATTATTGAGCATATAATATTATATAGTCTTAAAAAGTGAAAAACAATTTTAGCCCCGCCAACACAACTACAAACTCCCTAATCCACCCGGCCACACCCAATATATATATTTTTTATACAAATTTTTATTTTATTAATTATTATTAACTATTTTTATTTATTAACTATTATATTAATTAATAATTTGATGTATATTATATTAACTCATTTATATTTTAGTAATATTAATTTATTAAATCAAGTAATAAATAAAATAAAAAATAGATTTTAAATAAAGATAAAAAAATTTAATTAATATTATTTAATTACTATTTATATATATAAAAAATTTCACTTAAAATTTTAGCTTAAAACCTCTAAAGTGATTGAACCGGCCCTGCATATCGGCCAAAAGTCAATTTGGAAAGGACAACCAGCTGGACCAATCTTCTTCTATACGTGTGTTCCTCTCTCTTTTATTTTTCTTTTTTTTTTTTATCCGCCATCATTAATTCTCTTGAGATGGGGACGAACAAGTACACAAGTATCATAAAAAATCAAAGCACCTGACACTTACGAATGCACCATTTTTTCTTCTTTTTTTTACTAGTTATGTCGGTGCCACGATTTGTGGCACAAGTCGTGCCACAAGGCATAAGAATTGATGACTTGTCAGATTTCAGGCCTAAACTAGCTACTAGACTTTTTTGCATTCCCAACCTCCCCTATTCCATCACTTCGGTACTATTTCTTCAAGAAAGGCATTTGCAGAAACTTGGAGGGTTTGAATACCGATTATTTTCTTTTCTTCCCCTCCCCCCGAATCTGTTTAATGTTTATGTATTTGGATCTCAATGGCATTTATCATCCCAGGTTGTGCCTGAGCCTTTTGTTCCTCATCTTCTTTAGTTTTTAACGAAGTTCCTTTCTTACAAAAAAATAAAATAAAATAAATCTTACTTATTTTAATAAAAACTAAAAATTAAAACACGGTAATAAAATAATTTTAAAATTTATAAATAATACTACGAGACCTATTTTAATGAAAATTTTGTTGAAAAAAGAGGTTTGTAAGTCCTGTAAATAGTGCACGAAACCCACTAAAAAGCACTGAAATGCACTTCTCAATGAAAAAAAGAAAAAGCGTGAAACGCAGAACGCATAATAATCTGTAGAATCTATCGTAGTTAACGCAATAAAGGGCATAGAAAAAATTAGGTTTTTTGAGATAAAAACAACTATTTTTAACGTCCAAAATACCAAAAATATAAATCTAAACCCTTCTTCAATTACGTCATAAAACTTATTGGATATTTAGATAATATCACTACTAAACAAAAATATCCATGTAAAAATATTTTAATTTCATATGAAGCTTAGATTTGATGAAGAACGAGATTTCTCAAGCTCTTACCTTAAAGTGTGTCACCGATCTTTCTTGTGCGGGCCAAATAAGAGCTTATTGGGCTAGGTTCCTTTTTGGGTTCACAACTAATTTATGAAGTGGATTGAGTATTTCCTACAATGGTTAGATCATTGCACTGAGGCCCAACAATCAATTTCTCACTCCTTGACTTGCACACTCTCTTTGTTCTCTGCACTCTCCTTTGTTCCTTTTTTTCTTCCAATTTTCCCCTCCCCCTCCTCTGTGTAGTCTTCTCCTATTTATAGCCCCCATTTGGTGGAGGGATTATAATTGCTCAGGAAGATAATGGAAAAGAGGGTCCAATGTTGTTGTTGATAAGTGGGGATTTGGTTGTTGAGTGGCAAGAGTGGCATTGGAACTTGCTCATCGCTGCTGGTAGTATGTCCAGCAACGACTTCGCTGGCACTTTGCCGGCCAAGTTCAATGTAATGTTCCCCTGCGAGTAAATATTCTCGGCAACATTCACCACTGAGTTATGACAGTCCAAATAGTCAATCATGCGAAAATGAAAGAATTGTGAGCAACAATATTCCGGGTGGCTACATTAAAGCCCAATCTTTCGGGCATTTAATAATGTCCGGCCCAGCCCATATTAAAATAAATTAACAAGGATTACGGGCCGCATGGCGAAATGTTACACCTGAGGCCCAATAAAGGGTGAACCCTGACCGTACATTTCTCTACTTGAATATTCTAAGTAGTCTGCTTCAAAAAATATCTATAATTATAAGTTGGCTTAATTAGCTTATATATAACTATGGTTTCAACCCAATTTTCTAAAAACTCTCTTAATAATATTTGATGGGGTCTAAATTAAATTTAGTTCATCCATGACTAGATCACGTCCAAAGAAGTTTTACAAGGAAGGAAGCTTGGCATAAGCACCATAAACATAAATAGGATCCGACCATGAATAACATAATCGTCCAAATCAGGATGGTCGTATCTGGCATGCAAGAGTATGGACGACCAAACAACACTTAGCCAATTTTAAAGGAGCTCTCTACAAGCTCTATGCAATCATACCACGATCTGTCATTCTAGAACATGGTGAGGATTCCCTGAAATTCGTTCTATTTTTTCCGTTAACTCCACATATCCCCCATGATGTTGTTGGATCCGAACAAATAAACTCCACTCCTAAGTCTCTATAAAAGGATCAAGTCTCAATAAATCAAGGTAAGTTCTACTACTCACTAATTCACCATCCTTATATTCTAGAGAGAAAATTGACTTAACCATCGGAAGTTCCTTGACCGATTCATACTGGTTACCCTTGACAGTTTTTCTTTACTCTTCAGGCCATCAAGCTATCACCGTAACTTGAAGCATTCAGCTTTCTGATTCTTGTGTATCATCAATATTAATTATAAAATTGAACTGACAAAAAGATTTAGTTAAATACCCCCACCTTTGAAGTCTTTTTTTTTTTTTTGGTATTATATTTGTAATCTCTATTTAATTTAGTGAAATTATTCAAAGTTTGTCCTATAATTTTTGCCTTAAAAAAAAAAAAAAATTTTCACATAAATTTTTGTATTCTTACGAAGTTGTACTTGTTGAAATTTATTGACAGTTTATATTGAATTTTTCCCAACAAGAGCGAATTTCTCTATTGAAAGAAGACTGTTATATTGCTTAAATTACAAAATGATCATCATTTGTACAATATACACTAGCAGAAAACAGAAACGGAAAAGATCAAGAATCAATTACACAATCTGAGATAATAGAAGATGCCAATAACAACCTCTCCCACGTGCACACGTATGAACACTAATAGGTTTAATATACAAGTTGTTAAAAACGAAATCGTTCCACTTATAAGAAACGGCATCGTTTCCTTTTAATCAAGACACGCATTTGGCTTTCTTCTTAGACGACACCGTTTTCGCTGTTACCGCTGGAACAGTGTCTTCATCTTCAATTTCTTCAATGCTGCAGCTTGGGCTTTCAAGTAGTTATCAAAGAGGCAAAACAAGAAGACAAGACAGCACAGTCTGTTTTAGTTTTTGAAGAAGTAGAGGAAATGAAGAGTGGGAATTTAACTTTAGTTGTAGTAAAGCTAGAGGCCCATGCCATCGTGAATCTCGTAGTGATTGAGAGTGATGTGGTCCTCGTAGATGTTGTACCACTTCTGGATCCTAATCTTGTCGGCCCTTGTACCAATCTGAGCCGCCACAAGCTTCTTCAGGTCACCTATGGTGTCATCCTCGTTGCACTTCACACGAACCTTCTTCCCCAACCGATCGTTCAACACCACCTCTATCATCTTCACACTTCACAAATCAACAACCCCTGCTTTAGTCACTCACACAAATTTTGGGGAGAACGATTGACGAGTCTTGTTAACAATGTCAAAGTTTTCAGGCCCTTTATAGTCATTTCCTTATTAGTATATTGGAGTGTTCAATTATTATGCAATATTGTATTTTAAGTCCTTTCTTAAAAGTGGAATAAATTATTAAGGCTCCGCTTGGGAGGAGGGAATAGAATGGAATGGAATGGAATGAAAAGAATATTTTTAAAATATTCTTCCCTCCCCCTTGTTTGGGAGTTTTAATGGAGGGAATGGAAAGTTCATTCCCTTGCTTGGGAGTTTAAGTGGGAGGGAATGGAATGAGTAGGAGGGAACACTCATTCCTTTCTATTCTCTTAAAACCTCAAATTTTCATTCCCCCCAAAATTGGGAGGAATGGGAGGGAATGGAATTAGATTTAATAATTTTTTTACTAAAATTTCCAAAATACCCCTATATATTCAACCTTTTATTTTAAAATAAGGGTCTAATAGTAATATTGTCATAAAATGATTCCATTCCATTCCCTCCGTGTGACTCCCAAACGAGATTACTTACATTCCATTCATTTTCATTCCTTTCCATTCCTTAATTTTAAAACATCCAAGCAAGGTTACTTAATTCCATTCCATTCCATTCTTTTCCATTCCTTTCCCTTACTTAAATCCATTCCATTCCATTCTATTCCATTCCATTCCCTTATAATTATTTCATTCTATTCCATTCCCTTCCCTTATGAACTCCCAAGCGGAGCCTAAAACTTGAAAGTTAAAACAATAAAATAAAATAAACAAAATCATGAGTTTCAAATTTTCAATAACATTTAGGTTTGGAAATTGTATTTGGTAAAAGGAACTGTTTAAATACTGTGATTTCAAGTAAAACTGAAAAATATTATGTTTTTTTTTTTTCTATGTTACTTGAGATTTGTTGTAAAAATGTTGTTAATGAATCACTTCAAATGTATTAACTTTATATATTTAGGGTTTTTTTAGTAAGAGATTCTTAGTAACGCTTTTTAAGTTTTATGAAAGTACATGTAGGTAAAAAAGTGTGTAAAAATACGTGTTGTGATGTTTAAACAACAGTTTTCGTTGTTTAAACATCGTTAAGAAACCCAGTATGAGTAAGTATGGTTTGGTGGTGGGAAAAGGGGAAAACCTATTCTAAGGTTCTTGCTCGGACTCTTTTTGGGAAAATGTTCTGCTAGGATGACATACCATCTAAAAGAAGTAAGGATGAGTTGGAACCACTAGGTGCATACCATGAGGGATAGGAAGAGAGAGAGAGTACTCACGCCGTAGCAGGTAAGAGTGCCACGGCAAACACACAAACAAAATAGTCTTCTTTGTCTGGTGGCACAGCTAGCATAGATAAGTAATGGTGGTTGGGCGATTGACAAACCAGTAGGTGGTCGACAAGAACACCCAGATCAAACAAAGGTAGTTAAAGGCTAAAACAGTAAAATCTGGTCACGGCAGGCATTATATAAGGGACCCTTGTTGTGCATAGGGGGGATCATGAACATAGTAATAGTAACATCTAGGAGAGAATTACAACAAAAATAAGCAAACATTGAGAAAAGAAAAGAAAAAAGTAAAAAGAATTAGAAAGAATGAAAGAAAATAGGGAGCATAGAACAGCAGACATGCACCAATAGGTTGATCCCCTTTCTCCCTCAAAAGCCCATGTTCATTGTTAAGAACAAAAGAATCTTATGGGCACAAATCATTTAGGCCTGCTTCCTCAAAGCAATTAATTTCCTATTGGGGAGATTATTTGCATTGAGGAAATGATTCCCTTCTTGACTTTGGTTCTGTGACTTGACTTGGCATGGCAGACTGACATCTTCCTCTTTAATTCAATAAGTTCAATACTATTTCTTTCCTATTTATTTCTGCTACTTTACGAACAGGGCATTTCTTGTCGCTGCCCTTTATTCATTTTCTATCTTTGCGGCAAACGCGTTTCTTTTGTTATATTTATTATTATATCTGTTTGCCATAACTTTTCTATAGCAACTTTGCCTGCCATGGGCATATAACCAAAGTCCTGGCAAATTGGGTATAGTTTGTGCACAAGCCGGACCAAGGTGGGTTACAATTAGACCGGTCCCTACTCCCTAATCCAGAACACTTAGGCCTAGTACGGCAAGAGGCAGTCCAGCCCAACATCACAAAAAGGCCCACGACACTACTCAAGTTTTGTTTTACTACAAAGTGATGCCCTTCGGATTAAAGAACGCGGGAGCAACCTATCAGAGGCTGGTTGATCATATGTTTCGTCCACAGATAGGATGGAATGTAGAAGTATACGTGGATGACATGTTGGTGAAAAGCTTGGATGAGAAGAAGCATTTGGACGACCTTTAGGAGACCTTTGACACGCTTAGATGATATAACATGAAGCTAAATCCAAGCAAGTGTGCCTTTGGAGTTTCGTCAGGGAAATTCTTAGGGTTTATGGTTTCACATAGGAGAATCTAAGCAAATCCTGATAAGATCCAAGCAATACTGAACATGGAGCCACCAAGAAATATCAAGGAAGTCCAGTCTTTCACTGGGCGAGCTGCCGCCCTTAACAGGTTTGTCTCAAAAGCTACTGACAAATGTTTGCCATTTTTTAAGGTTCTTAAGAAGGCATTTAAATGGACGAACAACTGTCAGAAGGCTTTTCAAGACCTTAAGGCCTACCTCACAACGGCTCCTTTGTTAAGCCCTTCTATACCAGGTGAGGAATTGTATTTATACTTAGTAGTGTCCCCACATGCAGTGAGTTTAACATTAATCAGAGAAGAAGGGAATATACAGAAGCTTATTTATTATACAAGCCGAGCGTTAAAGGGAGCAGAAGGGTGGTATCCTATGATGATGAAGCTGGTCTTGGCATTGGTTACAGCTTCCAGGAAGCTAAGGCATTACTTCCAGGCTCATGTAATCAATGTCTTGACAGATCATCCACTCAATAAGGCAATAAACAAGTTGAAAGCAGTCGGAAGACTGATCCAATGGACCATAGAGCTTAGAGAGTTTGCTATCAAGTATCAACCAAGAAATGCGATAAAGGCTCAAGCATTGGTAGATTTCATTGCAAAATTCACTCCAAACCATGGTAAGTTAGACGAGGTGGATGAAGATAAGAAGTGGGTTGTCTATGTAGATGGTTTGTCTACACAATATGTAGGAGGTATAGGGGTTAGACTAAAATCTTTGGAAGGGGATAAGTTAAAATATGCAGCTCATCTACAGTACCAGACGACCAACAACGAAGTTGAATATGAAGCCCTCCTTAAAGGGCTAGAATTGGCCAAGTCCTTAGGGGCAGAGTCAATAGTTGTCTAATGAGACTCTCAATTGATCATGAGTCAAGTGAATGGAACATGTGAAAGTAAGGAAGAACGGATGAAGAAGTTTCTCAATAAAGTGAAGCAACTTGTCAAGAAATTTAAGGAAGCCAGTTTTCTTCAAGTCTTAAGAGAGGAAAACATGAAAGCAGATGCCTTAGCAAAGGCAGCATCGGTAGAGGGGTCAATGGACGAGTATGACACAGTCTAGTACATGCCAAGCATAAATCTTCCAAAGGTGCAGCAGATTGAAGAAGAAGAAAACTGGACAATCCCAATAGTGGCTTACCTCAGGGATGGAAGGCTTTTAGAAGATAGGGATGAAGCCAAAACGCTAAGGATTAGAGTGGTTAAGTATGTCCTCATAGGCGCTATATAAAAGAGGCTTCTCTCAGCCTTATCTAAGGTGCTTAGCTCCAGAAGAGTCAAGCTATGTATTGAGAGAAGTTCATCAAGGAGTATGCAGAAACTACTCAGGAGCAAGAGCTCTCGTCCATAAGATCATCCGTGCAGGTTATTACTAGCCGACCATTCAGGCAGATGCTAAAGCTTATGTTAAGGTGTGTGATCAGTGTCAATGCTTCAAATAAAATCTCTAGATGACCCTCGAAATACATCACCCTGATGATGGCCCCGTGGCCCTTTGCATAATGGGGATTGGATATCTTAAGTCCATTTCCAATAGGGACCAGACAGATGAAGTTTTTAGTAGGGGGGATTGATTACTTTACTAAATGGGTGGAAGCTGAACCCTTAGCAAAGATTACGCAGCAGAATGTCAAGGACTTCGTCTGGAAGAACATCGTCTACTGATTTGGAGTTCCTAGGGTATCAGTGTAAGATAATGGAAGGTAGTTTAATAACGCACCTTTCAGAGATTTCTGTGAGAAACTTGGAATAAGGAATCATTATTCCTCACCCTCCCACCCACAAGAAAATGGACAAGCTGAAGTTGTAAACCGATCCTTGTTAAAGATCATCAAGACTCGACTTGAATGGGCAAAGGGTGTATGGCCAGACGTGCTACCAGGTGTTCTATGGGCCTACAGGACGACTGTGAAGGCTCCCACAGGGGAAACTCCTTTCAAACTAGCCTATGGAAGTGAAGCGGTCATAATTGCAGAAGTATGCATGACTAACCATGGGGTGATGAAATATGACGATGAGAAAAATGAAGAACAACTTCGTCTTGACCTTGATTTGATAGACGAGGTAAGGATGGATGAAAAACAGAGAACAGCAAGGTATAAAAACCTCATGGCCAGTCAATATGATGTGATGATGAAACTCAGGCGTTTCAACATTGGAGACCTCGTCCTAAAAAGGGTCTCATTGGCAACCAGAAACCTAGCCCATGGAAAACTGGGGCCTAATTAAGAAGAACCCTACAGGGTTATTAATTGCAAGAGGTAGGGATCATACTACTTGGAAGCCTTAGATGGACGAAAGTTAGAGTACCCTTGGAATGTTAAGCATTTAAGAAGATATTATCAGTGATCAGCCTGGACGAGCATCATCCTAGACGAGCTCAAGTTATGTGTCACTTTCCATTACTTATGTTTACTTGTGTTTGTTACTAGTATTTCATATTTTTTAGTATTTCAATTCCCTGAAGTGCACTAGCTCCCAGCTTGTGCATCGTCTATAGACAAGTCATGATGGACGAAGTCATGAGCTCTGTCTGTTTGTACATAAAGTATTTTCAATTCCCTAAAGGCACTAGCTTTTAAGCATGTACCATGCTTGTAAATGATGTTTTTGCTATGTAAATACAGTTTGGGCTAGTATATTCAGCTTCATTACTGGTCATCTGAACCTTCTTCCCCAACCGATCGTTCAGCACCACCTCTATCATCTTCACACTTCACAAATCAACAACCCCTGCTTTAGTCACTCACAAATTTTGGGGAGAACGATTGACGAGTCTTGTTAACAATGTCAAAGTTTTCAGGCCCTTTATAGTCATTTCCTTATTAGTATATTGGAGTGTTCAATTATTATGCAATATTGTATTTTAAGTCCTTTCTTAAAAGTGGAATAAATTATTAAAACTTGAAAGTTAAAACAATAAAATAAAATAAACAAAATCATGAGTTTCAAATTTTCAATAACATTTAGGTTTGGAAATTGTATTTGGTAAAAGGAACTGTTTAAACACTGTGATTTCAAGTAAAACTGAAAAATATTATGTTTTTTTTCTAGGTTACTTGAGATTTGTTGTAAAAATGTTGTTAATGAATCACTTCAAATGTATTAACTTTATATATTTAGGGTTTTTTTGGTAAAAGATTCTTAGTAACGTTTTTTAAGTTTTATGAAAATACATATGGGTAAAAAAGTGTGTAAAAATACGTGTTGTGATGTTTAAACAACAGTTTTCGTTGTTTAAACATCGTTAAGAAACCCAGTATGAGTAAGTATGGATTTTACTTTTTTTAAACGTGATTTAATTTTTTTTATTTGATTAATGGAATTTGTTATAATATTGAACATTAACATGTTTTGGAACAAATATTTAAGATAGTAGTATATTTTTAATAAGTATTTAACATAGGAGCAATTAACTTGTAAAACCTCTTATCTATAATAATTCAAACTATGATAAAGAGCCATCATCGTAAAGTAAATACCTTAAGTTGCTACTAGCTTTCATTTATAGTATATTTGAATCGGTTAAAAATAGGGAGAATGGAAAAGATGGAGAAGAAAACTAAGAAGAAAATATCATTTATCCTTGTTTAGTTGAGTTGAAAACAAAAAGGAAAGAAAATGGTGGAACCCGGTATTTTTCATCCGAATCTACCAAAATGTATCTCTTTCAATTGGAGAGAAAACTGGGTAGAAAATGAGAGAAAAAATCCAAACGACTTTTTAGCCCTATTCTCTATTGTCTTTTCCTCGCCAAAGTTGTGTTTTTCTTTTGGATGCCGAGAACTTTCATTCTTCTAAACACAGCTGCGGATATGAAAAGAGAATTCGAGCACTGGGAAGCTGCTGCGCAGTACTGCTAATGGCGAATTAGTGAGATTAATGAATAGTAAAATAGAAAAAGAATAAATTGCTCAGAGACAAAATAAATAGGCCCCCCAAAAAAAAAAAATATGCATGAATTGCTAAAACGTGGAGGCCATGCAAGACTCCACGTATGAGAAATTCATTACAAAACTTATGAGAGCAGAATATCCTTCGTATTCTGTGGATAGATCATAGATGACTTGATTTGAAAATTTACATTTGCTTAATTCTAATAAACCTTTGTATTAGAATATCCTTCGTATTCTGTGGATAGATCATAGAATGTTCTTTTTTGGCTTATTGTATTCATTTCAATAAACCTTTGTATTTTATTTATTTTTTCTTGCATTAGTTTTAGAATTGTCAATAATACTGATTCGGATAGTTGTAGAATCACTCTGAATCATCCCAAATCAAACAAGAAAATCCCTATGGAAGAAATCACTAACAGATCAGTAGTAGGATTATCACAATAGTTCATATTGTTTGAACTCAAAACCAGCATTAACATCAAACGTATTCAGGTCATATAGCAGCCTCTGCTGGTTTGAAATGCTATTGTAAATGGGGTAAAACAAATAGTTGATAAGAAATTGCTAGCACCGTGTTAGGATATGTGCCCTTAAATCCTATTGTATGATGCTATGTATGATATTATGTATGACATTATGTGAGAAATGATGTATGACTTAATATTGTGTTTAATAAAGTTGTTTTATTCTTATCTAAAATAATGGTAACATGAATATTCGGACATTATCAAATAGTCTATGAGATGCATAGTATGTGATTTATGTGATTTAGTCACAGAAGATATAGATCACAAGTTCTTTGTAAACTCATAATTTTGGTTCGTAGTCAGTGATGAAATTGGGCATTTCATCTACGAAGACTATAACATATTAACTACGATGATTTGTCTTGATCATGGAAGTGGTGACTTCTAGTTAATATGTTGATATGTTTTAAGAGTTAAGACATATTGAACTGGACCGCTGTGATATTTATTATTCTCCTAACGACTGTCAATTGAATAATAAATCTCACGATTTGTATTCACATGAACTCTTAATCCTGAGAGAATAATGGACCTGATCATGAAATGTAGGTTGCTTTGATATATCAGGAGTGAGATCTAAAGTAACGGTCAAAACCTCAGTATGTTGGACAGCAACATTTAGTGTTGATGAAACATATATTCTCAAGATGGAATTCATAGTCTCTTAACGGAGATATAAAATATTCCCTTGAGATAAGTTTAATGGGTTCAGTTATTCAGAGAGTTAGGCCTAACCACTTTAGTAAGACTAAAGTATATATTTATGAAATTAGATTTTATAAATAGATGATGAATAACTTAAAAGGATTAAACCGGGTACTCAAGAATTAAGATGTAGTAATTTACAAGTGGTAGTCTATATTCATGACTTTGTGTTACTACGAATATTTTATGAAGGGGTTGCATGTATAATAAAGTCTTGGGATATAATTTATTAATGAGGCCTAGAGTGCAATTATATTTATATAGTGGTATTAAATATAATTAATGGTAACTTTGGACTTGTCAAGAGTTGACAGAAAAGCCCAAGGCCCATTGGAGCTAGTGCCTTATTTGTTCCCTTTTGGTCCCACTCCAAGCCACACACTAAAGCCCAATTGGGAAGGCCCAAAAGGCTAGCCCAATTAGATAATCTGTTATGTAGTGAGAAACATACATAATTTTATATAGAATGAAATGGTTTGTATGTGTAATAAGATGACATAAGGAAGAGAGACACTCTTTTATATTCTCTCTAGAGAAAACATAGAACTGATTGAGAGACCACACATCTTGGGCATCAAGTGGAATTGGAGTGAAGATTGAAAGTGTTCCTGAGTACTTCTTCATTCGGTTTTGAATTTCACCGCATCAAGGTATACTCTCTTGTTCTTATATTCTGAAACCTACATAGTGCATGTTATCAATTGCGAATGAAGTAGATCCGTTTATATTTCGCTGCGTATGTTTTGTATTCGATTTAAACATGTATATTACCCAACACACTGAACAAAGGCCATGCCTCAAACAGTTAAAATTTCACAAGTACAACGCCTACCCAATTACTAGAACATGTAATTGAAAAAGACTTTCTTGCTATTGTGAAAATTATTAAAACTCCATGATTTAGTTACAACTGATACTAATTTGTTGTTTTTGTTCTTATTTTGTAGGTAGATTGATTGAAGTGACACGTGGTGGGTGCAAAATTTAATATTAAATTTAGTCTTTTTAGAGTTAAATGAATTGTCTATATATTAAAAGGGATTTGTTAACAAGCACCGAACCGGTGCTTGTTAAGGTGAGAAAGGACAAAAAAAACTGTCAAAAAAAGGTTGAAAAGAAAATCATATAGTACTTAAAAAATTAAAAATTTGACATAAAAGTGAATAAAGACAAAAATTTTTGTCAAAAGAAATACAAAAATGTTGATGTTAACGGGCACTGTGCTCGTTAACACAACCCATATTAAAATTAGAATTAATTTCTAATTAACCTTGCATGTACTTTCTCATAATGTTGCTCACATCCACTTGAAGAAATCAGTGAATCAATATTGCTAAGATGGGAAGATTTGAAAAAAAGAAAAAGATGAACCTTCCATGGGTTACTTGACAAGTCTTATGGTTTATTTCATTCCAAATTTGCCACTAACATTGTTTCCTAGAAAGGTTTCATGTTTTTGATAAGTAAAAAGGAGTTTCATTTTTTTGTTGTTGATAATCTTAAAAAAGAAAAAAAGAAAAAAGAAAAAAAAGAAAAAAAGGAGTTTCATGTTTGTATGTATTTGTCTTCTTTATTTGGTTATTGGTCATAACAACGTCATAGAAATTTCTGTAAGGTGGTTCATTCTCAACATTTCAAGTGGTTAAATTGCTATTACTTTATAATTAATGTTGTATAAAACTTTGAGGTTGAAATGGATTTTGTGTAAAGGCTTATGATGGGGAACTAAAAAATTGGTCTATTTCCAGTTCGTCCATAATGTCGTCCAAGACCAGAAAGGTCGTTCAAGTGCAAGAAGGTCGTCTAGCATGGTGTCACTCGGACGGCTGCCCAACACTTAGAAATTTTTAGAGTAAATCTCTATCCAAAAGCTTATAATTCGAACAACGTTCTACTATTCTAAAGTGGGAGCGAAATCCTTATTCATCGCTCTAACTTTCTACTAAGTTCTTAACTTTCAATAGTAATTGTGGAAGTTAAGTCTTAACCTTCTAACTTCCACTCACGTTGGGGGAGTTACTAAACAAGTAACCACTCCAAAACTCACTATAAAAGGACTCAGCCATGTTAAATTAAGGTAAGTTCTCACCACTTATAGAGTTGGAATTCCTAAGTTCAAGAGAGAAAACTAACTTAAGCATCGGAGGGTTCTTGGCCGGTTCACCTTGTTCACCTTTGATCTTTTTCTTCTTTCTTTTCAGGCCTTCTAAGCAACCTCAAGCCCGTTGAAGCCCGGAGCATTCAACCTACTAATTTTTTGTGTATCATTAGTTGGTGCCATCTGTGGGGTGGTTAAATTTGTGCTTTGCAATTTATCTTTCTTTGACAAAAGGCTGCATGGTTGGACAAGGTCAATGGCCACGAGTCCAGGCCACCAGGAGAGTGGAAACACTTCCAGCCACCCCAATCGCGCTCAACAGTCCGCACCTACTATGCAACCACCTTTTGTCCAACAAATACAATCCATGGCAGCCGCCATAGCAGAGTTAACTCGTCAGAATCAGGAGTTTACTAGAGAGATCAATCAAAGAGGGAAAGCTCAGAGTCAAGAAGCTAGAGAAGGAGAAAATGTTGAGCGTAAGGATCACTCAAGGGGTACCGTTTCACACAGGGTGCCACACTTGGAAAAGGAGATGGATCAGATGAGGAGAGCCATGGACGAGATGAAGGAAAATATGAGAATGATGAATCATGTAGATGACTTAATTCATCGAACTGATTCCCCTCTCATAACGTCCATCAATAGTTATCCCCCGCCTTCCAAGTTCAAAATGCCTGCGTTGGACTCATATGATGAAACACGTGATCCATGTGATCACATAGCTACATTCAAGACCGTGATGTACCTTTAAGGGGTTCCGGACGAGATAATGTGTAGGGCATTTCCAATCACTCTTAAGGGACAGGCGCGAGTGTGGTTTAGTAAGATACCTCCAAATACCATTAGTTACTTCGAGGAGTTGAATAAGTTGTTCGTCAATAAATTCATTGGAGGTCAAAGGAATAAGCGCTCCTCGTCCAGCCTGCTGACTATAGAGCAAAGAGATAATGAAAGTTTACGGTCCTTCATCACCCACTTCAATAGGGAAGCCTTGACGGTGGATGAGATGGAAGGTAAGCTGCTGTTAGCAGCCTTCCATAACGGAGTTAATTTAGATTTATTCATCCATAAGCTCTATGATCAAGAACCACAGACCATGGTTGAACTCATCCATTCAGCCCAAAGCTTCATGAATGCAGAAGATGTGATCATTGCCAAAAAGAGGAAAAGAGCAGAGCAGATGGAAGCGGAGCTCCCACGTCATTCTAAATGAGGCCCTCGTCCAAAGAAGGCTCGGACGGGAGAAAGAATGATAGAGACAACAGGAAGGCATGTTCGTCTTTAGGATGAAGTCTGCATTACACGCTCTTGAATGTTTCGCTTGATCAAGTGCTTATGCAGATCAAGGACGACCCATCCTTGAAGTGGCCAGAGAAGATGAAGGGAGATCCTAATAGTCACAATAAGAACAAGTATTGCCGCTTCCATAGAGATCACGGGCATTACATGGATACATGCTATAACTTGAGGCAATAGATTGAGAATCTCATCGGGCAGGGAAATTGAGGAATTTTCTCGTACGAGATCATAAGGACGAGAAGTTAAAGGGGAAGGTAGAAGAGCCATCACAGCCCCCACTCAGAGAAATAAGAGTTATTGTAGGAGGAACTTTAGCAGGACGATCCTCCAAGTCAAGGAAGACCTATTTGAAGGTGGTGCAAAATGTTCAACTCTTTAGACGACCACTAAGGACTGAGGGGGCAGATGAGCAGGCTATCACCTTCATGGACGAGGATGCTAGGAAGGTCCATCATCTACATGACGATGCAATCGTCATAACCTTGCTCATTGCAGACTATACAACTAGAACGGTGCTAATAGATAATGGGAGTTTAGCAAATATCCTATATTATCCCGCCTTCCAGTAGATGAGGTTTGGAAGAGATCAACTTCGTCTAGTGAACGCACCCTTAGTTGGATTCGGAGGAATGAAAGTACAACCAATGGGCACTATTACTCTACCCGTCGTGGTAGGGGCGTATTCACAGCAGATAGCTAAATAGGTGAATTTCCTCGCCGTAGATTGCTCATCTTCCAACAATGCCATCATTGGACGATCAACTCTGAATAGTTGGAAGGCAGTGACGTCCACCTACCACTTATTTGTCAAGTTTCTAATAGATTATAGAATAGGACAAGTGTAAGGAGATCAGTTAGCTACTAGAGAATGCTACTTAGCCATGTTGGCTATGGACTAGCATGTGCAGACGTTGAATATAGAAGAGAGAAGGGTTGTCGAAGAGCCCACAGAAGTACTGGAAGACGTTCCTTTGGGACGAAAGTAACCCTGAGAGGTTTACTAGAATTGGAGCAAGCATGGAAGAGAAGATAAAGCAAGACCTTGTCTAGTTCTTAAGGAAGAGCATTAATGTTTTCATGTAGAGTCACGAAGACATGCCAGGGATTAACCCAAGTGCCATTACCCATCGTCTGAATGTGTATCCTTCCTCCAAGCCTATCCGTCAGAAGAAGAGGGTCTTCGCTCTTGAACAAGATTATGCTATCAAGGAAAAAGTTCAGAAGTTAACCACAACAAAGTTTATTCGGGAAGTTTAGTACTCAGATTGGTTAGCTAATGTGGTGATGGTCAAGAAGGCTAATGGCAAATGGAGGATGTGTGTGGACTTCACCAATTTAAACACGGCTTGCCCCAAAGATAGCTATCCATTAACATGTATTGACCATTTGGTAGACTCAACAGCGGGACATAAATTGCTAAGCTTCATGGACGCATTCTCAGGTTATAACCAGATAAGGATGGATGAGGTAGATCAAGAGAAGACATCATTCATTACCAATTTTTGATGCTTATTTTGGGAAGCCCAGTAGAAGGAAGAAGCCCAGCAGCATGAGCGGAAATGAGTTAATGACCGGATAGTAAAGCCATTAAGCCCAAGTGGTAAGAATAATGGATTATAAGGCCATAAAATAAACAAGTAAGCCTTGAGGAAGCAAACGGGCCTAGAGGAGCCCGAAAAGAGAGAAGTTACAAATCCATGAGCAGTATGCGATGTAGAAAAGTGAGAATGGGCCACAACAGACCCGAAGTAATGCAAGTAAAGAAAGTAAGGGGTTGGTGAAAAGTCCATGAGCCCCAAGGAGGAAGGATAAAGTAATTGGGCCAAGGAAGCCCGAAGGAGTTAGTAAAGGCCTATGAGAACACAGAATTAGAAGCGACCGAGGATGCCCAAGGAAAGTAAATGGGCCAAGGATGCCCAAAAGGAAATGAATGGGACACAGGAGCCCGCAAGCATTGTAATCAAAAAAACCCAATGACCTTACTGAATCATTGAGAGAAGAATAAGCACCAAGCCCAAAGAGGCCCAGCAGGCTTGGGTCAAAAAACATCACGGCAAGAATAGCAGAGCGGTATGGCAGAAAATGCAAAGACTGAGAAAAGTGTAAAAGAATGGGCTAAAGGAGGAAAAGCCCACGATCAAACAAAGTCCAGCCCCTAAGGGAACAAGCCATAAAAGGAGGGAAAATTAGAAAACAACTCATGCCATAAGAAGTTAAGGATGGACAGCAGAATGAGCAGATGAAACTCTAGACCGTGGTGAGCGCATGAGCAGCAGGCAGTTTTGGACATACTCAGAGGTGAAGCATGCGCAAGGCCCAGACATCACCAGCCTGTACCCAGCCAATACAGGAAGTGGTGAAGTCATGGGTTAGAGGTAAGAGGGCATGGTTTGGTGGTGGGAAAAGGGGAAAACCTATTCTAGGGTTCTTGCTCAGACTCTTTTTGGGAAAATGTTCTGCTAGGATGGCATACCACCCAAAAGAAGTAAGGATGAGTTGGAACCACTAGGTGCATACCATGAGGGATAGGAAGAGAGAGAGTACTCATGCCGTAGCCGGTAAGAGTGCCACAACAAACACACAAACAAAATAGTCTTCTTTGTCTGGTGGCACAGCCAGCATAGATAAGTGGTGGTGGTGGTTGGGCGATTGACAAACCAGTAGGTGGTTGACAAGGACATCCAAATCAAACAAAGGTAGTTAAAGGCTAAAATAGTAAAATTTGGTCACGGCAGACATTATATAAGGGACCCTTGTTGTGCATAAGGGGGATCATGAACATAGTAATAGTAACCTCTAGGAGAGAATTACAACAAAAATAAGCAAACATTGAGAAAAGAAGAGAAAAAAGTAAAAAGAATTAGAAAGAATGAAAGAAAATAAGGAGCATAGAACAGCAAACATGCACCAATAGGTTGATCCCCTTTCTCCCTCAAAAGCCCATGTTCTTTGTTAAGAACAAAAGAATCTTCTGGGCACAAATCATTTAGGCCTGCTTCCTCAAAGTAATTAATTTCCTCCTGGGGAGATTATTTGCATTGAGGAAATGATTCCCTTCTTGACTTCGGCCCTGTGACTTGACTTGGCACGGCAGACTGACATCTCCCTCTTTGATTCAATAAGTTCAATACTATTTCTTTCCTATTTATTTCTGCTACTTTACGAACAGGGCATTTCTTGTCGCTGCCCTTTATTCATTTTCTATCTTTGCGGCAAACGCGTTTCTTTTGTTATATTTATTATTATATCTGTTTGCCATAACTTTCCTATAGCAACTTTGCTTGCCATGGGCATGTAACCAAAGTCCTGGCAAATTGGGCATAGTTTGTGCACAAGCCGGACCAAGGTGGGTTACAATTAGACCAGTCCCTACTCCCTAATCCAGAACACTTAGGCCCAATACGGCAGGAGGTAGCCCAACCCAACATCACAAAAAGGCCCACTACACTACTCAAGTTTTGTTTTACTACAAAGTGATGACCTTTGGATTGAAGAACGCGGGAGCAACCTATCAGAGGCTGGTCGATCATATGTTTCGTCCACAGATAGGATGGAATGTAGAAGTATACATGGATGAAATGTTGGTGAAAAGCTTGGATGAGAAGAAGCATTTGGACAACCTTTAGGAGACCTTTGACACGCTTAGACGATATAACATGAAGCTAAATCCAAGCAAGTGTGCCTTTGGAGTTTCGTCAGGGAAATTCTTAGGGTTTATGGTTTCACATAAGAGAATCGAAGCAAATCCTGATAAAATCCAAGCAATACTGAACATGAAGCCACCAAGAAATATTAAGGAAGTCCAGTCTTTCACTGGGCGAGTTGCCGCCCTTAACAAGTTTGTCTCAAAAGCTACTGACAAATGTTTTCCATTTTTCAAGGTTCTTAAAAAGGCATTCAAATGGACGAACAAGTGTCAGAAGGTTTTTCTAGACCTTAAGGCCAACCTCACAACAACTCCTTTGTTAAGCCCTTCTATACCAGGTGAGGAATTGTATTTATACTTAGTAATGTCCCCACATGCGGTGAGTTTAACATTAATCAGAGAAGAAGGGAAGATACAGAAGCTTATTTATTATACAAGCCGAGCGCTAAAGGGAGCAGAACGGCGGTATCCTATGATGATGAAACTGGTCTTGGCATTGGTTACAGCTTCCAGGAAGCTAAGGCATTACTTTCAGGCTCATGTAATCAATGTCTTGACAGATCATCCACTCAAGAAAGCAATAAACAAGTTGAAAGCAGTAGGAAGACTGATCCAATGGGCCATAGAGCTTAGAGAGTTTGATATCAAGTATCAACCAAGAAATGCGATAAAGGCTCAAGCATTGGTAGATTTCATTGCAAAATTCACTCCAAACCATGGTAAGTTAGACGAGGTGGATGAAGATAAGAAGTGGGTTGTCTATGTAGATGGTTTGTCTACACAATATGTAGGAGGTATAGGGGTTATACTAAAATCTTTGGAAGGGGATAAGTTAAAATATGCAGCTCATCTACAGTACCAGACGATCAACAACGAAGTTGAATATAAAGCCCTCCTTAAAGGGCTAGAATTGGCCAAGTCCTTAGGGGCAGAGTCAATAGTTGTCTAATGAGACTCTCAATTGATCATGGGTCAAGTGAATGGAACATGTGAAAGTAAGGAAGAACGGATGAAGAAGTTTCTCAATAAAGTGAAGCAACTTGTCAAGAAATTTAAGGAAGCCAGTTTTCTTCAAGTCTCAAGAGAGGAAAACATGAAAGTAGATGCCTTAGCAAAGGCAGCATCGGTAGAGGGGTCAATGGACGAGTATGACACAGTCTAGTACATGCCAAGCATAAATCTTCCAAAGGTGCGGCAGATTGAAGAAGAAGAAAACTGGACAACCCCAATAGTGGCTTACCTCAAGGATGGAAGGCTTCTAGAAGATAGGGATGAAGCCAGAACGCTAAGGATTAGAATGGTTAAGTATGCCCTCATAGGCGCTATATAAAAGAGGCTTCTCTCAGCCTTACTTAAGGTGCTTAGCTTCAGACGAGTCAAACTATGTATTGAGAGAAGTTCATGAAGGAGTATGCAGAAACCACTCAGGAGCAAGAGCTCTCGTCCATAAGATCATTCGTGCAGGTTATTACTAGCCGACCATTCAGGCAGATGCTAAAGCTTATGTTAAGGTGTGTGATCAGTGTCAACGCTTCAAATAATATCTCTAGACGACCCTCGAAATACATCACCCTGATGATGGCCCCGTGGCCCTTTGCATAATGGGGATTGGATATCTTGAGTCCATTTTCAATAGGGACCAGACAGATGAAGTTTTTAGTAGTGAAGATTGATTACTTTACTAAATGGGTGGAAGCTGAACCCTTAGCAAAGATTACGCAGCAGAACGTCAAGGACTTCATCTGGAAGAACATCGTTTGCTGATTTGGGGTTCCTAGGGTATTAGTGTAAGATAATGGAGGGTAGTTTAATAACACACCTTTCAGATATTTCTGTGAGAAACTTGGAATACGGAATCATTATTCCTCACCCTCCCACCCACAGGAAAATGGACAAGCTGAAGTTTCAAACCGATCCTTGTTAAAGATCATCAAGACTCGTCTTGAAGGGGCAAAGGGAGTATGGCCAGATGAGCTACCAGGTGTTCTATGGGCCTACAGGACGACTGTGAGGGCTCCCACAGGGGAAACTCCTTTCAAACTAGCCTATGGAAGTGAAGCGGTCATACTTGCAAAAGTATGCATGACTAACCATGGGGTGATGAAATATGACGATGAGAAAAATGAAAAACAACTTCGTCTTGACCTTGATTTGATAGACGAGGTAAGGATGGATGCAAAACAGAGAACAGCAAGGTATAAAAACCTCATGGCCAAGAAATATGATGTGATGATGAAACTCAGGCGTTTCAACATTGGAGACCTCGTCCTAAAAAGGGTCTCATTGGCAACCAGAAACCTAGCCCACGGAAAACTGGGGCCTAATTAAGAAGAACCCTATAGGGTTATTAATTGCAAGAGGTAAGGATCATACTACTTGGAAGCCTTGGATGGACGAAAGTTAGAGTACCCTTGGAATGTTAAGCATTTAAGAAGATATTATTTGTGATCAGCCTAGACGAACATCATCCTAGACGAGCTCAAGTTATGTGTCACTTTCCATTACTTATGTTTACTTGTGTTTGTTACTAGTATTTCATATTTTTTAGTATTTCAATTCCCTGAAGTGTACTAGCTCACAGCTTGTGCATCGTCTATAGACAAGTCATGATGGACGAAGTCATGAGCTCTGTCTATTTGTACATAAAGTATTTTCAATTCCCTAAAGGCACTAGCTTTTAAGCATGTGCCATGCTTGTGAATTATGTTTTTGCTATGTAAATACAGTTTGGATTTCCAATGTATATAAAGTTGTGTGAAATTTCAATCTTGATATTGTTGAAGTTCTTATTAAAGCTAATCCACAAGAATGCTAAAGGCCTGAGACGAATAAAATCTCTAGACGCAGGGATGCAACGTCTATAAGCTTTCCTTAAATAAAGTGAAAGGAAAATAAAATAAATCTATGGTATCTTTGTCTAACTAATGGACAAGGCAAAGCATGCATTCAAGAATATTTGAAATCCATGGATAAATATAACCAGCTAAACAATCCAGTTTTTTGGACACAAGTAAATGCTGGAAGCGTCTTGCCCAAAGATGAATAATGAGCCGTCCAGCCTATGGATGAAGATTAATGCAAGCTATAAGTCAAACCTATGGACAAAGAAAGCTGGCAATAGAAATTTCATTCATAAAGGAGTTAAGGTAGAAAGTTGAGCATGAAAAGTTATCCTAATATGGACGAACAAAATGCCTTCACAGGTGGATGGACCACACTTAAAAAACCATTGGATATAAATGGACAATGTAAACAAAAGAAAATTCATTCATGCACAAAATATAGTATGTTCAACAATGGACAAAGAATGAAGATGGAAATAAACATTCATTCATAAAAGTCTAAAAAAGGGTAGACGACCATCGTCCAAAAACCCTTATGTAAAGTTAAGCCTAAAAAGGCAATTGTATCAAGGCTGTCTCAAAAACATGGACGAGTTAAAGAGAAGAAACAAAAACTATTACAAGATAAAAATTTTAACATCTTTTACCGGGGTGGATTAACTCCAGAATTAGGCTTGTCTTGGGCAGGTTGGGTGGTGGCATCATCTTCAATGGTGACATCCTTAGAGCTTGTTTGAAGGAGAGAGCTGGCAGCACTAATGTTGAGCTTGATGGAGCTGAAGTCAACTTCAGGGAAGCATTCTATAACATCCAAATGGAAGTCCTTAAAGCTAGCAGCATAGTTCTTGTCCAAAAGGTCAGTGAACTCGCTGGATGCTCTGAATTCCTTAACAACATCTCCCTGGACTTTTTCAAGAAGGGCTTGAAGCTCGCCGTTCCTCTTTTGAAGATGGTCAAGACAAGTAGCCTTCTCGACGGCGTTGGCCTTAAGCTCCTTGACGAGATTCTTCAAATCTTTAACCTTGTCCATGGCCTTGGCTACCACCTCAGCTCTACCCCTACAGTCAGCCTACCTCACGAATCTTTGCTTCCAGCCTGATCCTTTCTTGGTCCATCTCGAAAGCTTACCTAGATGCTGCTATGAACTTTGACATGGCCTACATACGCAATTGATTAAAGGAATTGATTAGATGAGAAATGTGAAATATGACAAGACGAAATGAAAACAAAATAATGAAAACATACCTTGAAGAGATCATGAACAACAAAGTGTTTAAATTCTTTTTAGGACATGTTATAACACATAGCCACGTCCTAGTTAGTCACAGCCTTTTTAAACCTTTCCTAAGCAAGATCCTCATTCTCAAAAAGGTTCATGGGAACTCTTTTGGAAGGCTGAGACGATGTAGGTATAAAAGGCTTGGACCGAGTGACTCCAACAGGAACAGACGAGTCCAAGTCATGAATTTGGATGGACGGTTGTTGGGAAGCAGGAGGGATTGCACGACTTGGCTTGACAATCCCAAACTTGGAAGACCCATGCTTCACCTTCTTATGACCTCTACGACTGGGAAGGTTTCCCAAATCAATCGTCTTGGACAAAGTTTTTCTCTTGTCTCCAGCAGAAGGACGAGGCTGAGATTAAGTCTCTGGCAGGCTCTCCCTGTCCATTAAGCCCTTTCCCTTATTTTCTTTCATGGTTGTAATCCCTGAAAAGAAAAATGTTAGGGCTTGGTTAAAACAAATAATAATAAAATAAAATAAAAATTTTCTAAGTAAAAACTTACGTTTGTCGGTAGTAAGCTCGTGGGCTAAAGCTTCAGGAGATGGTTCAGGTCTAAGTCCTTAAGTTGCAAAATGTTGAAGAGTAACCAGGGAATGAAAACTTCTATCAGCAAATAGATGAGCCTTCTGGACGCGCTCGAGATAAAATCTACTCAACAAAGGTTGTCTAACAGCTATAAAAAAATAAAAAATAAAAAGAAGAAGAAAAAGAGGTTAGACGAGTACAAAAAAGATAGAAAATATTGAGTAGGAAAGAAGCATACCTTCTGGACAATGGTTCCCTATTTCTCCATTATAGGGGGCAAATGGATCCCTGCTTACCTCAACAGGGTTTCCAGCCCAAAAACTAAAGACGAAGAAGAACTCCGTCTTCTGGTTTCTATCAGAAGTAAGAAGGGATTTTATTAACCTACAATCTGTACCCCTGGCTGTGAACTGATAAAAGCCTAGGGATTGACTAATTTCTGAGGGTTTGTAACAATAAAGGAACTTGTCCATAGTGAGAGGACAGTCCCCTTCAAACACCTCCCTCCACAAAATTTGCATAGAGACGACCAGCCTCCATGCATTGGGATGAACTTGGCATACTCCTAAACCTAACCTAGTAAGTAATTCTCTAACAAAATTATTAAGAGGCAACCTAAGTCCCCCCCAATAGATAAGCTTCATAAATACCTATTCCAAAATGAGGGTCACAACACCATTCACCACGGACGACTAACCTAGGGTTAAGATCATCTGGAATTTGGTACGAACTTTTAAGGAAGGTAAGCCTTTTTTCATCTATCTTAGAATGGACACCTACAACATAGCTATAGACGGTTTCTACCTCATCTAAAGTGGTGGATGAAGGAGCGCTGGTGGAGGTACCAGCGTGCGACCCAGAAGAAGTCCTCATCCTAAGTTTTTCCTGAAGAACCTCCAAAGGAACCCTAGGAACTCCGGATATGTATTGCTCGTCCGTAATGTTCCCTCCACTACTACTACTATCACTACTCCTATTGCCACTATTACTACTAGAACCGCTGTCACTAGTACTGTTATGGTACTTTTCTATCTCCCTATTATCACTATTGCTAGACAAGGACACTACGATTTTAGACATCTCGAAAAACTTCAAGGAAAACCTAAAGACGAAGATGAAGATGAAGAAGATACTTGGCTCTAAACGAAGAAGGCCTAAAGACGTGGGAATACTTCTAGACGAGGTGCTGGATGACAAATGTTAGAGAAGAAAATATTGGAAATATGAAAGGGTAGGAAAGGAATTCCACTATTTATAGGTCCCAGGGGTGGGTCAATGAAGCGACGCTGACCAACCAGAAATTGAGGCATCACATGTCCCTCGAAAAACAAATCGACGTGAAGGGTTGGTCAATAAGATTGTGACACGTGGCGTAATCTGAGACGACAAAATTCAACCAAAATAAGGATGCCACATGGCACATCAATTGACCTTTGAAACATTAACACGTGTCAAAAGTAAACAGTGAATCAAAGTTCTGCTACAGTGGCCAGGATGACCCTTGGATAAGGCAAATGATTGTGAACCAAAAAATTGGACTATCTCTAGTTCGTCCATAGTGTCGTCCAAGACCAGAATGGTCGTCCAAGTGCAAGAAGGTCGTCCAGCATGGTGTCACCTGGATGACCGCCCAACACTTAAAAATTTTCAAAGTAAATCTCTATCCAAAATCTTATAACTCAAACCACGTTCTATTATTCTAAAGTGGGAGCGAAATCCTTATTCATCGCTCTAACATCCTACTAAGTTCTTAACTTCCAATAGCAGTTGTAGAAGTTAAGTCTGAACCTTCTAACTTCCACCCACGTTGGGGGAGTTACTAAACAAGTAACCACTCAAAAAATCACTATAAAAGGACTCAGTCATATTAAATTAAGGTAAGTTCTCACCACTTATAGAGTTGGAATTCCTGAGTTCAAGAGAGAAAATTAACTTAAGCATTGGAGGGTTCTTGGCCGGTTTACCCCGATTACCTTTGATCTTGTTCTTCTTTCTTTTCAGGCTTTCCAAGCAACCTCAAGCCCATTGAAGCTCGGAGCATTCAACCTGTTGATTTTGTGTATCATCAGCTATTGATTTTCTGTGTATAATCTACCTTCCAGAATATTAGGGGGGGGGGGGGGAAGGTGCTAAAAATTATTAGGACTAATTGTAATAATAATGTGGTTGACTAACATATTGCATGACAAGGGGTAAGTCATCTAATTCCTATTATGACTTCAAAATTCTACGTGAACTTAGTGGTTGAATGCATCTTTTAGGTTTTAATTCCTTTGAGGGGTGATTATTTTTACGTAAGTAATGATTATTACACCATTATGCAAAATTTTCCCATGCATCACTAGAGTCGGCGAATATTCCTAGAAAATTGAGATCAAATCACAACACATGAGAAAATTGATGATACATTAAAGTCAAGGCATATTCAAAATCCAAATTAGCTTATAAATATAGATTATAAACATAAGAGCAACCCTACTAAACTTGAGAAGGTCCAAAATTCATCAAAACATAGAGCTTGTAATGCATTACCACCACACAAAAAAAAAAAAAAAAAAAAAAAAAGTTCAAGACTCTTAGATTCATTTAGCAAAAAAATTTCAATATTTTGCAATTTTTTCAAAGAGATTTAAAGGTGGGAAAAAGGGGGGGGGGGGTGTCAGGTGGTTCTTTGAACGTGAAAATAGGCTTAAGAACTTTTGGTTATTTTAAGAAAATCAAACTCTATAATTTAATGTTCATACTTTATAAATCTAGACCTTTTTTTTTTTGTGTAGATAATTTGATAGTTATAATAATGGGGATGAGGTATTTGAACACTAGATATCTTCTTTGGAAACGTCAAGATGTTCTAATTAAATTACAAGGCTCTTGGCTTAAAAATACACAAATTTAAAGAGCTAAACACTCAAATGCTAAAGAGTTGTCAATTGAAATTCTAACATAAAGCAAAAAATCTACTAATAAAGCTTTACAATTGAAACTCTACTTACTACACCAATGCGGAAAGGAACATAGGCGTTCCTTAAAAGCTAAAAATAGTTTTGGCTAATGAAGTAGAATGTTTAAATGTTAGTATTAAAGTTCTTAATTAAGTGCGCTATTCCATTTTTTTTAATAAAAATAATGTATTGGCATAACTGTCCATTCTTTTTTTTCTTTTTTCCTTTTAAGATACTCAATGACTACTCATTTTTAAGAGAGAGAGAGAGAGAGAGAGCGAGAGAGCGAGAGCAAAATAATAAGAATAATAATAAAAAATTATTATTACTGTTATTATTATTATTATTATTATTGAATTAATTAGGTTCAAGTACTAACATATAAAACATTTTTTGACAATTTGATAGTTACAACTTACAATAGGGAGAGGGAATTTAAACCTTAATTGTCTTTATAGAATAAACCAAGAAGTGGCATTTGAGCTAAAAAAAACTATTAACATCTTGTTATGCCATCTTTTGTCATTTCTCGCATCTAAAAAGCTTTTTACCAATTTGGTTACCAACTGTGCAAAATAGTTTCAAAACACTTTACAATCGAAGTTTGCTAAACCCTCTAAACACTAAAATTATACTATTAAAATTACCATAAACGCTAACAATTAAAATTATACTTCCCATGTCGTTACCAAAAGGGCCTAAACAAAACCAAACAAAGATATGTCATTATTGCAACTCTAGTAGTAGGAGTTTAAAAATAGGAATATGATTTGATAATAGTTTACAACATGAAACAAAAATGAATAAGTATATAGTTTTTAATCAAACTGATTAGATGGATAAAAGTGGCAGGACGTCTGATGATGAAGCTGAACCTGATTCTAAACATGAACTTGCTGAAATTGAAACGTCATTCGGTGGCCCCATTTCGTCATTTCTAACATATCCAAGTTCTTCAAAATTTGGTTGAGCAAGAGAAACTTTTTGAACTCCCTCTAATTCCACCCTGATCTCCATCATTGTAGGTCGTTTCTTTCCATTCAAGTGCACACATCTTTTTGCAAGGTTAGCAATTGCTATGACTTCATCTTTATTACAAACCTTACTTACTTGAGTATCAAGTATATCAAAGAGGCGGTTCTCTTTTAATGAATGAACAAAATATGTAGATAGATTCCGACCTTCTTGTGATCTCGTCGAAGAAATTGGTTTTTCTCCTGTTAAAAGCTCAATAAGGACCACTCCAAAACTATAAACATCACTCTTTTCTGTAAATTGGCTTGTTTGAAAGTATTCTGGATCCAAATACCCAAAAGTGCCATATACTAGTGTGGTTACATGAGTTTGGTCAATGGTCACTGATCTTGAAGTGCCAAAATCTGCTACTTTTGCTCTATATTTCTCATCAAGGAGTTTGTTTGAAGATTTTATGTCTCGATGGTAAATGGGTAGTGAAGCTGCTGAGTGTAAGTATGATAGAGCTCCCGCAGTTTCTTTGGCAATTCTTAAGCGCATATCCCATGTTAGCAATGGAAAATCTTCATTTTCTTCGTGGAGATACTGAAAAAGTGTGCCGTTAGGAATGAATTCATAAACTAACAAAGGAACTTCTGTCTCTAGACAACACCCGAGCAGTTTAACCACATTTCTATGATTGATTTGTGAAAGAATGATAATCTCATTAACGAATTGTTCAAGATTTCCCTCATCCACTGTGTTGCACTTTTTAATTGCCACAATTCTTCCATCAATTAACATTCCTTTATAAACTGTACCTTGTCCACCCTTATCAAGAATTCTATTTTCATTAAAACAATCAGTTGCATTTTCCAACTCCTTTGAATTGAATAATTTTGCCTTCTGAACGTTGTTTTCATTTTAAGATAATTGTTGTTGTAATAACGAACCACCATTCCTTCTGAAGAAATTTTGCTTGAGCTTGATTTTGTTTCTTTTCTTTATCGCTTTGTATAACCACCAAATAATATGGAGTAGAAACAATATCCCAAAGCTTGGAGAAATAACTGCATACATCAAACAAATAAAATAGAAATATCACATCAACCTTCTTTTTTTTTTTTTTTAGGTTAGATACATCGGCCTAAATTTAGGCTATATAAAAATATGAGTAAGTGTAAATAGATTAGAACATAATTATGATGATTTGGAAACATCTTTCCTACTAAAAGTTGCCAACATTTTTTATTTTACATTAATATGTTCTCACAATATGCATAGCCTAAATTAGTGTTACCTCCTAATTAATTTTTTAAAAAAAGAAAGTTACTGTTAAGTACTTGATTTTTCAAGAAACAGTTCAATGGTGTAATGCTTTTTTTTTTTTTTTTTTTTTAAATGGCACAGTAAGGGACTTATGAGATTGGGATATTTTGTCGATTATCTAACTTTTCAACATGTCCCTAGCTCAGTCCTGCCTTAAATTGATGAATTCTTATAAAATTATTTTCTAAAAACAAATTATTTGAATACTAGTGCTCATCACTAAAATAAACCTTTACTATTTCTTACGACTAACCAAAATCCTTCACTCATTTATCCTTTATACTTTCTTCCAATATTTAATACCTCCAATCTTCTCCTTAATCTTTCTTTAACATGGCCCTTTTTTAATGAGAAATTATTAGATCCACTAAAATGATTGCTGACGTGGTCTTTCCAACTAATGAGATAATGCCATTTATACAAATGTGTGAGTAAATTTCCTAATTAGCATAAGGAATAAAAAATAAAAATTACCAGGTGATATCATATTTGCATAAATAATGACATTTTATTAGTTGGAAGGTTAGGAAGGACCACATCAGCATTCCTCCTAGTGAACCTAATAATTTCTCTTTTTTAATAAGGTCACATTAATGGGTGTCATTAGAGTAATTGTTAATAAACTATTTTAGGAAAGTTTTAATACCACTTTTATGTAAAATAGAAAAAGCTGTCAAAACATTAAGGACACGTTTGGTACACTGTAATGATTATTACATAGAAATAGGAATAAGTATTACAAGGAATACATCAAGTTGGAATGTAATAAGTATTACTATTCATTAGTTTAGTGACCATTTAAGAATAGAATTCTGAATATGTATCCACAATTTAGCAGAGTATAAAAAGAAGGTATAATTAAATCATTTTTAAGTCAAATTTCCTAAAATACACTTATTTTAGGGTGTTCAAAATACAGCTTATAATTAACAATAAGGAAAATTTATTTTCTTTCCTTTTGAAAATGTGGCAACTAATGGCTTTTTAGGAATTTAAAAAAAAAAAAAAGTTATAACATAAGGTGAAGGAATAGATATTCAGTACTTTTGATAAGGAATAGTTATTCCTCATTTTGAAGAATAGCTATTCATAAGGAATAACTACTCATTGTAATAAAAAAATAACCAAACAGCTGAATAGTTATATCATAGAAATATCTATTATATTACAGTGTCTATTACAGTCTACTAAACGTACTATAATTTTTTTTTCTAAAAAAAACTTCCCTAAAACATTTCCCTAAAAATGTCCTTAGGGCATCTGCTAATTTTTCCTTTCTTGATACACTCTTTAAGATTCATCTCTTTCCCCAATCGCCACTAATATGCTATATTTTCTGATATATGTTGACTATTATCAAATCAATAAGTGAAATTCTTGACCCCTTTCTCATGAACAATGAGTGAAAAAGATGAGGCTGTCAAGGATCACTTGTGGTGTAGTGCGGCTACTTCGTTTTGCATGCAGTTTTAGTTAGTTTGGGTGTGTTCGTGCATTTGAATGATTTGGTGAACACCCCTTGTCCTCTCTTATGTTGTAGTATGGTGTACAATAAAAATCTATATAATAATTAATAGATTCAAAAACCTAAATTAAAATGAGGAATTGTACAACTTTAAAGAGAGAGTTTATTTTTTCTAGATAGATTTGTAATTTTCATGGAAAAATATAGAAGAGTGATGAGTAATGCAATTCAACTAACAGTCTGAAACTATCAAGTTATAGGAGGTATCCCTGTATCTTTTAGTGATAGATTGCCAAGAGAACAAAAATTTAAATCTAATTGACTTTTTATGTGCTTCATTTTCTTGACGTGGATTTAACTTAGTAAACTTAAAAGTGTATGAAATATAGTCTTTAAAAAAAAAAATATATATATATATATATATATTAACCATCGTATACGTTTGATGCGATGGTCACTCCACAAGTATAAGTGTTTGTGAGGTGTAAGAGGTAAGGGCCGGAGTTCTAGTCTCCAGGAGGTAGCTTCACACACATATACACTTAGAATAAAACTAGTTTATTTTTGTTACTATTTATGGGCCTCACTATACTTTTTGGTACTATTCATCGGTCCCACTATACTATTTCAGCTAGTTTTTATCTTTATCTACTGTACTTTCAGCAAAAAGTTTTCAGTTGTAGCAAAATAATAGACCCTTAGAGCATCTCCAACAGATTAGCCAAATTTTTGTACTATTTGGACAATGAACAATGACATTTAGCTTTTACCTACCTACTTTTTCAAATACACTTTCCAATAGATTCTCTATCATTTTCTCTATCTCATTTAAATATCATTTCTTCATTCATTCTTTATTCATTATTTTTTTTTAACAACTACACATCTTCTAATATTTTTTTTTATTCAATACCTGATTATTATAATAGAAAAAAATATTTAAAGTATGAATAATAAAAGCTACAGTATTCTCTATTTGTAGAGAACCACTGTAGCAAATATAATCTAAAAAATGGAGATGGAGAATCTGTTGGAGTGTGAATAGTGGTGTTTTTGCTCCAAAAAATAGATATAGAGCATCTATTGGAGATGCTCTTAGTAACATATCAAAGATCTTTTTTGGGTTTTTTTTTTTATTTTTTTATTTTTTTTATAAAATAGAATTTCTACTCTAGCTTAATCTAAGTATATATGTGTGTGAAATTTCCTCTTGGAGACTTGAACCTCGGCCCTTACCCCTCACACCCTACACCCTACGAGCACTTGTACTTATGAAGTGACTATCGCATCAAGAGTGCGCGGTGGTTTTGTGTTATGTTAACTGGTGTTTATAGGGTAATTGCTAATAAAGTATTTTAAGAAAGTGTTAACATCATTTTTATGAGAAATATAAAAAGTTGTCAAGAAAATTAATTACTTTATCATTTTATCATAAAATATTTCTAAAAATAGTTGCTAAATCAATACCCTTAAAAGTATTAGTTAACATCTTTCAAATTTAATGAGCATTCGAACATACCTGTAATGGCTATCATTAGTGGATGTTTTGGACCTTTTGGTTCGGCAAACGAGAAACAGTCTTCTTTATTCTTGGAGTCGCATATATTTATAGCTGATAGGAATAGGAAAACACGCAAATTAATAAATTCATTAATCTTTTTGTGCATTTTGGTGTTTACATACGTATTATTCTTTGCATTCATTTATATCTAGGATGATGGACAAATTATTAAATTCATTAAAATTTTGGGCACAATTTGGTGCTCACTCATATAGGCAACAAAGGTTTCAAAAGTACCAAGTACGAGTATTTTGATAACTCTTAATTTGGTCTCTATATTTCAATAGCAGTTAATTTGGTTTATGTTAAAACATAGGACCAAATTATTGCAAGTTGAAAATATCAAGGACTAAATTGGCTACTACAAAAATGTTGGGATCAGATTGACGATAACCCCAAAATGCATGGACCAAAATGATATTTTCTCCTTTAAAATAACATGGTATTACGTATAAATTCAATTTTTTTTAAAAGAAAATTTTACTATAAAATGGATAATCTCTATTTCAAAGATGGATCACAACTTTTCAGCCATATCTTTTGGGACAAAGTTTGACAACAAACTTTATACCTAAAGGTTACAACTCCACTTAATAATTTTTTACTGGATGTGAATTTTAACAAATCTACCATTAGATTACATTTTTTTCTTATATATCATCCATGATTCCATGCTTACAAAATTTCCAGAAAATAAAAAATCAATAGCTATATCATCAATCAAATGTTTAAATTTCAAATTTTTTGTAGTCTATAATTATTCATAAAAAAATAAGTTTATGAATTGAATAGTAAATAATATATGATGGAGACAAAATTTGACATGTATATTAAGAACATAAATAATATGCAATTTAAGATTTTCAAAATATATAGTCATATTATGTTTTTTTTTAGTGGAAGTTGTAATCTTAAACTACAACCAAATTTGTAACCAAACTTCATTTATCTTTTGGCATCCACCAATTGATTATCTTTTATCCCCCTTCTCGACATAACCAAACATGATTTTATTTAATATAATTACTCTTTAGTAACAATTCCAACAAAATACCAAGCATTATTTCTCAAAAGCAAAGTTAGTAATATACAGAAAAGAGCTGTCAGGCTTTTTCAATGGTCCATGAGTTAGGCAAGTTATTATTGTGGGGGGGTAAAATGGATTACTATTAAAAAAAAGGGTAAAATATTTTTTTTTTCCTAAATTTTACCAATTTTTTTTTTTTATTCTTAAACTTTAAAAAGTTCTTTCATCATTCTTATATTTTGTACATAATTTTTTCAATAGTTTTGAGACAAAAATATGGATAAAAAAGAACTTTTTTTAATAATTTAGTGATGAATTTTTTTTAAAAAAAGTTTAAGGGCAAAAATAAAACATTTTTAATAGTTTAAGAATGAAAAACAAACTTTTTTATAGTTTATGGACAAAAATAAATTTCTTAAAATTTAAAGATAAAAAACAAAATTTTTATAAAATTTAAAGACTAAAATAATATTTTACAAAAAAAAAATTGAAGAAAAAACAAAAAAATATAATACTGGTTTTACTTACCACACCCGCTGGGGAGATAAGGATTTCCTTGGAATCCGGAAGCACAGTCGCAAGTAAAGCTGTCGAAGTCCTTGGCCTCGTCTGAGAAAGAACACCTGACATCATTTCGTTTCTTGAGGTGATGATGTCAAGAATCAAACCAGTGAGCTGCAGGGCTTGCGCGCGTTCCGGACGGTCCTGCACAGGTAAGAAGAACCTCAAAGGGAAGTACCGGTGTGGTACCAGCCAACGACCCTCCGATGGTTAAGTTAGTATATTACACAACTCTAGAGTGCCAGAGTCGGGTCTTAGTATGCGTACCCCGATTTTTGGAGGGCGTGGCGGTATTTATAGTAGTAGTAGTGGCCTTTGAATGAGGCGTACTGGAGAAGATATCGCTGTGCCGAAATTGCCCCTGAGTAGCGTAGGGCGTAAGATTCTTCTTGGGTGGCCAAGTGTGTTGGGCACGATTCCCTTCTTTGGGGGAGGGAATCGTGCTGTGTAAGATATCTGACCAAGTAGTAGCGTACACGGCAAGATTCACTTTTCCAAGGAAGTGTACGTGGCAAGGCGGGCTCCGGCGCTTGGTGACAACATTGGGTGACCCTCTCACCGTCGACTACTGGAGGTCAGGTCGTCAACCCCCTGAGCCCGTCATGTACACCCGTCGTCGCAGGCCGAACCGTCATGTAGGAGATTTACCCCTATCATGAGGGATTCAAACATGTCTCGTGAGTTATTTGTCTGATTTGATATTGCCCATTCCAGCACTATGGGAACGGTTTCCCAGTATTGCACAGAAGAGGGATCTGGTTTGTTTGACTCTAACCAATTTTGGTCCACTAGGAAAGCATACTTGCACCCGTCTTCCTCTCTTGCTTTTGATTCATTGATACTTCTGAATTCTACTTGAAATTCTTGCTGGTTTGAAGGGAAATAGGATGACTGGCAGCAGTTGAAACCGGAGCATCTAGTTCCTTCGACAATCTTGCTTTTATTGCAATGCGATTTGCACCCAAAAACCACAGGACCAAGTCCGGTTATTGTTGCAAAGTTGTCGTAGCCAACAGAAATGAATGTGTTATGATAGTAGGAGAAGTTAAAGGGACTTCCTGAAATCTTCAAAGCTGCATCACTTCCTGAGCTCCTACAACCTTTCGAATATATGATTGGCATTTGGACCTGAACCGTAGGATCAGAAGAATAGGCACTGCTACTAATATTGATTTGCAGCACCTCTTTGTCAATACTAGTTAAGAAGGCTTTAGCAGAGCTGCCAGTTCAATTGCAAACAACTTCGAACAACTTGTCCATGTAGCAACCAGGTCCAATTCCAAACGGGTATGGAATTTCAAGATTTCCACATCTACTATTACAATCGGGTTTTGCTATAGGTGCTGCTGCTGCTTCTTCTGCTAATTCATATGTCAGCAGAACTAAAATAGTAATTCGCATTACAAATTGCACAGCCATTTTCATTTTTGGGTGTCTAAGAGTTCAACAAATTAAACACACCGATATATTTATGTAGTCTCATAGGAAAAGTAAAGATAGACAAGATACTTTTTCGCACCTTCCGACTTTGTTCCTTCGTTTACTTGAACTTCATAAAATGGACAGAATCAATGCATTTCAACCACATAATAATATTCCAACTTGCACGCCTAAATTGCAGTCAGTGGAATTTTCCTTGTATATGTTTGGAAATGGGGAGGAAAGGAGAAAAGAAAGAAGTAATCTTTGTTTGACTTGGAAAGGGCAAAGAAAAGAAAATTTTATTATTTTTACTTTTATGCCCACATGAATTAGGGAGAGAGCAATAAAAGATAAGTACAAAAGTGAAAATTTAAGCTATAACAAGTAAAAAAGAAAAATGTTATATCCACGACATATTTACAACAAATCTTAAGTGGCTGGTTGTTACTGGTTGTTATTATTTGGACAAAAAAGTAATCTCGGTGGTAGGTTCAAATTGGAGCCAATAATAACTAACCACCTATGATTTGTTGTGAAAATATTATAGATGTAGCACTTCTCATAAAAAAAATCATGTAGTTTCAAATTTTCAATAATATTTAGGTTTGGAAATTGAGAAATGTTATGTCTACAATATTTTCATAATATTTTTACAACAAATTCTAAGTGGTGAGTTGTTATTGTTTGATATGGGTGGTCAAAAAAGTAATTTAAGTTGTTATTTTAAATTAGAACCAATAATAACTTACCACCTTGATTTATTGTGAATATATTGTGAAATTGTTGTGGACGTAGCACTCTTCTTGGAAATTTGTTGTATTTGGTTAAAGAAATCGTTTAAATATTGTGATTTCAAGACAAAGTGAAAAATGCTATGTTTTCTCTACATTAATAATATATTAAGAGAAATACAATATCCACAATGATTTCTCAATAATTTCACAACAAATCTTAAATAGCAAACTAATAGTTGTAAATAAAATAAAAAAAGTAATATAAATGGTAGGTCTAAATAATAACAAATAACAAACTATCACTTAAAATTTGTTATAAAAATATTGTGAATACAGCACTTCAAATATATCAACTTTACATATATATTGTAAAGTTAAAGGAAACCCTAGTACCAGTAAGTATGGATTTAACTTTTTTTTTTTTGGGTTGAAAATATGATTTAAATTTGTTTTATTTGATGAATGGAATTTGTTATAATTGTAGACACCACATTTTGTACTCCTTATGACTCGGGCCCTTATTTCCCAATGATGCTGAACTTCTAAGATCCAACCTGTTGATTTAGAGCTCAATCAGATGTTAAATTGACTTGAGAAACGTTAAAATGGAAAATATAACTTTTAATGAGCAAATAAATTTATTTTTGGAAAAGCAAAGCCAAGGAAACCCTTGGCTTGCACACGCAGGAATCAACCTGTGCGTGCGGCCATGATGCATGCGCATGCAGGCATAAACCTGTGCGCATGTAAGGTTCCAAAAACTATGAAAGACAAGTTTTTTGCATTAAAAACTGAAGTTTGGAATGAATCCTACATCGTTTGGAAGTCATTCCAAACCCCCATTTTCACAATATAAATAGCCATACATGGTACCTTTTCAAAACAGACAGAAATCCTAAAGGAAAACACTAAGATTCACTAGAAATAGTGAATCAAAGAGAGAGTTTTCACAAAAAGCCATTCCAAACCCCTATTTTCACAATATAAATAGCCATACATGGTACCTTTTCAAAACAGACAGAAATTCTAAAGGAAAACACTAAGATTCACTTGAAATAGTAAATCAAAGAGGGAGTTTTTCACAAAACATCCTCAAGTCAATTTTATTTTGATTGGGGTCTTTTCTGACCCTGATCTTTAAGTTTAAGATTACTAATCACTAGTTTTATTGATTGTAAATAGATTTGACTAAGGAAAACAGTTAAAAATCAAGCTTGAAAAGCTTTTGTTTTGAGGTTTTAGTTCTAAGCCGTTTCTTTTTATTTTCTTTAGTTTGGTTTTGGTTTTGTTTGTTTCTTTGCTTGTTTTATGTTTCTTAGCTTTAGGTAGCCTTTGTGTTTTTAAGCATGTTAGGTTGTTAGTTCCTCCTTTTTAAATTTTCTCTGTTTCTGTGCTTGCTGCATTTCTAGGCTAGGGTTTCTAAGCAAACCTACACACGCATGCATCCAGCGTGCGCCCGCAAGTCAAAGTATGTGTACGCATGCAGCTAGCCTGCAGGCGTAGGCCTCTACCCAGAAACCCTAATTTAGGTTCCCGCTTCATTTTCTTTGCTTATTTCATATTTTATGCCTTTCTTTTGACCTTTTTACATAGATATAAGTTTCTGCTTTACTGTTTATTTTTTGTTTGGCTTCCACATATTAAATTAGGGTTTATCTTTCCTTTTTCATGCTTTAATATCATGAACACGCATTCACATGTTCATGTATTGATGCCGTAAGTGCTATGATGCAATAAGGTATGGAAGGTAAGTCATGCATTCATATGTACATGCATGTGTTTGTTCTAAAAGCTTTACCCTTCTTTGATGAATATGTATATGTAAGCCTATATGCAATGTTTTAAATAATAACATGGTTTGTTTGCTGTCTATATTCCTGCCTTGATTTAATGTTTATCATGGCATATCACAATATGTCCTAACATACATCTATCGTGACATCTCATATCAACCTAGCATTCATCTAGCATCAGTCATCATACCTTAGATTGCTACTAGCTTTCATTTAATGTAACCTACATTTTGTTTTAATGACAATCATATAAAAGTTGCTAAGAGCCTTATAGCTTAATTGACACCTCCTCAAGCATAAAGTGCTTAGGGTTTAAGGAAGAAAGGGTTTGAGCTGTGATGTTAGCAATATATTGTAAATATCTAAATAAATATCTAAATAATAGTAAGTAGTAACAAATTAAAGAGTATTAAAAAAGAAATCCTCTAGTGAGTTTAGTCTAATTTATTTATAATAAGGTGATAAAGTAATCCTATAAGGCGATAACTTTAATTTATATACATTCAAAGGCCTTCAAAGAGAAAAAACAATGAGTGTGGAACTCATTGTTTTTTCAAAAACAATGAGAAAACACGAAGAGAACTAGAGAAAAAGAAGCAAAACTCAATCGAAATACAAAAAAGGTCGAGGAATCCCACAATCCACCTCCTGGACCTTCATTTGGTCATGGGTCATTCAAAGACAAACTCTTAGGGGACATCCCAGGAGCGTAAACTCAAGCGTTTAGCTTCAACCTTCAGGAAGATGATGAGGCCACATCAAATGCAGCCATGGAGGATCTCTTAGAGGGGATTGCATCGGTCAGATTCTCTAGCAATGTGAAGGCCCATTTTAGGGGGAAATGGTCACACGTGCTTATCATCAAGCCATTTGGTAGGAATGTGGGTTTCCACTTCCTACATGCCAGTATAATGTCCATATGGAAACTAGCTGGAAGACTAGAATGCATTGATTTGGAGATGGCTTTCTTCCTAATCAGATTTGGCTTAGTTGAAGGCTATGATAATGTTCTCAAAGGTGGCCCATGGTTTATTGGCGACTGTAGATACTAGATTTTGCACTCATAATTTAATCTTGAAAGATGGCTAGAATGACTATTCAGATACCAAAAATCATAGTTTCATTACATGTATTAATTCATTCATTGCATATTATGAAAATATCTTGAGATTCTAACGATCACGACGGTATGTCCGATTCCCAAATTGGACTGTCGGATTGAAAGATATCACAAGATTAAATTTTCATAATCTGCATGCATTGTATGGGGTGAAACCAATCACGTGTGATTAATTGAAATTAACTTTGATTAGTTAATTATTAAAATTAATTAAATGAATTTTTGTGATTGGTTAAGTATTTTTCTTAAAGTGAGATTTGTTATATGGGATTAAAACAAATTAGTCGCTAACCCATGCGATGCATGAGATAGTTAAATAAAAATTAAAAGTACTTATTTTACTTAAAGGTATATAACTTAAATTTTAAAAATGTATAATTTGAAAATGAATGAAAATAACTAATTTCTTCAATATAATGAGTTAGAAAAATTCTTTTTCTTTCATATTATTGGTTTCACATAACACATTTCGACGTGGGCTATTCTATGGTGATAACTTTACGTAATATTTAACTGCAATTATATCTACTATCCATTATCAATCTAATCTATGTTATCTTGATAGTAGATCTACAAATTGCATTCTTGTATTCTTAGAGCTTGCCACATTACTGTTATTATATATATATAATATAAAACTGAAAATTTTAACTTTTTGAAAGACTTACATTAGAATTAGGATTAAAAAATAATTTTTTTTTTAAATTAGACCTCACGTTAGTTTTTTTTTTTTAAGGGCTCACTTTAGGTTTAAAAAAAAAAAACTCACGTGAAAAAAAAAAAAAAAAAAAAAGAGACTCCTATTAGGATTAAGGAAAAAAGAGAAAGACTCCTATTAGGACTCTCTCACTATTTAGTTTAACAAATTAAATTTTTTTTATAAATTAAAATGATGAGGAAAAAAGAGGGAGAGAGACTCCTATTAGGACTCTCTCACTATTTAGTTTTAAAAATTAAAAAAAAATATAAATTAAAATGATGATGTGAAAAATTGTGGGAGTTTCAGAAGCTTCGTTTATATATATATATATATATATATAATAATAATAATATCTGTGGGGCCACGTTTTGTTCGTCCTCGGCAAGGCTCTGGGCGCAGTGCCGAGGAGGCTCAAAGTGTCTCACATCGAAGAGAGCTTCCCCCACTTGCTACCTTATAAGCTGTGAAGCGAAGGAAGTAATGTACCATCGTATTTCTCGTATTTGAATACAGAAATACGATGGTACACTACTTCCTTCGCTTCACAGCTTATAAGGTAGCAAGTGGGGGAAGCTCTCTTCGATGTGGGACACTTTGAGCCTCCTCGGCACTGCGCCCAGAGCCTTGCTGAGGACGAACAAAACGTGGCCCCACAATAAAAGAAGCTCTCTGTTTATATTGTGGGGGCACGATGGGTAAGGGTTAGGTACCGCGCTTTGGGTGTGACCGCCCACCGCCCTCCTCGGCAAGGTTCTGGGCGCAGTGCCGAGGAAGTTAGCCAGTCCCACATTGGGGTTTCTTTTATTGTGGGGCCACGTTTTGTTCGTCCTCGGCAAGGCTCTGGGCGCAGTGCCGAGGAGGCTCAAAGTGTTCCACATCGAAGAGAGCTTTCCCCACTTGCTACCTTATAAGCTGTGAAGCGAAGGAAGTAGTGTACCATCGTATTTATCGTATTCGATATAAACAGAGAGCTTCTTTTATTGTGGGGCCACGTTTTGTTCGTCCTCGGCAAGGCTCTGGGCACAGTGCTGAGGAGGCTCAAAGTGTCCCACATCGAAGAGAGCTTCCCCCACTTACTACCTTATAAGCTGTGAAGCAAAGAAAGTAGTGTACCATCGTATTTCTGTATTCGAATACGAGAAATACGATGGTACACTACTACCTTCGCTTCACAGCTTATAAGGTAGCAAGTGGGGGAAACTCTCTTCGATGTGGGACACTTTGAGCCTCCTTGGCACTGCGCCCAGAGCCTTACCGAGGACGAACAAAACGTGGCCCCACAATATCTATATATAATATAAAACTGAAAATTTTAACTTTTTGAAAGATTTACGTTTGAATTAGGATTAAAAGAAATAATTTTTTTTTTTAAATTAGACCTCACGTTAGTTTTTTTTTTTTTAAGGGCTCACTTTAGGTTTAAAAAAAAAAAAGACTCACGTGAAAAAAAAAAAAAAAAAAGAGACTCCTATTAGGATTTAAGGAAAAAAGAGAGAGACTTCTATTAGAACTCTCTCACTATTTAGTTTAACAAATTAAAATTTTTTATAAATTAAAATGATGAGGAAAAAAGAGGGGGAGAGACTCCTGTTAGGACTCTCTCACTATTTTGTTATAAAAATTAAAAAAATTATAAATTAAAATGATGATGTGAAAAATTGTGGGAGTTTCAGAAGCTTTGATTTTTAATATATATATATATATATATATATAGAGAAGCTGATAATATTTAAAGGCTATAAATAATTAAGCTTTTGGAATAATTATATTCAAAATAATTATTTTAAAAATCCTAATTATCACTTTCGAATGAGGTTTATCATGAAAATAACTCTAAAGTTCATTCAAATACGGTTTTAGAGTTGGGAAACACTTCAAAAACGTGCTAATCAAGTATCAAATTTCAGATTCACATTCCATGGCACTTTTGGCACAGTAGAACTCAAAATTCGGACTAGGCTATTTCTGGAAAAGTTGTAGAGAATCAAATTTCCCTTCAGCTATCAAAATTTCAGCTTAATCCAAATTTTGAGTAAAAAGATATGATCCAAATACTGAAACTGGTTCTGATCTAAAAAACTAGCTTACTTTTATCCAAATCTCTCTTTTTTTTAGGATTTTCCCATATGTTTTTTGCTTATTTTTTAAGCTGATTGGACTTAATTTTTAAGCAAACCTAGCTTATTTTCTAAGAAACTATTGGAAATAAAGAAGAGATAATACCTAAATTTTTCTTGAAAATTACACACTTTGATTTTACCAAAAAGAGGTGGCAGAGATAAGGCGTGAACCAAGTCATTGTCTTGAGACAAATCGTGCCGTCTACGATATATCCGATATAGTTAGACAAATAGTTTCTGCACGTTGTCCCCAAGATACAACAGCTCAGCCACCTTTGTTGATTATCCTTCCGAGCCTACACTGCTCGTAGGATATAAGCTCTCTATAGTACTTTTATTTCCCAGGAAATTTTGTAAAAGATAGAATATTTTTGTGAGTAGTAAGAAGAAATAGATGGTAAGTGTTTAGGACAATAAAAATAGTTTTTTGAAAAGTTTACAGCTTTGCAATTCAAAAATAAAAAATGTGTGTCTTTTAAATTTTATTTCATTCCATATTTATATAGAGCCAACATGTCGCTTGTCCTCAGTCAAAGAATCAAATATCAATTAAATAGTCATAAAGTTATTGAAATAAATATATATAATCAATAGCTTTCTTTATAAATATATGTAATATAATATAACCGGATATCAAGGTTGTCTTAGCCAAAATTGTACGTTAAGAACAAAAAGAAAGGATCACAATGTCATGCATTTAATGGCCCATTATTATAATACCTTTTCAAAAGTTTTCCTTCTGAATGTATGTTACAAAAAAGAATTGCAAGCTGTTTGACCGTACTTTCCATTAAGTCAAATAGTAAACATTTGTATATATATGTGGTAATATAAAATAATTTAGCAATAGTGGTACATTTAAGTGTTGAAAATTTTCCATATATGACGTTATTATGTCATATTTAAATATGAACGTTTGAATACAAAACATTTAGAATAGAAAGTATATATATGTAACAAAACCAAATATTCTGGCAATTATGGTATTGATATCACATTAATGTTGATAAATTTTCTAATTAAAACCATTGACAAAAGCTATTCAAATTTTGAATTATATTTGAATTTCAAAATTTAGCTATCAACGTATCTGACATTAAGGGATAATTGATACACATAAATGAGTATTCAATAAATATAATATTTTTTATAAAAATCTCCAACAGAAACTAACACCTCTATAAATAGGAGAGACATCCCAACATTTAGGACCCTTTTTCTGACCCTTCTTTTTCTGACTTCTCTCTTCCCTAACGTTAAAGAAAGAAGTTCTGGAAGCCCTGCTTTAGAAACTTCTTTTTTGTTAAGAGGTTTCACTTAAAACCTTAGAAAAAAAAATTGTTTTTCTTTGAAGAACTCTTTCCTTGAGGATTAAGTTCATGTAGGTATAACTCTAACTTTGTTTCCATAACATACTTTCATATATGTTTTAGTTTCCATGGACATGATGTTTTCTTTTGTGTTTTAAATAATCATGTTTCTCATGTGTTATCACCTGTTCTCTTTTGCTTTCAAAAGTTTTCACATGATTAATTTATGAACATGTCTAGATCTAGGTTTGAATCTTGTCTTAAAATTTTAGATCTGTGATTTTTCTTTTTGTTTTTAAAAAAAAAAACTAAAATCAAATTTGCAAGTTTTCTTGTTTTTTTTTTTTTTTTTTTATTAAGAGTTAGATCTGCATTTTTCCAAATAAAAATCTGGTCTGTTTTTAATAAAAAAAATCTGATCTGCATTTTTTCCAAAAAAAAATCTGCCATGCTTTTCATAAAAAATCTGATTTGTATTTTTTCCGAATAAAAATCTGCCATGTTTTTAATAAAAAATCTGATCTGCATTTTTCCAAATAAAAATCTGGTCTGTTTTTAATAAAAAATCTGAACTGCATTTTTTCCAAATAAAAATCTGGTCTGTTTTTAATAAAAAATCTGAATGTTTTTTTTAATCAAAATCAAATTTGCATCTTTCAAAAAAAAATTTGTGTTTTCAAAATAAAAATCTTTTTTCCCACATTAAAAAATCCCAATCACATTTGAATTTTTATTTTAAATCCATTCTTTTCTTTTATGGAAACTCAAGATTAAATTTTTCATTAACTATTCTCATCAAATTTTTTCACACAAAATAAAATGGCAAATCTAAGGTCCTTGACTAAAAGTTTAACCCTAGATCTAGGATTTGACATAGCATCTTTTGCATAACATTTCATGCTTTGAATATTGGTATTTAATGGTCATTTAGAGTCTAGAAGACCAGACTTTGTCTGGAGGGAATGGGTGCCTAACACCTTCCCATTCCGTAACCTAGCCCCCAAACTTAGGTTTTTGGATAGTAGACTAGTGTTTTATCTTTTGTTTTGGTAGATTGTAATTAGGATCAAAGCTTTGTAATTTTTACATAGATTGTATTTAGCATTTAGGACCAAAGTCTTGTAAAGATATTCTACCAAATTGTATTTGTATAATCAATTAATGACATTTGAGCTATTTTTGGACATATGAATTGTATTTTATTTTTTCTTATTTTTTTATAAAAAATAAGTGACGACTTCACACAATTACCCAAAAGAGAGGTGCCATAAGCACCCAAATCTCTTTTTGAGAGAGCAACAAAGTTTCCGATCTCTCACAGTGACCAATTCCTCACTATCAGATCATGGGAACCAAATTTCAAGCCTTCCCCTAGCTTTTGCTCCTCTGTACAGTCTGGACTCAGCTTTCTCGGCTGCCAATTGAGTATTATGACCCAATGGCTCTAAAAGAAATTGGTCAAGCAATCGGTCCAATTCTGAGGATAGACACACACACGACTTTTGAAACCCATGGACGGTTCGTAAGAATACGTGTTCAAGTAAATCTTGATAACCCCCATATTAGAACTATTATGATTGGGAGCTTTGCTCAACTTGTGATTTATGACGTTATTAGCACTTTATGCTTTGCTTGTGGGAGAGTGCGGCATAGAAAGGATTCTTGTCCTTATCTTATCAAAAATCCATCAGTAGATGAGGTTACACCTTTATCCCCACCACCGCCTCGCTCCCCACCATGTTAGAAACTCTTCCTGAGGAAGCTTATGGTTTATGGACACTGGTTGCTCGTAGAAGAAATAAGCTCAGGCCCAATATCTCTATACCCATTGCCAACCACAAAAGTAAAGCCCAATTCTCAATAAATCAATATAGGGACACGTTGCCTAATCAGCCCCATAGATCCCCCCCCTCGTGGATCTAATGATAGCAAGAGGAAAAGGCATACTGCCTAATCTAATGTGGAACCGGGCTTTAGTGCCTCATCCACCCAACATTTAATGAGAAAAGACATGGACATAGAGTTTGGGTTAGAGATGCCTGATGAGAGGCCATTAAGTCAGTCCCCCATCCCCACTCACACAAACTCCACTCTTCCTGACCCTTCCACACACTCAACCTCACCTTTAACCTTACCTTCATAGACCAAAAAATCACTTAGCCAGCACACCCAAAACAAAGCCCATGGATCTAAAAACCCAAGCCTCAAGCTCAAAGGGAAAGAGATAGCCCTCAAAGATCCCGGAAACCTAAGAATGGGGAATTTACTACAAGGAGAAGATCATAGTCCTTTCAGATATCATGATAAGAGAAATCAAAGCAACCCAACTCACATCATGGGATGGTTCGAGGAAGAACTTATGAAGGCATAGAGCCACATCTTCCCTTTCACCCCGAAAAGTAGGGTAAACAGGTACCTTAACCTGTCCAATCCAGCGTGGTTCAACTGGGAAAACCCGTGGTGGAATTTTCTATCGGACTTACCAACAAGAAAGCAGAGCAAGCTATTGGGGTGGAGAGGGCTTCCCTCAAGATGTAGGGAGCTAGTCTTGGGAGACTTAAATTAACCAGACACATTACTAGAGAGGAGAATTTTTGTGGAGAGGCCCATAACAGTCAGCATAATGGGGAATACGGAATCAAGGAAAATAATCCAAGTGTTCTCCCCAATATCAACTTTCAGTTTGGTAGTCAGCCAACGAGAAATCAAGATGGGAATGATGGAACATGCTCTGGTCCTCTACCAAGGAAAGGGGTTCACCAAGGTCTTCCTGAAGGATATAGGTTGGACCGTGATGGAGCAGACGAGGAATCTACCTCAGATTGATGAATTCCCTAATCCCGATTGTAGACACTTAATTTTGTACTCAGTTAATTAAAGTTATTAGGATAGTTTGGAAGTAATTACAACTCAAAAGTGTTCATTGTTTTGGCCATAACTTTTGATCCACAAATTTTTTTAGTAAGGCTTGTCTCATTAGAAAGTAGACATCTTGTGCTTCAATTTGAATACAAATTTTTCCTAATTTGAGCTTAAATTGAGTGAGTTATGACTGTTTAAAGTTGGGCCAACTAGGCAATTCGATTTTCTGGGTTTTAAAACTTTATTTTAAGGGCCCAAAACATAATGTTTTGACGTGGGCCAACCCATGGAACCTTGAGAACATCCAAAGATCATTAAAAAGTCTGAAAAACCTAATTTTAACTTATAAATACTCATTTTATGCCTCCAGTCAAAACCCTAATAAGAGAGAGCCATTTTTTAGCCTCCATCTTCTTTAAAACCTTAATTCTCTTTTCTAAAACACACACACAGCACCTTTGCACGTTTTTGAAAAATTAAAAACCTCTTTTTAGTTAGTTCTAAGGCAGAAACTATTTTCCTAATTTGATTTCTCAAAACCCTTTTCAAAACTAATCTTGTTTTTGAGTTGTGATTACCTATAAACTATTGAAATCTTCTTTTACCTTGATATCTCATCGAATCTTGTTGTGTAAGCATTGATGGGTCTGTTAAATATCAATCAAGTTTGTATTCCATAGCAAGGTGAGTCTCTCTTCATGGCTTTTCCTTGATTTGGTTCTTTTATAATTTGTGTTTTTGTTGTTCTTAATTAATTTATATGTTTTTCATGCTTAGAAATATGTTTTGTTTTGTCTCATCATGTGTTGATTGGAAAGTTGATATGATTTGATATATTGATGAATATGTTTTGATGTGTTAAGCATTGCTCTTGTTTGTTATTAGATCCAATGCATGTTTAGGAATAGATTTTGTTTTGTTTATCTTTGATATCATTGTTGTTAGTTTAGGTTGTTTAGTTTTATATTAGAAGTATGTTAGGTTTGGTTTGATTGTTATTTTGTTGCTTGCCTTAAAACTGAGTTTCTAGGCGTGTATGCGTGCGCATACTTATGTATGCGTATGCATACTAGAGGCTTGCGTACTCATACTCATGTTTGCATACGCGTACTCGTGCCCAGAAATGCAGAATTAGGGTTCTTGAAATTTTGATTGTTTTGCTTAGTTCTAAATCCCTTGTTTAAGTCTCGTTGAGTCTAATTTTCACATGTTTAGGCTTAGGGTTAGTAAAATAACATGTTTTATATGCTTTGATTGTTGAATTAATAATTAGGGTTTATATCTTGGTTGAATCACATGAACATGCATTGAAGCATAGGTGCTGTGATGCTATAAGGTAAGTGAGGTAAGTCATGCATAATTACATAAACATGCATTTGATTGGGATGATGAGCATGATATGGTTTATGAACATGATGAATATGTTTGGCTAATACCTTATGCTATGCTTGGATGTTTGGGATATGCTTGATGTTAATGCCTAGTTGATGTTATCATATTGTGATATGCATGTTGCCTTGGATGAGATAAGATAGATGTATGCTTGGGTTTTGTTTTGATGCGCCATGATAGATGAGTGATTAGATTTTGGGATGATTAATGCCATGTTGATTGTTAGATGTATGCTAACGTGTGTGTGAGTATAGATGCAATGTTGAATGTGCCTTTAATAAGGTTAAGACATAAAACACAAGACACAATGAGAGGTAGCCAACCTTAGGGTTGGGTGGTTTTGAGTGCCTAACACCTTCCCAAGACCGTACCTTAACTCCGAACCCATATCTCTGGTAGTAAGATTAATGGTCCTTCCTCTAGAGGACGCTATATATATGGTTCATAGACCATTGCAAAAACTAGGTGGCGACTCCCCCTTGTGTCCACACCGAACTCCATTTATCAATGAATATCATCCTTTGGAATTGCAGAGGAGCCTTAAACCCCAACTTTCATCAATCTGTTGAAAATATTATCAGCTGCCACACCCTCTCGATAATGATCATCACTAAAACCAGAGTTGGAGGAAATAGAGCTAAAGAAATAGTTGATAGGCTCTCTTTTGATGGTGTTGCCCATGCTGACACAGTCAGATACGCTGGTGGTATCTAGCTACTCTAGTAAAATGAAGTTATGGATGTGACTGTTCTTGCCTCAACTGAACAAGAAATCCACGCAGTGATTAAGATACATTCCTTTCCCTCTCCTTGGCTCATAGCTGCTGTGTATTCTAGCCCTAGATATAGAGAAAGAAAGATTCTATGGGACAATCTGAATCAAATTACCTCTCTACACCAATTACCTTGGTTACTGTTAGGTGATTTAAATAAAATTTTAACAAGTGAAGACAAGCTTGGTGGGAGACCTATAAACATAGCTAGAGCCATGAGATTCCAAACTGCTTGAACTCTTGTAACATGATAGATCTTGGATTTCGTGGCCTTAGATTCACTTGAGTCAATAAGAGAGATCTTTTTGCTTTTATCCAAGAAAGACTAGATAGATGTTTTGCCAATCCTCCTTGGAGAACTCTCTTCCCTAAGGCCTTTGTTCATCACCTCACTCACCTTTATTCTGACCATTGCCTTGTCCTCCGCAGCCTAAACAGAAACCCCCAAAATCTGTTGATTAAACCTTTTAAATTCCAACCTATGTGGATGTCCCACCTCCTCTTTCCTAAACTTGTTCAAGATAATTGGGGTTCTCAAAATCTTGAAGCTAATATCCTTGCCTTCACCAATGCTTCCTAAACTTGGAATAGAGAAATCTTTGGCAATATTTTTCATAAAAAATCCAGACTAGAAGCTAGATTGAATGGAACTCAGCGAGCCCTCGCTAACAAGCCCAATAGCTTCTTAATTAACCTGGAAAAAAGTTTCGGGATGATTACCTTCTGATCCTTAACCAAAAAGCCCAACTTTGGTCCATGAAATCTAGGTATAACCGGGCAATTCAAGGAGATATAAACACAGCCTTTTACCACACCTCCACCTTGGTAAGAAGGAAAAGAAATAGAATTGACTGCATAAAAAACCATTTGGAAGAGTGGATTCATGATGAGGAGGTGGTTGCTGAAATTATCAGAGAAGGATTCCTCAAGCTTTTTTGTACAGTGAAAACTAGTGCTCCTAAAGCTAACTGGTCCATTCCTAGATGGCCTACTTTTTTATCTAAAGAATCCATCCAAAAGCTTAACCTTCCTGTCACTTGTCTTGAGATCAAGGCTGCCTTGTGGTCCATCAAACCTTTTAAAGCTCCTGGTCCTGATGGTTTGCATGCTGGGTTTTTCCAAAATTCCTGGCAATTTGTTAGTGATTCAGTGTGCAAGGTTGTCTTGAAGGCTTTTAGCATTGGTTGTTTTCCTGAATACCTAAATCATACATTACTTGTCCTCATTCCTAAATGTCAAGGCCCTAAGACTATAAACCACTATAGACCTATAAGCCTCCGCAACACCACTTACAAAATTATCACTAAGATAATTGTCCAAAGACTTAGACCTTTCCTTGACCAACTTATCTCACCCCTCCAATCTGCTTTTGTGCTTGGGAGAAGAGGTATGGATAACATGATCATTGTTCAGGAACTTGTTCATACCCTTAATTTAAAAACAATGGAAAACAGGATACATGGCCATAAAGATTGACTTAGAATAAGCTTATAACAGACTAGACTAGAATTTTATTAAAGATATGCTTACTCTCTTCAAGATTCCCCCCCCCCCTCTCTCATGAAACTCATTCTAAATTGTGTCTTCACTTCCTCCATATCCGTCCTCTTCAATGGAGGCAAGCTTCACCCCTTCCTTCCTTTAAGAGGAATCAGACAAGGTGACCCCCTATTTCCTATTCATCATGTGTATGGAAATGCTTAGCTTCCTCATCCATGATAAATGCAATACTAAGCTCTAGGACCCTCTTAAAGTGGCAAGAGATGGACTAGCTTTTTCCCACTAATGTTATGCTAATGACCTGGTTCTGTTTGCTAACGTTGACCTCAAGAATAGCCAAAGTATTAAGGATGTGCTGGACTCTTTTGATATTTTTGGGCTCAAAGTTAATTTAACCAAGTCAAAAATTTATTTCTCCCCCAATGTTAGCCAACAAACCCACAATTCCCTCTTCCAAGTCATAAGCTTTAACTTGACCCCTAACTTGGGTAAATACATGGGATTCCCCCTCAAACAACCTGGTTCAACAGGTCATGACTTTGATTTCATTATTGATAGAGTTAAAAGTAAACTGGCTGGATGGAAAGCCAATCTCCTCTCTATGGCTTGCAGAATTGTCCTCACCACTACTGTTTCTACTGAAAACAGAGTCACAGAAGATGAAGATGCCCAGAGAGCAAATGGCACCAGAGAAATAGAGGACAGAGTCACAGAGGATAAAGATGTCCAGCGAGCAAATAGCAACAGAAAAACAGAGGTTGAAGGTTGAAGGTTGAAGATGCCTAGAGAGCTAACGGCTAGATTTTGAATTAATGTGACACGGCGTCGTATTGGGTCAAAGCTTCACGCGTGTCACATTATATTTCAACCAGGCGATGTCGTTTTGGGTTCTCCATCAAGTGTGATACACTGGGCATGCTTCCTCCTTCAGTTCTCTGATATAGCTTTAATTCAAAGATATTTATAGGTTGTACAGCTGTAATTTCAGTTAGTTGGTTAAGAGTTTGTTAGAATTGGAATCTTCCAGAGCACAGAGCAGTTACCAATCTTGTAATATATAAATAGAGGATATCGGTGGTGTATTCATTTTTTATGCAAGCAAAATAGAATTCCCTTTTTTGATTTCTCATTTTTCTCTCTGTTTTCTTTAACAATCCGCCATTGTTAAGATCCTTCAAGCTTGCTTTTCTTCATGGTATCAGAGCTAGAATCCATGGCCTCACCTACTCCTGCAAATACTACTCCTTCACCATCATCAACCTCACCACAGATCACTGCTCAAACACCTTCACCATTATTGCTACTCTCCAACATGTCAAACTTGATGTCAATCAAGCTTGATTATGCAAACTACATTCCATGGAGGCACCAGTTAATCACAATACTGGAAGCCTACTCTCTTGTTGAACACATTGATGGTTCAACTCCACAACCTGGACAGTTTCTTCTTGATGCTCAAGGACACTCGTCCACAAATATGAATCCAGAATTCCATATCTGGAAAATCAGAGATAAAGCTTTTCTTTCTTTGATCAACTCTACTCTTACTCCACAAGTTTTCTCTCTTGTAGTAGGAATCACTACTTCAAGAGAAGTGTGGAATACACTAGAGCAGAGATTTACATCTACATCAAGGGCAAACATTCTCAATCTGAAATTGGAGCTTCAAAGTCTCAAGAAAGGCTCAGATTCAGTTAACACCTTTCTGCAGAAAATCAAGATAGCTCGTGATAAGCTTCTTGCAGTTGGAGTGGTTGTGGATAATGAAGAACTCATTTGCATTGTTCTTCGAGGTTTGCCAAAGGATTTTGCTCACTTTTGTTCTGCAATCCGCACCAGGAGTGAACCAATTACCTATGAACAACTTTCAATCATGCTACAAAGTGAAGAACAGGCCATGGCAGAGAATCTTGATAATCTTTCACATTCTCTAGCTATGTTTGCTTCTGGAAATAAACATTCAAACAGTCCTCAATCTCAGCCACATAATCATGGTGGTTCTAATAGAGGAAGGGGGAGAAACAATGGCAATAGAGGTAGGAGTGGAGGAAGATTCAATGGTAGTGGTGGGGGTCCACACCAATTCTACAATTCTCAAGGTAGTGGTAGTAGTGGAAGTCCACACCAATTTCACACTCCACAACCTCTGCAGAATTACAATTCTGCTCAGACCTCTCAATTTGGGGGTCAAACCTTCAAGAGTGAAAGACCTATCTGCCAAATCTGTGGGAAGGCAGGTCACACAGCTGTTGACTGCTATCACAGAATGGATTTTGCTTATCAAGGCAAGAATCCCCCAACCAAGCTAGCTGCAATGGCTTCAGCTTCTAATGCAGCCCTAACCAATTATCAAGACCCTTGGTTAGCTGACTCAGGAACTTCAGACCACCTTACTGCCAATTTGAACAATCCTTCTGTGCAGTCACAGTACAAAGGTTCAGAACAAGTCACAGTTGGCAATGGACAGACTCTTCCTATTAATCACATTGGTAATGCTTCTCTTTCTACCAAATATCATAACTTTCTTCTTAAAGATGTGCTTCATGTCCCTAGAATAGCCATGAATCTTCTTTCAGTTCACAAGTTTTGTTTACATAACAATTGCTCTTGTCATTTTGATGCTAACAAACTCACCATTCAGGATGTTCCTACGGGGATAATCCTTTACAAGGGCTTGAGTGAGAATGGGGTTTACCCAATCTATCCAAAGCTCTTCAACAGATCTCTTCCACATTCCACTTCTTCTTCCTCCACACAGTTCAATCACTCCTCTTCACAGCAGCACAACTCATCTTCTACATCTTATCATGTACAGAAATCACATAAGTGGTTGCTATGGCACCACAGACTAGGGCATCCTAGTGATAGTGTACTTAGAAGTGCACTTTCTTTTCTTTCTTTTCCTGATGTCTGTAATAAAGCTACCTCTGATTCAGTTAGTCATTGTAAGCATTGCCTCAGTGGTAAAATGCATCAATTACCTTTCAATAAATCTGATTTTGTTGCCTCTAAACCTCTTGAACTTGTTCACAGTGATGTATGGGGACCAGCTCCAGTTACTTCCATTAATGGTTTTAGATATTATCTTGTGTTTGTTGATGATTACTCTAAATTTTCTTGGCTATATCTTCTTAAACATAAGTCTGATGTGTTTGATGTTTTTAAGTATTTTAAAGCCTTAGTTGAAAATCAACTTCACACCTCTCTCAAGATTTTAAGATCTGATGGAGGGGGTGAGTTTACTTCTACTGCCTTCCACCAGTTTTGTTCTACTCATGGTATAATACATCAAACTTCCTGCCCACATACTCCACAACAAAATGGCACAGCAGAAAGAAAACATAGACATCTAGTGGAGAGTTCCCTCACCATGCTTTCTCATTCAACATTACCCTTATCTTACTGGTCTTATGCTGTATCCACAGCTACTCACATCATTAATAGACTTCCAACCCCTTTACTTCATCACAAATCTCCATGGGAGGTTCTGTTTCATTCTAAACCTGATTTACTTCATCTTAGAACTTTTGGCTGTACTTGTTTCCCACTTCTTAGGCCATACAATAAACACAAACTGCAACCTCACACCAAACCTTGCATTTTTCTTGGATATCCTACCCATTCAAAAGGTTATATCTGTCTTGATCCTAGTACTCATAGGATTTACATCTCAAGACATGTTCTTTTCAATGAAACTGAATTTCTATCTTCAAAACCATCCACTCCAAACTCAGATTCTTCTCCTCATTCTTCTTCACTCTCTAACTCTTATTCCCTTACTCATTGGTTGTCTTTTCTCTCCCACTTACCTACAAATATTTCATCTCATCAGCCTGTCTCCTCTATTCAAACACCTGTCCAATCAATCTTACCTGAGCCTACACCAGTTCAGTCAACCTTACCTGAGCCTACACCTGTTCAGTCAATCTTACCCGATTCTACTCCTATTCAGTCCATCTCATCTGCTCCTCATCCTCTCAATTCACCTCCATCCTTTTCTCCCACTCCACTTCCTACTTCCATTCCTTCTGTTGATATGACTGTGCCTACTTCTGTGACTGTTCAGAATGTTCATTCCATGACCACCAGGTCCAAAGCAGGTATTTTCAAGCCTAAGGCTTTTGGCACATCAAAATCCAAGGCTGCTCAGATTGATTACACTGTTACTGAGCCTTCTTCCTTCAAGATTGCTGCTAAGTATCAGCAGTGGTGTACTGCTATGGATGAAGAATTTGATGCCCTCATCAGACAAGGCACTTGGGTCCTAGTGCCTCCTTCACCAACTCAGAATGTTGTGGGTTGTAAATGGGTCTTCAAGTTAAAACATAACAGTGATGGCAGCATCAACAGGTACAAGGCTAGACTTGTAGCTAAGGGATTCCATCAACAGTATGGCATTGACTTTGATGAAACCTTTAGTCCTGTGATCAAACCTCCCACTGTCAGAATTATCTTGTCTCTTGCTGTTCAATTCAATTGGCCTCTCAGGCAATTGGATGTTCGAAATGCCTTTCTTCATGGTGTTTTGAAAGAAGAAGTCTATATGGTTCAGCCACAGGGGTACATTGATCCTAATTTTCCCAATCATGTGTGCAGGCTTATAAAATCCCTCTATGGTCTCAAACAAGCACCAAGGGCTTGGTTTGAGAGATTTTCTTCTCATCTTCTTCATTTGGGATTTCAAGCTTCTTTGGCAGATTCTTCTCTCTTCATCTTAAGGCATGGGAAGTTCTTAGTTTATTTACTAGTCTATGTTGATGACATAGTTCTTACTGGCAATTGCCCTTCTTTCTTGCAAACTCTCATTCTTCGCCTGAGTTCTGAATTTGAGCTTAAAGATCTTGGTCACTTACATTATTTCCTTGGCTTGGAAATTACTAGAACTGCAGCTGGCCTTTTTCTCAATCAATCCAAGTATGCCCATGACTTGCTTCAGAGACACAATATGCTTTCTGCCAAGCCTGCTAAGACTCCCTGTGCTCCCAATCTGAGACTGGTTCCTGCCTCGGGATCCTTACTAGCTGATCCTCACTTGTATCGCAGCATTGTTGGTTCTCTTCACTATTTGACCTTCACTAGACCAGATCTCAGTTTTGCTGTGCATCAAGTCTGTCAGTTCATGTCTGCCCCATGTGAAGCTCACTTAATTGCTGCCAAGCGTATTTTGAGGTATGTGAGTGGTACTCTCAATTTGGGGATTTTCTTCCAACATGGTCCTTTATCCCTCTCTGCCTTCTCGGATTCAGATTGGGCTAGGGATCCATTCGATCGTCGCTCAACTACTGGATTTCTGGTATATCTTGGTTTAAACCCCATTACTTGGAGTGCGAAGAAGCAAGATACTGTCTCTCGATCTTCCACAGAATCTGAGTATCGTGCTCTTGCTACAACTGCTGCAGAATTAGTTTGGATTCGTCAAGTTTTGAAGGATCTTGGCATTTTCCTTTCTTTTGCTCCTACACTCTGGTGTGACAATGTCTCTGCTCTTGCCATTGCCTCTAATCCTGTTTTTCATGCTCGCACCAAACATGTTGAGGTGGATTATCATTTCGTGCGAGAAAAAGTGCTTCGTAAAGATCTTCAAGTTCGCTATATAGCCACTGGTGATCAGCTCGCTGATATTTTTACTAAGAGTCTCTCTTCCTCTCGTTTCCTCTATCTACGCTCCAAAACCATGGTGTCTCTTGCCCCCTTGGTTTTGAGGGGGGATGAAAACAGAGTCACAGAAGATGAAGATGCCCAGAGAGCAAATGGCACCAGAGAAATAAAGGACAGAGTCACAGAGGATGAAGATGTCCAGCGAGCAAATAGCAACAGAAAAACAGAGGTTGAAGGTTGAAGATGCCTAGAGAGCTAACGGCTAGATTTTGAATTAATGTGACACGACGTCGTATTGGGTCAAAGCTTCACGCGTGTCACATTATATTTCAACCAGGCGATGTCGTTTTGGGTTCTCCATCAAGTGTGATACACTGGGCATGCTTCCTCCTTCAGTTCTCTGATATAGCTTTAATTCAAAGATATTTATAGGTTGTACAGCTGTAATTTCAGTTAGTTGGTTAAGAGTTTGTTAGAATTGGAATCTTCCAGAGCACAGAGCAGTTACCAATCTTGTAATATATAAATAGAGGATATCGGTGGTGTATTCATTTTTTATGCAAGCAAAATAGAATTCCCTTTTTTGATTTCTCATTTTTCTCTCTGTTTTCTTTAACAATCCGCCATTGTTAAGATCCTTCAAGCTTGCTTTTCTTCATCTACAGCTATCCCAGCATACATCATGCAAGGCACTATCCTCCGTAGTAGAATCCATAATTCTCTGGAAAAAATCAACAAGAATTTTATATGGGGCACCACTGAAGAGAAAAAGAAAATTCACCTTGTAAACTGGAGGAAGGTGACTAGACATAAAGAAGAATGGGGGCTGGGTATTAAGGCTGTCAAACAAAAAAAACCTATCCCTCACCACCAAGCTGTGTAGGAGGTTTAAAAATAGCAAAGGGGATCTTTGGGCTGAGACCTTCAGGAAGAAATACCGAAATAGAAATCACCCTAGGAAATATGGTTTCTCTAGAACCTGGACAGCCATAACCAAGAGTGAGAAATATGTACAAAGGGTTCTCACTGGCTCATTGGGAGAAGTCTTTTCCAAGGTCCTCTCACCCTTCTTAAAAAAGCAACCTCTTGGTTAGGGAAGTCATTGTGGATGGGTAGTGGGCTATCCCTCCAATATCCTTTGTTATTCCAAATGATATGTTAATGAAGTTGAAAGCTATTCCTCTTAAAAAAGCTTTTGTTTGCGATGATATCCTTCGCTGGGATGGTAAATCTAAAGGCCTTTTTGACTCAAAATCGGCCTATAATCTAGCCTTCGAGGATGACACCAGTGACAGCCCCTTTGAAGGAAAATGGATATGGAAATTTAATTGTTTTCCAAAAATCCAAATATTCCTATGGAAATGTATACATAACAGCCTACCTGTGAAAGCCATATTCAACCATAGAGGCATAGCTGAAAGTCCTTTTTGTTTACATTGTCCTAATCCTGAAAAATATTATCCATGTTCTTAGAGATTGCTTTGTGCCCAAAAGCTATTGGATTGGGGTTGGGATTGATGGTTCTGATACTGAATTATTTACTTCCCCTTGCTCTGCTTGGTTTAAAGTTAACTCTTGCAAAGAGACTCCCATCCCTAAGAAACCTTTCCTATGGAATTCATTCTTCGTTTTCAGAATTCGGTAATTATGGCTTCAAAGAAACAGATGCAGCTTCCAAAATCTCCATATAAACCATTCTTTGATTAGGGATGTTGAATTCCTTGCATCTGAATTCTCTTGCTCGGTGTCTAACCAAGAGACAGCCAGCCCGGAAACTGATATTACAGTGAGACAACAGCATTGAAGCTGTGTTCTGGGCAGTAAGGGATGTCCTAACCTTCTGTCAAACAATGAGGTATTTGTTATTGCAAACACAATAATAATAGAAATAACACAAAGAGAAACTAAATTAATACTTCTAAATATTAAATAATGAGATTTCTGTTGGTGCAAACATAATAATAATGGAAATAACACAAAAAGAAACTGAATAATATTTCTAAATATTATTAATTTGAAGAGAAAAAAAATACACAACATTATTTGATACCTCCACCCTTCACTACTCCTCTGCGCACGTATCTAACTCAATATCTGAGACAATTCATGTTAACCCATTAATCACCACAATTAAAAAGAATAAAATAGTCTCTCTCCTTTTCAACGTGGGATTAAACATTTTTACGAACTCCTTATCTTCCATATTTACTCTCACATCTTTACATTTATGTTGTAACATTTATTCATTTTTATTATTTAATATTAAAATAATCCAATAGTATCTATGGCTAACTATGTACCTATTATTGATGACTGCGGGAACCTGTTGAGCCAGCTACCCTTCTGGAAAATCCAACACCGCTATAGGGAGGCGAATGCCTATACTGATGCTCTGGCCAGGAAAGCTGTTTCCCTTCAACAAGAATTTTGTATCCTAGACTCTTCGCCTGTGGAGTTGTCTTACCTTTTGATACGCGACCTCTCTGGTCTTTTTTGTAATAGACTATGTAACACCTCTGCCCATCTGGCTAACTCTTAGTTTCTAATATATATCATTTTAACGAAAAAAAAAAAAAAAGGCAATAACTATATAAAATTAGTGTAGCTCGTTGTCTTGGCATTTTGAACCTTTATACTTTATTCCATCAAAATATTCATGTGAGAAAAGAATAATGAGAAAAGAAAATTTTCCACAATTTTTTTTAATAAATTGAGTTGATAAGTTTAGAGTTACATAACATCTCTTTTATATGAATTTATTGCAAATATCATTTTAATTATGTAACATTCATTGCAAATACTAGTTTAACGAAGGCTAATAGAAGACCTTAATTGAATAACATTGAAACTTAGAGGTCTAAAATGAATTATAGTGAAACTTATAAGTTGAGTTTTGCATTTATGTCATATAAACTTTTGATGTCTTACAATTTTACACGTCATCATTCTAATATATATATATATATATATAATTAATTAAATTTACTTTAATTTTATATTTAAATAATTCATTAGAATCTTCGTATTTCATATTATACTTAAGTAGTAGAATATTTATATTTAGGCTAATTAAAATGCAAATTGGACCCTCTAAGTTTGACTAAAATTCATTCAAATCCTCTAACTTTACTTTCGTTCAATTGAGTCATCTGATTTTCAAATTTATTTAATTTAGATATTCTATCCAATTTCATTAAAAAAATTTCCATTAAAAAATATTTTTCTCACATAAAAATAAATATATAAAATTAATAAAAATATTATAGATTTTTAAAGTGAAAATTTTTGTTCACATTTTTTTTTCATTAGTTTGCATACTTGAAGGTTATTTTTTAACAGAATTATACGAAATGTTTGAATTGAATAAATTTGAATTTTTAAGATTTAATTGAATGAAATTTATAGTAGAACACTTAAATGAATTCCAGTCAAATTTAGAGTCAAATTTAGAGGGTGAAATTTGTATTTTAGCCTTATATTTAATATACAAACATAATGATCAAATTAATTTATAATAAATGTTTATAATAACATTTTTATAATTATTAAATTTCATATTTTAAAAAATAAAATAAAGAAGCAAAATTTTATTATTATATTATGAATTGATAAAACTTTCTTAGGGCTATCAATGAACCAAGTAGTTTATGAATAAATTGAGCTCAACTCAAGAAAAAGTTTGATCATGATTGTTTGTTTAGAAAACAAGCAAAGTTCAAATCTTTAGTTTAGGCTCAATTATTAAACGAGTTGAGCTCAAACATAATAATGTTTTTGTGAACAAGTTCGTGAACATGAAGACACAATTTAAATATATATAATATTATATTTTTACACATATAATTGTCTAAAAATATATTTATATAGACTTATATTTTGAATTATATAAGTTTGTCAATAAGTTCATATGATATTAAATTATTATTTGTGGCTTATTGGTGACAAACAATCTATTAGTAGTGAAAATTCATAAAATTGTAAAGAGGTAAAACATTTTAGTCATTGTTTCACAATATATATGAAAAGAATAAGTTAATCAAGTAGCTTGTAAACAAATTTGAACTTAATCGACAAGAAAATGAGCCAAACTTGAATATAAAATCTAATTAGCCTCTAAGCACGGGCGTTGCAAATACTCAAAAGCTCTTCTTCTTCTTTTTTCTAAAAAAAAAATCTTTTTTTTTTTTTTTAGTAAAGGTTAATAATTTGCATCTATTTTAATTTAGAAATATATATATATATATATATATATATATTTCAAAAAAATAAAAATGATAAATTTTAAAGACAAGCTGTAATTTCTTTAAAAATAAGATAAATGTGAGAGAAAGAAAACTAAACTTTAGGAGAAGTCTTGGTTTTTTATTTTTTTATTTTTTAAATTGGAAGTGTTTTACTTTTATTTAGATGAAAAAGGAATAAAAAATGCTAAATTTTAGGAAAAATAAAAAGATGACTGTGAAGGGAAAAAAATCCTAAATTTTAGGAGTTCTCATTTTAAATTCAAAACGAAATTTGTTATTTAACATTTATGACCCTATTCACAAGAGAAGTCACTCTTCATTAATGAGGGTATTTTTAAAACACATAAAAGTTCATTTTAAAAAGTAGAATATTCTTATACTCCCTCCATCCCAGTTTGTTTGTCCTCTATTCCATTTTGGGATGTCCCAAAATATTGTTCGGTTTCTAAAAATAAAAGTTATTAATTTATTAATGTTCCTAGTATACCCCTACTCTATTTTCAAAACTATTTGAAAAGAAAACTAACAAATATTTAAAAAATTAATCTAATTGGGCACCTTTTTAGTTACCTTATTAAGAGTAACTCTTTTTATTTAAAAGCTGATAAATTTATTTAAGGGTTGTTTTGTAAACTTATACATTTTATAAGGCAGACAAGACAATAAATGATGTTCCTTTAAAAAATTTGACTTTTCATACAGGACAAACAAATTGAGGCGGAAGGAATATATAGTATAGATCTGGTGATGATCTTGAACTCGACTCTTGTTAAAAAAATAATAATAAATGAACGAATTTAAACTTTAACATTCAACTTAGCTCAACTCATTTACCACCCTAAACTTTTCCTTTTTTTTTTTTTCTTTTTTTTTTTTGGATAATAAGATCATCCACGCTTTGGGTGCCCCAAGACGCGAGGAGTTTCAAACTTAAAACCTCATAAATGGATGAATATCTTATGAATTAATGAAAATCACTCAGTTTTAGGAATCTTTCCCAAACTTTCCGGTTGCCTACTAGTCATCAATTTATAACATTGATTCTTTCTCGAAAGAGAATTTTATAATATTGATAGATGAGAACTATTACGTTCATAACATTTTTCACAATATTTTCATAACAAATCATAGTTGGCAGGTTGTTACAGATTTTAAATTTAAATCTAATACTGAAATTACTTTCTTACCCACTAGTAATAGCAAATAACAACTTACCAATTAGAATTTGTTGTGAAAATATTGTGAGAAATGTTGTAGACAGTAACATCAGTAAGACCCGGAAATGGAGAGCTATGCCTTTGACATCATAAGCGTGTCACGAGTCAGTCACTGCACACTGACCGACGAGCCACGCTATTCATTTAGAAGTCGACAAAATAGTAACCCATATTAATAAATAAAAAAAAACAGTCTTTTCTTTTCATCATTATTATTATTATTCGACTCTCACAGTCTCACTCACTCCCAATTTTGTTGTCAATCACCAAAAATTCCTTCTTGTAATTACTACTAAAGTAGAAGTAGTGTGAAAATTTGAAGGTTCGGGGAATTGGGTTTTTAAGGAGAAAGCAGCAGCGATGAACGTGAGCCGGCCATCGGTGCATCCTGTGGAGGCGCCGCCGCAGACGGCGCAGAATGTGCCGAGAGCGAGGATGAAGGACATACAAGGCATGCCTGGTACTTGTGGCGGGTTCGCTTTGCGTCTCTTTCAGTTCATCTTCGCCGTCATCTCTCTCCTTGTCATGGCTTCCACCTCCGATTTCGCCTCCGCCTCTGCCTTCTGGTGCTTCCTTCGACTCTTTTGTTAAGTGGGTTTTGTTTACTTTGAAGATTTGTTCTTCCTAAATTTTTTGCATGAAAGGTGTTTGAATAAATTCCTCAACCAAATTTATTATAATTGAAGTATTGAACATCGAAAAGGAGAATCTTTGAAACTATGTATGGTTTTTGTTTATTTATTGGTAAGTGAAATAGGTTCCATGGCGATTGTGTAGAGGGTGGATTCATAAATGGGTTTCTTTTATGTATTGTACTTATTCTGGTAGAGATATTTAAGACCCCTATTCTTTTCTACCATTTCTGGATGTTGAATTTACTATATCGTAGTTCCAGTATACACTATTTGTAACATATATTACATGTACAGTTAGAAAAAAATGTTAGGGTGGGGTTCAAGGTGTTAGCCTAGTGGTACCAGCACCCTCTGTGGTGCCCGGTGCCTAAGGTTCGAAACCCCACCTCTCCCTTCCCCACTAAAAAGGAAAGAAGGAAAGAAAAATGACGGGAGTCAAGATCTTTGTGGGAGCAGGGCTTGCTTGTTGGCACTTGATTGACATTGATGAGACCAAAATAATAATTTTTCCAATTCAGATTTTTTTTTTTTCCTATTAAGTTCTCTATAGAAGGTTGAGTTTAATGTTCTTCTTTGTATCTTATGTGAATCATTTACATCTTTGTATATGATGGATAACTGGTAGTTTATATCATCAACATTTAGCATAAGTAGTGGTTGGCAGCATAATTAGCATATCTTAATAATTTAGCATGACTGAGTCCACCGTGTGATCTGCCACTGTGGACCATTTGCTAGACTAAGTGCATCTTGGAATACTGGTTTATCACCAAATTGGTATAAAAAAAAAATAATAATAAAAAGCCTCGAATGGAAACTTTGAGCTGAAACATTTTGAAAGAACATAGAGTTAATTCCATAACATGATCACCATTTTAAACTTGAGTTTTACTAATGAATATTTTAAGGGCATACATTAGTAAACTATTTTAGGAAACTTTTTATGAAAAAATAGAAAAAGTTACTAACTTTTTTTTACAGTTTTTTCAATTTTCCATAAAATGTTTCCAAAAATGAATAAGTAATTTATGCCCTAAGGGTATACATTAACTGGACCCTTTAAACTTAATTGCTTTCTCTGTCTCTCTCTCATCAAAGATAAGTGGGGACTGGTCGATGAAGGGGAAGATTTGTAGTTATGACAGATGATATTTTTATAACTTACAAGTGGATGATACAAGATTTGCATCCAGCTAGCCCTCTTTGACTTTTTGTCTCCAATCTGTTGAAAGTCAAAAATAACCAAGCCCCTGTTTCCAACTTGTTGACCTATTATCTTTGTAAATTGTAATTTGAACTTTTTAGTCAATCCCATTATTAGTTAGAAAGCCTTCAGATAAGTGTGTGCTTTTGACATTTACTACATGTTGAACCTGCGTACTATTTCTCCTTGTTTACCTTTCCCACTGATTTTGCAAACAGGTCAGAGAAATTACAGCGCAACTTTTTGTGGGTGGTTTGGGTGATGAGTTCAAATACCATCTGGTGGTGTGGGATAGAGTTTGCTCTCCTACTGCCAATGGAGTTTGGGTGCAAAGAAGTTAGGATCCTTTAATCAAGCTTTAGAGGGGAAATGGTCATAGCGATTTGAGACAGATGACACATTTATGGAGACAGGTAATAGCTACAAAGTATGGTGAAAATGGTGGGGATGGATTTCGGAACCTGTTAGAGGAACCCATGGTTGTAGCCTTTGGAAAAGTATTAGAGCAGGATGGGACAGACTTATAGGTTATTTGTCATTTGATGTGGGTGATGGTAATTGTGTACAGTTTTGGTATGACATTTGATGGGGGAATCACCCCTTGAAGGAGTTCTTCCCCTCTACTTCGGCCCATTTTGTGTAGTACTCAGTGGCTGGGAGGTGGAATGCAGGTCCATTTGTATATTCAACAGTTTTGGTGAATGGTCCAATAATGCCGAATGCTCCACATGGAAAATGGCTATGGAGCTGTCAACATATGGAGAGATAGGGATTGTTGTCTTTGGTATTGATACTGCCAGAGTGGCTTGTTTGTTCATCAGATAGTAATGCATCTATTCACTCATTGTTTGTTAGTCAGATAAATGGGAGGCACAAGCTGGTGTGTTAAATTTCATAGAGACTTTAATGATTGGGAATTGGAATCAGTAAATTCCTTCCTAAATTTTCTTTACTCAAATATTCATATGAGAGAGGGTTGATGTTTGTTCATTCTTTTCTGTTTTACGTGATCCTAGTGCAGTTTCTTTCCCTTGGAGCAGTATTTGGTCTGTGCTCAAAGAAGGGTTTCCTTTTTTGAATGGACAGTAGCTTGGGGTAAGATACTTACTTGTGACAATCTCATGAAGAGAGGTTGTACTTTAGAGGGTTGGTGTTGTATGTGCCGGTATAGCGGGGAGATAGTGGATCATCTATTGATGCATTGCATTGTAGCTCACTCTTTATGGAGTTATGTTTTTAGATCTTTTGAAATTCAATGGGGGTTACCAACGACGGTCATGGATATCTTGTTTGGTTGGACTTGGAGGAATTGGTTTGGGAAATATTCTTGTGGACTTTATGGAGGGAATGAAATTGTCGTTCTTTTGAAGATGCAGAAAGTTCGGCTACTCAATTGCACAGTATTGATTATAGTATTGTTTGACTAGTCCCATACATGGGGCTTTAGTTTTATCAACAGTAATTCTATTGTTCATTTTGAAGAGTTGCTATACTTCTGTGCCTAATAACTTATTTTTTTGTAATTCTTTAGACTTCTTTGTATTCTTCATTAAGTAGTATTTTCACAATAAAATATCATTACTTATCCAAAAATAAAATACTGTCCGTGAAGTCAATATTTAGCTCTATTGAGTACAACAATTGCACACCATGGGCACTTGCTTGTTCTATGTGATCCCTGTAACTTTGTGGGTGAAAAAGTCCAGTTGCATTGTGTATGTTCTGCTGTTCTAAGGTTGTTTACCCTGCTCACCAAATGATGTGGTATTAGTTATTAATTGTGAATGTAAATATATTGAACCATTTAAATGATTATGGAAGTTAGTTTGTATGTAAGATTAATAGTTCATTGTTTTTCTATTAAAAAGTAAATAAATTTGAATAACATTGACTCTTCATGCTTTTTCCTGTGTCAGCTACCTTGTTGTTGCTGTTAGCTTGCAAAGTTTGTGGAGCTTTTCTCTGGCAGTTGTTGATTTATATGCCATTTTGGTGAGACGAAGCTTACGGAACTGCAGAGTTGTCAGTTTCTTCACCATTGGCGATGGAGTAAGTAAACTGGCATGTTCAAGCCTTGCTACACATATGTTGGAATTGGTTGTTGATTAGATGCCATGTAAAATCTGGTTAAACACTAGGAAAGTGGCTTGTAGCTGTAGGTTGTTTCTTGTCATTAATCTGTTGAATGAATTGATAATGTGATTTAGTAATCAGCTGAAAGTCTAATAAGTGTTTCTTATGGGGAAGTTAATGTGGGGCGATAGGACAGGATCTTCTTGTGGAGGAATAATTTGCCATCACTAATTGATCTCATTTTTTTTTTTGAGTAATTCTTGATGATTGGTGGATTCTGAAATTCTACATTTCTAGGAGCAATTACTATTGCTGGTCTTGTTCTTTAATCAAATACAGTATTGATGTGTGATTACTGCAATATCAATGGTGTGGAAACTAAGATTGGTGCATTAGGGTTAGGGAAGCATGAAGATTTTTTTTCAGACCCAATTGAGTCCATCTCCAGCTTACAAGATACTTTTTTTCTGTTATTGTGCAGATCACATCCACTCTTACATTTGCTGCTGCATGTGCATCTGCGGGCATAACAGTACTCATTGGCAATGATCTTAATAAATGTGCCATAAACCACTGCACAAGGTTTGAGACTGCTACAGCTATGGCTTTTATGAGCTGGTTTTCCGTTTCACCTTCCTTTCTACTGAATTTTTGGTCGTTGGCTTCCCGGTGAAATTTTGGCAAAAAGACCGTAGTCAGCAAATGCTTTTGTGCTATCCTTGCTGGGTTTTTATTTTTTTTTTTTAATTTCTTTTTTGCATCTATAATACACCATGTTTGGACTTTGGAGAACTGATTTCTCATACTTTGTATATAGGTAAATTTTGCTAAACTTTTAAGGAAGGGAAAAAAAGTATTTTAAATGCATTGCATTTCACTCTTTGCAAGTTACATGTGTTTGTGTCAGTCTCTGCTCTGAAAACAAACAGCCTGCTTTACTATTCACAATCATATATAACTTTCACTAAATTCCAATCATCATCATCAACCCAACAATCTCTAAAGTTCTTGTCATGTTTTGTTTAAGAGGTAGTTTGGTTTTATCATTTGCTTATAACACATAATCGAATCCTTAAAAGTTCATTCAAAGGTCAGGGTTTTCATGAAATACAATCCCAATTCCCAAGTGCAGTTTTCGTGAGCAATTCCAAAGTAGCTTTTAAGATTGCGTACTCCCTTTACAGTTAACGGAGGTCGGTGAGTGTATGCCCTTTTGTTATATAACTTTTTGCAGGGCTCATAAATTATTAAATTAACGATGCTATGCATCTAATTAGTTTATAGGTCCTGTTAATAGATGTCTTTACTCTTTAGAATATTTGTTAATGAAATATTTTAGAAAAATTTTGATATTATGATAAATATAATTTTTTTTTTTAACTATAGAAAGTTTCTAAATTTTTTTTTTCTTTGTTAATGTTCTTAGGACCTCTGTTAACTTTTCTTTTTAATTTATAGTTTTGTTAACTTTTTCCCTTAGTTTATAGTTTAATTAGGGATTATATTTTTCATAGAGTTAAGGTTTCCATGCAAGATCTGTGAAAGAAGACAAATTGGCAACTTATTAGCATTTAAATTTTCCTTCATATTATATGTAAACATGTTTCACGAAGCACGTGTTTTTTGGTTTTCTTTCGGTGCCACTTTGACCAAAAAATGGGTGTCAAGAATCTCGCAGCCCAACAAACATGATCGGAGGAATCTCGTGTCATATATATTTTTAAGAGCTGCTATGTACGTTATTAGTTATGCGTCGGTTGCTTTTGAATCAAAATAGAACCAAAGACAAAGGCTACATTAACAGTTTTGAGAAATATCACCTGGCCCATTGTATCTTATAAGTGGGATTTCGAGAGCAAGGGTGCTATGAAAAAAGGAGATTCATTTGAGTAAAACTTTAGCTTTAATCAAGATCATATGTAGATATTAGTTTCCATTTGAAATTTGCTTATTTTGTTGAAATTAAATTTTTTTTTTGCTAAAAGTATTATAAATAAAGGTAAAAGTTAACTGAAATACTACAGTAAGATCTATGAATAATAACAAAAATAAGCTGAATAGTAAAGTAAGCTGAATTTTTTCTCTCATCCCAAACTCAACCTAAAAGAAAAAAATTTCAATATATAATTGGGTCCTGTTAATATGTTGCTCTTAGGGTATATGTTAAGGTACTATTTTTAAAAAAATTTGATATCATTCTTATGAAAAATATTATAGAAAAAAAACTGTAAAAAAAATCAGTTACTTTTTTTCTTTCCAATAAAAAGCTTCAAAAAATATTTTCTAAAATATGTTAGTGAAACTCTGTTATGATCAAAACCAAAATTATAATTAAGTAATAAAATAATTAAACCTATTTTGTATTTCAAATTAGTTTGGTAATTGACTTTTAATTGGAGCAATATTTTGAATATTTTGATTAGTTTTGTAATAAAGTTTCACTCATAATAAAATGTCAATAATAGAAAAAAATACACAAAATCGCTATGTGGCTTATTGGTAAAACCTAAGAACCCTTGAAGTTTTGAATGCAACACTTAAGTATGGACTTATGATATTGTTTCAAATGTAAACCAACATGCATCCATTAAAATGAGCAATGGGCTATTCATGTGATAATTTGTATCCGTATTTAGAGTTGTATTTTTACATTTAAAAACAAAACAAAAAAAAACCACGAAGGGTTTCTCTATCGCACTCAAAGCTCCAAAGGAATTAGATATTACATAATTAAACAATTTACATATAAAACAATACTATAAGGAGTTCTGTGTTTTTAGAGAAAATCACGAGTATTTTGTATATTTTTCCCTCAATAATATTATTGTACTTAGACGACATGTGATACTTACTTTGAGTCACATGACATGAAATTGTAAAACCTAAATTATATTATTAAAAAATATTGTAAATATTGTAAATAATTAAAAATATATCATGAAACGTTTTTTAAATGTCAAAACATCTTTAAAAATAGAATTTTATCTAGAATAGTTGAAATAATAATTCAGAAAATCTTTTATTGGGCTATAAGGCTCTGGACACTAGGATAGTACTTTTAAACTTCTTTAATCAATGACAATAGAATTTCACTTAACAAAGAGAGCATTAATTTATTGCAATCACAATTTACATGACACAACTTTTCCTTTATTATATTGTATATAATTTGGCTTTCTTCATAATAATGGTGCAACTTTTTTTTCTTTTATTCTTTTTTTGTTTCTGCTAACTTGGCAAACTTCCAATAACACTTTATCTAAAGATAAAATTGGGTGAAAAAAGAAACTAGAAAGGAAAGGAGCTTATTGAACCTTCACTTTACATTTTTTTTGTCACTTATTCCTCCAATTCTTTTATGGTGGTAGGTGATATAGGGAGTAGAATGTAACAATGTTAATAAAAGTTTAGTTTCCTATTATTTGGCAAGGGTTTTACTCTCTTCTTATTGGCACTCTTTAAAGCTTTTGCTCCTTGTAAAGTCCTCTCTCTCTCTCTCTCTCTCTCTCTCTCTCTCTCTCCATTAAGAGAAGGCTTTGACGGAATTCATCATCACGAGGATAATGTTTTGAACGCGTAAAGTTGAAGATATATAGAGGGTAAGATAATGGTTTTTCATCTTCTTTCTATATAGAGGGCAGTTGGTAACGTTTATATATATCAGATTTCTTAAGGTACCTTAAGACTTTCATTGTCTATATATAATATATCGAGCTTCCCTCTAATCTTCATCAATTGGCCCCCCCCCCCCCCCCCCAGAGAGAGAGAGAGAGAGAGAGAGAGATTTGATAATGTCCAACCACAATATTGAAGAGGAGAGGAGGCTCTATCGGTGTGCAGTTAAATATGAAAAGATGGTAAAACAGGTAATAATTTGATGTCTTTTATAGAATGCACTTGTGAAAATTAAGATAAATAAGAATGCAAAGTATAACAACATCATCTTCCCTCTTCTCTCATAAATGGCGAGTTGACTCATCAACGGATTGTCTCACTAATTAAATTCATGGTAGAAGAGGAAGTATCATGTTCTTATCCTAAGGGTGCGTTCGTTTGGAAGGAAAACAGGATGGATGGAAAATAGAGGATGGAAAACAGGGTGGAAAATGTTGTTTTCCACTGTTCGTTTGGGGAAGGAAAATAGGGAGGATGGAAAACTCGAGAGAAAGTTTTCTCTCCGGGCCCACTTTTTTTTTTCCTTCCAAATCGAAAAGAAAATCTGGAGAGAAAAGTTCTATAGTAGCACTTTTACAAAAATACCCTCTTTTTACCTATTTTTTTTAACGTTTTTTTTTTCTTTTTTTTTCAACGTTGCCTTGAAAGTTTTTTTTTTTTTTTTTTTTTTTTTTTTTTTTTAACTGAACAACGTTGTTCTCAGTGAACAACGTTGGTTTTTTTTCTTTTTCTTTTCACTGGACAACGTTGTTCAGTGAACAACGTTGTTCCTTCTTTTTTTTTTTTTTTTTTTTTTTCAACGTTAACATTGTAACAATGTTAACGTTGGTTTTTTTTTTTTTCTTTGAACAACGTTGTTCAGTGAACAACGTTGGTCCTTTTTTTTTTTTTTTTTTTTTCTCAACGTTATTGAACAATGATGTTTTTATTTTTCTTTTCAACTTTATATATATGATGTGATAAATTTTATATTATTTAATGATTAAAAATAAATCTGTTTCTTACATATTATGTAACAAGGGTATAATAGTCAATTTATACAAATTACATTTTCCATCCTTTCCTTTTTCTCTCCAACCGAACACAAGAGTTTTCCATCCCCCCACTTTTCCACTCCCCCAACCGAACACACAAGAGGAAAAACTAAATATTTTCCATCCTCTCACTTTTCCATCCTCTCACAATTTTCCATCCTCTCACTTTTTCACTCCTCCAACCGAACAGACCCTAAATAATTTTCCCATAAACATATTCATAACTCATAAGGCAATGTTTTAAAGTGGATATGTATGTGCATCTCAGTGCATGGAAATGGGATAATAATAAATGCTTTATCTTTCCTGCAAAGGCAGCTCATTAAGATCAAAATAATCTGGTTAGGTTTGTTTGTTTTCTCTTTTTCAGTTTGACGAGCTCATTGGAATCATGAACACTACTAAGACCAGAGCCCCGAAGCGACAAAGGGTATTAATATCCTCCTTAAGATCTTTTAATTAAGACCATTAGTTTCATACATTTTTTCTTTTTCTTTTTTTAGCTTTTTTTGACTGATGTAAAACTTTAAACAATCAGAAGATCATATTTTAGAAGGAAAAAAAAAAAAAAAAAAAACCTTTAAGGGTGCTTGCATGCTGGTCTTACTAGCAGAAAAATGGCACTCTTTGTGAAAGAACTGAAACAATTAAAATAAGCCATTTAACAAGGGGGTCATGGCTTCCTGAAATTTTTATTTTTATTTTTTATTAGCATGCAATATTTAGATTCAAAAATTTATATTTGACCACCAAAAACAAAAACTAGCCATTGCAAATTGAAAGTTGACCCAAAAATAATAATAATAATAAACAGTCATTTGACCTATATATAGATGATAAATGATTGTAAAGAAAAAAATATTTTGATTATATTTTGTTAATATAAAATATTCGTTAGTTTTATTTTTCATATATTAATTTAATTTTAAATTTTAAATTTGAATTTTTTATTTTTGAATAGTAATTTAAAAAAAAATGTATTGGCCCCCAAAAAAATAATGATTTGTAAATGTTCTGATACGCATGTTAGGGAAATGTCTAAATATGTAAGAAGTAAGATTATATCAGCTTTATTATATTATTACCATTTCATTTTTTTATGTGGTTTCATCAATAATTTTATGACTTTTCCACAGGGTTCAAAAGAGAACAGTTCTAGTGGTACGGCTGACCCAGCTGCCTCCTCAAGCCAGCAACCTGACAACAATGAGGTTTTCGTGCAGACGATAACAAGATTCCTCCAAGAATTAAAAACAGACCCTACTGATCCTGATCCCTCAACCAATACCCCAGATTGAAAATCAATCTCTCTATTACAAGAACAATTACTATTTTACAAACTAGGAGTCCAGATGATTTACAAACATCATCTCCTCCAACCATCTACTTGTTTATAGTAATTACCATTTGCCTGAAGGGCAAGGATAATTATGTGTGTGTGAAGGATTAGGCTATTGCCATGATTAGCATAATAGTTATTGTATTATGCAAGAAGATGAAGAATTATCATTTGGGGTTGTATTAATTTCAAGAGACCCCAATAGTATTATGTTGCATTTGCTTGCTTAAATAGCCTTCCTCTCCATCTTTTTCTATTATCTGCTCATCTGGACCGGTGAATTAATCGTCACTTGGCTTGTATTAAAGACGCATTGTTCATCTATTTTTGCTCTAAATAATGAATATATATATATATATATATATATGGATCTTAATACGGTGTATTTTTGTAGCATGTTAAGAGTTTATATAAACAGGATTTAAAATAAAAAGAACATAGAATTTTACAAGCGTACTTTTCACTTTTTATTTGTCTTTTAATTTTTTAAAAGATGAATAAAATAGGTATTTTCACCCCCGCCCCCCCCCCCCCCAACAAAAAAAAGGTTAATTTTAAGAGGAATGCTTAAAATGGAATGGATTGGTTATAAGGGAATGTCCATCTCATTCCATCTTATTAAACTCCTAGCCTGCATTTGGGAATTCATGAGGGAGTGAAATGGAATGATCAAGGAATTGAATGTATTTAAGCCTTCGTTTGGGAGTTCGTAAGATAATAGAACGGAATGATCATAAAGGAATGTAAATGAATGGAATGCATTTAAGAGAAATGAATGTAAAAATAGAAATGAAATGTAATTAAATAATTTTGTTTGGATGTTTTAAAATAAATGAATGAAAAAGAATGAAATGCAAGTAACGTTGTTGAAACTAACATTAGAAGAAATGAAATAAAATTATTTTATAACAACATTACTATTTATACCACTCGATTTATAGAACATAAAAATTGATTCTAGTTTAGACTCGATGTGAACAATGTTGTTGCTTGTTATTTTTTATTTGCTTTCAAAACTGTTATACTATATAAAACAAGCAGAAATTGGTGTGGATAAGTTGGTATTGAAAATTGGAATTCCATCAAAGCACAACAAATATAGGAGCACCTACTTTTCAAAAGTTAATAAATCAATCAAATTGAAAAGACTCATGGGATTTAATGGGTAGATCAACAGTTAGAGGGATTAGGATCCGGTGCAATTCAACTTCCCCTCTCTCACAAATTTTTTTTACATTTTATATTTTAAATTTTTACTTTTTACTTTTGCTAACTTTTTTTTTAATCAATGGTTGAGATTAAAAGTTACTTTTTACAACTATCAATCTCAACCCTTGATAGTAATTGCACCCAGTGTAATACCCTAGGTATTGCATTGGATCCAAATCTCTGATCCAAATCCTAGTAAAAGAATAGTAGTAGCGTGAGCAACAGAGTGCAAAGCGGAAGCTAGAATGATAGCATATGTTTGTACGTTTGGTTGAGAAAAAAAAAGTGTCATTATGTGTAAAAAGGGCTGAGATTGAAGGGGTGTTTTTTAGGAGTTTTAATAAAATTTTCATTAAACTTAAATCCAATTCCTTCCAATTTTGAGAGAAATGAAAATTTGAGGTATTGGGAGAATTAGAGAGGAATGAGTGTTCACTCAAATCCATTCCATTCTCTCCCACTTATTAAACTCCCAAACAAAGAAAGGAAATAAATATTCTTAAATTATTCTTTTTATTCATTTCCATTCTATTCCATTCAATTTTCCCATTCCAAACAAGCTGTTAAATAAAACTATAAAAGAATAGACAGAATTTCTCTATGTAATCCTTTTTAATATCATTCATTTCAGTCCTTTTTTTGGTAGAAGGGAAATTCATTAAACAAACAAAACTAAGCAGGGAGAGAAGAATCAGAGATGGTCCTGTTAACATACAAGCCATCTCTGTCCGAGCTTAACAGCTCCAAAAGATCCACAGGTGGATCTTGATACAACATAAAAGATCTCTCTTGAACAGTCCCTATACTAGCCAAACAGTCAGCACACGAATTAGCTTCCCGATAATAAATTAAGAATATTTATTTACTTTCTTTGTTTGGGAGTTTAACTTCATTTCAGTCCTTCCAATCATACAGTTAAGATTCTGTCATACAGCTTAACTGTCATACACCAAGCACAAGTTGAAAGCATGCAAATTGCAAAACATCAAAACATGTGTCGGTGCAAGGCTAGCGTCTCCAAACTCGCTTAATTTCCTAGGTTGGACTGGTAAAGAGCAATCTACGTTCTAGAGGAGATAGCAAGACTCTAAGTCTGACCTTGTGCAGAAAACCAACCCTTGTGTGGAAAGGGCATAATACATCAAATACACCGAGAAAAATTTACCATTTTTGTTAGTAACAAAAAGGATCATGTTGGGATTTGCACTACATAAATGTTTTCCTCAATCAGTCAATCATAAAGTTTGCATACAATAAGAGGATATCTGATCTAAATATAATGTAATTAGTATCACTAAACTCAAGCAAAGTGACTAAAAGGAACTCCAGTGAAGGACCATAGCCTTTATGTTTAAAAATAATAATAATAATGCTTTTCACCATGTGATATATATATATATATATATATATATATATATAAATAAGAGAACTTGAGGACTTGTCTTGGGTCCAATGGCTCCAATGCACTGGACCTATTACAATGGCAACACATGACCAAAGTGAACATGTGTCATCATCAACGGGTCCAACACTCTGGAACTATTGGACCCAATCTTTGCCCATAACTCGAAACCCTTTCCAAAGCTAGAATGTACGTGAGACAAGGAAGTCGTGAACAAAAACCAAATTTTCTGTCCTATTACATAGCTAGCAGCCTAGCAACATTTTGCTAAGGACTAAAGTACACGAGTCTCTCTTTATTACCCCAAGTGTAGCGGGGGGGAAAAACATGAAAACACATGCAAAACATTTTGAAACAGAAATCTATAGATTCACCGGCCTATACATCTAAAATTTGGTAATGATGACTCTTACCGACATACAAAATTTACTCTTTCACAACCAAACAAATCTCTTGCCCAAAATTCAAGAAGATCTTCAACAAAGATTTTCCTCCTAAAAAACAATTTACATAGAGAGAAAGGTTAAAATTCGGAGACCAACCCAAACCTCCCTCAGTAATATGGAAAGGAGAAAAATAAGAACATTAGGGTTGGCATTATTTCAACAACTCATAGTTGAAATATCTGCTTACTGAGCATTCTACATGATAGATGAGAAGGAACCATATATATCATTGAAGATATATTTTCCGTGCTTGAATAGCGGACAAGAGAGCTAAAAACTTGCACTCTGAAAGATTTGCTCAGAAAGTACTGCTTCCCTCAGAGACATGCTAATGACACATGAAGGTAAAGCTTAATATGCAGAAATCTCGTTTACCCAATGTCAAATTTATGGTGATCAATTAATCTAATGCAAGTTGCACTTCAGCTTGGCATCCTCAAGCTCCTGTTTTAAGGCTTCCACCCTTTCATGCAAGGCTGTATTTTCCTGGTAATGTTTGAATTTGTAAGAAAAAGAAGAGAGAAATCAAGCTGAATGTAACTTTTAAGTTATTCTTACTACCCTGGAATTCCATGGTCCTCCATAAATACAGAGGTGAAAACACTTTTTTAAAGGTTTGGAAAATAAAAAAAGAAATATCAATGATTGCTTTCAAGACAATTTCAGAAGTATATAATAAAGTTCGATTTAACTATAGCGCTGTATTAAATACTAATGTGCAAACAATTCTCAGCTTAGTTGTCACTAAGTTGTTGAATTTGGGTGTCTCACATCATGTGGAAACTGAATGCATCCTAAAGAATGCCAACAAGAACATTGAGGGAAAGAAAAAGGAAAGTACATTCTCAATCTTGATAATATGAAGTAAAGAGTCACCTTTTGTACCGTTGCCAATTTCTGGTTAATGCTGGGAGCATCTTCCCCCTTGTTCTCGAGAGACTCCTTAATCTGTCAAGGAGATCCATAATTATTCAATCCAGAGGAAAAGAGGCTGTTAAACCTCAGGAACACTTCTAAAAAGGGAGAGACAAGGAAGAAATAGAAAATTAGAGAAGAATCATAATTGTAGAGCGTATACATTACTAGAGTTAGAAAAAAGCAACTGTCAATTAGATGGCTAATGCAAATGAGTATTTGTCATTGTGTCAACTAACCCAACTGCTGTATATTGATACGTCTAAATGATGGTTCCAAAGCATCCAGTCCACCATGGCACCATGCCATTATTCACACAACAATCTCTTAACTAGCCAACCGCCAAGGGGTAGAACAATCATCTGGAATCACACCTTATAAAGCAAAGGTCATTAGTTTAAATTTTTCCATTTCCCCTCTCCCTGAGCCCAAACTAAATCGTTTAAAAATCTAACAAGCCCTTTTTGAGGTACCATGGTGGAAATGTCCCGATAGATTTTTCTGTTGGGAGGTGGAGGGGAGTGTTAGCAGAGGTCCATGGCATGGGTGAAATTTTGATAGGTAGTATAGGTGCAAGGGTGATCGGAGAGTGTATCCACACAATGAGACCATGGACGAATCACGAATGCATTGCATACAAGTTTCTAGCGTATGAACCTCCTAAATTAGGCCCAATCCCATTTACGGTCATTAAGCCACATCACAGTGACAAGAGACAAAAATCATGTTTTGGTTTCCCCAAAATGGTTTATTCAATGTAGGATTATAGCTCAAATGTCATACTCCAAGTTTGCTCAAGCATCCATATATAGGACAGTAATAAGCACGCAATGTCACCAACTCAACATACAATTCCATCCAAGTTTGAATTCACAATAGAACAAGTATTACAAGTTCATGTTAATCACAGTAGGTTAATACAAAACAGAATTTCAGGTTAGAAATTGATAATTCTCACTAGAAACTCATATAACATGAAACTAAATGAAATAAAAATTTGCCAGGTTATCACCATGGAAACATCTATACAGGATATAAATTGATACAAATTCTTTTGTTCCTTTGTGTAATAAAATTGAATTCTTACCTATCAAAAACAAAAGGATATGAATTGATACAAACAAAAATATATAATTATAGCTGCAAAGGTACATTATACATATCTTGCAATTAATTCAATTCACAAAATCCTACGACACATGAGCCATGAATCTATCAAATAAAAAATCCCAATAATTACAAAGCACAAAGACTAATCCCAACAAATGAATTAAGCTGTATCTGTACCTCATTAAGTTTTTTGGCACAGTTGGTAGACCTCTCTACTTCCACATCATATTTCAGCCTCCACTCTGCAGACTCATCCATGGCTTCCCTGTTCGCAAGATCAAACTGTCTTCTACAAAGATTTTTAAGCACAAAAAGAAAAACTCATGTTCAATCACACCTTAAAGAAACCAAAGAGAAAGAAAGAAAGATTAGGAAGCAGAACCCACACAAAAAAAAAAAAAAAAAAAAAACCTTAGGATTTCGGAGTCATCAGAAGAAAAAGAATAATCGATGGTCCAAAGCCTCAAGTACACTGCTACTCCCAAAAACATTGCCACTGCCAAACCCACCAAGATTTTCTTTCTCTCTCCTCCCCCCATGGTCACTCTCATCACTCTCTCTCTCTCTCTCCAAAACACACACCTCTTTCTCTCTCTCTCTGCGCTTCGGCGAACAAAACAATAAAGGCAACTCACACTCTAACAACAACTCCTTACTTCGGGTTTCGATCTAGTGTCGCCTCGATAAGACTGCTTTTGTAACATTTGCTAAGCCAAAATTCGTCTCCATAAACCGCTTTCGCCTTAATAAATTAAGTTGTTCTTATTTTTATTAGCTAGTATTAGGTAACGTGTGCATTTGTATAAAATTGGAATACTGTGTTTTGAGTTTAAAATAAGTCAGTTTTGGGTTTTAAAAATACCTTTTTAATATCTTAAAATGTCTAATTAAATGGATCCATAATAAAAATCAAAACTAGTAAATATAGCTTTTAATAGTTTTTTTTTTCTAATTTTATTATGGGAAAGTTAACAAGTGCATTAAGGACATTGATTTAACATTTTTTTTTTAAATTTATGGAAAAAGAAAAAAAAATTAGTTTTTATATTTTCTATGAAGGTGGTATGCTAGTATTAAAACTTTTTTTAAAATAGTCATTAACAAATATCCTAAGGTATCTATTAACTGAACCATTTTATTATTATTATTATTTAAAAAAAAAAAAAAAAGGGTTCCTACAAGGATGGCAAGATGTAAAGTTGTTCTATCGATTTGCCTAAAGACAATAAATAGAGAAAAAAAAAATTGTTCTCACCTCTATTTTAAGTTCAATTTGTTAGGATTTATATTAGAAATTTCTAATGACTTTGTAGTTTGTACTCTTAAAAAGAGCTTGTAACATGTGGGCATATGTGAAAGATTGTTAAGTAATCTTCTCCAAAAAAAAAAAAAAAGTTCAGTCATGGAACTTACATAAGAAATGCAATCTAAAAAATCTTGCTCAAGCGAACAATAATTGAACCACAAAGTTCACCGGTCCTTCATTCCAGGTTTGCTTGAACAAAAATGTCAGACTTTGTTTTTCTAATTCCTTTAGGAAAATAATTGCACAATTTTATTACAACTTTATTTAACCTACTTATAGAATACAAACAAAGCACAAATCTTTATACAAAGATGGTTGTTGTACCACTGAGCATCTTGAGAGTCTTCTTTTGGTTTCAAAACCATAGAAACATCCTTCTAGTTATAGTTATTGGCTTTGCACCCTCAAGATATATCAAAACCAAGAACTTGTTATTGAAACCACGCTTATTGAAACCACTAAGTGCTTTGTCTTCTACTAGTGCATGCAATGATAGATTAAATAAGTCAATTTTGGACTAAAGGCTGTTTCGATTTGATTAAGAGAACGAAATATTTCGATATATATTTCTATACATATATATATTTTTTTGTATTTATTTATGTAAATATGAAATTATTAATTTTTATGTTTATCAACATAAAATTTAAATTCCACATATTTTATAGTCTACATATTAGCTTAAGTACATTAATTAATTTATTAGCTTAAATAACATGTTTTAAAAAATTCAAAATTTAAAAAAAAAAATTTATTGTATTGGCCGAAATGCCAATAACAGCCAAAACATCCAAAATATGCCCGGTAAAGTTGAAACAACTGTACTAATACTGATTTAATGGTCGGTACGATTGGTATCAATATGGTATTGATTTCATTTGAAGCAAATATTTCATTTGTGAAGCAGTCCATATAGAAGGAGTCCAAAGGCCTTGGAGTTATTGGGCTGAAGTCAATGAGTTGCCTATTGGGTCACGAAAAGTCTAATTATAAATGGTCAAATGCTATTTGAGTTTGTTTGTATACTTCTCATTTTATAGTGAATTGGCTTATAGGGTAGGTCACCCTGGAGTAATTTTCCATTTAAGAGGTTAATCTTTAATTTCTTTTTTTTTTTTTTTTTGTAAACAATCTTTAAAATTTCACTTTGTTACCAAATCTCTACATTATTTTTTTATCACTTTGTTATTATTGTGATAAATATGGTGTTTGTAGTTGGATTGTCTACTTGTTTTAATTCATAAATAAACTTGTTGAATATCCATTGATACAATTGCATTAGGTTAAAAAAAATTTCCCTTTTTTTTTTTTTTGATAATCAACCGCAAATAACTTCCATTAATTTGAACTCTCATTCAATAGAATTACATCTCTATGCACTTGGCATTGAATAATGGGTGGAGTATCCTCCACCCACACTACACAATCAGTAACAAGTTTAGCATTCCTAGCCATAATGTGGGCAGCAAGGTTCCCTGTTCTACGAACATGGTTGACTTTCCATTCTTGGACCTTCTGCCCCCATTGCTTTGCTCCCACTATTATCATTTGGATTGAAGTTGGTGGAGGACCCTTTCCCAATAGAGCATTGGTCACCACTTGAGCATCTCCTTCTAAAATCACTTGCTTAAGCCCGAGGCCCCCTGCAAGCAGTAAACCTTCCTCGAAAGCTTTAGCTTCCACTTCCATAGCTCCTAAAGGCAATTCTAGCTTCTTACTCATTGCTCCCATAAGTTGGCCTTGCGCATTTCTAATCACAACCCCAATCCCACAACTACTTGCCTCCTTGAACACAGCCTCATCCACGTTTACTTTGTACCACCCTTCACGCGGAGGAGTCCATCTCCCAAATCCCGCAGACCTTGTATGTGTCAGGGCTGTATTCAGCAAGCTGCATTCCTCTACCAACAATTTAGCTTCCAATGCAATTGCCCTCCCTGCCTTGCTGCGGCCTTCAAACTTTGTAGTGTTCCTATTTTTCCATATACACCATGCTGTGGTGGCGAAGGTCTCCCAGCTGATTTCCCTTCCATCCTCCCAAATCTTCCACACAACATCAATGAATTCTAGTACAGGTCTTCGAAATTTGGGCAAGGCAAGCTGTGACTCCCTCCAAACAACCTTTGCCATCTCACAATCCTAGAGAGCATGCCCCGAAGACTCTACCTTTCCACACACCCCACACGCATCCTCCATGGGAATTTTTTTAAGCTTGAGGCAATAGTTCGTGGGAAGGATGTTCTTGCACGCCCTCCACATAAACTGTTTTACCTTGCTTGGGCAGTTCAGTCTCCAAATCAGGTTCCAGAACTCACTCCACTTCTTTGGATTTGACGTCTCACCCCCTTCAGCCTTATCTCTTTGTTCCCTCAGCCAACTACATGCTACTTTATATCCACTGCTCACCGTAAACCTCCCATTTTGGGTCCACGCCCATGATAGTGCATCCTCAGGGAACGTATGGCTAATTGGAATGCTTAAAATGGTCTCTGCATCGTAAGGAAGGAAGACGCTGCACACTAAGTTTTTGTCCCAACCCCCTCCCTCCCGATTTATTAGAGAATCCACCATATTACCTTCAAAAGCTTGGGGTCGAGGACTTGTTACCTTGAAGGAGTTTGAGGTTGGCAGCCATCAATCATTCCAAATCCTCACATTTTGCCCATTTCCTATACTCCAACGCGGCCCCCTATCAAGGACATTTCTCGCTATCATCAAGCTCCTCCATGTGTACGAAGGATTCTTGCCAAGTTGTGCTTCCATGAAACTTTTTTCCGAAAAATACTTCGCTTTTAAAACTCTGTGTGCAAGAGATCCCGAGTTTTGGATGAGTCTCCACCCTTGTTTTGCAAGTAAAGCTAAGTTAAATGCCCTGAGATCTTTAAATCCCACCCCCCTATTAACTTTTGGCGTACACATTTTCTCCCAAGCTACCCATGCTAATTTCCTTTCTTTGTCCTGCTGCCCCCACCAAAAATTACAAATCAAAGAGTTCAGCTCACTACAAAGGGAATCGGGGATTTTAAAGCAATTCATTGTGTACGTCAAAGTAGCTTGGGCCACTGCCTTTATAAGGATCTCACGGCCAGCCAGAGACAGCAACTTTCCTTTCCAACTTGCTATTTTGCGCCTAACTTGGTCCTTAATCTGATTGAATGCTTTCTTTTTTCCCCTCCCAACCAATGGGGGTAGCCCCAAATACTTCTCATGTTGGTGAATGATTTGAGCCCTAAACATTTCTTTTACTGCTTCTTGAACCTCCTCCTTCGTATTTTTGCTAAAAAAGAGAGAGGTCTTCTCCTTGTTTAACTTTTGCCCCGACTCCCTTTCATAGTTATCCAGGATTTTTGTGACTTTTAGCCGCTCTTCCGTCGATGCCTTGCAAAAGACAATACAATCATCGGCAAAAAGATAGGCAATAGTGTACTACCCATTATAATGATAAGGACACCCCCCCCCCTTTATGTTTGTGTGTTTGACCAGACAAAATAGGCAATAGTATACTACCTACTATGATGGTAAGGACCCCCCGCTCTTTTTTCCTCATCTTTGTGTTTTACACCATGTTTAGTTGCGGTGAAAAGGGAGATGATGGAAAATTAGAAGAGAAAAAGGGAGACAAAAATGTGATTTTTCATTGTTTGATTGGAATGAAAAATAAGGAAATAAAATAAAGTAGATGAAGTTTTCCGTATAGACCTACCAATTTTTTATTTGAAAGTGGGGAGAAAAGATGAAAGAAACTGACAATAAGAAAAAAAAAAGTACAAAAATTATCTAATTTTTTTATCCTCTTACTTTTAATAATAAAGGAATAATAGAAATTTACTCTTTATACTTCTACTTTTTTACCAAACATGCATGATAAAAAAAACATAAATATTTTATGGTTGCTGTTAACGGGTGCTAGCATCCGTTAATGTGATAAAATTTAAAATAAACTATTTACATTTTTTTAGGGATACGAGAAAAACTGAATATGTAATAAATATGTGCCAGTTTAAATGAAGTATTGAAGAAACCAAAGTATACGTTTGCCAATTTTTAATACAAGTGAGATTTGTAATAAGTTAAAAATGAATCACAACTGGTTCATTAACAAGTGCAGACCGACACCTGTTAACAAAGTCCATATTTTATATTCCTCCGGCCAAATAAAGTCTTGAATTCTACTTATCTTAAGTTTTAAAGTGCCTTACTAAATTTTGGACTGTAGTTCTCCATTTCACACTCTTCTAATAAATATATGTAAGAAGAATTCTGTGAGGGATGATTTCCAAGATATTCACTGAAAAAAACATAAATCCAAGATCTCATGAATGACCTCATGGATGACTAGAACCCAAGTCCCAACTTAACTCAACCTTGAGTAGGGTAACCAAAAATGTCCCATTTTTTTGGGGGTGGTAAATAGTAAAAGACTATGAACTAACACATCTCTAGGCAAATCCAGCCTGTACCATTAAAGGCTCATGGAAGACTTCTTTATAAACCAAACCAACCAAGCTGGTTCGTTACAGTGTATACACCTTCCGAGCTTGTTTGAGCACCATTAAACCTCATTCATTAGACATTGAACTTTTATGGAGCTCCATGGATCATGACAGCAACCTGATATAGACCACGTTTAAACACTTGTACCGTACCTTATATACAGGACCACTGGCATGAAACAAGAAGAATCATATATATGGGTACAGCATATGCTTTAATTTCTACGGGCTTAAAACTCTAACAGCCTGCCAATACCCATTGAATAAAGCCCATTGCTACAACACCCACCACAGCAGTCAACATAAGTTCAATTGTAGTTTTGAGCCACACAGACCGACCTTAATTTGCACCCACATTTCTCAGTTGACAGAGGAAGGAGACGAAGAACCTTTTGAACAATGTATCTCTCCAACTTTATTGCAGTGTAACAATGAAGCAGCCTAGCTATTATAGGTTGCTTTTTTTTGACAACAACAATGAACAACCTACAAATGCATATATCATCAACCATGAAAACTACCGTGAGGCCTTCTAGTGGTCCAAAAGCTTACGAATTATCCTTATGAAGCAACCTAAATATTAATCAGTGTACTAATGTAAATAAACAGTGGGAAGAGAATCAAGTGGCGCCCCTTGTTTGATAATATATTACCACCAGATAAATTAGTTACAATGTGTTTTGGATATAACTTATTGAAATTTAATTTATCATCTATGGCCTATCAGTCAAACTCAGACATGGACAAGGTGTCTTCAAATTTATGGATTTTCTTTTCTTTCTTTCTTTTTCCCCGTAGTTTCTCCCAATGTGAAAACTTCTAGGAAAAGTCTAGATATAGATACACTGAATATGGTGAGCATTTTGTTGTTGTTGAAGCTTTTTTAAAGTTTTGGCATTTCCTGGAAATTGAAACGAGTCCAATCATGTAACTCCTCAACATGAAACTCCACTCACACGTGGCATCCAAGCATTCTAATTAGGTCTTTTTCTCCTTTTTTTGAGAAAGATCTAATTAGGTCTTAATAAGGTAAGCTCCATGTTTTCTTACAGATACGTTCAATGCTTAAACTCTTTGTTATCTTTACAATTTAAAGTTTGAGAACCAAAAAGAAGTAGAAGTTAAATGAGTACTATATCTTAGCAAAAATACAGAGACCACTATATAAATTTTAAGATTGCCAATATCCTTGTTGAGGTTCAAAAGGGCTTAGATTGAGGAACAAGAATTTGATTCCAAGGTTTGTTCTAGCTAAACTGTACTTTTCTTACCAACCGCTAACCATTTGAGTTCACGTCACCTTGCTCATTTCCTTTGCAATTTACTTTCATCCAACATAACCCCCAAAAAAATAGCTAAACGCAAAAATGAAATACAACATATAAGGGGGAAAATAAAAGGGAAAAGAGAAGAAACAAACAAAATATGGCCTTGTGAAACCGTGATGATGATCGTTGGGATTTAGCTTCGATCACAAAGTTAGAGTTACATGCATGAGTGATCCTCTTAATAAAACTCAGACACTCAAAATCCACAGGAAAATAAGTAAGAAAAGGAAAATAAAAATAACAAGAAGCTTAAATTAGTCCTCCGGGAAAGGATCATAAGAGATCGAAAAGAGTGAGATTTGACCTTAATTTCTGGCCTAACAAAATACCCAACAATTCCAATCTCTCCTTAATTACTCTATTAATTGCATGAACCAAGCCCTTCTCTAGCTAAAGCCTCTACTAACCTTCAAACCCAACTTTCTCCCAAATTGCATTCCTCACACGGCGCAAGTCCATGCCTTTCAAAGTCCTACCTTTCCCTTCGTGAACAGAAAAAGAAGCACCTCGAGTCCTTGCCAAGTACTCATGAGGAGGAAACCTGTAATCCTGATCTTCATGCTCATCATCATCATCAACAACATCTTCATCACTGTCTCTCTTTCTATGGTCTCTATAGTCATCTTTAAGAATCTTCGACCAGTCTGGTATGTCCATAGGCAATGATGTTGATGCCACCATGGTCCTGTCCCCTATGTCCCTCTTCCTAGTCACTTTCTTAGGTTGCCGAGGGGTTGGCAATGTTTTCTTGGTCTCAAGTGGTGAGACATGATTGGAACTCCAAACATCAGCTTCATCAAACTCGAAGAGACTGTCGGAGGCAACTGGGTTGTTGCTGTTGTCACTCTCTGAACTGGTTGATGAGTAGATGTTGTTGTAACTGGGTTTTGCATGGAAATTTTTCCTAGTTGCCATTGATGAAAACTTTGAAATGGGGTTGCAATGTACTTGCAAATGTTATAAGGGTTTTTGTTTGTTTGTTTTCTTTCTAGCGCTGTGTTTGCTTAGTTGTCATCCTTGATTGTTCAGCATTTTATAATGGTGTAACGGATAAGCTCATTTCTCTTTGCACAGAGTTCAAACAAGTAAGTTACTAAAAAGCCAAACAGAAAAAATTATAGAAAGTGGGTGCCCTCATGTGTTTAGTATGAGCCCCCTTTATTTTCTAATCAGTTAATTTTTACCATATGCTTTAAACGAAGAGAAATACTACTTCCACGATATTTTTCACAATATTTTTACAATAAATTCTAGTTAGCAGGTTGTTATTTACTGTTACTAGTGGGTAAGAAAGTAATTTCATTGTTTGATTTAAATTTAAAACCTGTAACAACTTACCAACTAAAATTTATTGTGAAAATATTGTGAAAAATATTATGGACGTATCAATTTTCTTAAATTAAAAAGGGATGGTGCAGCATGGGGTCCAATCCCTATAGGTTCTGGTCACATATCTATCGTTTCAATTTTATGGGATATGTCCTCGAAAGAACTATAATTAAGCCAATCTCACTTCTTTCATTTTCACCCTATATATATATATATATATATATATATATATATATGATTGAGAGGCAAGTGGGAGATGTACAAATCAAATGGAGTTTTAATTGTCATTTTTTTTTGTGGCTCCTCTAACATAGGACTTTACGAAATTAAAAAATGGGTTTTAATTAAGAAATTTAACTCTTACGCCAATCTCACTTCTTTCATTTTGGCCCTATATATATGATTGAGAGGCAAGTGGGAGATGTACAAATCAAATGGAGTTTTAATTGTAATTTTTTTTGTGGCTCCTCTAACATAGGACTTTACGAAATTGAAAAAAGGGGTTTTAATTAAGAAATTTAACTCTTACGCACATTGTTATGTAAATACCATTTTATCCATAAATTTTAAGTTTGAATGATTAATCATTGGGCATCATTGATTTTGCGTCACTTTGTTGCATCATTCTTATTTCTCTAACGATATATTATCTATTACTATTTAAATTAAAAGATTTGTTTAACAATTTTTTTTAGAGCATTTGTTAATGAGTTATTTTAAGAAAATTTTAATATTATTTTCATAAAAAAAAAACTGTTAAAAAAATTAATTTGGTAAGTCAACTCTTACAGATATTTGTTAATTTTTCCTTAAGTTAAAAACAATGAAAAAAGAAAAAGAAAAGTTGGAGTGCAAAATTGATTGGTTAAATTACAATGAACTAAAGAATACCCCAAAAAAAAAAAAAATCCCACTAATATACAAACTAAATTGACTCAAAAACATAGTAAGTGCAAAACTAAAAAAATTATTATCCCAACCCAAAAGTCCCATGAAAATTTGAAGAAGTGGTTTGTGAAAAATGTCAAAATTTTTCTCCAAAAATAAAAAATCTCAAAGTAAAATCCCTAAAATACCCTTCCAATGACACGCGTATCATGTTTTGTCGATTTTCAACTACTAAAATACAAAAATGTCATGTCAAGTTATGACGTGGGCATAATTGGTTAGGAAATTTCTTTTTTTTGCTGGGATTGATTAGGAAATTTCAAAAAATAGATAACATAATTAGGAAATTTTCCATTTATAATAATAGGAATAGAAAGAGAATTGCTACGTTTACAATATTTTTCATAATATTTTTACAATAAATCTTAATTGGCAGGTTATTACAGGTTTTAAATTTAAATCTAACACTGAAATTACTTCCTTACTCACTAGTAATAGCAAATAACAACTTGTCAACTAGAATTTATTGTGAAAATATTGTGAAAAATGTTGTAGACGCTGTATTTCTCGGAATAGAAATAGATAGCAACGAATTTTTATCCACTTAGGAGCGAGTCCACACGTGGGCCAATCAGGTCATTCCTTCAATCAACTACTCAAATTCATTGGCAGTTAAGAGCTTTATGACACGTTTTTTCGTCTAGTCTTTCACCTACTGCAGGTCAAGTTTTTTGGGCCCCACACCCCCATCACCTTTCCAATTCAGATCAGAATGTCCATTTCGTGACACGTCAGGTACGAAAATATTTTCCACTTCGTGAAATGAGTGCATTTTTTGTCGTCACATGTCAAAATTGTCCATATCCTTCCCTTTAATAAATCTGATCACACCATTTACATCTACGGATTACAACTTTTTGTCGTAACTTGTACGTGGCAAATCGCAAGTGAAAGGTAAAAGTGATAAATTTATATGAGTTTATGATTTTACCATTTACAGTCACCACTTAAATAAGTTATAATAAAATTGTTGTAAAAATTATGATTTTAGTATATGTTTGAATTTAGTGTCTGTGCGTTTCATGTTTTGCATTCTCTCTTTTTTTTTTTTTTTCTTTTTTTTTTTATGTACGCATATCAAAGATAGAGTGTACTGTTTATATACTGTTTATGTACTGTTCATGTATTGTTTATATATTGTTCACGAGATTTACAACTACTTTATTCAGAAAAAAAATTATTAAAAATAGGTCTCATGACACTATCTATATATTTAAATATTATTTTACTACAGTATTTTCAGTTTTCATCAAAATAAGCTGTATCTAAATGGACTCTTAGTATTACTATTTGGATGTCACTTTCATTTGAATTAGAGCATTATTAACTCGTGCAAAAATTTCTATCTATTTATGTATAAAAAGTTACTTTTTTTTTTCTATTTTATATACTCACTTTTCTTAACATCCATATTAAATCATCTATTTCATATTACATTTCATTAAAATATTATATTTTAAAAAATTACTTATATATTTTTCTCATACAATAATCATCTTTATTCTGGGACATGTAAATAAATTTTTTAAAAAACCAAATGATAAATCAATAGTACTTATGTAAATTTATACAATTAATTATTGTAACGACCATATATTTTTACACAATTTTATATATCTTCATATGAGTAAACTTTGAACTTAATTAATTAAAATGTAGCCATTTTTATATTATACAAATGGTTGCCCCCATCAAAATTGTCACAAAGTAGTATGGTTCTAATTTTTTTTTTTTTAAATCTTCTTCTATGGCAGAAACTAGGCCTATTTGGTATATGCATTTAAACAACCGTTTTCAGTTTTTAAACAATATTATACGTATTTTTATATATTTTTTTATCCACACATATTTCTAAAAAATATAAATAACATTACTAGAATAATATTACCAACCGGCTCTATATATCAAACGGTTCAGTGTGTTTTGCCAAAAGGTGTGCTCTAGGAACGTAGTGTTAATTTATTGAATAAATTATATATTCATGATGATGAAATTATCCTAGGACAGTACATGGGAAATTATTAGTCACACTCACGCGTAAATTCCAAAAATAGTTCATATAATTGAAATTTTAGACGGTGCAATGTCGTGCAAGAGAGAGCACCAATTAATTAACTTAGCAACAGTTGCTACCTAACAATTCCAGTGTATATATAGAGGATTGAATGATGATTCAGTATAGGATGATTGCAGATTACGATACATTAGCGTAGCATTCCAAGATCAATGATTTTTTTCATTTTAAGGAAACAGGAAAAATGCATTAAAAACTAAACAGCAAAGGTCAATAATGGATTAGCAACTGTGGAATTCTATTATTACTCCTCGATTCACATAAACAACTCCAACTCGTGTTTCATGCTGAGTGAGAGTTGCTGACCAAGCATGGGTTTATATAATTTTTAACAAACCTTTCATTATGTCTACTTACTACTACCTTGTTTTGTGGTTTCTTTTTCTCCATTTTATCCGAAGATGTATGATTTTATAATCATGAATTTTTTTTAATATAAAAAATGGGTCCACAAGTGTGTGGGGGCGGCTACGTGGGTATTGTTCATACTTTATGTTATGGCGTGAGATTACTTAGATGATAATAGGGCTTGTAACTATTCAAATTCATAACTTCCGAACTCGCAAATACAATGAATTAAAAGAACTTCTTACTATTAAGTCCTATTATAGTTATGAGTTAACTAGTTTTTGGTTCTTGAATTATATGTCACAATTTAATTTTATCCATGAATTATTGTTTGTTCAATTTAATTAGTCCATAAGGTTTTGAAAATTGTTAACATCTTTACTTCTATTTCCATTTTAGAAATTATTTCATGAAATTGCTTTACAAATTAAGTGTTTCAAATTGTAATTTAACTTAATTCTTACTATAACGGCAACAAAAGAGTGCAAATGAGGCACAATTTTGTACGATTTCAACTATAAGCTTTGATGACAAGCAAGAGCAAAGCTAGGTAACATGGAATCTTATTTAAGAATTTCAAGGACTAACTTAACATAATTGACGGTTGTGGCAATAATTTTTTAGGTTTATAGGTGAAATTCTACTTCTTCTTCTTTTTTTTTTTTTGGGAGGGGGGCGGGGTGAGTGGGAATGTAAATAATATTGTTCATTGTATTTTCTTTGTAGCTTTATTCAAAGCTATTATCATAAAAGTTTACATAGTCAAAAAGAGTTAGATATGCTTTATATAGCTGTCAATAATATATGTATAATAGATGGTCGTTTACTATTAAAGGGCACGTATTGTCCTTAGAGTTTTTTTTTTAATCTTTTTGTTTGTCCTTTTATGACAACTTTTGCTATATATAGTTATACCCATTATTATGTAAGAGGACAATGAATAATAATAGAACTCTTTCTTCAATTCTTTTTGAAATCTATATATCCAAAACCCTTAAGGGTAGGAAAACCTATTAAATTTTCCACGTCTTGAAATTTGATAATCTTATTGCTCGAGGATGATAGACTATTTACTCATTAACTTTCCAAGCTTCAATTTCGTTAATGCTGGTTGGTAAGTTGGTTTGTTCTAGCGTTAAAAAAAAAAATTCAATTTTTTTTTTTCATGAGAAGTATTTCATTTTATACTAGATTTATTACGCTATACCATATGTTTGATTATTTCCTATTTTGATAATTCTAGTAAAAAAATGACATATGTTAGGTTGTGTTGTTCTGGTTGATGAAATATAAAGTAGAGCACTAATAATTATGTACGGATGAGGAGAAAAGTTCGACCATTCAATTTGGAAAAAAAGAAAAAAAGAAAAAGAAAAGAAAATGCAAAGAAGGTAACTTTTTAACTTTTTTTTTTTAAGAAAACTTTTTACCTTTAGACGTTTTAACTTTTATATGTAGTGTCCTCTAAAAAAAAAACTTTTCTATGTACTGATCCGTAACTATTGCACTCATTGCAATACCTTAGAAATTGCTCCCAATTTGAATCCAGGTTGAGACACAGGATTTTTTTTTTTAATTCAGTTTAGTGTTTATTGAGTCATGCTAGAGACACAACAAAAGTTTATAACAATTTCACAATATTTCTCAAAAAGTTAAAATAAAAATTGTACATTATGGTGGATTTATGCATGAGGTGGTAGGTTATTTTAAGAATGTTATGAAATTGCTATAATTTTTTTTGTTGTTTTTCTTATTTTATCTATTGCACGTTCTCTTTTTTTCCTTTTCCTTGAAGGATATTCCGTGTAAATTTATTGCCAGTGTCAGATTTATTCCAAGCATCACTTCCCATCAAATTTGTTACCTTAATGATGTGCAACATAATCAAACAAAGAGAAAAGACATATTTTTCTTCTAGATTTGATATGATATGCTCCCATTTACGTCTCTTATATTTTGAGCTTATGGACAAAGTTTTGAGAAAAAGTAAATATATATAATGATATCATTTATAATTTCTTAGACCACCCTATGCGACCATTTTGCATTATTTTGACTTGTTAATTACTTAGGCCCTAGGTACGTACGTATCATTGGGTAAAATATAATAAAATACTCTCGAGGGACTCAAAAACCAATTAGAACAAAAAGAACATGGTTTGCACCAATAATAGTGTTCTTGATAGTCATTTTAAAGTCCATGGATAATGCAATTCTGGTCATTAGTGTGGGGCACGTGGCACATAAGTTAATTAGAGAGTAGACTAAAGGCAACTAGGGGTTGGAAAAATGAAATTGTAATTGATCTTGATTATTAGAAATTATAGAATAGCAAGGTTACTATGGATCATGTTTTATATAATATCATAGCTACAGTGAATTTGTAATTTTATGTGTTACAATGACTTTTGGGTTGTTATATTTGTCATATTGTATACCTAATATATTTCATTCAATTAATGAGTGCATTATAGGGAAAATGTGAATTTTGAAGGTTTGGTTGTTTAAGGTTTTATAAGACATGTATAACTAGTAAACAACTTACAATAGAAACTCTTTACTGCTCCAAAATATTTGACTCTTCAACCATAAGGATGTTTTCACAAATATCACACCCACGGTAGGATTGCAACCTCCAACTGACTCCAAGAACTTCTTAGAGTGTCTTTCATCCCATGGCAACAAGTTTGTGGTAACACATTGACTTCAACTTATTCACCAATTGATTTCTAGATTTACCTTGATATCTTTAATATGGTGAAATCAAGAGAATTAGGGTTTGAAATCTTTTTATGTAACGCAATTCTTTATCTTTGTTAAAAATACCAAGAAATGCCAATTAAGTTATAACGTTTTTGGCTTTTCTCATATCTTTAATAAATCATAATGCGTCCTTATGTAATCTAGCAAATAGGGCATAAATTACTGTTTAAGTATACATCTTAATGGGCTCGATTAAAAATAAGATTTCGGCACGTGTGTGAAGTCTCTTATCAGGCAGGTAAGGTTCTCATAATGTATTTCCATGTGCGTGAAGTCTTCCAACATGTTCACGTCCAAATTCATCCCCTATCAAGTTGACAAAAACTTTTCATTTTTGAGCTAATATTGAATCCTCTTCTTGATCTCAAATTACAACTCTAAGACGCAAAAAAATTCAATATTTGAGACAATTTGTCAACACGAATACATGTAGACCTCATAATGCATTTCCATGTGCGTGAAGTCTTCCGACATGTTCACGTCCAAATTCATCCCCTATCAAGTTAACAAATACTATTAATGTTTGAGCTGATATTGAATTCTCTTCTTGATTTCAAATTACAACTTTAAGACCCAAAAAGACTCACTATTTGACACAATTTGTCAACACTAAAACATGTAGACCTAATAAGGTGAGGCCACATTTATCTTATTTTTTTGTCATTCTCATTTTTTTAATATTTTAATATTCATGGATTTAAAAATGGTTTTGTTTTGATAGAATGACTTAAAAAAAAAAAAAAAAAAAAAAAAAGAGACCCGGCCTATACAATGATATCCTAAAATGATCCTAAAAGCTCTTTTCAAACAAGATTTATTTCAATTTTCGAAATCTTTACACCGCAACACCTATACACACGACACATGCCAATTATGATGCTCTTAGTAAGAATACTTTTATTCTTCAATGATCATTTGTGGCATATATTAAAATATAAAGAAACATGTTAATAAAGTTTAGGCATCTTATTATGTCGTTATGGATCACTCACTGCTTCGTGAAGTTTAAAATATGCATTTTTTGCGTGAAAGTCTCTTATCAAGTAGGTAAGGTTCTCACAATGACTTATCCAGAAGAACATTCCTGTTAAATTATTGACCACAAGAATTGCAGCTTTTGGTTTTTTGCTCATTTCACGTTTAGTCCATGGATGGTTTGATATTGTGGGGGCCAAACATGCATGCTTTTTGTGAGTTGTGTGCGAGTTTAGGGTTCATAGGTTTTTTTTCTAAGTTCAGGCTGCCTAACAGATATATGTCAAAGTACACATATCAAACCGTGTCAATGAAGTGAGAATTACGTGTGGGTGTTTTATATGGTTGTTAGGTGTGTCAGATTGGAGTGGAAAAATGAACTCTTGAGTTCAAGTTCTTTCTTTAATCCAGGTAGAGGAGAAGTTCGAAGCCGTTTGATTAGTTTAATTATTGCTGTCCAAAAAAGTTTTAGTTTTAAACAGAGGATATGAATTATATATTGAAGGTGGTGCAGCATCCAAATTGGCAATTAATTAAGAAGGCGATAAAGAATATGCATTTTGATAAAATAAACTAAAAAGAATATATGTGCTAATCTTGACACTAATCCATAGTTGATCATAAATATTTGGATTAAAGTTTGGTTTTTTTTTTTTTTTGGAATGGTTAAAAATACTTAAATAATAATATGCTAAGATCTTTGGCAACTCAAACTCACACCCCCTACTAATTAATCCAAGCATTTAGTGACTTCAGAAGTGCCAACTTGTCCAACCTGGCAGTGGTCCTGAACTGTTTTTTAGTTGGCCATATTTATGAACCATTTTTAGAGTGATAGAATAGAATTAAAAAAAGATTTCGTGAATTTGATATAGATGGAGTGTAAAACTCATATTTTATATCATTCAATAAAAAATTACCACATCTGTTTTTAGTTATTTATTTAAAACTTAATATAGCTAATCACACCGAATAACAACTCAATAAACTTTCAATTTGGTTAGATTTTCAAATGAGTATTAGAATTGATTGAATGTAATTGTGCCTATTTTTTAATATGTAATGAGATACTGTAGCATGTTATGACTGGAGGGTGTAAAACTTTTATAATAATTACTCGTCACCAATAAGTCAAAATTCAAAATACTAATAAGCTTCTTTTTAGTTTTTAGTGTCGGTGAGATTCAATTCTAAAGTTCTATATTCATTTAAATCCACTCCTCCCAATGGATTGAACTTCCTAAAATATGATTGACAATGGTATCCATTAATTGTAGATAGAAATGTAGAACGGCTAACAACTCATGCAAAAATGCATCCTTATCATGATTTTGCTCTTTTTTATTCTTTTTTCTAATGTCATGTGAAGTGTCGCAACATTGTTCATCCCTATCTGTTATCCAAATAATTTCATGTACTTGTCACCCATCCAAAAAAATAAATAAAAACTCATGCATTGTCACCTTATTCATTGCACCAAGCTTTCAAATTTCAATCCAACCCATTTAGGCACGACCCAATGGTCCCCCAAAGGTCCACTGAAAATTAATGGGCCTATTTGGGCCTATACAAAAAAGCCCAATAAAACCAAGGACAGTTTGGTCATTTCACAAAACCCTACTTGCAAAACCCTAGCATATATGAACCCTAGAAAACCTCACAGTTTCTCTGACTCACTTTCACAGCGCCCCCATAACTAATTCATACAAGCTCCTCAAACCCTAAGCTCCACCACCAGAGACCCAGAAAATGCCTCCAAAGCTCGATCCCTCACAGGTGGTGGACGTGTACGTCCGAGTCACCGGAGGTGAGGTCGGAGCGGCGAGTTCACTCGCTCCGAAGATCGGTCCGCTGGGTCTTTCCCCGAAGAAGATCGGAGAAGACATAGCCAAGGAAACCGCCAAGGACTGGAAGGGCCTCCGCGTGACGGTCAAGCTAACGGTCCAGAACCGTCAGGCCAAGGTGTCCGTGGTGCCTTCCGCCGCCGCGCTGGTCATCAAGGCGCTGAAGGAGCCGGAGCGCGACCGGAAGAAGACGAAGAACATCAAGCACAACGGTAACATCTCGCTCGACGACGTCATCGAGATTGCTAAGGTGATGAAGCCCAGGTCTATGGCGAAGGATCTTAGTGGGACCGTGAAGGAGATTCTGGGAACTTGTGTCTCTGTTGGGTGTACTGTTGATGGTAAGGACCCTAAGGATTTGCAGCAAGAGATCACTGATGGTGATGTTGAGGTTCCCTTAGATTGAAAATCGGCTATGTTAGGGGTTTGAAAACCTTGAATTTACCTTTTTCTTTTTGTTTTTTGTTTTGGGTTTTGTTGTTTAATCAGTTTTGAGGCATGGAAAGAAAATTTTATCGTTTTTTTTTTTTTGTTGTTATGATTTAATGGTTATGTCCTTGAATTTTTAGGGGTTAATATTAAAATGTTTGGAAACAGAGTAGAGCGGATTTGAGTATCATAATGCATTTGCTAATGCAACCACAGAGAAAATGTGATTATGATTTAGTTTCATTTTTGTTTTGTTTTTGTTTTTTAATTTTTTTTAATAGTTTCTATGCTTGTTAATGAATGCTTTTAAGAATCTAATGTGGGAAATGTAGATAGGCTCAAAATGAAATCTTACAAAGTGATTATCATCAAGTAGTTTTGAATGGGTCTTTCGACTATATTGAGATGCATAGAAATGAATGGATATAGAAGGTTAATTTCGTTTTGACAACATAACTTCTAGTTTAGTTTGCTAAGCAACAACAAAGAAAATGTGGTTGGATTTAGTTTCATTTCTGATTTTTGGTTTCTGTGCTTGATGAATTTCTTGAGATTATAATGACATTGAAATGCTCAATTGAGAAGAATTATGAAATAATTCTAATCAAATAGTTTTTAAGGGGTTTTGACGATATTGAAATGATTGAGCTGAATGGATACATTCTTTCCGGTAGGTAGATTGTGATATTTGTAGGTCAATTGTGTTGCACTTTTAGTTTAGTTTGCTAAAGAAAGAAAATGTGGTTATAATTTAGTTTCATTTCTTGGTTTTAGATTCTATGCTTGTTGATGAATGTCTTTTGAAGTTAATGACTTTGAAATGATCAATGTGGGAAATGTAAATACCATATTTTTAGTCCTTGGGTACTTGGAAGTATTGCTGAAATGAGAAATGTGAATGGTTTGAAATGGATTCTGATAAACGTTATAAAATAATTCTAATCAGGTAATTTTGGATGGGACTTTTGAGGTATTGAAATGCATGAAATATCATTTGAACTGAATGGATACATTCCCTGGTAAATTAAGGTATTTGTAGTCTCAATTGTGTAGCTTGATAGATTCGTTTCTGGTTGTATTTTGTTTTGGTTATGGTATTTACTCATCGGTTATAGAAATTTGTTTCGTTTACCTTAGAATTCTTAGGATCTCTGAGAGTTTTATGTATGCTGATTAGGGAGCCCTGAGTAGTCACATTCATTTCCTTCGAATTTTTTAGCATCTCAAGAAGCCAGAGAATTCTTTGTTTGTTGCTATGATCTTGAATAAACCAGTTTTTGCCATGATCTGGAATAAACCAGGTTGTTTTATTGGTTTATGTTCACTGATTTTCGGTTTTAGGTGTAAGCTACCATGGTAGCACTGTCTATCACATTGCCTAAGGGTTAACAATGGGGGTGCTTAGTGCTTACTTGATAATGTTTGTATGGTGTTTGTTGTTTTGGTTTGAAGTAGTTTTATTGATTTTAAATATGTAGGGCTCATAATTCTGGTTCACCTGGTGTATATACATATAAATAAATGTCCTTTTTGTCAACATGTTTATATTCTGAGGATTACTATGTCAATACATGAGCTTGCCTGGCTGGTTGTAGAAATATAGAAAACAAAAATGATCCCTATTACCGGTTAGAAACAAAATTCTATAAGTCAGAACAGAAGCTATGTTGTCAAACTGTCTAACAAGCTACACAATTGAGATTACAAACTGGATTGCTTTTCCAACCACTAGAAAAGGTCCAAGCAATGGTCTCATAAAATATTGTGCTTTTTACCCCAAAATGCTTAATTTTGTCAGATTCATTCCCGACACATCCCAACCTCATTGAATCTCTCCCGGTGTTCCCTTGGTGTTGATATTCGCCAAAAATCAAATCTGCGAAAAAAACGTTCCTAGCTTTCTAATTTGAAGTATATGGAGCATCTTTTGTAAACGCTAGAGCTTTTGCTGTGGCTTTGTTCTAGTGCATTGAGCTAATTAAAAGAGTAATACTTTCGAATCCAAAAAACAAAGAAAGAAAGAAACCAACACCCAAATGGAGTTATTCCAACCCACACTCGAGACCCTCCCAAGTGGATTGAAATTCCAGTTTGGCGATTTCCGAAAGCCATACCAACCCACACTTCAGTTTCCATATATTTGAACAATCAATCAATTGATCCATATTCTCTACTGATATGAAAGTGAAATCCTGAAACTGACCGACCTCATACTACAAAGTAATCCAAACATCTATAATCTATTGCTCCAAATACCCATTAAATCACTAGGTACCACCGATCATCACTTTAGTTGCTACAAGATAAATTCTCCATAATGCAGCTCCAAATTAAAGACTTTCAACGTTGCCTCCACCTAATATATCTGGAACTCCTTATAGTTAATTGGTTTATACATAAATTTATGTGCAAAGTATCAACAAGAGATAAATAATCCATATTAATAGCATTTGAAAAGACAAACTACAAAATATCATATGAAAGATGATGAAAAAAATCTATAATTTATAAGGTTCAGTTACACAGTCTACATCATTTAAAAAAACATTACAAAAAGTGAGAGCTATCTAGATGCAATGATTAATACAATAACCCGAACTCCCTAATTATAAAGAACTAGATGATATCCTGCGCGATGCGCAGACTACTTTACAATTTTATTTGAAATAATTTTTATATATATATTAAAATCTACATATAATACTTAATACTTATTTTTTTGTATAATATTTATGGATGTCCACAATATTGTTAATTTTGAAACTTGATTTCCTTAATTCATATTTTCTTTAAAAAATATTGTATAACACTGTAAGATTTACTGTTAAAAATAGATTTTATTTTTCAAATTGATTAAATGATTTTGAAATCTACAAATAATTTTTATATCCTAAAATTACATAAATTTTAGTAACCTATCAAACACTTTCTCAACCACTCTATTCTCACAATCTAATATAGAGACCTTGATCACAAATACCTAATTAATTATCTCAATGAAATTAAGGAAATCATTTGTAAGTAGCAATATAAAGAGAACGTGATTAAACAAAGAGAAATTTGCTAAAAACACATTCTTTTATCAAAATTCAATCGTCTTTAGTTGGGTTTTCGTATCCTTAAAAAAAAAATCAAAAAACACTTTTAAATCACCATTGATTTTGTTTTTATCACTATGGCTCATACCACACAAAATAGTAGTAAAATAAACTTACAAAGAAACCTACAAATTATGAATTCTAACACAAAATTAAAAAAAAATAGCTAACTTCATAAATAATCAATTAGAATGTTTCTTTTTCTTTTTCTTTAGTTCTAAAAAAATACATTTATAACTTTCTCAAACCAAAATTTCAAACACCCAAAGACTCTAAGTGAGTCATAATCTTCACAAAATCTACAATGTTCGACGTCAACATCAAAACCGTAAGCTACCATCACTAAATAAAAACGCAGGCCCCCTTCCTTAGTCATAGCCTACTCATACGGGTTACGATCAAATGATACTACAACATTGGAGTTATGTAAGTGTCATTGAAAGGCTGACATCGTTTTTTGTCTAAGCGTATTTGAGATGGGATGATATGAAAGGCTATAGACATGTGTATATAAATGAGTCGAAGTGAAAAGGGTGAATGAAAATGCAAAGAGTTTTTTGTGTATATGAGAGATGAAAAGTCTTGAAACATTGAACCAAATAAAACAATTAGTAGTTTTAAAACATTGAATAATAATGTAACAAAAATAGTCTAGAAACAGTGAACCAAAGAGAATAAAGAAATATTGAACTAAAGGAAATAAAGAATCTCTACGTTTTAAATTTGTTCTTATCTCTAATATAGTTTAAGGGTATTTTAATTCTTTTCATAGAGTGCGCCACATGGCAGAGCCTCATGCTCTCTCGCATGAGGTCTCTGCTTTTATATATATATTGATGTGTTGCTTACAACTTCTATTGCACAATCAAATGCAAATTCCTAGGGTGTACTTTTGGTTTGCTTATAAAGTGATCACAAATGCATATGTACTAGACTACCAGGTAGCCTTAAGAGCATCCACATCAGCCTACTCAATTTTTTAACTAAATTAATCCAAAAAACTTCACTTTTCTAGTTTAACTATCTATTTTTATAGACATACATCAACCTCAATTCTCTATCACTATTCAAATTTTATAAATTTTATTTTATTTTATTTTTTATCCATTCACATTTACAATGCACAAAAAAAAAAAAAAAAAAATACAACCATCCCCCAACCACCCAACAAATCCCTTTCACCATGCTTTCATCATCCACAAATAATTTTACATAATTAATATTTCAAAACATATAGTATCGTCTTTATTTTTCCTTTGCAATATCAATTAATGTATACAAACAAAACAAAACAAGATTAAGACATTAAAAAAAAAAACTGATTAGTTTATAAAACTTGCAAAGTATACTAGTTTTTTTCTTTGTTTAATTTTTTGTACTTAATAGTAGCATAACTAAAGACCAAAAGAAACAAGGCATGAAAAGCTACAAACAAAACAATAAGAGAAGGACTAAGAACAAGAAAAAGAGAACTTCAATCACAATATTGTCATTCACTTTTTACTTAATACCAAAAAATGGTGCACACATTTCTATACAACAAAATTTGACAAGTTTAGAAACACCCTAACAACAAAATCCATGCATTGTACAAAAACGTTGTATGACTAGCTCGCTACATTGCAACAATATTCACCAATTACTGTTCTCTTGCCGTTGAATGATTTCTTGGTGGAGTTGGCTAATGTATTGTTATTGCTTTGGATCCAAGTTTGTAGTATCCATCATGGTATTTTCTAATTCTTTCATCATTCGTTTTAATTGAAGCTTCTCTCTCTTAACATGAATCAACTCTTCAATCTCCATTTTCTTGATCTCCACAAGTTCTTGATGCTTCATTTTCTTTATCTCTATGAGTTCTTGAGTTTGAGAAAATTCCCTCTCAAGAGGCATTTTTTTTCTCATTATATTTTTTGTTCTTCTTTTCTGCCATGTCATTCAATATCCCTTCGAGATTCAAAATCAAACTATCATTACTTTTTAGTTTATTTAATCGTTCCTTTTCAGCCTTCCTTTTCAGCCTTCCTACCGGTGGTCTCTCCAAGTCTTCAAAGAAAGCATAGGATACCTCATCTTCCCCTAGATGTATCGATTGCAAAGTAAAAGAAAAAGAAGTTGTGGTTGATATTCAAATTGTTAGCTTATGAGGCTTCGCAATAAATTCCAACCATTTTGGTTGATGCCTCCAGATATTTCAACAATAATCAAATCGGAAAGTGGTATTTTGGACCTTTAGATACGCTTCCTTTGCCTTATTAATCTGAAAAATTGACAAATAAAAATTGAATTTAATGAATAAATAGTATTGGTAAATTAATTCATTGATACTACTTTGAGCAACAATTTTTTACCTTGTTTTGCTCATTCACGCCACTTGGATTAGTCATCTCAATTGAAGCTAAGAACCCAACAAACTAATTAGTATGGAGTTGAATTGTTGACCAACACTTCGTTAGAGAGTTTGCAATACGAGTAGATGCAAACGTCTTCTCTTTATAGAAGCACTCCAAAACTCTATTTTAATATGTTGTGTGTCTGTTCATTCCCTTGCACCGCATCTACTGAAATATTGAGCCATGCTGACACAATGAGACAGTCTTCTTCTACCATGAAATTACCACCCGATGTGTCTTCTTAGTAATGGATTCCATTTGAACTTTAGGTGGAAACTGTAGGGTATGGACTTCATCTTGTGGAGAGTCCATCATAAGTTCATTATTCATGTTAGACCCTTCTTCTAGTAGCTGTGTGAAGTTCCAATCCCCCCTGCATTTGTGAATCCATTCCTTAATAACAATAACATAAAAAGCAGCAATCTGATGAGAAGTTAGGCAAATCAACTTTACGTACAGCAACAAAAAGATCACAAGATTACCAACAAGGCAAATCAACTTGTTTATACACCCACAAATGACAATTTGGTTATTAAGAATAAGGAAGCTCAGCCTAGTATTTTAGCTTTATCCTAAGCAAAACTTGGGCACAAATTAGAATGTAACAATTACAATTACTGTCCCAAATCATATTTCTTGCTAATCATACATAGATGACATGATCCAAACAATGATCATATTAAGTTTATTGATTCTTACTAATAAAGTGACTAAATTTCAGAATGGCCACCAACCTACCGCTACTCTCCTTTTTCTGCATTTGTAACAAACCGTCAACAAAATATATAACACTAAGCACAAAAACAGGCAGAGTTATACTAAATTATTGATTCCTTACCTTAAAAACAAAAACGGACATATAAAAGGTAAAACTGCAAACACTACAATTAAGAAACAATGAAGAAGAAAACTGGATTGCTCCCTTCTATTGCTACAGATAACTACTAATAAGCAATAATAAAAAAGAAAAATAAAAGACACAACTATATTATCAACAGACAAAGATTGAACCCAAAAACCAGATAGTGAAAATCCACATTATATTAAACCCCAAAAAATCATATTACCTTGTTTATTTCGGACCGAAAACTATAAACCACCAAGATTTCTGAGCTGTTTTCAAAAAATAAAAAGAAGTAATCTAGCAATATTGTGCACTTTCATGATTCAGACTAGCAATATTGTTTAGTAGGTTGTTTACAAAGAACAGAAAGTACAAAGCTTATGACTATGTTTCAATGAATTGAAAAGAGACTTAACCAAACACTCAAAAAAACTATAGAGCTTTGCAGTTGAAGCTCTACTTCCTACATGGCACTATTTTTCCTTCCTTTTACTTTTCCTTTTCCTTTTGTTTACATTTACTTCTATTCCTTTTTACTTGAATTTACCCTTCTTCTAAGAGCTGTGTGAAGTTCCAATCCCACAAGCTGCTGACCACTTGCTGGTATATGGTAGACATACCCACACTCAACTGGGCATCATACCCATCATCAAGCATTGGGGAAAAATTGATCAAAGCACAAAGCAATAAAAATTGGGGAAGAGAGAGAGAAAGACATCATACTTGAGTCCATGAGTTTCAATCTATGCCGTGCAAAAACCTCCTTCCCTGCACCAGTGATTTCGACCAGCTCCTCCTTGCTGAAAATCGCACCAACTCAAGAGTGCCAAAGTCTACAGTGAGTAAAGGGAGAGAGAGATAGAGAGAAAAGCAGAGTGAGAGAAAAATTAATGCTTTATCATTTTTTATTGTCTAGAGAAGAACAATGCAATGCCATTTGTAGTGAGGACACTTTACAATGTTAAAATTGAGGGAGAAAATAATGAGAATGATGCATGATTGTTTTACTTGAGTTTCGCTAAAAAAGAGCTGAAATGTTAATTTAAAGAGACTGATGCGAGTGCTCTAAGCACCATGTCTCAATCGTAAGAACATCTAATCTTGCCATATTAATTTAAACAATGCCTAGGAATTCACCTGGCAATCCCTCATCTGGCGATTCATTGAGCATTCTATACAGCCTAAAGAATACTGGAAGTCTACAAAGCTTTGAACTGCAGCCCCACCCCCCATCCCCACTAAATAGCAATCAGAATAGGATTATTGAAGAAAATCTTTTTTTCTTTAAACCAGACAAATAGTTTTAAACATATCTTCAAATGAATTGGACATATTTTAAGCAAGATATGTAATAGAAGTTTCACTCATCAGATAATATAACTCAATAGATGAAAGACTTCGGACATATTTTATCACATAAAATTCTACAAAAGACCAGCCTGACCAGGTATACCTTTGTTAATCTTTGGACTAATTTGCACATCCATCTCAAAACTATCAGTGTTCCTTGGCAGCTGAACCTGTTCGAGCTTTTCCAGAACCTCGCAATAAATAATCTAAATACCGAAGTTGTATTAGAAAGAGAAATTTAGAGAGTTGATAGGATGCTCATAATAAAAAGAAGATACTGTTAATGTGTGTCAAATAATATATATTTATTCATTTACACCCGTATCCAGTGAGTCCTGAACCTATTATCCCAATCTCGACCTTATGCTTTCAAAGATATTTAGTTTTAATTATTTATTTATAAGTAAAAGAAATTTATTGCAAATGAAAGGAATTACAGCATGTTCACAACGATAAGCATAAAGCACCTTGAAGAAGTACAGGCAAATCAAATAGAAGATCTAAGAAAAAATTGAAAATAAAAAATGGAGGTACAATTAGTAAAACCCCAAGCTTGAGATCATTCAAACAAAGTGTGAAGTAGCAAGGACTTCAATTTCTCAATAGATCTCATGCCATCCTAAAAAATATGGTTGTTGTGCTCTTTCCAAACTAACCACAACACGCACGTAGGCACCAAGTTCCATACATTCGAAGATTACTTTGACATAATATAAAAAAAATATATGAACAACTACACTATGAACAACTACATAGTTCATGACATCACATAGAATGAAGGGGGCAAACATAAACCCATTCAACCAATGCACTTAGATAATCTCAAGAAAATGCCCTCTTTTCCCCAAAATACTGACTTAAGAAATTGCCCCCATCATATGAGTTTCCAATTATGAAATATCTAATGGAGCTAAACCATTATCATTTCATCTTCATACATGCCTTATCATTTCATCTTCATACATGCCTTATATAATACACAGAATTGTATGAAGCATCCAACAATAATTTTTGTTTACCAAATTCTCTAAGGGAAACTTAATTTTGGCACTAGGACCAAAGTTCTAATGGTGAGTGGTGATGTGAACCACATTGCATGAGCTAAGTCATAGGAAATAAATAGGTGGTCTAGGCATTCCTCTTCTGTATCACATAATGGGCAAGAAACATCAATGGTGAGATTCCTAAATACTAACTCCCTTCTCGCTAAAAAACCATCATTTAAGAACATAGGAAAAATAATGGCTTTAAAAGGGACTTAAATTTTCACTGGGAGTTAAATAGGCTCTCTTGATTGTATAGAGACCTGACGGAGCATGGGACCAAGTCAGTTTCCTTGTACTTCCAAATTAGTTATAATATTGTATTCCAATGGCCACATTCCACAGAACTACTTTGAGAATTTAGTTTGTGCTTTAGAGAATGGTCTATCAGATGCAAACAAAGGAACCTAAAAGATAGAAATTTCATTTTTAAGCACCAAAATGAACATAAGGGATGAAGAAATTTTATCAGCAAGTACAATTGCGATCCCAACAATGATGAAGTTGTGGCCGTGTCCATCCTCATTAATTCAAATATTCATAATTAACTCAAAAGTAACAAGTAAATAAAAGCATGTGATTTTATATTATGTTTCGAAAAGTAACTCCTCAACCAATCATATATAAATAATATTCTTAAAACACCTCTTGTGATGTCTAGTATTGGGGTTCCAAACCACCTCGCCAATTTACCTAGGAAAAAAGGGTTAAATATTACGATCAAGAAACATGTTCACATACATATTAAAGCAAATCAAATAAACTAAATAAATGAATATGACTCCTATCCTAATTAAACACTCCTTATTGGTTTTGCTACCTGAGAAGTCTAATGAACAGACTCTGTAATCCCAATTCTTTTCAACTGCAATTACCTTCCCTTGGCAGCCCATTCCAAATTTGCGGCTTTTAGAACCTCTAAAATTATTGTTTAGCTGTTTGAGTAGTCTTATGACAACCATATGCCAAACTCTTTTCAAGTGCAAATCATTTAGTATTAAACAAAACCTAAACAAAACCAAAATCTCAACAATTTTTTGTCAACAAAACTAACCAAAGATTGTCATTTTGATTAACAGTCAACTCATTATCTTAATATGTGATCCAAAAATTTTATTTAATTTTTAGAACATTAAGAGCAAGGTGCACTTTCAAAGATGCATTTCCAAAAGTATCTAAATGATTTACCTACCTTTTTAACTGTAGAGAGTACCTCTTGATGACCTTGACATAGGATCTAGTCCTTTAATGACGGCTCCACATTCCTAAACAAAAAGGCCAAAATAAAGATTTGAAACAATTAATTTGTATAAAAACTTATTAAATCTCTAAATCATAAGTGATAGCAAATAAAAAAAAATTTAGTACATGCCATAGCAGAGGAGTCTACTCTTTAACTCCCATCGTAGCTCTTGAAGCTAAATCTAGGCATAAAAAAAAAAGGTATTTTTTAAGCAATTGAATGAAAGGGGAAATTGGTTTAAGATATTTTCAAAGAAAATAAGGGAGTTCAATACCACTGAACTATTATGAAACAGTTGCAATTTAACTCATCGACCTTGTAGCATCCTCCCATCCAAGAATATTCACCAAAACATTGATCACTAAAGTAAGAGATCCGCAAAATAACATTTCCATGGTCTTACATTTGAGGATTACTTTGACAAGATATAAACTTATTTTAATTAAAAAAATTTAAACAACTACATAGTTCATGACATCACATTGAATGATGGGGGGCAAATACAGACCCATTCAACCAATTCGCTTAGATAACCTCAAGAAACTGCCCTCTTTTCCCCTAAATATTGACTCAAGAAATTGCTCCCAACATATGAGTTTCCAATTATGAAATATCTAATGGAGCTAAACCATTATCTTTTCAACTTCATACACACCACATATAATACATAGAACTGTATGAAGCATCCAACAATAATTTTATTTACCAAATTCTTTATAGGTTTTATACCATCAAATAGACATATCATGAAAAGAGAGAGATCTATACCTCCAATATATGATCATGTCAGGTGCAATACTTAAAAAAAAAAAAACTGCTGAAAAGAACACCAGATGGTTTAAATGTAGTGTCCACTTCCCATGTGTTTGCTGCATCCTACAAATAGAAGAAAGCTAAGCACCATGACTTGGGACAGTAATGCACTACTTTGTTTCTATGTATTAAAATATCCCAAAGAGTGTTGGCAAAGATGACAGTACAGTGATAGCACTGGTCTTGTGACTGACACACTCTTCCCAGCCAAGAAGAAACTTAAGGTTGACTTGACTTTGGCTCTAGGACCTAAGTTCTAACGGTGAGTGGCGATGTGAACCACATCATAGACTCATAGGCAATAAATAGGTGGTGTAGGCATTCCTCTTCTGTGGCAGATAAACAGCAAGATACAACAATGATGAGATTGCTAATTGCTAACTCCCTTCTCACTAGAAAACCATCATTTAATAGTTTCCATAGGAAAGATAATGGCTTTGAAAGGGAGATAAATCTTTCATAGGGAAGCCCACATCTGAGAACTACATCATCTTGCACAGGGCAGCCACATCTGAGAACTATATCTCTGAATTATGCTCCTTCCATCTAAGTATTCATTATGGAGAAGCCAATAGGTTCTCTTGATAGTAAAGAGACCTGACTGATCATGGGGTCAAATTAGTTTCCCTGTACTTCCGAATTAGTTATAATGTTGTATTTCAATGGACTCAGAACTACTTCGAGAATTTAGTTTGAGCTTTAGAGAATGGTCAATCAGATTCAAACGCAGGAACCTAAAAGATAGAAAGATCATTTTTAAAAAAGAAATAGAACTTAAGGGCTGAAGAAATTTTATCAGCAAGTATAGTTGCAATCCCAACAATGATGAAACCTTTTTTTTTTTTTCCTAAAAATAACTCATCAACCAATCATATATAAATAATATCCTTCCACAGATACCAACCAAAGGTTTTTGGACAGCTTATATTAAATGATCAATCACAATCTCAGGGGTTGAAGGGATACTCTAGTGCTTCCAACACCTCTTAAATATTATGATCAAGAAACATGTTCTAATACATATTAAAGCAAATAAAATAAACCAAATAAATGAATAAGCCAATCTATGACTCCTTATCCTAATTAAACACTCCTTATTGGTTTTGCTGCCTGAGTAGTCTAATGAACAAACTCTGTAATCCCAATTCTTCTCAACTGCAAATACCTTTGGTAGCCCATTCCAAATTTGCAGCTTTTAGAACCTCTAAAATTATTGTTTAGCTGTTTGAATAGTCTTATGACAACAATATGCCAAACTCTTTTCAAGTGCAAATCATTTAGTATTAAATAGAATCAAAATCTCAATAAACTCTTGTTTGTCTTTTGTCAACAAAACTAGCCAAAGATAGTCATTTTGATTCACATTCAACTCTTTATCTTAATATGTGATCCAAAAGTTTTATTTAATTTTTAGAACATTAGGAGCAAGGTGCACTTTCAAAGATGCTTTTCCAAAAGTATTTAAATGAATTACCTAGCTTTTTAACTGTAGAGAGTACCTCTTGATGACCTTGACATAGGATCTAGTACTTTAATGATTGCTCCACATTCCTAGACAAAAAGGCCCAAATAAAGATTTGAAACAATTAATTTGTATAAAAACTATTTAAATCTCTAAATCATAAGTGATAGAAAATAAAAAAAAAAATTTAGTACATGCCATAGCAAAGGAGTCTACTCTTTACCTCCCATTGTAGCTCTTGAAGCTAAATCCCGGCACAAAAAAAAAAAAAAAAAAAAGAGAGTATTTTTTAAGCAATTGAATGAAGGGGGAAACTAGTGTAAGATATTTTCAAAGAAAACAAGGGAGTTCAATACCACTGAAAGATTATGAAACGGCTGCAATTTAACTCATCGACCTTGTACCATCCTCCCATCCAAGAACATTCACCAAAACATTGATCGCTAAAGTAGGAGATCCACAAAATAACATTTCCATGGTCTTACCTCAGAGGCTTTGAATTCCTGCAAACACTTCAAACCTAAAAAGTAAAAAGAAATAACAAAGATAAACCTTTAGACCAATAGGACCTTTCAACATTTTACCACACTAACCATCACATGATTCAGCTTGGATGGATAGATCTAAAGCATTTTCATCTCTGAGAGTTGAACTTGAAACACCTAAACAGAAAGAAAATATACAAATTGATTCCCAATTAGGGAAAAAAGGATAGGATTGCATAGCGCATAGAAACTTCTCAAACGTTGCATATTCTTATGTTTTCCATCCAAATCTAGAAGTTCTCAATAGTTAAACCACATTAAAGAAAAAAAAGAGAAGTAACCATATAAGCAATGCAATCAATAAGAAAAAGTTACTTTAGTTAGAACATTAACGTTTGGCTGCAAAAAAATTCAGGTTTGAATTCACACTTTCTTTGTATTTTGTTCTTTGTTTGGCAATGTAGAAAATAAGTATGCGAAAATGGTCAAGGTCCTCAAGTAAAATCATAGATTATTCTTTCTTTCTTTCTTTATATATAAAAAAAAAAAAAAAGAACAAATGAATTTACAAAAGAAAACACCAGTATCTAAAAGCTGTAACACCTAACAACAAAAACAGAGCGAGTAGGAAACTAAATAAAAGCTGCAACTAAACTTACAAAGAATCAAACTAAAACCCTCAATTATGGCAAACTCAACCAAGGATTTAATGTCTTAATGCCTCCTCAGACTTGACATTGCTGCAGAATACATCATCATTTCTTTAAAGCCAAACATAATAAATCACTACAGACCTAGCAGTTTTTCTTATGGAGCCTTTAAAACTTTTGGCCTTCAGCTTATTTTTACCCCCAAAGAACTACTTGGTGCCAACTATATGCCTAGGATTTTATTAGACACTGTGACTTAACTTGCTGCCACAGCATCTTTGAGAAAAGAGGATACTCAAGGATTCTGAGTCCATAGTTTAGTGCAAAGTTGATTTTTATTTCTCTTGGTAATATGTTCGATGCGTTCTTGTTCTGCTATCACTTACCTCTCAATAAAATAATGAAAAATCCAAGTAATATTATTCAGTGAATCAATAAAAGTAAAGAAACATCTATGACAATTAATAAGACAAATATTATAATAAATGAAAATCAAATTGCAAGATGGAAATGGATCTTGGACCTACCAGTTACTTCAACAGCAACAACAACTGCATTAAAATAAATTAAATTAAATACTTGAGAAACAGTCCTGTGAATTATAAAGGCAACCAAAGTTATGAATCCAATAATGCAACTAAAACAGGCATACCTTGGCATCGAGGTTGCTTTCAGGTGGAAGCATAATTCTTTGAAGTCTGATCAAGATGTTCTTGCCTTCTTTGATGGTGGAAACTGATTGAAGTCAGAATTATTGTTGTCAAAGGCATGGGCCACTGAAGAGGAACCCTGATCAAACCCATCACTAAATCCCAAATCTTGCCGACCCAAGCTTAATTCGGACCCGTTTGTGGTATCCACTGGACGCACAGCAGATGGCAAAGAATGGTACTCAATGTCATCAAGGACTAGGGGAGAGCAACCATCTATACTAGCATTTGAGTCCAAATATCCAATTCTTGCAAAAGGATAGGCAATTGATGATGAATCCAAATTGTGCACAATGAAAAGTTGATTCAAAGTTTGGCTCGATCAAAAGCCCGGAAACCCCTCCATTGTTGTCAACCCCATGATCTAAATTTGAACCATAAGAAGTGGAGAAAAAAGCCGGCAGAGGCGGTAGCTCTGTGTTATCACAAATCCGAGCAATTGAAGAAGAACCCAGATCATCCAACCCATAAGTAAATCCCAAACCTGGGTGACCCATTGGTAAGTCGAGCGCATTTGTTGTGTCCATTTGAAGCCCCACATCAGATGGAAAAGAATGGTGATCAATGTCATCAGGAACCGATGAAGGCTTACAACAGATGCAGTCTACATGGACTCCCAACCATGTAAATGAAGAAGAAGAAGAGATCCCGCCACCAAAAGACATCTTCAATTCAACTGTAATCGTAACGTGATTCTGTTCAGATGGATTCAATTCATTCCATCCCCAAAGATATACAGGTTGTAAGAAGAAAAGCTCATAATCGTTTATTATAAGGGAACCGTTTAGTCTTTCTTCTCTTTGAAAGCCATTGGCAGAAACAACAAAACGAGTTGATGGCATAAATTCTGCCTCCGCCGATCGAAAAGCAAAAGAGACAATTAATTTTTGAAATTCACGGCCAACCACGAATGATACAGAATTTCCAACATTCTGATGGTTCAATTTGAACCCCTTCGGAATCTTAATTCGTGGTAGTATAAGTTTACAACGATCGTAATCACAAAACGAGGGATCCATGATTATTTCTTGAAACTGCTTGCATTTAGCAAATAGAAGAAATTGAAATTTAGAGATTCTCGTAATATATATATCACTTAAACTTACATATATAGAGAGAAGGGGAGAGAGCTCACCTGTTTCAATAATCTGCATGATGATGGTAGATCCAACGACAGGTAGTTTTGTGCGGCCACTCGTCTTATAGACTGTGGAAGCCTTGGAATTTCTCGTAGGTTTTTGCAATTCCACATGGTAAGTTCTTGTAATTTAGTAAATCTAATAATGCTTTCCGGGATTGTAACAATATTATAGCTATCTATTGCTAGCTTTACTAATGAGGGGAAGGAATCGGGCTTCATCAAAATATGTGATTCAATTATATGTCTGTCACAACCCCAGACTTCCAGCTCATTCAAGTTCGTAAACTTACATCCTGAAATGCTAACAAGAGAACCCCCAACGTTTTGACAATTATGTAGGCATAAGCGAGTAAGCCCATTAATTAGATACTTCAGTGACAAAGGCCATTCTCTAATATTATTAGCACCAAAATAAAACTCGTTGCATTTCATTTCTGAGTGAATATTGGGAAACGTTTCAAGGCTTTCGCAGCCACATAGATAAATATTTAAAAGAGATTTCAACCTAAGGGTGCTGGGAAGAATTTGAAGTTTTTTGCAATCGATGAGATCCCATTGTGTGAGCTTATCAAGAGATCCAAAGGCCTCATGAACCTCAATTAAATTTTCACAATCACTAATGCTCAATGACTCTAAGTTTGGGGCACCCAAGTCAGGTAATTTTTCAAGACTTACGCAGCCACTTAGCGTGATATTTATAAGAGATTTCAACCTAAAGCTGCTAGGAAGAATTTGAAGTTTTTTGCAATTGTCGAGATTCCAACTTGTGAGCTTATCAAGAGATCCGAAGGCCTCATGAACCTCAATTAAATTTTCACAAACACTAATGCTCAATGACTCTAAGTTTGGGGCACCCAAGTCAGGTAATTTTTCAAGACTTACGCAGCCACTTAGCGTGATATATTTAAGAGATTTCAACCTAAAGCTGCTAGGAAGAATTTGAAGTTTTTTGCAACATTCGAGATTCCAACTTGTGAGCTTATCAAGAGATCCGAAGGCCTCATGAACCTCAATTAAATTTTCACAAACACTAATGCTCAATGACTCTAAGTTTGGGGCACCCAAGTCAGGTAATTTTTCAAGACTTACGCAGCCACTTAGCGTGATATATTTAAGAGATTTCAACCTAAAGCTGCTAGGAAGAATTTGAAGTTTTTTGCAATCCCTTAGACCCCACTGTATGAGCTTATCAAGAGATCCAATAGCCTCATGAACTTTAATTAAATTTTGACAACCATTAATGTTCAATGACTTTAAGTTTGGGGCACCCAAGTCAGGTAATTTTTCAAGACTTACGCAGCCACTTAGCGTGATATATTTAAGAGATTTCAACCTAAAGCTGCTAGGAAGAATTTGAAGTTTTTTGCAACATTCGAGATTCCAACTTGTGAGCTTATCAAGAGATCCGAAGGCCTCATGAACCTCAATTAAATTTTCACAAAAACTAATGCTCAATGACTCTAAGTTTGGGGCACCGAAGTCGGGTAATTTTTCAAGACTTACGCAGTTATGTAAATCAATATCTTCAAGAGATTTCAACCTAAAGCTGCTAGGAAGAATTTGAAGTTTTTCGCAATCCCTTAGACCCCACTGTATGAGCTTATCAAGAGATCCAATAGCCTCATGAACTTTAATTAAATTTTGACAACCATTAATGTTCAATGACTTTAAGTTTGGGGCACCCAAGTCAGGTAATTTTTCAAGACTTACGCAGTAATCTAAAGAAATATCTTCAAGAGATTTCAACCTAAAGCTGCTAGGAAGAATTTGAAGTTTTTCGCAGTTGTTGAGAACCCACGTTTTGAGCTTATCAAGAGATCCAATGGCCTCATGAACCTTAATTAAATTTTCACAACCGCTAATATCCAATGTCTCTAAGTTTGGGGCACACAAATCAGGTAATTCTCTAATGGATATACACCTTTCCAAATTGATACTTTTCAAATTATTGTACCGGCCCCCCTACAAGGAAAAAAAACCCCAAAAATTGTTCTTCAACAAAATTTTAGAAATAATATTCAAAGAAATCAAAGTTCATTAATACTAGTACTCATACCTGCTTGAATAGCTTGTCCAATCTAATGCAACTATGCGGCATCTTGAGTACAACAAGTTGTTGAGGACAATAATTGGATGGCAAAGAAAAACGATATTCGTGCCATTCAAGTAACTTTAACCCATTGGGAAGATATTTAAGTTCTTTAGAAATGCATACATTACAAACCATAAGAAATTTGAGATTTTCCATCTTTTTGAAAGCTTTAGCATGTAATTGCACTGTTATTGGATTAGGCGAACAGCACATTATACCTCGGATTTTGTCTGACCCCTGATTGAATAAAGAATTAAGTGAAACGTATAACACATTAGAATTTGCCAATTCTATAATAATCATGAAATTTTAAGTAGAAATGATGTTGTTAAACTTATATTTACCATAAAATTAAAAAGAAAAAAATTATCAAAGAACACAAATTTATCACTTCTACTTGATAAAAAAAGAAGTTAAAATCTAAAGTAAAAGAAGTTATACCTTATTTCCGGTTAGTACTTCATGTGCATCCTCATAATGCCATAACCTGCTACGTGTTTCAAGGATATTTGGTGATTCTTGCCGAACAATTTCCCTACCCATTTGTTGTACCAAGTCATGCATCCACAATATGCCGTAACTAATAGTTATGAGACATTTATTAACAAGGTTTGGAATAGCAAATGTTGGATATAAATTGCAAGCATCTAATATATTCACAACATTATCCTTGTTCATTCCCTTGAAGAAACATGCAATATCGAGGAAAATATCCTTTTCCGTTTCTTCCAATCCATCATAACTTACTTTAAGTATTTTATGAATATCTCCTCTAGGAATTTTTCCATATTGTTGTATTGCACTTTTCCATTCAGATCTTGTTTTTCCACACAAAGCAGAACCTATTATTCTTAGAGCTAATGGTAGGCCATTGGCATATTGTATGACTTGGTTTGCAAGTTTAAAATAATCTTCCTCGAGTTTATTTCCTCTGAAGGCATGTTTACTAAAGAGTTCAAGAGCTTCATGTTTGTCCAATTCCGTCACCTTGTAAGTTGTACAAACGTTTCCAAGATTCTCGAGCAAGTGACTGTCTCTTGTTGTTATAAGGACTCTACTTCCTGAAGTAAACCAATCAAAATTTCCAAACAAATTTTCTATTTGTTTTGATTTATCCACGTCATCAAGAATTATAAGAATTCTTTTACTATGAAGCATTTCCTTTATCATATTGGTTCCACGGGCTACACTCACCACCTCCAAATGTTTGCCCCTTAAGATATTAAAAAGGAGTTTCTCTTGTAGTTTGATCATGCCATCATTTGTTTCAGAATTTTCTCTAACATCTTCTAGAAAGCAACTTCCTTCAAAATGCTTAAAAATTCTGTTATAAACAGATTTTGCAATAGTTGTCTTACCTATTCCCCCAAGACCATGAATCCCTACCATTCGAAAATCTTTTTTCTCAATATCTAAATGTGATTCTATTTCCTTGGCAGGAGAATCTACTCCAACAGGGTATTTAGCAACAACTAATGGTATTTCATTTAATTTGGTATCCAATATATTTTCAATAATTTGTTGGATGAATTTGTATTCAGGGCCGCTGCCAATCACAAAGCATACAAGACATTAAATGAGTTGGACTAGTTGAAAATATGAATATGAAAATAAAAGAATCAAAATGTCTAGTTTTGTGCATTACATCCTACACTTGACATGTTATCAATTCAATTAAAGGACATAATTCAAGAATTTGAGAAGTATCATTTATTTTATTTTATTTTATTTTTTATTTGTTGGGAATAAGATTTTGGTTTTCCATTACTTGACCCCCAAAAAAAATTTGAAATTTAAAAAAAATGGTGGGTGAAACTATAACATTATAGAGTCTTCGAAAGGTATATTTTGTTTCTTTGCAAACCGAAATGAAATTCTATACTTTTTTCACAACTTTGATTTTGATTCATTCTTATTTTTTTCCTAGTAAGAAATTGTTTAGGCTTTTTGGCAAGTAGCTGCATGAAAACTTCACCTTAGGTGAGATAAAAACATATTGAGAACCCATTTATAGAACTTTGAATGAAATGATTAAGAAAATTAGAGAAATGTTTTTGAAAGGTGAGGTCATAGGATTTAAGCTCGTGATGTGTTTGCAACTTACTAATAGGGGGAGAAAAACTCAAAAATATGTTAGACAAACTCTTTAATTGGTATGATTAAATTCTTCTATTTCTACTAACCTAATTGACTTAGTGGTTGAAAAGATAATCATAATATATATATATATATATATATTTTCATATTTGGCATTTGTGGTTGTAACAAAACCATCAGAAATCTGAAAGTCATAAAAGCACGTAACATTAATTATTATATACATACCTATCCGCATAATGCCATCCAGACAAACTACCTGCTTCAGTTAGAGCGTCATTCCAGATCTTCACCTTCTCCTTTTTATTCTTGAATTTTTCTATTTTTGCTACTTCAAAGTCACCTTCTTGCTTACGTACTTGAGCTGGATTCACTTTGTAAAAAACAGGTAGAACCAATTGTCCATTTTTCTTGCAGTTAAGAATCTCAACAAGTTCATCCAAACACCAAGCCGAAAATGCATAATTTTGAGAGAATATGATTATTGAAATCCTTGACGATCTAATAGCTTTGAGCAGTTCCCCAGAAATTTCTTCTCCTCTTTGGAGATTATTATCAATGAAGGTCTTGATACCTTTGTCACGTAAATTATGATATAAATGACCAGTAAAACCATTGCGGGTATCTTCACCTCTAAAGCTCAAGAAAACATCGTGGCTGCCCTGGTGGGTGGAAGAAGAAAAGGAGTCGCCTTGATTGATCAGTGCCATTAGAATCTACAAGCAGAAAATTGAGAAGAAGAAAGATGTGATGAAATGAGGAGTAAAGCTCCAAGTTTATTGGCAGAGCAATATTTGAATGGAAATGAAGGCCTGGAAAGTAGGGAGTCCCACTTCCACGAAGATTCCATGGTGCAAACTTTTGAACAGAGGCTCTTTCATTTTTCATAAAGTGAGTGAAAAAACATGACGCTTTTTGCCGACGCGGAAAATACACCATACATTCTCTCACACACAAATGAAAGAAAAAGTATACTTTTCAGTTTTTAATTTGAAACGAAACTTCTTGGAAGGTGCCTTACTTACAAATACCATTCTAGGCATATTTATTTACAAAAGTGCCATTTTTTTTTTCTTTGTATCACCAATCGGTAGGGGTGGCAAAGTAAACCCAAACCCATTTGTCCACCCAAATCCACCCACTCTAATTGAACCCAAACCCATCTAATTATTAGTTGGGTTAAATGGGCATCAACCCAATTAGAACCAGTAATTATTGGGTTTTAACTAAAAACCCATTGAGACCCATTTAACCCAAAAATAATGTACCCAAATTCAGCCTAGCCCTTTCCATTAAAAAAAAAAAAAAGAAAAAAAGAAGAAGAAGAATTCCTCAGACGTTTCAGTTTTCAAGTTTTCATTTTCCATCATTTTCTCGGCCTCCAAACACCTTTCTCTGACTCTCTCGCTTTAACAATTGCTCTCTCTTTCTCCCTCTTAAAATGGCTTAGGTGGTGACCCCAATTCCCTCACTTCCCAAAATCCCAACCACTAACTCCATTCCTTTCCCGGAATATTCCCAATATTTTCTCTCTTTCTTTCCCTCTATCCAATCACGTCCAGAAAATTTTCTCCGGTTTCTCTCTGAATCTCCGAATTGAAGGAATTCAGAGAAAATGATCCGCCGGCGATTATTTTCTCGGATTTTCTAAAAGAAATTCCAATCCGTCTCTCTCTCTGATTCAGCACTCCCTCAAGTTTTTCCAATCAATCCGAAAGCACTTCAAAAAAAGAGAAGGATCGTCGTTGACTGTGCGATTGAACGGAGAGGAAAGCGATGCCAGGGAGGAAACCACTGTTATCGGAGAAAGGGAAAGAGAGGCGGCGGATTGCGGAGGAGGTAGGCGGAACGGCGGCTGAGTGCGCCGCCATATGTTGCTGCTGTCCGTGCAGCCTCGTGAACCTTGTGATCCTCGCTGTCTATAAGGTCCCCGCCGGTCTTTGCAAGAAGGCTTGGAAACGACGCCGTTTACTGAAGATGAAGAAGAAGGCTTTCATGTTATTCTTTGTGTGTGCATGTACGTGTCTGTTTGGTTGCTCGGAAAGTGAGAGAGAAAGAAAAAAGAAAGTTTCAAGCTCTGAAAATATACTTGACACATTAAAAGCAATAGAGTTGAGTTTGAGAATGGAGTTTTTTTTTTTTTTTTTTTTTTTTGGAATCTTGCATTCTGGATTTTTTTCTCTGTTTTGATCGTTTCTTGCATTTTCTCGGCAAACAAACGTAGCGAAACTTGTGTGAATTGTCACGGAATTTGCTTGCTTTTATTTTTTTGGAAATTTAGATCTATGCTATAGGTTTTTTTTTTTTTTTTTTTTTTTTTTTTTTTTTTTTTTTTTTTTTTTTTGGTGATAGTGACAATGTGAATTTTTAGCATTTTGGTAATTTTGATAATTGAATAATTGGGTGGGTTGGGGTTTACCCATAATAATTGGGTTGGGTTAGATTTGGGTTTAAAAACCATTAGTTAAATGGGTTTTAATGGATAAATGGGTATTATATGTCCAACCCAATTATGCCCACCCCAAACCCACCCATTTGACACCCCTACCAATCGGTGTGGACTATAGACCGGTGGAATACAATATGCAAGGACAAATGCATGATGTGTGCAATTAACCAATTTTTACATTAAAAAAAAAAAAAAAAACCATATCCACCAATTCAGTTCATTAGAATTTTTGTTTATTCTATTATCAATTTAAATTTTAGCTCAATAGTAATAAGTAATAATATTTTTATTATATATTTATATAATTGTATATTGCACTAATTTTGAAATAGTAAACCAATATTTACCCGTCTGAAAATATTCCAATCATGTTATTAAAACCAACACCAACAAGTAGCGAACATAGAGACGGAGCCATATATTGATTGCCCCTCAAATTTTTTTAAAAAAATATTAGTATTTGACTTCTGTACCTAAACTTAATTGCCTTTTTTGCTGAAGTTTCTTCTTTGTCTAAACTTCTTTTTTTTTTTTTTTTTAGTTTTTCATAGTGTATTTTCAAAACTTTCAACCAAAGATTAATCATTGTTCGCGCCGGTTGGGCCCACGAAGGGGTAAAGCGCTGGCCCAAGAAATTCTTTTCAAAGTGCAGATAGCAGGACTTAAACTAAGGAGCACACCTAATCGAGCCCAATACAAGCACCTTGAAACCGAGAGCCCAACCAACTCGGCCAACCCCCTAAGTTTCTTTGTCTAAACTTCTATTTCTTGTCCTACAATACTTATACATTAACATAATATACACTTAAAGTGCTAACTTATTCTTTTTGTCAACTGGTAACTCGTGCTTTTACAAGTTCTAGGTGGAGAGTGAAGTTGTGGGTTCAAGACCTATTTGGTGCATGCCTACCAATAAAAATAAAAAAGCTTCTCCTCATTGACTGATTGCACTTACAGGGTGCTCACTAAGGCAAGCAGATCTGGCCACCCATTAGCAGCCTCTTTTATAATATAATAATGGAGAATGCATTTATGGTGTTCTTTGATGACCCAGCGTATAGACCGGTCTTGGTGATCAATTGGATCGAATGTGCACAAGACCAAGTCAAAACTAGTAAAACCCAACGAGATTTAAGCAAACCATGTGACCTAGCTGGGATGTGAATTGTGTAAAATTACACTAATAGGTCCACCTCAATGACTTTTTTACTGTTTAATATATGATAATATGGTAACTTAAATAAGAGAAAACCTAAAGAAATTTTTTTTTTTTTTAAAGCATTTTTCTTTCACTTCTTTGCCAATACATGTTACTCTACCCATCACTTTTCACTATTTCAATTCCTCAAACCTAGGGCTACGCATCAATTTTCTCTGCTCTGACCATATCATTTTTTAGTTTCACATAGCTAGGGGTATGAATATATCAATATATGTTATATAGTTTATTGCTTAAACCTTCTTTTTCTTATTTTGTTTATATTTTTTTATGCTGTATTTGTTTATTTCTTTTAGTTTAAGCCTTTAACATTTTATTTTCTCTTCTTTTGTTTACTTAGTTTGAGATTTGCCTTTTTTTTCTTTGTTTAATATACATAATTTATAAACATGTAACAAGATTTTATTTAGCAAAAACTCAGTTGCAATCTTATGAAATTCGTTTATTTTGCTTGTGAATTTTATAGAATTTCTAATGATATTGCTTGTGAAACCTTGATTTTGACTTATAATGGCAAGTTTAATTTAGACATATGCCTACTTTTTTTTTTTTAATTTACATATTCGTGTTATGATTTCTCAAACTTACTTTTATTAGTTTATATATATTTAATTTAAAAAAATTATTTGATCATGAGATTTGACGGATGAGCTAGTGGCTTATAGACCAAGTCAATATCCAGTCTGAGTTTAATAACTATTGTCTTACCATAAATGGTGATTCACATTTTTTTTATAGAAGAAATTTTCTTTTAAGTAAACAGTAATACTTATTAGAACACACGAAAATAGTAATACTAATATTTTAAATCGGGTTCATAATACTGAGTACAACTACGAATGGGATAAACATCTTTTTTTTTTTTAGTAAACAGTAATACTTATTTAAACACATAAGAAAATAATAATACTAGTTATTGAAACCGGATTTATAATACATTACATAATAAGAGTATAACCACAAAAGGGTCAAACTTTTGTAGTTGTAAACTGAAATTATAAACAACGGACACTAGACATACACAACTAACGTGGGATAAACATTTTTTTTTTTTTTAGAAGAAATTGGTAATTCACTTGAGTGAGAAGAAATTAATGAAATAATTGTAAGTGAACTTATTTCTATATTAATTGGGGTAATTTAAACACATCTTAAATAAGTGATAAGAAAATGATTATTTTTACAAAAATCTCAAGAAAGATTAAAGACTGACAATTTTGGTGAGGGTCAGAGACTTAGAGGGTGTATTATTTGTGGGCTCCCATGTCCCATCAAATTTCTCACGCGTTAAAAGTTCTGTCTATTTTGTGAAGGTTGTTCAGTAATTCTATCATGATACAAAATTTCCTCTGTTCCAACCACCAAGCCATTTTCATTTTCAGCATTGTCCACATAAACTCGTGTACAACCGTCAATTAACTCCATGATTGAGAACTTTCTCTGTTTCTTCCGTCTAGATTTTTTTTCCAATTAATTTACTTCCTTCTCTTCCTATATTAATATCTGCCTCCACTTTCGCACTCATCACGGTCAATTTCTTATCCTCTGCATTATACAAAGCCTCCCCTATAGAACAATTCTAAGGAAAACCCCATCTCTCTCATCTTGCTTTAGATACTAGGAAGAGAAAAAAAAAATCAACATAATTTGATTTTCTTTATATCAAGCTTCAATGGCTAAGGAGTTCATAAACTTGAATTCTTGGATTGAGGTTGCCCCAGCTCCTATTATTAGCCTCAGTTCATAATAGGATCATTTCATGAACACTATTTTGCAGTGTCCCTTTTGCTTTTATTAAAATGATGGGTTCTGGACAATATATTTCAATTTGGTCTTAATATTTCAATTGTGTCAATTTAGTCTCTAATCTTTCAATGATATGTTAATTTAATCCTTGCTATTATATTATCTTAGATGCATCTTGGATGAAAATGAAGAGTAAAAGCTCCAAGTATTTTGACAAAGCGATATTTGAATGGAAATGAAGGCCTTGAAAGTAGAAAAGTCCCACTTCCACGAAGATTCCATGGTGCGAACTTTTGAACAGACGCTCTTTCATTTCTCAAAAAGTGAGTGAGAAAACAATGAATAAAATGACTTTTTTGACAACACGGAATTGACTAAATCATTGTGTTTACTCACACATACATTCTCTCCAATCAACAAAAACCAAAAATAAAGGAAACATACCATACATTCTCTCACACACAAATGAAAGAAAAAGAAGATGGAATGCAAAGAATTTGGAAAGGTAGAGTAAAAAGTAGAGATAAAGACAAGGAATCACGTGGGGAGGGTAGGCTTTTCATTTTTTAAGTTGAAATGAAACTTCTTGGAAGGTGTCTTACTTACAAATACCGTTCCATGGGCCAAAATGGTGGTACACTCTTGTGTGGCAAAATATTTAGCAATATATCACTATTTAGTAATATTTAGCAATTTATACTTTTTTGAAACTTGATTTTGCAGTGGAATTCAAGTTTTAGAAACTCGAGTTTTTTGAAAAAATAGTCTTGAAATTTGCCGTGTTATTTTTTATAAAACGCAAGTTTCATAAAAAAAAGTTCCAAAAAACTCGAGTTTGTAAAACTCGATTTATCCAGCAAACTCGAGTTTTACAAACTCAAGTTTTTTTAAAAAGTAGTAAATCTCTAATTATTTCGCAAATAGTGGTAGATCCATATATATTTTGCCAAATAGTAATACTTGGCCATTTTGGCCCCATTCCATGCATATTTATTTACAAAAATGCCTTTGTTTTTTTTCCTTGTATTACTAATAGTGTAGACGGTGGATTGTGGTGAAATACAATATATAAGGACAAATGCATGATGCGTGCAATTAACCAATTTTTACATTAAAAAAAAAAAACCATATACTCCAATTCAGTTCGGTAGAATTTTTATTTATTCTATTAGAGCATTATTATTGGTGGTACTAAAAAACTATATAACTATTTTTAGCACCACCAAAATCAAAATTGGGGCTCCATTGGTGGAGCCAAAGCCCTTGTATTACCAATCAGTTTGGGCTGTGGATTGTGGTGGAATACAATACATAAGGACAAATACATGATGAGTGCAATTAAACCATTTTTACATTAAAAAAAAAAAACCATATCCTCCAATTTAGTTCCTCAAAATTTTTGTTTATTCTGTTAGAGCATTATTATTGGTGGTGCTAAAAAGCTATATAGCTATTTTTAGCACCACCAATTACAAAATTGGGGCTACATTGGTGGAGCCAAAGCCAAAATTTTTGGCTTCTCAACTACAATGCACAGCCAAAGATGGTTGTGCACTGTAGCTCAAAGGTAAAAAAGAAATATATATATACACACACACACACACATACATATATGTTATGTTGTGTTCACACTCTATTCAAAATATTTTAATATATTTTTTTCTTTTTTTCTTTCTCCTCCTTTCCCATTTCTGCTATTTCTCCTCTCTCCTCACTCTCCATAGCCATTTGCTCTTCGTCTCTTCCAATAAACCTCGCCGATCTTGCCGATCTCGCATGCCCAACCGCCGTTCTTGCATGCCCAGCTGCCGTTCTCGCTTGCCTAGCCGCCGCTCTCGTTGCCCACCCCTTCCGCCGACCCATCTCACCTCTAATATTTGGGGAAAATTTTGAGAGTTTTTGAGATTTTAGATTGGATTTTGAGTTGTGAATGGAGAGTTGGATTTTTTTTTTTGTGTGCTAATTTGAGGTTTTTTGTGTTGAATTCAATTGGTTTTTGAGAAATATGATGGATTTTGAGTTTTGAAAATTGATCTTTTCTATAATTTGTATTAACTATGTGGTTGTATTGATAAAACAAAGAAGAAAAAAAAAATAATAAAACAAAGAAGAAAAAAAAATAATAAAAAAAGATGTGAACCGCAAACTTGGAAGTTGCAATGAGGAAACAAATGGAAGGAAAATGAGCTAAAGAAGAAGAAAGAGGCGGGAAGAAGTAATTGCCTTAAATTTACAACTAATTGCCTTTAATAATAATAATAATAAAGACATGACCATCTCCACAACCATTCAATTAAAAATTGCAATTACCATCCTAGAAGAACACCCAAGTGGTGGTAGCAGTGGCAATGGCAGTGGTAGCTATGGTGGTGGTGGTGGTGGTGGCGGTGGTAGCGGTTGTGATGTTGTTTATTAAAGTGGATATATTATTTTATTGTATTGTTTATATTATTTTATTGTGTTGAAAGTTAAAATAAAACCAATGGCAGTTGTGGTGGTGGCGGCGGTGGTAGTGGTTGTGATGTTGTTTATTATAGTGGATATATTATTTTATTGTATTATTTATATTATTTTATTGTATTGAAAGTTAAATAAAACCACTTATGTTGGGTGTTTTATAAAGTGAAAATGTAAAATAGATAAAGTAGTTTTTTTGTGATGTTAAATAGCTAAATTTATGGCACCACCAATGTGAATGCTCTTGTCAATTTATATTTAAGCTCATTAGTAATAAGTAATAATATTTTATTATATATTTATATAATTATGTATTACGGTAATCTTGAAATGGTAAACCAACATCTACCGGTACTAAAATAATATTCCGTTCTTGTTACTAAAATCAACATCAACAAGCAGCAAACACAGAGACAGAGCTAAACACTGATTACCCCTCCAATTTTTTTTTTTAAATATTAGTATTTGAACTTCTCTATCTAAACTTAAGAGCCTTTTGTGCATAAGTTTCTTCTTTGTCTAAACATCTCTTTCTTATCCTACAATACTTATACATTAACACATTATATAGCTAAAGTGCAAGATTGTTCTTTTTGTCAACTGGCACCTTGTGCTTTTACAAGTTCTAGGTGAGGGTAAGGTTGTAAGTTCAAGACCTATTTGGTGCATGTTTACCAATCAAAAAAAAAAAAAAAAAAGCTTCTCTCCTCATTGACTGATTGCACCTTTAAGGTGCTTGTTGAGGCAAGCAAATCTGGCCACCCATTAGCAGCCTCTTTTATAGTATAATGGAGAATGCATTTATGGTGTTCTTTGATGACTCGGTACATAGACTGGTCTAGGTGATCAATTAGATCGAATGTACACAAGACCAAGTCAAAACTAGTAACACCTAACAAGATTTAAGCAAACCATGTGACCTAGCTGTGTTTATGAATTGTGTAAAATTACACTGATAGGTCCACCTCAATGACTTAATTTTTTTATAGAATTTTGTAGAATTTCTAATGCTATTGCTTGTGAAACCTTAATTTTGAATAATAATGGTAAGTTTAATTTAAATATATGCCTACTTTTTTTAATTTATATATTCAAGTTATGATTTCTCAAACTTACTTTTATTAGTTTATATATATTTAATTTTTAAAAAAAATTATTTGATCATACAATTCAACAAAAGAGCCAGTGGCTCATAGCCCAGGTCAATGTTTGGTCTAAGTTTAATAACTATTGTCTTACCATAAATGGTGATTCATATATATTTTTTTTTATAAAAGAAATTGGTAATTCACTTGGGTGAGAAGAAATTAAATGAAATAAATGTAAGTGGACTTATTTCTATATTAATTGGGGGTAATTTAAACACATCTTAAATAAGTGATAATAAAATGATTATTTTTACAAAAATCCCCAGAAAAATTAAGATTGACAATTTTGTTGAGGGTCAGAGAGTGTATTATTTGTGTGCTCCCATATCCCATCAAATTGCTCACCCGTTAAAAGTTTTGTCTATTCTGTGAAGATTGTATAGTAATTCTATCATGATATGAATTTTCCCATGTTCTAAGCACTATTTTTAGACCCGGACCGGACTGGGAGGTCGGACCGTGAAAATCGGGAACCGAGATGAAAACCAGGTTTTTAAGCATAAAGAACTGGATTTTTTGTTAATTTCGTGAACCTCTAAAACCGAGGTTGGACCGCACGAACTAGTGGCAAGAACCGTGAGGTCCAACCCCTTAGCAATTTTTTTTTTTATAAAAACAACTCAACACAATTTTATTCTACTTAATTAAATTATCCATCTCTTACAAAAAATAAAAAAAAATTAAAATTAAAATCCTTCAAAGATATTCAACTTTACTTCAAAAATTAATCATAAATTTTAATGTTTTCATGGTTATTATTTTATTTTATTAACTTTCTTATTTAATTATTTAATATATGCTTCAAAATCATTAAATTTCCCTCACATTTATAGATATATTGTCAATTTTTCTAGTTTTATAAATTTTATATCTATATTTAGGATTTAATTAATTATGACATCATCACAGTTCGACCCCGGTTCAACCTCGGTTCGACCTCAAAAACCTTGAACCTCTCCCTTTTAAGGTTCAATGAACGGTCCGGGTTTCAAAACCATGATCCTAAGCCATTTTCATTTTCGGCATTGTCCACATGAACTTGTGTACAACCATCAATTAACTCCATGATTGAGAACTTTCTCTGTGTCCTCCTTCTAGATATTTTTTTTTTTTTCCGTTTTGTTTACTTCCTTCTCTTCCTATATTAATATCTGCCTCCACTTTCACACTTATCACAGTCAATTTCTTATCCTCTGCACTATAAAAAGCCTCCCCTATATATAGAACAATTCTAAGGAAAATCCCATCTCTCTCACCTTTCTTTAGCTACTAGGAAGAGAAAAAATCATCAACATAATTTGATTTTCTTTATATCAAGCTTCAATGGCTAAGGAGTTCATAAACTTGAATTCTTGGATTGAGGTTGCCCCAGCTCCTATTATTAGCTGCAGTTCATAATGGGATTATTTCATGAACATTCTATTTTGCAGTGTCCCTTTTGCTTTTATTAAAATGATGGGTAAACTACGTATTTAGTTTTTATCCTATAAATCATATTTCAATTTGGTCCCTAACATTTCAATTTGATCAATTTGGTCTCTAACCTTTCAGTGTCGTGTCAATTTAGTTCATGTTGTTATATCTTAGATGAAAATTGATGATATGACAAATGGCCAAAATAAAATTTTTGTGTATTGTCACATCAACAAAATCTAATTTTTTATTTTGGCCATTAGATGAGTCATCAATTTTCATCCTAAAAATAATTGTAAGGACTAAATTAACACAACACTGAAATGATAGGGATCAAATTGACACAATTGAAAGATTATGGATCAAATTGAAATATAGTGTATAAGATAGAGACCAAATATGTATTTTACCCTAAAATGATTTACAGTTTTTTTTTTTTTGGGTAAATTTGTGCAAAAAGTGAAGATTCAAGCAGGTTTTGCTATTTTGATTAATTGAACCGGTATAAGTTTTTTTTTTTTTTTTTTTGGTTATTGAATAAGATATTTTGGTGTAAATTCAATTTATAAAAAAAAATTAATGTCTTAATTTAATGATAAATAACAATTATCATAAATTGAATACCTAAGTTTAAATCTTATTATATCAATTAAAAAAACACCTATAGAGGGGCAAGTGTCCTAAGTTTGGATTATTATGCATATAGGACAAAGTTTGGTTCCAAAACTAGTTTGAAACTATATTTCCAACCCATTACATGGTGAATAATATAATAATTCATGTTTATTATTTAAACAAACCACATGACTCATTACAAAAAGTATGATTTCTTTAGTTGTCATATAGTAGATTGGAGCAAGATAACTCAAAATTAGTTTGGAACTGAGCTTTTTCCATAAATAAATGTTAGGAATTTGGGCTCAAATCTTCTAAATTTAAAAATGTATTTGATACTGAACCAAAAATCATATTGGCAGAAGTAGTTGAGCTTCTAAATTCATATGGACAATCACTCTCCTAACATTCCTCATGTGACAAAATATTGGTACAAAACGGATCTTAATTTCTAATCCTACTACTTGGCAAGAGCTACAAAAACATTCAACAGATGTTGATAAACTTGTTGTACTTATTGATAAATTCAACGGATTTTAGTTTTGTCAACTTCAATTCCAATTTTCCAATTCTTCCCATGCTCTATCAGTAACTTTTTTTTTTTTTTTTTGATGGGATGCTCTATCAATAACTTGGTTAAGATTATGAGTGGCAAAATTGGACACGACCTGCGAACTTGACATGACATGACATGAAATTAGTTAATTATGGGTTGAGGCTTAATAGGTTAGTGTCATATTCGGGTTGACACGACTAACCCGTTTAATAAACGAGTTGAGTTAGTGTCTATCACAATGAACTTGTTTGACCTGTTTGACCCGTTTAATTAAATAACATTTTATCAATATACCTTTCAAATTCTAAATATATAAACCTATTAATTGTTGTGGTTTATTTTATTTGACATATTATGACTGATTATTTGTGATATGGAGATGTGCTTTAATTTTGAATGATTATTTGTGATGCAGCTACTCTTTAGTTCTAAATTTTATATTAAAAATATTTATTTATTTAGTTTTCCATAATTCATAAAAATCTGGTTAATAATAATTTTTTTTTGTTTTAATAAAATTTGATAAACAAGTCAACACGACTGACCCATTTAATAAAATTAAACGGGTTGTGTTAGGATTGGAGAATTCTTGACCCATTTAATAAATATGTTGAGTTAGTGTTGACCCATATAGCCGGATACTTATGAGTTGGCATGACACGAACCCAACACGAGAACATGAATTGCCACCCCTAATTAAGATATAATTTTATATGAGGAAAAAAACTATTGGATAAAAGTCCTTATTTCTTATGCTTTTAAAAGTGTATTCAAAATTACAATTTAGATTTGTCACCAATAATTGTAATTTAATTTTTTTTTTCCTTCAATTCTTCCATTTATCCCACGTGTAATTGTAATAGGTTTTCTTTTCAGCTTCTTCGGTCTTGGATTACTAATTGAGTAATTGTAATAGGTTTTGGTGCTCCTTAACCTAACAAGATACCACTAGTGACTATCTAATCTTAGGTAGAAATAGTTTAATACTACCCATGCTTTCACTTCGGTGAGAAGAAGTTAATGAAATAAAAATGTTTCTATTTAACAAAAATCTAGAGCAACGGACATCACAATTGTTTGAGGTGGTAAGTTATTTTTTTATTTTTTATTTTGCTAAATAGGTGGTAAGTTATTAGTAGTAGATAATAAAGTAGTGTTAATGATGAAACCATATGAAAATTAATAATAATTTATCAACTCAAAAATTGCTTTGTGCTGAGGTCTCTTGGTGAAGTGACTTTAACAAGCTTTGTTGGTGAAATGGTGAGAATACATGCATAATAGATACGAATTGAAGGCATAAAATGGGAAACGACACTTTGAAAATGTCCTAATTGTACAAGAAAAAGGGGAATAATTGTGATAGAATTATGAGCTATTGCACTATACAATAGTTTTTAAGAGATTAAAAATTTAAAAAGTTTACTTTTAATCTCAGCCATAAGATTAGAAATTTTTTAATCATTTAACTTTTTATCTTTTTTTTTTTAAAGTTTGAATAAAATTTTCTATCATTTCGTTAAAAGAAAATTAATTATACCATTTTTTTAAAAATGTAATTTAGACATGTCTTATATAATAAGTGATTAATAAAGTGATAATTACTTTTACAAATATATCAAGAAAGATTAGATTGAAAAAATTTTCTCAAAAAAAAAAAAAAAAGAAAAGAAAAAAAAAGAAGAAAGATTAGATTGACAATTTTGGCGAGGGTGTATTATTTGTGGGCTCCCAAGTCCCATAAAATTTCTCACACGTTTAACGTTTTTGTCTTTCCCATGGCAATTTCGGTCGCTTATTCTATCATTATACGAACTTTCCTCTGTTCCAAGCTATTATCAACATTGTCCACATGGAACTGCGTACTACCAACAATTAACAATGACTGAGAACTTTCTTTGTTTCTTCCTTCTAGACGTTCTTTTCCATTTTTGTCTTGCACTTTCCTCTTCCTATATTAATACGTGCCTCCACGTTCATATTCATCACAGTCACTTTCTTGTGCTCTGCTTTATACAAATCCTCCTAGAACGATTCTAAGGTTATCCCATCTCTCTCATCTTTCTTTAGATACAAGGAAGAGAAAAAAACTCATTTACAGAAATTTACCCACAGAATTTGTTTCTCTTTATATCAAGCTTCAATGGCTAAGGAGATCATAAACTTGAATTCTTGGATTGAGGTAGCCCCAGCTCCTATTATGTACCCTCGGAAGAAGCCTTCCAATTCACCAAGGCTTGAGCCTATTGCTGAAGAGGGTGCTGAGGAATACGATGATGATTCATAATCTGGGTTGTCTTCTTCTGTCTTGGATTCTTGAAGAGCTGCTTGTTTTAGAATTTTGCTACCGGAGTTCAGATTTATATAAAGTGTTATGTTGAGCTGAATTGTTTAAAAATCCAAGAAGTAGTGGAACCATTTTAATGTTTTCAGACTATAGGTGGCTCTGATCCGGAGCCCTTTAAGAGAAAATTGATTCTTGATGAAAACTGATTTTTTCTTAATCTTCAGTAACTGTACAACCGTATATATATACTCACTTAGTTTGTTATATGCACGTGTGAACACAACTTAATACTCACGTGTGAACACAGCTTAACAAATATAACAAACTCATATATGCATCTGATTAAAAAACTAACTAAAACTAACTAACAAAGCTACATGCCGTTTCTGCAACACAACAGGTAAAGCTGCACTGCCGTTTAGATAAGAAATTACAACTCTTCAAATTTCTTCAGCTCTGAGACACAATTTGGACTTCTATTTGAAGCTTCAACTTGAGCTTCACTTGTTCTTGTATTTCTTGTTTGGGCAGCTCTGATGCATGAGCTGCTGCACTGGGTGGCATGCTGTGCTGCACTTAATGTGGCAGTTGAGACTGCATCATCTGATGCACTAGCTGCTGCACTGGGTGTAGCAGCTGGTGATGCATCCTCTGGTTTTTCATACTCCCCCTCAAGATGGACTGAGGAAGACTAAATGTTGAGCAGTCCCATCTTGGATATTAATTCAGAAAATTGTTTATGACCTAATGCCTTAGTCAATAAATCTGCCAGTTGAGAATGTGTTCTTACACGATTCAATTTAATCACCTTAGCCAACACTTTGTCCCTTACAATGTGACAATCAATCTCTATATGCTTGGTTCTTTCATGGAAAACCGGATTGGATCCTATGTGCAAAGCTGATTGGCTGTCACAAAATAGCATTGCCTCTCTATCATGCCTAATCTGCAAATCCCTTAGCAAGTAGAGAATCCACGCAATTTCACAAGTTGCTACAGCCATAGCCCTGTACTCTGCCTCAGCTGAAGACCTTGATACAGTAGCTTGTTTCTTTGATTTCCAAGAAATCAATGAATCTCCAAGGAAAATGCAGTAACCTGTAACAGATCTTCTTGTGTCTGGACATGATGCCCAATCTGCATCACTGAAACCTTTGATATGGAGTTCTGATTTTGCAGAAAAGAATACTCCTTTCCCTGGTTCATTCTTAAGATAATGAAGTACCTTAAGTGCAGCTGCAAAATGAGGCTTTCTAGGCTTTGCCATGAACTGACTGAGCTTGTGAACAGCAAAAGTTATGTCAAGCCTAGTAATAGTTAAGTATAAAAGTCTCCCTACCAACCTTCTGTACTGACTTGGATCATTTAATAGATCACCTTCATGTTTACTAAGTTTCAAAGTGGGATCCATAGGAACTTTGGCTGGTTTGCACCCTAGTAGACCAACATCTTCCAAAATCTCTAGAGCATATTTCCTTTGACACAAGGAAATGCCCTTGGCTGTTCTTGCTACCTCTAAACCAAGAAAATACCTCAAGTCCCCTAAATCTTTCAACTTAAACTTCTGGTCTAATAAAACTTTAAATTCCTCAACTCCCTTTTGATCATTGCTTGCAATTAGAACATCATCAACATAAATCAGCAGTACAATGAATGAATCTCCTTGCTGCCTAGTGAACAATGAGTAATCAGCCTTGGATTGAACAAAACCAAGATCAATCAACGCAGTGGAGAACTTAGAAAACCACATTCTAGATGCCTGTTTAAGGCCATAGAGTGATTTATTGAGCTTACAAACCAACTGAGGCTGCTCCCCCTTGCTATGATCAACCTGAAACTGCTCCCCCTTGCTGTGAAATCCTGGTGGAAGGGACATATAGACTTCTTCATGCAAATCTTCATGGAGAAATGCATTATTGACATCAAGTTGGCTGAGAAACCAACCTTTCACAGCAGCCATAGCAAGCACAGCCTTGACAGACACCATTTTTGCAACAGGGGAGAAAGTATCAATGTAATCTAGCCCCTCCTTTTGGGTGAAACCCTTGGCAACCAATCTGGCTTTATACCTCTCAACTGAACCATCTGATTTGTATTTCACTCTATAAACCCACTTACATCCAATGGGTTTCTTACCAGGTGGCAAGGAAGTAACAGTCCATGTATGATTAGCTTCTAAAGCTGAAATCTCAGCATCCATGGCTGCCTGCCACTTGGGGTTACCAACAGCTTGGTGATAAAAGGTAGGCTCAATAATGGAGGATATGGCACAACAAAAATATTTGTATAGAGAAGACAGATTATTATATGACAGATAGGATTGAAGGGGATGAGAAGTACTCGAAACATGAATGGAGGAGCTCGGAATGGTAGCTGATGTGACTTGATTACAGTGATAAGCCTTAAGGTAAGAAGGTGGTTTAGTAGGTCGGGTAGATCTTCTAAGAATGGCAGATTGAGCAGGTGCATCAGAAACATATTTGCATCAGGAAATTCATGGATATCTTCATCAAAATCTTGATGAATTTGGACAATGGTGTCATCAGAAATAGGTAATGAAGGAGAAGGAATAGAGAAAGGGATAACAAGAGACTCAGATGAGTGAGTTGAAGGAAAAACAGGTAAAGGTATGAGAGTGTCATATTTAGGAGAGGTATCTGAAGCAAAGGGAAAACTTGATTCATGAAACACAACATCCCTAGACAGAAAAGTTGTGTGAGAATCACGATCAAAGAGTTTATAGCCCTTGACATTGAATGGATATCCTAAGAAGACACACTTTCTAGCTCTAGGAGTGAATTTGTGTTTATGAGGAGTGAGATTGGTAGCATAACATAAGCAGCCAAAAATCCTAAGATGTGAATAAGAAGGAGGTTTATGAAATAGGAGTTCAAAGGGTGTTTTATGATTTAGGAAAGGAAATGGAAGTCTATTAATTAAGTAGACTGCAGTAAGGACACAGTCACCCCAAAAAGAGAGAGGAATATTGGATTGAATCTGTAATGCCCTAGCAGTAGCAAGTATATGCTGATGCTTTCTCTCCACAACTGAATTTTGTTGTGGAGTGTAAGCACAACTCAATTGATGAACAATCCCTTTTGAACTGTAAAAGTCATCAAAGCTAAACTCTAAGGCATTATCAGATCTAATGGATTTAATTTTGGTTCCAAATTGAGTGAGAATCATGTTATAGAAAGATACAATAAGTGGTCTAACTTCAGATTTAGCTTTAAGCAAGAAAACCCAAGTTGCTCTAGAAGCATCATCAACAATAGTGAGAAAATACTTGTGACCATTAGAGGTTAAAACAGAAAAGGGACCCCAAACATCCATATGAACAAGATCAAAAGGGTGATCACATTTATTATTATTGAAAGGAAAAGGAATTCTTTTCTGTTTTGCCAAAGGACAAACAGTACAAGGCTTATTACAACAATTCTTAAGAAAAGGTAAAGAACTATTCAAAGAATGAACCTTGACATCAGAAGGGTGTCCAAGCCTTGAATGCTAAAGTGAAAACACATTTGTAGAGAGGGAAGAGGGGCAAACAGTAGAGAACGACTTGAAATTCTACTTGGAAATGAAATCAGAAAGGGATGCAGTAGCTTGAGAAAGGCTTGAATCTTGTAACAAGTACAAACCATCATGCATTTTGCCCATTCCAATCGTGCTCCAACATGTAAGGTCCTGTAGAAAACAGAATTGTGATAGAAAAACCAAACATATAGGTTGAGATTTAGTCAAGACATTGACTGACAGAAGATTAAATGTAAAAGAGGGTACACAAAGAACATTGCTAAGGGTTATGTGGGAGGAGAGTTGAATGGTACCAATGTGTGTTACAATAGCTGCTTCCCCATTAGGCAATTCAACCATGGTATGTGAAATCTCAGTATAAGAAGTCAACAATTGAATGGAACATACTATATGATCACTTGCACCAGTATTAATAACCCATGTATGAATATCATAAGCTCTTCTATTCACAATTTTAGCAGAGAAAACAGAATGCTTGAAATTAATAGGATTACCTACAACAACATTGGATGGACAAGTCACAGAATTAGCAACATGAGGTTCTTGACCTTTAGGAAATTGTTGAGTAGAACAAGAACCAATCAGGGTCAGAAGTTGCTGGTATTGGTTATGAGTGAAGGCTGGAGCTTGAGAAACAGACATGGACGGGACAAAATCAGTAACTCCAGTGGAAGTGCTGCCTTGAATCAGTTCAAGATTGGATGAAACTTGATGAGCAATGGCATTTTTATTGTTCTTGAACTTGAATCCTGGTGGGAAACCATGCAACTTATAGCATTTATCCACAGTGTGGCCTAGCTTTCCACAGTGAGTGCATAAAGGCCTTTCTTTGCCTTTGAAGTTGGTTCCTAAGTTCTTGGTTGCTAAGGCAGTGGATTCAACCCTAACAACATTATGTACAGACCTCTGCATTTCTTCTTGGATGAACAAGGAATGAGCCTTATTGACAGAAGGCAAAGGATCCATCAACAAGATCTGAGTTCTTACTTGAGAGAAGGCATCATTCACTCCCATAAGAAATTTCATGGTGGACTCTTTGGCTTGAAGATTCTTCAACCTTTGATTGATTCCACACACACACTAACCACAAGTACACAGAGGAAATGGACTCAAATTCTGCAATTGATCCCACAAAATCTTGAGCTGAGTGAAGTAATCAGTGAGTGATTGCTCTCCCTGATGAATCTCAGCAATTTGTTTCTGGATATTGAAAATTTTGGTTCCATTTCCTTGACTGAAAGTGTCTCGAAGATCAGTCCAAATCTCTAAAGCAGTATCTCTATAGATAATGCTTCCTTGGAGCTTCGGTGATACAGAGTTGATGATCAAGGTGCCCACCATATTGTCAGCTTGAATCCATGCTTGAGCAGCAATTGGAGAATTCACCAATGGTGAAGAGATTGTTAAAGATCCATCAATGAATCCTAGCTTGTTCTTGGCAATTAGAGATTTTCTCACAGATCTTGCCCAAGCAGGATAATTTTCTCCCCCAATCAGTGGTTGAGAAGTGAGAATTGCTCCTGGATTTTCTCCAGGGTGTAAAAACAGAGGATCACTAAGATTATACGAATCTTGTGAAGAAGATGAAGCCTCTGTAGTGGAAGCATTAGCTGCCATTGTTTCTAGCATTGAAGAAGCTTTAGAAGCTTGTAGAACACAACAATGGCGGATGAGAAAGAGAGAGAATTCCAAAAAAAATGATCTGAGAAGCCCTAACAAAATTAGAAGCGTCTAAGAAACTGCTTTGATACCATAAGAGAAAATTGATTCTTGATGAAAACTGATTTTTTCTTAATCTTCAGTAACTGTACAACCGTATATATATATACTCACTTAGTTTGTTATATGCACGTGTGAACACAACTTAATACTCACGTGTGAACACAGCTTAACAAATATAACAAACTCATATATGCATCTGATTAAAAAACTAACTAACAAAGCTACATGCCGTTTCTACAACACAACAGGTAAAGCTGCACTGCCGTTTAGATAAGAAATTACAACTCTTCAAATTTCTTCAGCTCTAAGACACAATTTGGACTTCTATTTGAAGCTTCAACTTGAGCTTCAATTGTTCTTGTATTTCTTGTTTGGGTAGCTCTGATGCATGAGCTGCTGCACTGGGTGGCATGCTGTGCTGCACTTAATGTGGCAGCTGAGACTGCATCATCTGATACACTAGCTGCTGCACTGGGTGCAACAGCTGGTGATGCATCCTCTGGTTTTTCATACCCTTAGCTATTGCAATAGGGTCATTTCATGAACATATTATTGTAAAGAACAATTTGCATCAGAACAAAGCTTTCAATTTGCAAATTAGTTTCTTTTGATGTAAATTTTATCTCCCTCTATGAAAAATGGAGTTCTAATTTGTTTTAGAGTACTGGACAGTATTTGTGATGCATTAGATTACAAAGAATCATCTTTATTAGTTTGCCTAAGAATTTAGAGCTAATAAAAAGGCTAAAATTTTCAGCCCACTTTTAATAGTGAGGTCAGAAACTCCACCCAACTCATGAAGACCATCACAGCAACAAATTATTAACCCAAAATTTTGGGATTATTTAAATTACTTCCGGTTCATGTAGCATATTCTTAATTGGTCACATGGATTTTTCAACTCTTGGATTACTTTAATGGCATATCATTTTTTTTTTATTGATGTTATTTTTGGTTTTCTTCGGCCTCTTTTCATTCCTTCAACTTGAATTTACTTTTCATTGGTGCATTAATCTTACTCTTCTTAATATGCTACATTCAACTCAAAATTAATGAAAAAAAAATTACTAAAACCATTTAGCAAAAATGCAATTCAAGGGTGTAATTCTGTTTGCAATGTCCCTTTTGCTTGTATTAAAACGATTTGCAGCATTTTATTGTAAATTTGTGTAACGAGATTCAAATGGCATACCTATGTTGTGTTTTGGTTAACTCAACCAATATTGAATAAGGGATTTTGGTTTAAATTCGATCTACACAAAAAATCAGTTGATGTCTTGATTAGTAGATAAAAAATGATTATTATGAAGTTAGGCTTAAATCCTATTATATCAATTAAAAAAAGATACCTATAGCCTATAGATGTATGTAGGGCCGGAGCCAAAGTCCACGAGGGAGGGGGGTAATTGCCTCTCAACCTCCCCTAAAAGTTCCTTTATTATAGGAAAATTTTAGTTTGCCCCCTATAATTTCTTGACAAGTCTCGCACAAGTAACACCTTCCACATAATACTGCTTCTACTGGCAACTGTCGCTACGCAAGCTGATTGTGAGTTTGCATAGAAGGGGAAGTTTGTGTGGAATTTTAATAGAGCAGAACTATTAATGTTGGAAATAACTTCCCCCAAAGAGATAAGTATAACATTAAAAAAACATAACAAAACAAATAGATAACATAAAAATTGCTCCACAATGCTTTGGTCTTTCACAACAATTGAAATTCAATTTCCCCATACTACCATACTTATTAAGTTGAAATCTATTTCATCTTCCAGAATAATTAAACATGCATCAATTGGTCCATATTTTAAACTTAAGATTACTTAAAAAGAAAAAAAAAAAACTACTTATGTCTTATTTTCTCACGATACTATACCCTTAATGTCTTCATTTCCTACATTAATTTTTTAGATTAAATTTGGCTTCAAACATATTTGAAGCCTAAGGCTACAACATACCTTAATAAGGATATGATAAGGACACATGTTAGTTTATTAGAGCATGTTTGGAGCCAAACTTTGCCCTAATCTTTTTCCTTAATCTCTTGACTCTTTCACAATTTCAAACACTGGATTTTAGCTGTAAACTCTAAATTTTTAGCAATGAATATTGTAAAAACTAAATAAGATATCAATGAATGAATGATTACTTAGTCTATTGAAAACTATTGATAATAAAGAAATCATAAAATGGTTTTAAAGATATGTTTAAGATTTCCCTAAACCCGAATTGAAATCCTTGCTCCATCACTCGGTGTAGTATGAGACATGTTGGGGGCTGTTTTTTGCGCGTAGCCACGTGTCTTTGGTGTGATTTTACTAGACCCAAATTTGTTTTGGGGAGTTCAACCCGAAACTTGACATTGGGCCACATAAACCAATGACTTCCGGTGTATTTTTAAGCTTACAAAATAGATAAAATCCAAAGTCTTAGAATTATGATAATGGTTGAAATAAATAAATAAATAATATGCTTAGCAAGATAGCTCTGATTAAATGGTGAGTTGATACGTTATTATTATGTATATTAAGTGATGTCTGATATTAGAAAATAATTAATTAGGTATCAAATGTCCAATAATGGGATAAGTCCAATAGTCCATATCCAATTGCGGTTCATCATTCATGTTTAACATAATAAGGTATGTCCGGTAATGGTCCATGTCCAAATAATGTATGTTCATCAATAGTCTATGTCCAAATAATGTATGTTCATCAATGGTCTATGTCTAAATAATATGTCCAATGGTAGTTCATGTCCAAATAATATATGTACGATGGTGGTAGATCGATTTATTAATATATACGTTCATTAATGAAGTATTAGTGAGATCATGTTCATTAAATAGTGAGATGATATTAAAATAGCTTGCATCCAGCGGTAAAATGATAATGAATAAAATATATTTAATAATATAAATTTGAGGATAAAATGCAATGACTTATCTTCATATTTTGCATCTCTAGCCGTAACATCAGTGGACTTAGCATTTCAGTAACCTTCAGACTTTGTAGCTCCAGCCATACTACAACAGTAGGCTTAAGATTTCAGCAACATGGTGAAGTGAATCCTTTCATGGTGACTTCATGTTTGAAAGGAAAAAATGGGTACAACTGGAGGGAGAGAGAGCATGTCCAGCCGTGTGCATCGGTTGGTTAAATTTGTCCCCTTAATCATGCACTTATATGATTTTTTCCATGTAATGGAGAAATTATACAGTACTCTGGTGGACCACGTCATCTGTCCACCATTCCACTAAAAAACACTCTCACTTGTTTAAAATTGCTGAGTCAGTGTTTTAAAAAAATTTTCAACTCAGCAATTTTAAACAAGTGTGAGTCTTTTAATGGAATGGTGGACCATGTCATTTGTCCACCATGTGGACCTTATAATTTCTACATGTAATGCCCTTTTAGTTTTTTAGTCAAACATGAGTGAGTTTGTGCCTTTTGTAGGAATAGCTTCAAGTATTAGAGATATATGTCTTCAAAGAGAATGATTTTAATATGAAGTCTTTGTGCCTTTTAAGAGAAAGGCCTTAGTATCGATGTTCCTATGCCTTCCATGAGAAAAGGCTTTTGTAATGTGTTCTTGAAAGAGTATTTTGATATGTAACGAGATGCATAGAGATGGTAAGAATATATATATATATATATATATATATATATATTGTGAGATATGGTGTTTGTAATATGTATGGAAATTATATGTAGATACTTTGTTGGACATGGATCTTGTATATGTATACCTTGTGAGACATGGAGTTTAAAGATATATGAGAAGTATGTATGGGTATTTTGTAAGGAATGTGTTTGTAAAATATATGGAAGTGTGAGATAGATAATATAGTAAATACATGAGATCATTTGTGTTATGTCATGAGTTATATTGCTTTCTAAGAAGGGAGATTTTGTATGAGAAATAAAGAATGAGATGGAGATGTGTTTTTGGGCAGCAAAAGTGATGAAGTTTAAGAATATTGAAGTGTGGGTGAGATAAATAGTGTGTAATGGTATGGTGTAATAGGTGTGTTGTGTTGTTATCTATGAAGAGTGATTTTGTAAAAGAGATGGAAAAGTATGGAGAAGTTTAGAAATATCTGCAGCAAGGTGAAAGAAGTTTCAGAATTATTGAGGATGAGAGAGGGATGGATTCCCCTTTAGTGTGCAGCGTGGTCCTCTTTATATAGAATCAAGCTATGTAACTAGATCAGAACTAGTTGAAGGGGAATTCAGCAAATAAGGCAAAGTCCTTAACAAGGTAAATGGTCTCATTAGAGGGATTTTGTTTTTTAGGCAAAAGAAGAAAGCTAGGGACATTAAGGCTGATGTTATAGCTGTAGCAGCTGCCAATCACAGTTGTCACAGTTGAATGATATCATCCAAATGACATCTTGCTTGGAGGAAAAAATACTTAGCATTAAATTCATGGTTTAGCTAAAAATGGTAAGATATCCTCTTGTTTTTTTGGATATGACAGCAAGCTATTGAGATTAGGCATTAATGAGCAAGTGATGTCATTTTTAGGACATGTGTTAACCTGCTAGAGCTTCTGCAGTTTAGCTAGAGTTGTTATAGCTTCTGTAGAAGTTGTTTGCAGCTTTCGCTGAAGTTGTTTCAGCTTCTGTAGAAGCTATTGCAGCTTCTGCTGGAGCTGTTACAGCTTGTGCAGCAGCTGCTGCAGCTTCCGCTGAAGCTGTTATTGGTATTTTCGGCTAAGTTTCCTCTCTTGAAAAAATTATATGTTTAGTCCATATATAATTTTGGTAAGTAATAGACTTGTTGGTTAATATTTGATGAAGTTTTAGAGATGTAATTATGGTCTTTTTGTATTTTAACCAAATCTTGGAGAGTAAAGAGAGCATTTAATGCTAGATATGAGATACTAATATATATTTAGCCATGTGCTTGGAATTGATTAATATGAAAATAATAATATGATATAATTATATTTTAAAACTTATATTATATGATGGACATTAATTTTTTTGTAAAGAGCATGAGAAGTTTTATCATTTTAAGTGTTATGTGATATGAGAGACTTACTAAATATTACCTATTGCACACTGACCCGTCAGAGTTTAGGGAATTGGGGAAGACATGCCAAACAACATGCTTTCCTTTATCAACTTTGAACCACCGGAGCTTTACTGAACATACTTCTTGGCCGTCCAAACGACGACTCTCAAAATTCCGCTGATGAGATTTATGAGTTTGGATCATGAGCAAAAAATGAGATGATATTCAATGAGCTTGAACCATGGGCTTTGACGCCTTTTTTGTGTAAATATGAGCTCTTTTGGGCTTTGGAAGATATTTTTTCAAAATTCATGATAGTGTTGACGTGGTACAAGTCGTCAATGAAATGAAGTCATGTGGTGTAAAAAATTTGTCCTCAAGAAGACATAGAAACTAAGAATTTTCAATATTATGAAGGGAAAGAGGGGGAAGTGCCATTAGTTTGGATTACCGTAAATAAATGTTAGGAACTATTATTAAAAAAAAAAAAATCAATGGTAGGTTCAAGACTGTTGGGTCATGGGTGTACGTGTAACTTATCATTTTTATAAATTAAAAAATAAAACCTTATATTTGTCTACTACTGCTGTACTGTATATGCACAATAATTGTCAAATCTCTTTATATAATAAATTATACTACTCAAACAAAATATGATCATATGAGATAAACTTTTGAATAAATGTCCTTGCTTCTTTGCTTGTAGAATCGATCAAAATTACTCTTTTTTGTTTTGATGGGTCGATCAAAATTACTTGATGATAAAGATATAATTTTCACAAATAAAAAAGTGAATTCAAAGTTACGATATAGATTTGCCTACATTCATTGTAATCCAATTTTTTTGACTGCTGTCCTCCTCACTTTCCTTCCATATTTCCCACGTGTAAAAACTTTTTTAAAACTTTTAATTATATATATTATCTCTAAGTTTCGAATCTTTTAGGCCTTGTTTGGTTTAAAAAAATGGTCACTCATCACTCATCACTCAATTTTCATCACTCATCATCCATCACTCATCACTCATTACTCATCACTCATCACTCATCACTCTAAAATATTACACCCAAACAACATCATCACTCAGTTACCATCACTCAATATTTTCACACTATTTGTGGGTCCCATATCTGTCATTGGTACAGTTTAGTTTTTTTTTTTTTTTTTTTTTTTTCAGTACCCAGTTCACCCGAACCAGTGAAAAAAAAAAAAAAAAAAAAAAAAAGAAAGAAGGAAGAACGAAGAAGACCAGATCAGAAGAAAGGAAAAAAAGAAAAAAAAAAGAAGAAGGAAGAAGACGAACTGGATGAAAAAAAAAAAAAAGGAAGAAGAAGAAGAGGAAGAGGACGAACTGGATCAGAAGAAAAGAAAAAGAAAAAAAAGAAACCAGTTCACCAACGAAGAAGAAGAAAAGAAAAAGAAAAAAAAGAAAAAAGAAAAAAAAGCTACCAGATGACCGAACCAAGAAGAAGAAGAAAAAAAAAAAAAAAACCTCAAAAGTCAAAAAGTACGGCTGAATAGTATAAAGTGATATATTTAATTACAAAAATGCCATTGAGTTATGAGTTATGGAAACTGAAAACAGATAAAATGTGTTTTCAGTTTTCATAACTCATCATTCAAAAATCAGAGAACTGAGTGATGAAAACTATAACTCAAAACTCATCCAAACAAAATATTTTACAACTGAGTGATAAAAAACTGAGTATTGAATGATGAAAACTGAGTATTGAGTGACGAAAACACTCAAACTAAACATCACCTTGATATCTTTTGGATACCTCATCCTTCTCTCATTTGACGCGTTGTCATTTGCTTTTATAAAAGGATAGCTTCACAAAGTTTACTCTCAAGTCTCAACCCACCCTCACTCTCAATCTCACTGCAAACAAACAATAAAACCTCCAAAGAAAGGTTCTCAAACTATCTAATCCTTTCCTTAAGTCTCACTTCTCCACTCCCCAGCAAAGAAAGAACTATCATCGTGTTCATCTTCACTACCAAGGTCTCTTAAATTTTTGGGTTTTTGGCTTATTAGCAGGACAAAGCAATTCTCTTACTACAATGGCAAAAGAGATCAAAAATTTGAGTTCTTGGATTGAATTTGCACAAGCCCTTCTCATTTCTCCGAGTAAAGTTCCCATTTTTCCTGTATTGGAGACAATTACTGAAGATGAGGCTGAGGAATGTAACGAAGACTCATAAAAATTTTGAGTGTGCCTTTTTTTTTCCCTGTATTTATGAAATTCTGTGGATTTATGTAGTGCAGATCTATATGTTATAAGTTATAATGGTAAGAAATGGTCCTATACTATCAGAATTGTATTTGTACCAATGTCTTTCTCTTGTCCTCTGCAATTAAAATTATTGTCTATTCTTTCTTCCTGGCTAGTTTCCGTAACAAGAGAACTTAGAATATCTCAAGTGGAATAGTTTTATATAATCATGGAAAATAGGGGTCATTTGCTAATTAAATTTCTATTGAATCTATTCACCAAAAAAAAAAAAATCTGACTTAAGAGACCAAAATAACTTCTAGTTTGAATTATGGTAGATTAGGGAGAGAAAAATGAATCCAAAGGCTTACACATCACTATGTTTGATAAAAGGAACGAGATGGGGGAAGAGAAGAGGAAAAACATGAGTTTTTTTTTTTTAACACATTACATGACAATTTATAAATTATGCATATGTATTATTTAGACAAATCACATAATTAGGTATTATTTACACATGAATAGTCTCTTCAATTCCCACACTATAGGTTAAAACAAAATAGCTTAAAACAAGCTTCTAGCCAAGTTTTTTCCATTAATTTTCTCATTGAAACCAATCAAAATATATATGGTTGTTTACTTGTTTAAACTACCACCCATAATGTGGGATGTCTTCCAATCCCCATTTATGGCGTTCATATAATGTGCATACATGTGTGCATGCACAGGAAAAACAAGAAGAGGATTTGGATTTGAGTTTGACAATGATAAATAAGTTTGTGACAAATTCATAAACAATGTTGTCAAAATTACAATCTAAATCGTACAATTTTACAATCTCACTCATCCAAAATTATCAGAATCGTGTGTAATTTAACATGGTAGGTAGAATCATGTTAGATTGTACGCTCCAAGTTCTTACACAATCCCACTTCAAAACCCAAATTTTCTTTGGAATGTAAGAAGTCCAATTAGCTCTCATGAGAAATGATGACCCAATTGACCCTTACAAGATTAAAAATGTCAAAACTACTCCTTTGTGAAATGAAAATGTAAGGACACAAATCTATTGGGTTGGGCCTGCGAACGGAACAGGCTGAAGCCCAAGCTGTGTGCAGTATCCTTGAAATGAATTTGTAAAGAGAGTGGGCTGAAGAATACCTGATTGAGAACGTATGGGTTGATGGCCCAGGTATGATTATGATCAGACTTGCATTAAAGAAATATTAGGCAGATACAAGGTTCTTCTCGGCACAGTCTGAGGAGTATTTTTAGCCTATTACAGTGAATACTTCTCTCTCTCTCTTTCCCTCTTTGCTGCTCTTTTTTTTCTTCCTTTTTTTTTCCTCCCTTTTTGTTGTTTTCATCTTTCCTTATATATCAGTTCTTCCCACGTGCCAATTAGGAGGTTCCTCCTTGATACTTGTCCCATCAACCTTCCCCAAAAGTCTTTTCGTGGTGGCTGTAAAGGATCAGGGCTACTGTTCAGATGTCTCTTCCCCATTAATGCGGCCATGATGTTAGCTGCAGGATCATAAATGCGGTGGCAGCAGCCTTTTACCTAATATCTTGTCCTTACATTACATCCCTTTTGTAATGACCTCGCCCCAAATGTGTAGATATTGTCCGCTTTGGGGCCCATACCCCTCACAGTTTTGTTTTCCCCCAAAGCACACAGCAGTGGGAGAAAAGGCCTCTGCACATTAAAGGGAAGTCATTCCTTATAAACACATTTTCATGTACTTCCCTAGGCGATGTGGGATTCCATGGAATTCAAGACCCCCCCCCCCTTTTGGGTCACTACAATCCACCCTCCTTACGGGCACACGCGTCCTCGCTTGTGGGGCCCACACTTCCGGCTAGGGCATGGCTCTAATACCATCTGTAACGACCCAAGGAAAAGCGCTAGCCACATCTGCGCTATACCTCAAAAGGACTAGTCACTATTGAGGCTCCTTGTAGTTGTTAATAAAGCCCAGATCTACCCAGTAAATCCCCGATGTGGGACTCATCACACATCCACACACATCACACAATTGATCAATCAAATTGGGGTATCACAATCTCCCCCACTTAAATCCCTAACGTCCTCGTTAGGGCCCACTTTGTGGAGTAGTGTCTCCGAGCCCACACGGGGTTACTGGGCCGGCTCTGATACCATATGTAACGACCTCGCCCCAAATGTGTAGATATTGTCCGCTTTGGGGCCCATACCCCTCACGGTTTTGTTTTCCCCCAGAGCACACAATACTGGGAGAAAAGGCCTCTGCACATTAAAAGGAAGTCATTCTTTATAAACACATTTTCATGTACTTCCCTAGGCGATGTGGGATTCCATGGAATGCAAGACCCCCCTCTTTTGGGTCACTACAATAAAAAGATGGAAGTGGAATTTGAAAGTGGGCCTATCCGGATAGGCCTGAGGGGTACTGACTCCTTGGCCCACTAAAGAGGAAGAAGCTCGTCTGTTCTTCTCGGACATTTCACTGCTCTGATAAGCTAGTGCCTGGTTACGCGAAGTGTATTATCTTATACACAACCGTAACCCATTTATTGCACGTGCCATGCCCAAGCTTCTTTTCCTCCAGTGGAGAGTCAATAAGGGCCCACACAATGCCCCACAGACACCTTTTCTTTCAAGGTTGTCCACTCTTGGAGTTCTTCAGTCCACCTTAATGCCCCCATATTGGGTCACAAGCCCACGTTACAAAGCTCGGCATTGTGATGCCCCAATTTGATTGATTAATTGTGTGATGTGTGTAGATGTGTGATAAGTCCCACATCGGGGATTTACTGGGTAGATCTGGGCTTTATTAACAACTACAAGGAGCCTCAATAGTGACTAGTCCTTTTGAGGTATAGCGCAGATGTGGCTAGCGCTTTTCCTTGGGTCGTTACACCTTTTGTCTTTGTAAATTAGGAAATTCCCTGAAAATACCAAGATTGACGTTCGAGCATTCACCGGGGTTGTTTCTTTGACAATCCGAACAGGCAAGACTCCTACAAGGAGCCTCAATAGTGACTAGTCCTTTTGAGGTATAGCGCAGATGTGGCTAGCGCTTTTCCTTGGGTCGTTACACCTTTTGTCTTTGTAAATTAGGAAATTCCCTGAAAATACCAAGATTGACGTTCGAGCATTCACCGGGGTTGTTTCTTTGACAATCCGAACAGGCAAGACTACTCGAACCAGCCTTTCCTTCTTTCTTACGTGCCTTATGCTTTAGGAAGGGGTTAGGCTGGGTTTGTTCCCTACGACCTGCGTCCTCGGACACAAGAGTCCTCTCGGACAGGCCCACGGCCCACTATCTGGCCTTGGGCTTTTTACCCCTACAGAAAATATAAAAAATACTTTAATTAAAGATAAAAACCATAATGAAAATATCAATATTTGTAATCCCTCTCTTTCCTTCCTCTCCTAATCCCCAAATCAAAGCCCATGTCATAGAAGTTCATAGTCATCATGGCTAATTAAGGAGGTTACCTTCACAGCTCATCGTTGTTCAATAAATTGTAAGCAAATATCAAATTCTAGATTCTGACTTATTTGCTTTTCTTAGCTTCTTCTTCTTCTTCTTCTTCTTCTTCTTCTTCTTCTTCTTCTTCTTCTTCTTCTTCTTCTTTTCCATTTTTCAATTGATGTAAAATTTGAAGCTGGTGAATCGTACTAGCGAACAACGTGTTTTTGAGTTAATGTTGTTTATTAGGAGAAATGAAGAACATTTACGCTTGGTTTTTTCTTAAACTTAGGGCTATATGATTGGGAATTATTTTTCATGTGTTTTTGCTTTGGCTTAGTGTTTTGGTGTTATAATTTTATCATGTTTGCTTCTTTTATGATTGCATAGGTTTCTTCTTTTGAGCATGCCTTTAGCTCTTTGTAATTTTATTCTATGTTTCTTACCATTGCTGATTGGTGTATGGTTGGTCTTATTGCAACTTTGGTACTTCTTGTTAACTAAATAATAATTCAACTATTTCAATAAATTGTGTTAAAAATTATGTATATTTGTTTCATTAGTATAAAACTAGTGTGTAGTTTCATGTATATGCACGGGTACAATTAAAAACAATCACAATTATACGATTCAAACTATATTTTTTTTAGAAGAAGTTCAAATTATATATAGTATTAGCTTACACTTTTTTTAAACCATACATTTTTAAAATGTGTAATGGTTATATATATATATATATATATATATATATAATTTAGAATTTAATTGGTTTTAGTCTCTTCATTTTTTGCACCCTATAATTCATTTGCCACAAAAATTAAAAATTTAGATGAATGCGCGGCGGAAAATTGGACTCCAACTGAAATTCAATTTAGAATCTAATTGGATTTTTATGAGCTTTGGCTTTTAATATATATATATATATATATATTACATTATAATGATGCAATATTTTTATGAATAAAATTATAATTTATGTGATTATTCAAAATATAAAGTCACTACTAATGTTTTTTTTTTTTTTTTGTTAAAAAAAAAGGATCTTATGATCCATAGCCTCCTACAATCTAATCCAACCCCCAACAATCCTAAATAGGATCTCGACTTTAGAAACTTTACTCACATGTCTAAGCTCAATAAACCATGATCAACCTACTTTGATGACCCACTCGCATATTTGAGTTTGGTAAGTTACGATCTCAACTCTATCATTCAACACCAACCATGAACCAACTCAATACCCATTGGCGCAGCTTGGTGACTATCCTTGCTCACTCGACTTTGCCTTTTCCATCTCCACAACCACCACAATAAATTTGGTTCTGTGTGGATTTTCCCCCTACCGAAATTGGTCAAGCTCAACCCTAGCATGATTTTAGCTCTACCATACTCGTTGGTAGCAACAGCCAATGGGCAACAATAATCTCGAACAAACCAAAAGGATTCAATAGGGAAGGCCAAATATTGCAAAATTTATCCTCTATATTGATTGCATACTTGGCAAGGATTAAAACAATCCATTAATAGAGATCCTTCAAAAGAAATATGTAAGTAGCTCACATAATTCATGATTGATTTGGCACACTGCATTCATATGGAACAAAAAATAAGAAAAGTACATTATTTAATGATAATTCCTCTTTATGTCAAAATATTAATTAATTTTTTGCATGAACGAGATTCAAAGTTTCAAACTTTTGTCCCTTGTTCAACTACAATGAATTTTACCAATTAAGCTAACTTAAAATCACAAATTATTTTTTAATTTAATAAAGGAAATTTTAAACTTAGAGCTAATTACAATTTACCCACTTGTGGTTTGGCCGAAGTTTAAGTTGCCTACCCGTGGTATGAAATTTGGTACTTTACCCACCTGAGGTTATCTCAGTTAAGGTTCTGTTACCCTGCTTCTGTTAAAAATTGGGATAAATATGTATTTATGCTCTCTTTTATGTCTCTCTCCTCTCAAAACATTAAAAAAAAAATAAAAATAAAAATAAAAGAAAACAAGATTAAAAAGTGAGAGTTTTGTAAAAATTCCTTCATTCATTTTAAGCAACCAACGAAGCTATAGCATCTAAAGCTTAAATCAAACCAAAAAATACTCCGACTATTCACTAATTAATAGAAGAAACCCCTCGCTTGTATATTTTAAAGAAGAATAGAAGGTGCGAGTATCACACTATTCACTACTGACAGTTGAGAAAATGGAAGAGGAAGAGAGTTGTGATTCTACTATCTAAGGGGAAAGAAGAAGCCCAACTTCAAGAGACAACAACTATGAATATTCAAACCCCAATAATTCTGAAGAAGAAGATGAAGAAGAATAAAGCAATAATCATCAAACCAAACGCCGCAAACATGCACCACTAATCCTAGTAGATCGAATCACCACCTTACCTCTCTCCACCATTAAAGCTTAAAGGGGTTTGTTATGGCTTTTTAATTCAAGATGATGGTGATAATATTGTTACCTATTATAATCTATCATGGACTATGTTGAATATCATCTCTCTAGGAACAAACCCAGCCTTCTTCTTAGGTCAGCTATGGCATTGCAACAAATATGAAGTTTGATTTTTTTTTTTTTTTTTTTTTTGTGGGTATTTTTGGGTTTGATTTAAGCTTTAGACGCTATATCTTCGTTGGTTGCTTAAAATGGATGAGGGAATTTATTTTTCATGGAAATGATTCTTGACATAAGCTTTTATAGTGGTGGTAATGTTTGTTCATAATTTTTACAAAATTCTCACTTTTGATTTTTATTTTTTTTAAATGTTTTGAGAGGAAAGAGATATAAAAGAGAGCAAAAATACATATTTGATCCCATTTTTAACAGAGGTGGGTAACAAAACCTTAACTGAGATAACCTCAGGTGGATAAAGTGCTAAATTTCAAACCATGGGTAGGCAACTTAAATTTTGGCCAAACCGCAGGTAGGTAAGTTGTAATTAGCCCTTAAACTTAAGTGTATATAACATCGTATCATTTCCTGCAATACCTACCCAGTGTGATTACCCCCTCTTCGCTCACAAATATTTTTTTTACCATTTTTACTTTTTTAACTTTTTTATTCAATGGTTTAAATTAAAAGTTGTTTTTTTTACCTCTCAATCTCAACTATTTATAGTTATTGCACTAGGGTCTCAATCATTTTAAAACAATATGGGTCTGTTTAGTAAGAGATTTCTAATAACATTATTTGTATTTTTTGAAAATACGTGTAGATGAAAAAGTGTATGAAAATACGTATAATATTGTTTAAACACTGAAAATAGTTGTTAACAATGATAGACAAGCCTTATTTGTTTTTAGCAACAAATAATTACAGCCCTATTTTCCCAAATAGGGCTATAATTAATCAAATTACAGGAAAAAAAAAAAAAACAAAAAAAACCTCACATGTGTGAATCTGTTCTCCTGAGTTTGATTCCCATCGTCCAACACTGCCATTTTCAAAATCACACCAAAATTTTCACCAAGTGTCCTCCACGCAGTCTTTCCACATTTCCCAGGTGTAAAACCTTTTTAGGCTTTTTAGCTTTTTACTTATTTATTTCGATACCCTTTTTCTTTTTGTACCGTGTCCTTCTGTTATTTTTCACGTTTTCTACTTTTTATTTATGTAATTATTTTTTTTCTTTTGAGAAAATTTATGTAATTATTATTATTTTTTTGAAATTAATTTATGTAATTATTTTAATAGAACACGTTATCTTTTTAAGTTTTAACGCTATAAAATGACACCCGCCAACTCTACTTTTCAACCCACTCTCACAGTGTCACGGTCTCACTCTCACTGCAAACAAGAATCTGAAGAAGGCCTCCAAAAACAGGTTCTGATTTCTGAAACCATCTTCTTCTCTTCCACCTTCTATCGCACTCCTCAGTAAAGAAAGAATTACTCCCTTTTCCTCATCATCGTTGTCATCTTCATAACCAGGGTCTTCACTCTCTGTTCCTTGGAGTGATTGAAATATTTTTTGGATTCTCTTACTAAAATGGCAAAGGGTGTCAAATTTTTGAGTTCTTGGATTGAGGTTGCACTTGCCCTTCTCATTTAATTTCTCCCAATAAGCTTCCCATTTTTCCTGTATTGGAGACAATTACTGAAGAAGAGGCTGAAGAATGCAACAAAGACTCCTAAAATATTGGAGTGTGCTTTTTTTTTTTTTTTTTTTTTTTTCTTCTTATTGAATTTTGTGGATTTGTTCATACCCTTCAAATATATATTTTAAAGGTAGCGAATGGGCATGTAAGTTTTGAAGTTCATCCTATCCAAAAAAAAAAAAAAAATTGTATGTCTTGTAGCAATTCCTTCCTCTGCAATTTCCAATTTTTCTTCCTTACAGCTTTCCTTAATAAAAGAACTTACAACATCTCTTAGCCCTTAAAAATAAAAATAAAATTATAATCATGGGAAATATGTGCTTCTACTTCAAAAAAAGAAAGAGTCATGGGAAATATCATATATGGGCCAATTGCGAATTAAATTACTCTTGAAAGTTGGAAGAGAAATAGCCAAGAAGATGAGTTAATTCTATCCCCTAAACTTTTCATGTGCAGTTTTTTATTTATATTTTAATTTTATGTGAGGGAGTGCTACCAACATTTTTCTAGCTAGGGTTATAATTTTTTTTAAAAAAAGATTTAATTACATGTTAAACACTATATTTTAAGGTTGTATGAAATTAAACCTTATAATTTTAAAAGCTTTAAATTGAACCCTAAAGTATAGAACAATTACAGAATTTTAAAATTTTTAAAATTGTAACAATTTAAACCTTTTTTTTTATATTCTGAGTCAATGATTCAATTTGATTCTAAAAAAAATTATATGGTTTCATTTGTAGTAATCTTAAACCTCACAAATTAATTGGAAACTTTTGAAAGTATAAAGTTTTATTTGAAACGAAAGATAACAAAAATGTCTTGCCCAATCTTACTTGCTCTCTTCTTACTCCACCATGATTGAGTTTCCTTTGCTTTGAAAGGGGATTGGGTCGAGGACAAGTTTGTTATCGTCATCTACCAGCAAAAAAATTCATTTGATGCTCATCTAGCTAATATTGTTGGTCAATGTTGATCTTAATTTTGAAGAATTATCAAAGGTTTTAGCCAAGATCATCCTTGAGATTTGTGTACTTCAACCAATTGAAATATATATGGTTGCTTAAACCATCACTCACTATCAATGAATTTTGATAACCTACTCACAGCTTTGACTTCAACAAGCCATGTTCGATGTACATTGAAGACCTATTCACAATTCTACTTGGCAAGTTGCACTCTTGAATTCGCTTTTTGACACCAACCAACCTAATTCACTTTGGGATGAATTCGAGACCGTTATTGCTTACTTTGCTTTATTATTGTCATCTCTACCATGATCAATTTGGTTTGATGGGGATTTCCTTCACACCTTAACCAAAATTGATCGAGTCTAGTTCAAGCGAAATTGACCAAATTTAAATTCAACACTGTATTACAAACCATATAAAAATAACTTATGACCATTTAGCAACTCAACTTTGAATCTTTGATGGTGTTTGTAGAATCTATTTTAATTGAATGTGAGCATAAACTATAAACTTAATAGGGTATGTCAAAGTAAGTCATGACAACTAGTTGTAGTTCAATTGACAATTCCTAATATTTTAAATTGAGACATCCATGATTCAAATCCTCTCACTATCAATTTTATGTGTTTAATGAGAGAGAGAGAGAGAGAGAGAGAGAGAGAGAGATCATTTTTTTCTTTAAAAACATTTGTAATCATGCTTAGCACCAATTAAGCTATCCATTTATAGTGATCCTACAAAATAAGGGTATTTATGAAGGCCATAACTTTAGTTATACCTCTAAAATTTTAAGTTTCATTTATCATTAAATTTTATTCATTATTTATTTAGGCAAAATAGTACTTCCTTAAAAGAAGTCAAATATGGTAATAGAAATAAGTTCATCCAAACTAAAAAAACATATCAACTAACTCATTTGTTAAGACGTGTTTATCGCTTTGTATATCGTGTTCACTTTATAATTATTATTCTCTATTATTATGCTAAGATATTAATTAATTTTTTTTTATAGACGAAAATTGCACTTCAAATATTTTATTCGACAACAAATTTTATCATCTAAGTTAATTAGAACATATTATTTATTTATTTATTAAATTGATAAATATATATATATATATATATATATATATATATATATATATATACTTACAATCTAAATATGCATATGACATCCCACCTTAAATTTGTTAAAATCAAATCTTTTTTTTTTTTAGTGCCAAATTGTTAAAATGAAATCTTACCTCTAAGAATTGACATGCACATGATAATGTCTGAAAATTTGTCAGACAAATATCTTAGCCTAGAAGGTCACGGGAAATGTCTAGAGCAACATGTTTTTTGGCTTCTTGTGCCACCAATAATTAAATCCATATTTCCCCACGTGTAAAAACTTTTTGATGGGTTTTTGGCTTTTAGCTTTTTAATTATTGATTTATTTCGATGGCCCATATGGTGCCGCGTCCTCTCATTGTTCACGTCGTCGCTTTAAGGCTTATAAAATGACACACCCACCACCTACTTCAGTCTCAACCCACTAGTCTCAGTTTCTCACTCTCTCACCATAGCTAACAAGAACAACAACTTCAAGAAAGGTTCTGAAACTCTCATATACTCACATCTTCAATCTCACTTCTCCAGCAAAGGAAGAACTACTCTCTTTTCATTTCGTGCTAATTTTCACAACCAGGGTCTCTCTCTGTTTCCTTGACTCGGTTGAAAACTTTTGTGTTTGCGGCTTATTAAATCAACAGGACAACGCTATTTTCTTAGTTACTGCAATGGCAAAGGGTGTTAGATGTTTGAGTTCTTGGATTGAGGTTGCACCAACCCTTCTTATTATTTCTCCCAAAAAGGTTCCTAATTCTCCTGTATTGGAGACTATTACTGAAGAGGAAGCTGAAGAAAGCAACGAAGACTCCTAAATTATTGGAGTTTTTTTATTATTATTTAATTTTGTGGATTTGTTCGCAAACCTTTCAAATTATAAATTGGGTAGCGAATGGGACTGCAACTTCTGTAAGTTTTGTAGTTCATCATAAGTCCCAACAATCAATTTTGTCTTTGTACCAATGTCTTCCTCTGCAATTCCTATTTTTCCTCTAAAAAGTGGGGGCAATTAAATAATCTCTTAGCAAAAACCAAAGAGGAATTCAGTACCCACGGGAAATATGAGCCATTGGCTAATTCAACTATATATATGGTCGCACTGACTAATAATTAACTCGTTATATCTCATATTTTTCGCATAACTTTGGGAGGAAAGAAATTTAGGAAATATGGAGGAAAAATAAGCCCTCCATTTTCTTTTTGGCTCACTACATTTCTCTCCAATCAAATGATAGATTTCTTCATTCAACCTCTCTTTTCTCTTTCATTTGTCACTGTCTTACCTCAGATTTTTTTTTTTTTTTTATAAGGAAAGTTATATGCTTGTAACAAATTAGTGGTGCCTCCTATTTGAAGCACGTAAAAATCCACCGTCCATAAAAAACAAAGAATTTCCAATCATGAATCTGTTACGTCTCAATACAGTATGGATGTAGGTTTCATAGAATTGACAATGGGGACAAATATCTTAGTTGAGTGCTTCTAGAATATTTTTTTCCCCTAAATACACAAATATAAAAGTGATAACTTTAAACTTCAAAACTAAAATTGTTCATGGGTTAAATTGTAAGAAGAGGGTGCCCAAAAGCTTGCACACACATATATATATATATATATATATCACCATACTTTGCTATCAATATCCACAACAACTCACTCTATCGATATTAACCAAATGGTAGCTTTTTCTCTTTTGAAAGCTCTACTCACCTATTAGTAGAACTTACCCTTGTAAATCGACTTGCAACAAAAGGGTACTCAAAAAATTATATACATATTTCTAAACTTACACTTAAGCAATGTGGGATACTAGGATCATAATATATATATATATATATAGAGAGAGAGAGAGAGAGAGAGAGAGAGAGAGAGAGAGAGAGGACTCATATTTGGGATTGGCAAACCATGCACGACATATGTCAAATATCCACTCATGGATATGCTTGGAAAGTTGCACTACGTTATCGCCTAATCTGCGTTGTAAATGCCATCCCCACCATGAAATGTTTGGTTTGGTGGAGATTCCCCCCCCCCCCCCCCCCCCTGGCGCGCCTTGACCAATATCTATGAAGTTTAATCCTAGCATTATTTTTACCTGACTAGAATCATAGTATCATCAAGTAGTGGGCAACAATAATCTTGCACAATCTAAGGGTCCGTTTGGATACCGCTGAAACTGAAAACTGAAAACTGAAAAACACTGTAGCAGAATAATTTTTAAATGTGTAAATAGTGTAGTGGGACCCATTTTTAATGAAAAAGTTGCTGAAAAGTGGTATTTTGTGGGTCCGTGAACAGTAAAAAAGAGAGGAAAAAGTCAAAAATTGCGGCTACTGTTCATGAACAGTAGCCGCACAGTACCGCACAGTACTAAAAGTGGGCTGAAACATGAGCTCTTCCGGGGGAAAGAAAAAAAAAAAAAAAGAAGAAGAAGGAAGACGCGGAACGCAGACGCGTTCCGCTATCCAAACGTACACTAAGTATCATCAAGTAGTGGACAACAATAATCTTGCACAATCCAAATTCATATCTCCAAAGGGCTCAAATCTAAAACCAACCCTATAGCAAACCATATAAAAGTAAATCTTGACCAAGGTTCAAGTGATAACCTAATTACAAAAGTTTTGCAACTCAGGTGAAATCTCTAATACTATATTTGGGAAGGAGAGCAAGGAAGAGAGAGTTGGTATATATATATATATTCTTCTGTTTTGTTAAAGGGAAGAAGAGAAAGCCAATTAAATAAGTTCCTCTGGGACCCACATTTTGCAATCCATCCAAATCGGGTGGATTTGGAGTAAAGCAATGGAAAAAAAAAATAAGTGGACCCCACGTACATAACTACTTATGAACCAATTTTACATTTTTGCCCATAACTTTTATTCATATTTTGCATTCATGTGGGCGTAAAAGTAAAATGACATATTTTTCTTTTGGTTTCCTTTCTCTTTGCAAACCAAAAGTGCATTCTTTTCTTTTCTCTTCTCTTCCCCTCCCTATTTCCAAACATACATTTAAGAAAATGGTTTTCATTCCTTTTTCTCCCTCATCTCATCCGCTTTCCTTTTACTCATCTCTCTTCTCTTCTCGATCCCTCGTTTGCAACCAAACATAAATTCCAATCCTCTTTTTCTTTTCTTTTTTGCAGTGATTTAGAGTTTTAAAAAAAAGTATTAAAATTGAATCTTTTATGCATTTTTAGAAAAGTATTAAAATGAAATCTTAAGTAGGAAACGGGAAATTTCAAAGCAATATGTATCATGTCTACTAGAGTCCTTCACACTTCCCATATTTCCCACGTGTAAAACTTTTGGGTGAGTTTTTACTTTAGCTTTCAATTATTTTATTTCAATAGCCCTTCTGGCTTTTGGTACCGCGTCCTCTCACTGTTCACGACGTTGTCCTATGAACGCCTATAAAATCACATGTCCACCTACTTTACTCTCACCCACAGCTCTCAATTTCTCACCCTCTCAAGTCTCAACTATCAAGAACTCCTCTCTTATACCCCATCTTCGATCTCACTTCTCCAGCAAAGGAAGAATACTCCCTTCTCATAATCTTGTTCATCTTCATAACCAGGGTCTCTCTGTCTCCTTGGTACGGTTGAAATTTTTTTTGTATTAGCAGGACAAAGCGATTCTATTAATTACTACAATGGCAAAGGGTGTCACATATTTGAGTTCTTGGATTGAGGTTGCACCAGCCCGGATTATTTTTCCAAATAAGCTTCCTGTTTCTCCTATATTGGAGACAATTATTGAAGAGGATGCTGAAGAATGCAACGAAGACTCCTAAATTTTTTTTTTTTTAATGAAATTCTGTAGATTTGTTAATACCCTTCAATTATAAGTTCTAAGGGTAGTGAATGGACTTGTAAGTTTTGTAGTTCATCTTAACCATCAGAATTGTCTTTGTACCTGTGTCTTCTTCTTCAATTCCAATTTTTGTCTTCTAAGTAATCTTTTTAGCATAAACAAATAGAGGGTTACAATCACGGAAATATGGGCCTTTTGCTAATTAAAATTTTCTTCAATCATGGACAAGAAACGATCAAAGAAGAACCTTAATTGTTACTACATGAATTGAACCCCATTAATGTTGCAGGTGATTAAAAATCCACTCAAGGCCATAAAAAAACCAAGAATATATGAACTATTAGTCTACACCAATACCAATACCATATGGATCTTGCTGGGTTTCCCCAAGATTGACAATTGGGATAGATTTTATTGATGTTTGTTTATAGAATCTATTTAGCTGAATGCAAGCACAGTCAATGAACCCAAAATGGATCTTGTTGGTGAAAAGGAAAATTTTAGTTAATTTCACTTGAGAGCTCCGGGGGCTAGTGGGGTAGGTGGAATTGAGGTGGAAGAGGAGCTCTAAAGCAATTTGTTTCTATGAAACCAGATTTGATCACATACAACTGCAATTAGAGTAAAGGAAAGGGCCTTTTGCAATAGGATTGAGAATAAATTTGACCCAATTAGCTGGGCAGCTTAGAGGGATCTTTATCTATATGGATTGACCATGGGGAAGATCGCCACACTAACTGAGCTATGTGGCACATTGAGTGAAGATGTATGGAGTTGTTTCCCATACTATTTTCCAGGTAATGAGTTTGTGGCAGGGCTGATTTTGGCTTTTCATTTTGAAATACCAGTCAGATTTTGACAAGGGACCATAGGATTCAAATATTTGTTTTTGGTCTGTAAGGTATGCCGATTTTACAAAATTAGCTTGCTGCTATTATGGGCCCAAATGGATATTTAAAATTTCTCCAATAGTTTGAGTCTTTGTGAATCAAAAAGTGTAAAGAGCTTATCCATGTCCCACTAAAAAGTGTTTGGATTAATAGGATTAGATACTCCGTAGATGCTTGGTAGTTCTTGGATTGGAGTGAGAGGGATAGAGTTTTCCATATTGGGGATCTAGGGAGAATCTCAAATTTAAGGCTCTTTGAAAAGAAATTTCTAATAAGGTTGTTTAGGTGTTGTGAAAATATATGTGGGTTAAGAAGTATTATAAAATACGTGTTTTGGTACTGAAAACTGTTGTTTAAATAATCATACCAAACAGGCCTTAAGTTACTTTCGATCTAAAAATTATATGACATTGCATCTTAAATTTGTTAAACTCAAATCATTACTATAAGAATTGATCACATACATGATCATGTCTGAAAATTGTAAGAATGATATCTTAACATATAAGGTCAAAGGAATCTAAAGCAATATGTTTCTGGGCTTCTTGCCACCAATAATTACAGCCACGAATATTTTACTTTGAGTCCTCCACACTTCTCATATTTCCCACGTGTAAAAACTTTTGGATGAGTTTTTTAGCTTTTATTTTTTCGATGTCTCTTTTGGTACCGCGTGGTCTCATTGTTCACGTTGCCGTTTTAACGCTTATAAAAAATCACACGTCCACATACTTTGAACTCTCAACTCACAACTCTCATTTCTTCTAATTCTCTCTCTCACATCTTCAATCTCACTTCTCCAGCAAGGAAAGGGCTACTCACTTTTCATTATTAGCAGGACAAAGCTATTCTTCAATGGCAAAGGGTGTCAGATTTTTGAGTTCTTGGATTGAGGTTGCACCAGCTCTTCTTATTTCTCCCAATAAGGTTCATATTTCTCCTGTATTGGAGACCATTACTGAAGAGGAAGCTGAAGAATGCAAAGAAGACTAATAAAATATTGGAGGGGGTTTTTTTTTTTTTAATATAATTATTTTTTGGGTCCTTCCTTAAATTTTGTGGATTTGTTCGCAGACCCTTCAATTATTAATTGGGTAGCGATGGACCTGGAAGTTTTGTTGTTTATCCTAACAATCACATTTGTCATTGTAGTTTGTACCAGTGTCTTACTCTGCAATTCCAATTTTCCTCTAACAAGTGGAGCAATTTAATATAATCTCTTGACAAAAAAGAATATAATCGTGGGAAATATGGGCCATTTGCTAATCAAATTTCTCTTCTATCATGGACAAGAAATCTAAATTGTGAGACTTAATTGTTACTAGATCAATTGAACTCCGCAGGTGATTAAAAATCCACTCAAGCCCACCAAAAAACCAAGAGTTTGTGAACTATTATTAGTTTACCATCAATACCAATATCATATGGATCTTGCTGGGTTTTCCCAAGATTGACAACTGGGACAGATTTTATTGATGTGTACATTTGTCATTGTAGTTTGTACCAGTGTCTTACTCTGCAATTCCAATTTTCCTCTAATAAGTGGAGCAATTTAATATAATCTCTTGACAAAAAAGAATATAATCGTGGGAAATATGGGCCATTTGCTAATCAAATTTCTCTTCTATCATGGACAAGAAATCTAAATTGTGAGACTTATTTGTTACTAGATCAATTGAACTCCGCAGGTGATTAAAAATCCACTCAAGCCCACCAAAAAACCAAGAGTTTGTGAACTATTATTAGTTTACCATCAATACCAATATCATATGGATCTTGCTGGGTTTTCCCAAGATTGACAACTGGGACAGATTTTATTGATGTGTACATTTATGGGATCCTATTTAGCTGAAAGCAAAGCACAATCAATGAACCCAATAGGACATGCCAAATACTGCCAAGCTAGTTGGCAGATTAGAATGGAGATCCTACATAAGGATTATGTGAGTTCCATAAGTCACGATCGATCTGAATCTTTACATTTCAAAAGGGGGTTCCTTAAATTTCAAGGACATAATTTCTCATTGACTAACACACCTATAAAAGAGACCTCAAAAAAAAAAAAAAAAACCAAACCAAAACAAAACAAAGCAAAGGAGAAGTGTATTGAAGACAATATTGGGGCATTCATGATCTGCTTCGATCTGGCACAGCTGAAACAGCTATAAAGGCCATTACTTTTTGTGATTATCTTCTTAAATTTTAGATTCCATTCATCACACATGGGACACATCACATGTCACACTAGAATTGAACAAATGGGCCCAATTCTCGCTTATAATCACTGAATCCAGCCCCATTTCTTTAACGCGTGGCTCTGAAATCTCAGCACAAAAATTCAAGTACGTTTCCTTACCGAAACTTCAAGACAAAGTTAACCCTTTTTTTTTTTGGAGGCTTCCCCATAGTTCTCTAAACATGTTTTTAATGAAGTTCCTTGTAGTTTCTACTTTCTACTTTCTGCTACTATTACCATGGAAAAATAACAGTGATAGAATAGTAATCAATCAATAAATGGTAAAGTAGACCGTGTACAATAATTCTTGCTTTGTGCGTGAAACGTGGCAACATAACAACCATAGGAATTTCTTCTCTTGTCTTGGTCTAGCCAAGGGTCTTTTTCTATGTATCAGGATAATAATAACGATGATTAGAGATAAGCATAATTAACTAATAATTCTTAGTTCTAGAATCATAAATTATTTCACAATTTTTTGCCATAATTTTAAATGATAGCCTATTATTTACACATTAACTCACAATTTTTTTTCTATTACTCATACTCTATCACATCGCAGTTAAAATAAAAAATAATGAAATAAGTATTATACCAAAGAAATTGTAAAATAAATTATGGTCCTAAATCTTTTCTAATAATATTTAGAATTTGGTTACACAAAAATAAGTATAATGATTGATGGCGGCTGGGCCAAGAAAACGTGGCCAAAAGTGAGTGGTTGAGAATGTAGGGGAGGTGTGAGGTGGGGCTGAGTTGGACTGTTTTTAGGAGGTCGGTGGTGATGGTGAATGAAAATTGAATTATTATTGAATGAATTATCAATTGGTCGGTTAAGTCACGCCTGTAAAACATTGTCACGATATTCACAGTACTCATGTGATTTTTAGACCTGTCCATCGCCTACAATGTTTTAATGGTAGGTCCACAGCCTAAGTTGGGGGACACGTGTTAGCCTATGAGAGACTTTAAAATTGAACTTTCATGACTTTCGTTGTTTGGCTCCGCCACATTTCTACGACGAGGGCCCCATTTTGGACGGAAAACACTTTGTGCTTTGTGGGGATCATGATCGCCCAAACTTAATATTTCTTTGAACTTCGCATTCGCAACAGATATAAGGTTATGATCATTTTGATAACAATCATCTCCAAATTATAAATGCATATATTAAGCGTAGCCTCTACTTTTTACATCACTATTTTATTTAAAACTATATTTTGGTTTTCACAATAATTAAAAATCATGACTTGAAGGACCAAATTTTCATCCACCCCGCTATGGACTCATGGGATTCTTAAACCATTTCATGGATAAAGAATGGATTACCTTAGTTAAATTGGGATATTAAATTTTGAAGATGTTTAAATTTTATACCCTGAAGTTTTAGAATTTAAATTTTACCTTTAAAGTTTAGAGGTGATTAGATTTTATAACTTAACATTTTAAAATTTAAATTTAATTCTTTAAATTTTAGGTTGTTTAAATTTTACTTCATAAAGTTTAAGGATGTAATTTGTAATTTATTCAAAAAAATAATTTATTTTTGTCTAAAATTTCGTAACTTAGTATGTGTTTGGTAATCGATTATAAATTAGTTTTTTCCTTAAATTAGTTATTGTTTGTGAGTCACTCAGCTTTATTTCAAATAATATGAGTTTTAATTATTTTTTTAAAATAAATAAACTTTTAACGTTTTATCTCATATTATACGAATAAACTAAAATAAATAAATAATTTCATACAAACACTTAGTGATAAAAATAAAAAACTTTTCTTTATTATAAAAAACTATGAATTGAATCATCTCTCATCCTTATTATATCTATCCAATTATTTAAAAACTAAAAAAGATATTCTTATATGTTAATAAGATATTAGTTAATGTCATCTCACAAGTCACAATTAAAACAGCATTATATATTTGTTGAGTGTTTTTCACGGTTGATCCAATTAGTGGCGGTGTAATGATAAAATTTTTATTAGCACGATAAGACCTTGACTCAAAACAATATTCATTCTTTTTTGTTTTTGTTTTATATTATGCCTTACCTAAAATCATTAGAAAGAAAAACCACAATAACAAAAAAAAATAATAATATTGCCATTAGAAATTCCTGTCCTCGGTTAAAGACATGACATAAGATAATTGAAGAAAGTTCTAGTAATCAACTTAAAAAAAAAAAAGAAAAAGAGAAAACAATGGTGAAAATGAAAGAAAAGAAATTCCTACCTAAAAACCCATGTGACGTGATAATCTTTGTCGATACTATGAAAATAGTGTCGAAATTTGTAGTGACTCTTAGAACTCTACTCAAATCATGTTTAGCAGAAGCGAATCAGAGTGAGCCAGAGAAGCACACGGAAAAGTGTAGTTCCAGTACAACATAAATTGACACAATTTTTACCACAACTATCTTATACATACAATTATAACAAACTATTTGCCACTTGTACATGGGTACATATTTTTTTCGTTACCGTTCACAGATTATTACATAGGCAGTTGTGGTACAAATTGTATCATTTCATGTGGCTCAGAATTTTTCGACAGACAATTTTACCAAAAAGGTTAGGTAGGGATAGTGGGATACATCTGAAAGTGAAAGAAACTAAAATTAGCATGATGGGGCGGCAAAGCTAAGTTTATTAATTAACTAGCTTGCTCAATCCAAAATCTCCCATATATAATACCCCCCTGAGCTCCTCTACTTTCCCATCAACATTCAACAACACTAGCTTTAGAACTCTCTCTTACTTGCTCATCATCTCCTAGCTCTCTCTCTTCTTCTGTCACTACTACTCACCCTAGCTTTTAGCTATGGCTGCCAAGGATATTGAAGGGTTCCCATCTAAGGACTACCATGACCCACCACCAGCACCATTGGTTGATGCTGAGGAGCTTACACAGTGGTCCTTCTACAGGGCTATAATTGCTGAGTTCATTGCCACTCTCTTGTTCTTGTACATTACTGTGTTGACTGTAATTGGATACAAGAGCCAGACTGCTGACCCGACTGCTGATCAGTGTGGTGGTGTTGGAATTCTTGGAATAGCTTGGGCCTTTGGTGGCATGATCTTTGTGCTTGTTTACTGCACAGCTGGTATCTCAGGTGGGTTCTCTATCAAATATTCTTAATTTTGACTATGAGAATTGTAATTCAGTGGGATTATATAGTTATGATTGAGAATTTGGGTTTGAATCTCAGTTCTCAGAAGAAGAAAAAAAATCATAACTTTAAATTCATTTAATTTTTCTAGATTTTGTGATCTCCTAAAAATTGAATAAGATTTATTGAAAGTATGAGAAACATATTTATAATATATATATATACATATATATATATATATATGTTATGCGATGACATGCAGATTCCGATTTCTATAATTAAACAAAAAAGAAACAGATATGTGAGTTATAGCTTTGAGCTTATAGTTAATTGTACTAAATTATGCTGTAATGCAACATTATCTTCACATAAAAACATTATAATTTTTTTTAATTTTACACCCATCAAAACCTATTACCTTTACAATTACGAAAAAAAAATTATGAAATTTATTGTGTTAAAAAAATTTGTGATTTAGTGTGATAATAGACTTATTGTTTTTACAAATATAACATGTTAATGTGACACTTTCAAATTTCTATAATTTATATATATATATATATATAAAAAAAAAAAAATCAAAGCAAAGATGGGAGCTATATAGCATATAGAGAGAGGGCTTACGGTTTTTACTAAATTGGGCAGGTGGGCACATTAACCCTGCGGTGACATTCGGGCTATTCCTGGCTAGGAAGGTCTCGCTGGTTAGAGCCATATTGTACATGGTAGCTCAGTGCTTGGGAGCCATTTGCGGATGTGGGCTTGTGAAGGCATTCCAGAAGGCTTACTACCACAGGTACGGTGGTGGGGCCAACGAGCTCGCTCTTGGATACAGCAAGGGCACCGGATTGGCCGCCGAGATCATCGGTACCTTTGTTCTTGTTTACACTGTGTTCTCTGCCACTGATCCAAAGAGAAATGCAAGGGATTCCCATGTTCCCGTAAGTAACCATATCCAACTTTACATTTTGTCAAGGAACAATGTTAAGGCATTCTAGGAATTAGGTGTGTTATGATTCTCAATTGAATTGATCAATAAGCCACATGTTTCAATTTATTAGTTGTCTTTACGGAATGATGTGTTGTATTGTGTTTAATACAGTCACAATGATTGAATTTAATTGGATACCTAAAGTCCAACATCTAAGAAATTAAGACAATCGTTTGAAAGGCAAACCTAATGTACGACATCTAAGAAACTGACGGAAGTGGAAATGTGTTCTTATTGGTAAATATGTGAAAATGAGGAGTTCTTGAACTTTCTAAAAATGAATTGTGTCTTCAAATTGAAGTTAATTTGAGCAAAATAATTATTTTTACTTCAATTCGATTATAATTAATCTTGTTTTTGTATCAATCAAAGGTCTTGGCACCACTTCCAATTGGATTTGCTGTCTTCATGGTTCACCTTGCCACCATTCCAATCACTGGCACTGGTATCAACCCCGCCAGAAGTTTCGGGCCTGCAGTGATCTACAACGAGGATAAGGCATGGGATGACCAAGTATGCACCTAGCCCTTTATATTTGTTGTTGCAAAAGTAAATTTTCATTTATGTTACATAGTGGTGCTAAGTGCTAACTTAAAATTGGTTTTCATGTAATTTACAGTGGCTTTTCTGGGTCGGACCATTCATCGGTGCTGCCATTGCTGCATTCTATCACCAGTACATTTTGAGAGCAGGAGCTATTAAAGCTCTAGGGTCCTTCAGGAGCTCTTCAGCCATGTAAACTACCAAATGGTGTTTCTGGTAATGAGGTTGGTTCAAAGAGGAATGGCATTTTCTATGGTCAGGGAGGGAGGCTTTTGGAACCGTGGAATTTGTACATTGTGATGTCAAGGCAAAGAATGCCCTGTTGTCTTTCTTTTGTGTCCCGGGTACTCGTTTTAAATGTGCCCAAAATGTTGTTGTCTATCCTATTTTCCGTTTGACAATGGTGTACTCGTAATGTTATGTTGAATTTTATGAGCAACTGCTTTATGTTACTTTCTGTTTATCACTCTTTTTATAACTGCATTTGGAAAATCAACATTTATAAAGAGCAGTCCATTAATTAGTTGCTATTAATGCAAAAACGGAGTATACTGCTTTATAATTAAAATGGTATATTGTATTGAATATAGTAGTAATTATTCTACTTAATTCTAGAACGAGGACATGGTCATTCCACTGTACTTTTCACATGCACTATAATACTCCTATAAGGTTCTCTAGATGTAATGAGTCGGCAATTTTATATCAAAGAAGTGGGACATTAAAACTGAACTTTTAGGAAGAGGGTCATTGTTTGAATAGTTTTAAGTATCCCAGTTTTTTATTTTTATTTTGAGAGAGAGAGAGAGAGAAAGAGTTTCATAATTTATAGCATCCGCTTTTGATGATATAGAGCTCCTGATGATATAGAGTAAGACAAAAGATTTGGACTCATGGATAATGTGTATAAGATACTTTCTCATTAATTTGCAATAATTCATTCCTACTCATTTAAGGTTCTCTAGATGTAATGAGTCGGGCAATCAATTTTTGTCATTGTTTGAATAATTTTAAGCATCCTAGTTTTTTTTTTTTTTTGAGAGAGAGAGAGAGAGAGTTTCACAATCTATAGCATTCGCTTCTGATAATAGTGTTTTATCATCAGACCAAGACATTAATCAGTTTTTGATGTAGACAGAAATTAAAATTCAGATATCTTATTCAACTATCAGAGACATTACTAGTAGAGCTAACTGAAACCCACTTTAAGTATCCTGGTTAAGCTCAATAATATGAGCTTGTAACTAAATAGGACATTAAAGTAGTTGAATCTAAGGTAGAATAATTAAGTAAAGTATTAAAGTAATTGAATCTAAGGTAGAACTGGATCTCGTGAGGTCATGGCACAAGATCCTCCATGGTTCTGGATGCCATAACAATGGAATGTCGTCTCACCTTCATTGAGTTAAAGGGCACTTCATCCACCATGGGTGGGTAGCTTTCCATATCAAAAGAAGCATCCCAACTCATTTTTTTCTCTCCTAGACATGGGTTGTATAGGAAAATACATCGAGTCCTTTAGTCAATAGTTTAAGAGACCTCTTTCTTTCTTTTTCTTTTTCTCTTTTTTCTTTTTTTTTTTAAGAAAATTTTAAAAGCCTTCTAATTTAACTGTACTTTTTATTATTTTTCCACAAAAAACGATTAGGATAAAAAAATTGCTTTTTGACAACATGAGCTTAAATCCTATTAATTACAACAAAATGATTTTTCTTACCGAAAAATAAGCTAGAAGCCTAGAAAGGCATAAAAGACCCTCAAATAATTTAATTTACAACAATTATTTTATGCACCAACTAGCATTTAATTAAGTAGATAAACACGTAATAAGTTTTTAATTGCAAAATATAGTATAGGACAAAAGATTTAGACTTATACATATAAGTTACATTCTCATTAATTTGCAATAATTTATCACGATGTCAGTATAAATTAGTTATATATTAAATGCTATTATATTTTAATTATAGTCATTCAAGCTCAAAAGATGAATCATATTAACAAACATTTTGGACAAAAGGAGAATCTTATTGTGGTGATTCTCAACTACGCATGAACACGACAAGGATAGAAGCCTAATATAATATGGACAAAAAATAACAAAGAGAATATATATATTTCTAAATCCAAATTCCAAAGAGGTATGAAAAATGTGTCTGGTCCAAGTAACAATTTGAAGAATGAAAATTTTATTATAATAGTGCACTAAAATGCACAATCACTGAGCTAATCATGTTGATAATTATATTACCGTCCATGTGATCTATCCAGCTGTCAGTAGGTATGTCAGCATTCATTAATTAAAAAAAAAAAAGATTATAATGATAATATCTACAACATAATCAACACTCAACACCCCGCATGATCTGTGTTGTTCAGTAGAGTATTTTTTTGTAGTGGCCATGTTAGAATTCACCACGTAACCACTAAACAAAATTGGGAAGCGTGGCCTGCTGGATTCTACCCATTTGATGTTGTTGGAGATGCTTCTGATTAGGACCAGTTCTACTAGACACGCTAGAATACAGATATGTGTTTAAAATTGAACACGTATCCGTATCTCAATGTGTCCAATGGAATAGGACACAAGCCTAACCTATATTACATGACTTAGAGCATTCGCATTCGAAATGCTAAATGCCATATGTAAGGTTTATTCAGCATTTTCCCTTTAAAAACCTCTCACATCTGGAATTGTAAATGCTCATAATTGTAATTTTTTTTTACAATTTTACTACAGTGCCAAGATTGTATAAGTTTATACAATATTTATTCTCTCTCCCTGAGACACTTTACTCTCTCTCTCTCTTTTTCATTTTTCTTTACCTTCCTTTTCGGCGTGGTTGTTCTATTCTCTCCTCTCCTCAAACCTAAAACTCTCGTGTGGTGGTGGTAGCGGTTGAGGTAGGCGTGGTCTAGGTCGGTGATCGATGGTGGTGTTGTGGCGGCATGGCAAGGTGGAGATCTGCGTGGCAGCGCAGTTGAGGTGGAGATCGGCAAGATGGGTTTGGGTGGGTTCTGATGGGGTTTTTTTGTGGTTGTATGGGTTTGTGGAGATCGGGTGGATTGTAACTGGGTCGGTTTGGTGGTGGTGTGGTGATTGATGATGGTTTAGCCGGGGAGGTGGGGGTTGCCGTGGGTGGTGAAGGGGTGGGTTTATTGGTATGGGTTTGGGTTTGCTGTCATGGGTTGCTTTTTTCTTTTTCTTTTTTTTTTGTGTGGTGTTGATGGTCGGAAAGGGGGGTGTTGATGGTCAAAGGGTGGTGTTTTTTTTTTTTTTTGTGGTGTTGAACAAAAAGAATGAGAGATATATTATTTTATTGTGTAGAAATATTATTTTAATTAATGGAATAGGAAAATAAAAGTTGGGATATTGGTAGTGTTGTAAAATGGTATGGTATAATTGATAAAGTAACTTTTTGAAATGGTAAAGTAAGATAGAGTAGTATTATGGGATGTGAATGCTCTTATATGTAACATGGAGAAAAAATATTATTATTATTATTATTATTATTATTATTATTATTATTACTTCCATAATAAAGTAACACTTTTTTTAGTAGAATACGGTCCGAAAAAACTAGAATTTCATCTGTAGGAGCCGAAGAAAAAAAAATATTACCATTTTAAAAAAAGAAATATAGTATCATAACTCAATTAATATATAAATATTCAAGCTAATATCTACTAACATAATACAAATAAAAGGAAAGACACAAACTTTTAACTCCTATTTTATAACACATTTCAACACAATCATCAGTTAAAATAATTGAAGTTCATGTTCTTTTCAATATTGAAAATCATTGCCATCTACAATGTAATTGATTCGGTATAAAAAATTTCATAGCAATTTTTAAAAACAAAAATTAAAAAAAAATATATAAAATCAAAAAGTTTGTTAGGAAATTATTTTCAATTTTATTGGGCCTAGTTGAAACAATATATATGGCCCAAAAATTCAAATTTGTAATTCGATTCTCCATCATTGGCAAATCAAATAAAAATCATATTTCTTAACTCATTATATGCTCACTAATCAATGTATACTCCTCTAATTAAAAAATTAATTAGTGTAGCCAAATGCCTAAGTAAAAATTAATTAAAAAAAAGAACCCAAATGCACTAACAAAAACTTTAAAAGTCCTCGATCTCCTTTGCTTACATATCACCAAAGTTCATATATTCAAGGCATTTGTTTCCAAAATTTTAAATGATGTTAGATTTGTAATATTTTTTTTGAAATTTTTTTTTGTTCGACTATCTTTGTGTAAGTATAATTCCATGTAGTATAATTTGAAAAGAAATTTGATATTTGGGTAAAAATCTGAAATATAATTTATGTTTCCTCAAAATTTAGAAGATTTAATATAGTACAATTCTAGTAACGTTTGTATTTTTTAAAAATATGTGTAGGTGAAGAAGTGTGTGAAAATATGTATAATGTTATTTAAATACTGAAAACTGTTGTTTAAACAACAATAACAAATGAGCCCTAAATCTAAATGGCATTGCATGTTCACGGGAAAAATACACCCTGTTACGGGTGTATGTTTTCTCACACTCACCGTTGGTGAGACCCACCAGCTGTGTGACCCACACAGTTGTGAGTGGGGAAATGTATACACCCATGACAAGGTATGCTTCCTTGTGTTCATGGGCTGAGCGCCTGAGCCAGTCTAAATCGTACCTTGATGGTTATGAGCTTTGAAAACCGGAACAGGTCTGAATCTATTTGACATCAATTGCTTTGAACTGAAAGCCCAGTATGACTAGCGCAATAACTAATCCAGTCTGAGCCCAAACTTTAATATTGACCCGGCCCGACTACTCTCTCTCAACCGGTCCAGTTATATAGATATCAATTGCTTTGAACCAATCCAAACCCCATAATTACTGGCACAAAAGCTAAATTAGTCTCAGCTCAAACCTTAATTTTGAGCTCTCTTTTGTCTCCAATGTGTGTGTATGTCATTGTTTTAAGTGTTGGGGTACAGATATAACAAATTGTGACAAATTCACAATATTTTCACAATAGTTGAAGTGTTAATCCTTTATAAGTCAAAATAAAATAAAATATTAAATTAAGACTCATCACAACTAAAAACAATGGTATTATGAAAATATTGTGACATTTTGTTTATATCCCTAAACTTTTTATTGTTTAAACTTTTAAATAATTCGACACTCGAGCAACATAAAATAATACTTAAAAAATCTAACTATATGCCACTTAAGCACCATATGTCATTATTTTAAATCATAGTTACATTTGTGGGTTCCAATTAACTCAACTAATAAAGTCTCTGATGGTTGTATAAGAGATTTGAAGTTCAATCCCCGCCTACACTAAAAACTGATTGGTGTCTTGGTCTGATAATAAAGAGCAATTATCAGGAGTAAACGCTATAGGTTGAAACTCTCTCAAAAAAAAAAAAATCATAGTTACATTTTATTTGAATATTAAAAAAATCGAATTAGTTGACACAAGACGTTGTCACACAAAAATTCCATATAGAACAAACACCTTAAACATATATGCCTTACTCCAAATGAGAACTATAAGGGTAAAAGTAAAACACTAAAACTCAAATACAATACCCTATTAAATTCAAATATCTTTGTGGATTCAATTTAATTGTCCTTAAAAAAAAAACAATAGTATTTGTGTTTTATTGGTCATTTCAATTAGGTGCTTGAATTCAATGGGAGAATTCAATATACTATACCTAAAATGTTATATCTATTTTATTTTATTTTACTTGAGAATGAAAAATATTGTATCTAAGTTTCGCTTAAATTATATACACCCAACATATTGGCAAAGATGGACCCAGGTGGGGGCCTAAGGGGGCCCAGGCCCCCTTGGGCCCAAAAAAAAAAATTTAACAAGTAGTTTTTTTTTTTTTAAGGGCTTGGGCCCCCCTTAGATTTTAGCTCGTGCCCCCCTCCCAAATATCATGAACCCCAGCCTATCATCCGACCAGCCCACCAGCTTCAGAGCCCATGCCTCGTGTAAGTCTTAAAAAAAAAAAAGAAAAGAAAGGAAAGTGAGGCGCGACAGAGAGAAGAGGCGAGACAGGGAGAGAGGCATAGAGAGTACTTAGAGAGAGTAACAGACCCATGGCCACGCCGTGAAGCCGCCATCCACGGCCACACTGTGTCGCCGTGACGCCGTGAAGCTTGCGAGAAGACCCATCTTGACCAGTACCCACGCCGGCGAGACCCACTTGCCACCGACGCCGGTTGCTCGATCTACTCTAGCCTTCACAGTTCACACTTCACAGGTATTTACTCTATCTTTTCTTTCAAAACCTAATAAAATGTTTGTGATCTGAGAATCTGAGATTCACAGAAACTGTGCTTGTGTCTTGTGGACTTGTGGTGTTTCATGTTTGTGTTTTTACTGATGAGTGATGAACTGAACTGATGTTGGTGATTGTGAATTGAATTTGTGCTGCCTATGTGTTTTTTTTTTTTTTGGCTTTTTGGCTTTGTGACTCTTTGTCACTCTGTGGTTGTGAATCTCTCTCTCTTGTATTATATAAATAAGAGAGCTAGAGAGAGAGAGTAGAGTTTGTAGAGATTACTCAGATTAGAGAATATTTGTTTGACTGTTTGTTTGTGCTTTGTTGACTGGTAGTTGGGCATAATAGGTACAAGTGACAGAAAAAAAGAAAAAAGTAGAGTTAAGAAAAGATAAATAAAGACAGCCTAAAGACAAAAAGAAAAAAACAAATCATATAATATAGAAAATTTTTACACAAATTTAAGAAAATTGTCACACAAATTTAATATATATGATTTTTATTTTATTTGTAGATCATGAAAAAATCAACTACCATGCTTGATTTTTTTTAAAGAAAAGAATCAAATTCTTCCAAAGTTAATGTGGAATTGCCAACAAATAATGTTGCTATTCCAATTCTAGAAAATATGGATGTTCCAATTCTAAAAAATATATATTCCCCAATTCCGGAAAATGTCAATGTTCCAATCTCTCAAACACAATTTCAAAGAGTTGATTTTGGTTGATAGTTTATTAATACTATATGAAAGCGTATTTGAAATTTTTTTTTTTTTTTGCTTATCTCTGGCCCCTCCCCCCTCCTGAAATCCTGGGTTTGTCCCTGCATATTGGTAAGTCCAACTTGAAGAAAAACGATCACCCATGTCAAAATACTATAACCTTAACACCTTATCGACTTAAGCTATCGAGTATATGAAGTATGGAATGGAAATTACATGATAATGTGACCAACGTATCAATTTCCAAGGTGGTCCACACGTCCACCCAAGATGCAAACTTAATGCAGCTAGGTCAAAATGTCTCACACAAACATTCATGTGTCCACCCAAGAAGAGACCGTTAAAATTCAGCCAACAACATTGAAATTAAATTAATGATAATAATTAAAAAAAAATACTTCACTCCACAAGTATAAGTGCTTGTGGAGTGTGAGGGGCAAGGGTCGGAGTTCAAGTCTCTAGGAGGAAACTTCACACACATATACATTTAGATTAGGATAGAGTAGAAATTCTATCTTGTATAAATATATATATATATATATATATATTGTGGAGTTTAATTGGAAATTTTTTTTAAGAGAGTAGTTAGAAAACTTAAAATATAACACTTAAAAGGGTATAACAGGTACTTTGACTTTGAAGCTGGATGTCAGCAAAGCATATGATCAAGTGGAATGGCTATTTTTACAGAGCATTATGCAGAAGTTGGGCTTTTCAGAAAAATGGATTGAGAGAATGATGACATGTGTTACCACTACTTCATTCTCTATTCTACTTAATGGAAAGCCTTCTGGGAATGTGACTCCATCTAGGGGAATCTGCCAGGGAGACCCTTTCTCACCATACTTATTTTTGTTATGTGCAGAGGGATTTACATCTTTGTTGGCAAAAGCACAATCTGATGGAAAAATTCATGGCGCTTCCATTTGCAGAAGGGCACCGAAAGTTTCTAACTTATTGTTTGCAGATGATTCCTTTTTGTTTTGTAGGGAAACACAAAATGAAGTGGAGATCGTTTCTCGATGCTTCAGACCTATGCTAATGCGTCAGGCCAATGCATAAACTTGGAGAAGTCATCGGTCTTTTTTAGCAGCAATACTTCAGCCAATCAGAAGCATGGCATTTTGAGGACTTTGGGAGTGCAAGAAGTGAACCGGTTTGAGTCTTATTTAGGGTTGCCTACCTTGATAGGGAGAACAAAGTATCATACGTTCTCATACTTAAAGGATAGGATTTGGAAAAAATTGCAAGGGTAGAAAGGGAAGTTGTTGTCTAAGGCTGGTAAGGAAATACTGATTAAAGCAGTTGCTCAGTCTATTCCTACTTACACTATGAGTGTCTTCCAACTCCCTTTGAAACTTTGTGATGAGCGAGATGCAATGTATGCTAAGTTTTGGTGGGGACAGGTGGGGAATGAAAGAAAAATTCATTGGCAGAGGTGGGAAAAATTGACACTATCAAAGAGGGAGGGAGGAATGGGCTTTAGGGATCTAAGGGCGTTTAATTTAGCAATGCTAGCTAAACAAGGATGGAGGTTGCTGCATGATAATAATTCTTTGGTGTTTCAATGCCTCAAAGCTAGATATTTTCCAAAAACTTCTCTCTTTGCTGCTAAGGAGTCACCAAATTGCTCGTTTGTTTGGAAGAGTATTGTGGCTGCTTTTCCTATTTTGAAGTCAGGATGTTGTTGGAGAGTTGGGAATGGCCACTCAATTCGAATTCTAGGAGATAAATGGATTCCGAATTATCCAACAAATGCACCTCTAAATCTAGTAAAAGATGAAGTTCATGAGGGGACTGTTGTTGAATTAATTAACCAAGACTTGCATGCATGGAGGGCTGATTTTATCATGAATATGTTTGAACAAGAAGATGCCAAAGCTATTTGTAGAATACAACTTAGCCGAAGACATGTGGAGGATTTTATGATCTGGATGCACCAAAGGAAGGGGATTTTTACTGTTAAGTCCGCTTACAAGGTGGCTAGGGAAGTGTTGAGAAAAGGAAGGGTAGCTGAGAGTTCTCGAGGTTGTGTTGGAAAGGAGATTTGGTCTGCAATTTGGAAGCTCAGAATTCTTAACAAAATAAAGGTGTTTGGGTGGAGAGCTTGTAATGAAATCTTACCAACAAAATTGAATCTGTCTAAGAGAAAAATTATTACAGATGCAATGTGCCCAATTTGCTTGAGGTTTCCGGAATCAGTTGTCCATGCGCTTTGGGAATGTGATGCGGCTAGAGATGTGTGGGCAGGTAGCTTAAAAATTTTGCAGAAAGGAGAATCAGGTATGGTGGATATGCTTCAGTTAATGGAATACTTAATGGGGTGGGTAAAGTCTCGTGATATGGAGGTTGTGCTCGTTCAAGCATTGCTGATTTGGAGTCAAAGAAATCGGGTTGTGCATGGAGGTAAGTTTCATGATCCAGGGTGGTTGAATAATCGGGCAACAGGATTTCTTGAGGAGTTTCGGACTGCATCAGTACTGATGGGACTTGCACATGGAGGGAAATCTTCTCGGGACACCTAGCAGCCCCTTCCTCCTTCTTTATTCAAGCTTAACTTTGATGCAACTCTGTTTTCAGCTCTTAACAGGTCAGGTTTTGGTGTAGTGATCCGAAATGAAAAAGGTGAGGTTATGGCAGCCATGGCCGCAAAGGGTCCTGAGGTATCTTGTAGCGAGGAGGCTGAGTTTCTTGTATGTCGAAAAGCTATTGAATTTGCCGTTGGTGCTGGCTTTTCTGAACTTGTCATTGAAGGGGATAATTCTTCTGTCATGAAAGCTGTTTCGACTTTGCAGGATGATTATTCTTTGCTTGGGAATGTAATTGGGGATATTCATCACTTGGTTAGGAACTTGCAATGGGTTAGGATTGAATGTACTAGGCGAGGGGGGAATAGAGTTGCTCATGAGTTAGCTCAATTTGCTAAAAACATTAGTCAAGATTTGTTTTGGATGGAAGATGTTCCTCCAATAACTAGGGTCGCTTTGCATCAAGATACTAATTTTTCTGTTTAATTGAATGATATGTTTCTATTTAAAAAAAAAATTATATCTAAGTTTTTCAACTGAAAAAAAGAAAAGAAAAGTATATGTATGTACCCTAACATGGGCAATAGTCTAATAAAAAATCACAAATCACGTAAAAAAAATTGTAAATCCACAAAGTATATGTACCCTAAATCAGTAGTTTTTTTTTTTCAAAAAAAAAAAAAAAAAAACCTTTAAAGTGACATGATTGTTGCATTATTTTGTTCCAAAACAATCAAGCATCCATTTCGTAGATAAAAATTTAAGAGGATAAAAATATTATTTAGGATAATTCCAAAAAAAGAAAAAAAGAAGAAAGAGAAGAAGAAGTCAACTAAAATATTATTCAATTCGTACAACGTGGCAATCTAATGAGGCGTGGCCGGCAAATCCTCACCATGTATCACAATTGACATGGAGGGCCTCGGGAACATGTCAAATTTTCGATCTGTATTTTCCTCGTGTGTGCAAACTTGTTCTTCATTTTCTATCATTCTCTTTCTGTCTTGGAAATTTCTTGAAACCATTTCGTAACCTTGGCTTTCAATTGGCAAAAGAATTAAAACTTGGAAAGGAATTCTAATTCGCAACCTTTTCATCAAGACAAGGCAAGGCCACATGACATCTTATTAAATACAATAAACGTCGTCGTATTCTCTACTTAATCATGAAAATTGAAACGAGAAAGAGAAACCATTTAATTTCCATTTGCCACCCTGAAAGCAATGCTTATTTCTCTCAAACACGTATTTTAAGCTCTTCTCCTCTCTTCAAAACTTCAAAACGCAGAGTTCTCCAAGTTCATTTACTAAAACACTTCAAAAATCTTATAGCATATACCTTTTGTTTGCTTCTTAAGTTTTTATACATTCAAGCTCTCTCTCTCTCTAGCCAATACCCTTTACCATGGCAGAAATCTCAAAACAATGTTTCTTTATGCTTATAGTCCTCTCATTAGCAGTAATTCTTACCATGCCAACAAATGCAATTGAGCCCACAGACCCATTTGAGCTATCATTAGGCAGTGATACCATGCCTGAAGACCAATCTGATGAGCTCTCATCACTTGCAAATAACACCACACCTACAAACCCAATTGAAACTTCATTTGCTCAAGCTCCTGATCAAACCCAATATGACTCTCTCTCACCAAAATACTCTGCTCCTTCCCCTTATGCAGGAGATGACCCACTCTCTTCAGCATATCAATACAATTCTCCTCCTCCTTATATCGAATCATTAGCTCCTGAATATGAATACTATTCTCCTTCTCCTTCTCCTTCTCCTTCTCCTTCTCCTTACGGTGAAGAAGAACCCTTGGCTCCTGAATATGAATCAGACAACTCTCTTTCTCCAGAATATGCTTCTCCTCCTCCATATTTCGAAGCTATGGCACCTGAAACTGAAGGCGATGGCTTCTACTCTCCGCTTGAAGCTCCTGTGCCCGCTCTATCCATGGCTATAGAATCGGACACCGATGAGTCTTCTCCAAAGCTCCCTCCTGCAACACTCTTCAGTTACAGTGCCGAAGATGATGCTGGGGTGTTTGAGCAAGAACCAGAAGTTTCTTCGCGTGGAAATGGAGGAACTCTGGCTGGGATTATAATTGGTGGCGTTTGTATTGTTGGGTTGGGAGCTTTGGTGTGCAAGAAAAGGAAGGATAAGAAGAGAAGCACACAGTACAAAAACTTGGGTAAGCGAGAGGAGCTCGAGATATTCTAGGACTACAATTTTTCCTAAATCTTTTTTCATAATTATTTTATGCACACTTTCAAACGGAATACTATTTTTTCTCTATCACACGGTAATATTATCTTAATTTGGTAAGATATTCAAATTGAAATTGTCAGTTATAATGGAGATCAGTTTCATGGTTTATAAGCTTTATATATGAATAATAGAATTGGATCAATACTGGTTTACTTTTCCACCTATAAGATCTGAAATTCTTAATTGAGATATAAATTATACAATCTTTTTTTTTTTTTGGGCTGAATGTTGAGATATAATTCTTTTTTAACCATATTATCTCAAAGATATATGCTCGGTCCATGATCAAAACCTAAGGCATAATAATTAATAAATTCCTACAAATTTCTCATATATTTCTATATTGAGTGTAAATTTTGAAAATCTAATCGTTGAATTACATGTTCTTATTATATTTTTCATGCTTACAAAATTTCAATAAAATCAAAGAGCAATTGTTATATCATCAAGCAAATGTTAAAATTTTAAGTTTTTGTGGTGTAAAATTGTGTATAAAAATAAGTTTATTAATAGAATAGTAAATAGCATTCGATTGAAACGAAATTTAATATATGTGTTAAGAATATAAGGAACATGAAATTTAACGTTATATTTTCAAAATTCGCACCCAGGCCAAAAAAGAAATATATGAGAAGTTTGAAGAGTTTCTCTCTAAATTAGTTTATAAATAAACTTTTTTCCACAATAATCTAGTTTGTTATTAAAATAAATTATGACAGGTGAAGATAACTCTACACGTACAGACCATGATCAATTGTGATTAGAACTCATAGAAACATCTCCTAAATTAATAAAACCAACAAATTCTCACCCATTCAATTTCTTTATAAATGTGATTCACATTCACAATACCCTACTCTTAATTAACTTTTTTTTTTTTCAAATAATTTTGTTGTTATAACAAGTTAGGATTCGAATCTTGGTTTTAAAAGACTCTAAGTAATATCATTGAGTCACAGGGCTCTTGACGTTACTCTCATTCAGCTTAACTATGATTTTTTTTTATGAGTTTATAAATATGTTATGGAATAAAGCTGTAAGGACACAAGTTTCGAAATCCAGCCCAAAGGTGGGTGGATCTGTCTAAAAGGCCAAACAACAATGAATTTGTAGAGAGTAAGTTATGAAGGACTGGGCTAGTGAAGATTAGATTGCCAACTGGATGGGCTAGGGTCACGGATTGGGATAAAACACAGATTTTTGGCTTAAAGGACTGTTCTCGGCCTACGTCCGAAGATAGTTGTCTGGTGTGAATATTGCTTAGCAATGGGTACCAATCTCTCTCTCTTCTCCTTTTTTTTCTCTCCCTTCTTTTTGGCCTCCTTCTTCCTTATATATTACCTCTCTGCTTTCTCTAAACCCTCCACGTATAGAGATCATGATTTCTTTGTTGGCACCTGTCCCTTCTAATTTTTTCAGAACCCTCTACATAAGAACGGCGAGACTGAAAATCACTGTTCAGATGTCTTCTCCACATAAATGTGGCCAGGGGGTTAGTTGTGGAGCATTCAATGCGGGGTTGGTAGCCTTCTCCCTTGATATTTTGGGATCTTTTCTTGGCACATGCTTCCACAACATTCACCCCGTCTAGTGGAATCTTATGGGGGGCTTTCCTGACCGGCAGAGTTCAGAGTCTTACCTCGGCTCTAATTGCCCAAGGCGATGCGAGTCCTCGGTGGAACCTTGAGGTCGTTGAGCTCACATTCAACTCACCCAACTGCTGGTGCGGATTGCCTAGGCCGATTTGAATCGTCCTTGGACTAGCCTCAATCCTCGGCTTGGGCTTGGGGATGTGCTACGTAAGTGGATAAGGGGTTCGAGGCCTATTATCTCCACTGGCGTGTCGTTCATACCGACTCATTACTCCTACCGGCCCATTGCCCCTACAAAAGCTATTATCAATTTTACTACTAAAAGTTTAGAGATTTACGTAGTACTAAAATTTTAATGGTGTCACATCAATAACATGATTAATAACATTTTTAATAACATTTTTTTTATTAAAAAATTGATCAATCAATTTATTAGAATTCAATAATTATAATCATAATTATATTATCATACCTTTTTTTAATTTGATAATACAACTAAGGAGAGATGATTTAAATCCTAAATATTTTTATTAAAAACATCAAGAGGTGTTGGTAGGCTAGCTACAAGGCTCTTGATATTAGGCTATTTTTATTGTTACTATTGGTAGTATAGTCATGTTCATGCATTAATTAAAACTAGCTTGTAACCCTATGTATATGTATAAATATACTTAAAAGAAAAATATTAAGATGCATAATATAATTCTTACATATAAAATTTAAATATTATTGATAGTAATTTTTTTTAACTCTTTAAAAAGTCTTATAAGAATATTATCAGGTAGAAACAATAAATTTTCCATTTAAAAAATTTTTTTTTTATTCATTAACTATAAACTCTTTGGTTTTGTATGCAATAACTTACTTAAATAAATATTTATGATGTGGTCCACATTTGACTCCAAAATTAAGAAATAAAATTCTCTCTAAAAATAAATAATTTAGAACACATAACGCAAAATTAGACTTCAATTGTAAAATCTAATTGAATTTTCTTTGAACTTTGTCTATTCATATATACTAGCCTCAACACACGCATTTTGCGCGTGTGATGAGACTATTTTTTTTAGTGATCCTATTTTGTAGCCAAAAAAAAAAAAAAAACAACAAAACAAAACTTATGTTTTTATTTTTTATATATAATTTTTATTTTGAGAATTTAATTTATAAGTGGATAAAGTAATTTGAAAATCAACAAGAGAGTTGCCCTATTTTTTGGCAATATTTTTGTAGGAGTTAGAGTTGTATTTTTACTGGATTGTCTTTTAGTTTTGTCTCTACTTAAACATAGGAGTATAGAGGTTTTTTTGAACAAATAAAATAAGGATTCCAACAAGAGAAGCCCCTTAAATAGTAGTAGAGATATAGATTCAAACGTATACAAAATAAAAGATTTCACAGATATTATCAAAATTGAAAAATTATATTGTTCCTCAAGTAGATAATAAATTAGGATTTTATATATATTTTTGTTGAACATTTAATAATATTTTAATCAAAGTTGTAGTTTAAATTTGGGTAAAACTTTATCCAAGTTACAATACATTAGAATCTCCAATTGAATTTGTAAGAACACAATTTGCTGCTAAGCCCAAAAGATGAAAGAATTTAGGCCCAAAGAGCCCAAGACAATGAATTTGTAGAGAATGGGTTGGAAAACTGGACTTCAATGAGTCAAACAACAAGTAAAGTGGATCCAGATGACAAAAGAATGAAAATAGACTGGTTTGATATAAAGAAAATCGTCCTCGGCACAATCCGAGAAGATTGGTTCTTATATATTAATTCTCAAGTTTGATCACAAGTTTCACTCTTAATTGCTACAGTATTTTTGTCTCAATCTCTCGATCTCCTCCCCTTAGGGTCTTCTTTCTATTTTATACTATCCTTCTCTTTCATCTCTTCCCTCCACGTGTAGACTAGATTGTTGGTGTTGATCCTCGTCCCATTAGCACCTTCTTGAAGTCTTTGGTGAATAGCTGTAAGGCTGAAAGATACTATTCAAATATCAGTTCTTCATTAATGAGGCTAGAAAGTTAGCTGCAGAGCATTTAATGCGGTGATAGTAGCTTTCACTTCAGACCTCGGCTTTGCTCAGCCGAGGAATCATTCCTCCTCGAACCACATACTTGGATGATCATGATCAGACTTCACCTCTTTACTTACCAACAAGGATTCTTAGGAAGATGTTTATCCGTCCTCGAACTATTTAATGTGCTTGAATTAAATCCCTGGCCCAATATATACATAGATATGTACTCCTGGGCCTATCACCCCTATAAAATTCAAACTCTTTGTTGTATTAACTAATTCCATAAATAATTAAATTCCAAATAACCAAGTGTTTGAATTCACTTCTCCAAAAAATAGAAAAGAAGGGTTTAAATTCAATTGAGAAACCTAATATACTACGGATATGATACTACATCTAAATTTTACCATTTAAATTTTTTAGCCTAAAATTAAATTAGCAAAATTATATAATATTTAAAAAAAAAACTAAATGATTTGCGGTGATCAGGTGAGAACTATTCTACTGTTGGGAACTGTTCAGACCTCGGCTTTGCTCAGCCGAGGAATCATTCCTCCTTGAACCACATACTTGGATGATCATGATCAGACTTCACCTCTTTACTTACCAACAAGGATTCTTAGGAAGATGTTTATCCGTCCTCGAACTATTTAATGTCCTTGAATTAGGTCCCTGGCCCAATATATACATAGATATGTACTCCTGGGCCTATCACCCCTATAAAATTCAAACTCTTTGTTGTATTAACTAATTCCATAAATAATTAAATTCCAAATAACCAAGTGTTTGAATTCTCTTCTCCAAAAAATAGAAAAGAAGGGTTTAAATTCAATTGAGAAACCTAATATACTACGGATATGATACTACATCTAAATTTTACCATTTAAATTTTTTAGCCTAAAATTAAATTAGCAAAATTATATAATATTAAAAAAAAAACTAAATGATTTGCGGTGATCAGGTGAGAACTATTCTACTGTTGGGAAATGCTACATCTATAATATTTTCACAACAATTTTTAGGTGACAAACTCTTACTAGTAGATGAAAAATTAATGTCAGTGGTGGGCTCAGATTAGAACCAATAACAACTTATCATCTAGAATTTATTGTGAAAATGTTGTGGATGTAGCATTATTCTTTATTATTAGGATAAACTATTTCAAAATGTGTAAAACTAAAAAACAAAAGGATTGTACAATTGGAAAAATAAAATTAAGAGAGAGAGAGAGAGAGAGAGAGAGAGAGAGAGAGAATATATCCACTGTATCTGGAAAAAGCGTTTGGGAAGTGCATGGTCCCCTAATTGCATTGGATTTGAAGTATTTTTTTTCAACTCAATCAAACTTTTTTGGATAGAAAAAATTTCAATCTAATCCATGATAACTCTAAAAATCAACTCAATCCATCTTATAGGGGATAGGTCAAGTTGAGTTAGGTTATCAAGTTGATACTACTTTTTCAATAAGTTATTTATGTTTCTATTTAACTATTTAAGCACATTGTTTAATAAATTATTGAAATTTACACAATTGAACTTAATATTCAAATTTATCAAACTAAGTCTCAAAGTTACAAAATAAACCAATCTAACAAATTTAAAAAGTCTCAAAATTCAAAATAAATCATACTAAAAAATTATAATTTTTAACTACTAATTTTGTGGTTTGGAGTAACTTAGGTTGAAAATTTTGTGTTTATCAAAAAATTTAAAAAAAAAAAAGTTGAAAATTTTGTCATTCAAACCCAAGCTTCCAAAGAAAGAAAGAAAAAAAAAAAACATCTAACCCAACCCTATCAATCGATGAAAAACCAATGAATCAAATTAGTGGATCAAATGCACACCCATAAGTAAAAAATAATTTTTTATTATTATTTAGGATGTGCCATTTGCCGTTTTTCCACAAAAAATTAAGCCGTTGGAAAAAGAAATTGCGCTCTTGATGTTGAAGACATGGAAACAGAGTTCCTTGGGGCCAAAGTCTAATGCAGCCAAGCCAATGGTCCAATTTGCTTTTTTGCATAAATTTCAATTTTTCAATTTATCAGAACCATTTTTTTCTCTCTCACACTCTCAACACTCAAACGCTTTCACCATTTGAATATTCACTGATTCTCTCTTTTCCGGCTAAAGGGCTTTTCTCTTCCAGCTAATGGGTTTTTGATTTTACCCTCAGAGATTCTCTCTCTTTCACTGTAAAGTCGCTTTCTTTACGTTTGTACAATGAATAGAAAGCGAGAATGGGAATCTGAATACAGAGAAGGCAAATTTAAACTACAGAAAAGTCTAATGGGTTGGTCATGGCAATGAGGCCCACTGCTCGGAAAAGGGGGTTTTGGGTCTGTATATTTGGCTATTCTCACTTTTGGTCATGGTGGTGCATTGGGGTTGAGATTGCTAGAGTTGAAAATTTATGGTGGACAAAGTGGAATCACTACACCAAAATAAGTCTATTACATCAAGTGTTAATACAACAAAATTAGTATAGTGGTATAGACACAGTATCACATCTACAAATTAAAAGTCATTGCAATAGTAACTTAAAAGTGGTAAATTATTACATTATTAATAATAATTAGTTGCAATAACTTATATTTTTCAGTTGCAATAGAACCTTTAAGACTAATCTAATATCAATTGTAGGAGTAAAAGGCCCAATGCCAGATAATGGGCCGTGAGCCTGTCCGAGGAGACCCGTACGTCCGAGGACGACAGATCATGGGGAATGTGCCTAGCCTAACTCTTTCCTAAAACACAAGTTACGTGGAAAAAAGATGGACTGATCCGAGGAAACTTGTCTATTTGGATTGTTAAAGAGATGATCCAGGTGAATGGTCCAACATCAATCTTGGTATTTCCGGAGAATCTCCTGACTTATGAAGGCAAAAAAAACGTAAGGTAACGATAAGAAATTAGGTAAAAGGCTGCTGCCACCGCATTTATAATCCTGCAGCTAACATCATGACCGCATTAATGGGGAAGAGACATCTGAACAGTAGCCCTGGTCCTTTACAGCCACTATGTAAAGATTTTAGGGGAAGGTTGATGGGACAAGTATCAAAAAAATGGCCACCTAACTGGCACGTAAGAAGAATTGGCATATAAAAGGTAACTGACGGCAAGGAAAGAAGGGGGGAACGAATGGGAGAAAAAGAGGGAAGGAAAAAAAAATCAAGCAAAGAGAAAGAGAAACCCTCAGGGAATTGCCAGAAAAGCTCCTCAGACTGAGCCGAGAAGAACCCAGTACAGTTCCAACACTTCGTTTTTATCAGGTTGATCACAGCTAGACTTGGGCCATCAATCAGTTCACTTTGACCGAGTTTACTTAGCCCACTCTCTTACAAATTCATTACAAGGATATAGTTCATTTGCTGGGCCAGAGTCCATCTCTCTTGTAGGCCCCAATTGTAAATTGTGTTCTTACATCAATTATTTTACAATCTATTGTAATAGTAAATATAACAATGAAGATATCGTTACAATAACTTGATCTAAATTATTTTTATCAATTAATTTATTGCAATAAAATTTGAAAAATAGCATCCTATTGCTAAAGGATATTTGAAGCAGTAAATTGTTTATTGCAACAAAAAATATATTATTATATCAAAATTGTCATTAAAATATTTAATATTTATTTTTTCTCTCATTTTTAGATTAGACACTAAAATACCCTATGCTTTCAGTAGATACATAAAAACTAATAAGTCCACTATATGCACAAACGTTATCACTTCAATTCATATTTAACATTCTCTCAAACATTCTAGTTCGAATCATAAAAAAATTCTCTCTCACTATCCAGTTCGACCTCAAGAGCTCAAATTCCCACAATAGAGTTGAAATGTCAAACCTTCCCTCCCCCAGCCCCCCTCTAGCTCTGCTTATGGTTTGAACGAAGGAAGAAAGCTTGGAATGAAGATAGAGAAGGGAGAAGACTGGAGGTAGGGAACGTGTATGTAGAGAGAGGCATGGAGGATCGTGTGTATGAAGAAGGAGATGGAACTACTTTTGAAAGGGAGGGATAGAGTTTGATTAGCAGTGGGCTGAGTCTGTGTTTGCGTTTTAGGGAGAGAGTTTTTTTTTTTTTTTTTTATCGGGTTTTGGTTTTGGGGGGGGAAAAAGAGTTTTTTAATCATTTTTTTTTATATTGCTGATGTGGAAAATTATGAGAGTTTAAAAACAATGGTCAAAGGCTTCAGTTTTATAGTATATATAAATTACTAATACTTTCTCTTCCTTAACAAACCAACGTTACAGTTTTTGCATTTTGAATTTTGCATAACCATTGCCATTTATTTTTTCTTGAATTTCCGGCTAAAGGGTTTTTTTTTTTTTTTTTTCCTCACTGTTTCTTTGTGAAACAGTATACTGAAATTCCATTACCATTGCCATTTATCATTTCTTGAATTTTCAGCTAAAGGGTTTCTTTTCTCTCAAAGTTCCTCTCTCACATTCTACTCTCGCTTACTCTCTCATCAACGAAAAGCTTCGACTTTTGGATCAATTTCCTCTTCTAGGTAAAGGGTTTTTTATTTTACTCTCAGAGATTCTCTCTCTTTCATTGTAAAGTCATTTCCTTTACTTTTGTATAGTGGCAGCGCCACATGGTGTTCAAGGGTTCAAATGAACCCCCTGACTTGTGATTTTTTTTTTTTTACATATAAGATTTTAATATATTTTTGTTTTGAATACCTAAAAACAAAATTTTGAACCACCTAAAATAAGTCCAAAGAACAAATCAATTCAATACTAATCTATCTTGGCCTTCTTAAACAAAAAGAAAAAACCCAACATCAAACTAATTTGATCTAAAATCTAAGGAAAAAAAAAAAAGCAAGTCCTACGACAAAAATTAGTAATTTATTGATCTTAAATCTCAGAAAAAGATAAATAAATGAGTTGTAAAGTATAAACACTAAAAGAAAATTAAGTGTGAGGCAGTGGAAGTGGGGCGTGAGACAGTGGAGAATGAAGATATATATTTTTTTTTAATGATTGTATTGCTGCATTGAATTCTTAATAGAGTAATGTAAAAAACACAACAAAATTCTTCTTAATGAATTACAAAGACCTGTAAGTTGTCACAATTGAGTTGAATTGTTAAATAAAAGAATTGAAAAGAGTAAAAACAAAAACTAATAAATGATGAATTAGAGTAGTCTAAGTAATAATAATTAAAATTCACTTAACAATAATAATTAATAACTTTATTATAGTAATAGAGAATAGATAATTTACAAGATTTAATTTTAGCAATAATAATTAATATCTTCATTATACTAAGAAAACATATGCCCAATGAACTTATTATAGTTTATCTTTAATTCTCTTGCTAATACTATGAATAAATTTTTGATAAGAAAGTCACATATGCAGCAAGATTTATCTCCTACCTAAGATTTATTATCTAAAAGAACTCGTGTTAATTAAAAAAAAAAAAAATCTTCCTTTGGATCATAGGTGATTGGTTACAAAAGATCTCATCAATATTATCATAATGATCAAGATGGAAAAAAATTATTTACAAAGACGTCATTGTCAACCTCTTCAACACAACTTTGAATGACCCCCCTAAAAAATATTTTTGGAGCCACCACTTCTTTTGTACCATGAAGATGTCAAAGATGGAATTTGGGTAAAAATGATTTCTCAAGGTTATTAACTATCAAGGGAGTGTTTATATACAACTCAGGTTCAAGAGCTGCAATGCTCTATAACTAACTTAACTAACAGAATCTATCAAAACTAAAAAACTAAGGGTACGTTTGGTAATTGCTTTTTCTTTTTCTTTTTTATTTTCAAAAATAATTTTTTATTTTTGAGACTCAAAAACTTGTTTGGCAACTGAAAATGGAAAGAAAACAAAAACTATTTTTAAAACTCAAATTGTGAAGGGAACTGAAAACATGCAAAATGTAGTTTTTAGTTTCTAATTTTCCAAAGTTAATGAAAACACGCATTTAATTTAATGAATCTGTCTTATTTAATGAGTTAGTATTAGAGTTCAAATCCTAATAACAATATATTTTAGTATTTTCTCTTTTTTTTCTTCAAAAAACTATTTTTTTAATTTCAACTAACTAAACATGTTTTTTATTTCAAAAATACAAGAAAATTGTTTTTTTCTTTATATTTTCAAAACAAGTTTTTGAAAATAGAATACAAAAATTGTTACCAAACATAACCTAACCAACTCAGACACGTGGGGCACGTGTGAATGATAAAAGAGGAACTACAAACAACTACAAACTACATTTCGTTTACTGTACAAACTAAAAAAATACTGAATAAAGCTACATGTGGCCTACTTGAGGAGGACGTGAGGTGCTTTACAACTATGATACAAGTAGTATTTCGGAATTTATGTGTTATTATGTAACTAAAGATCCTAATCAAGTGTTTAAATCTTCCATTGGGATAGATTTCAACCCGAAAATATTAATTCAAGAGTTGTGAAATTAGGATTAGGGTTTTACTGAATTTTTTTAAAATGATACGAGAATGAGTTCTTCATGCTTATTCCCGAAGTTAAGAACTAAATATTTATTAACTTCATTTTTGATTGGGTAATTATGGGGGATTGAACTCTGGTACAAGAGATTACAAAGTAACTTGGTTGTCAATAACCCTAAAGGTCGTTGGTAGGTTTTACACTACTTGATTGCCATACAAAATTGAAGGTTTAAACTTGTAATTTGGTATTTGGATTTTTTTTTTTTAAATTACAAGCAGTGTCAGGTACTTTTTGGGAGAAAGTATCTTTACTTTAAGATAAGAGTGTGCATGGGTTGGTTTGGAGATTTTTAGGGATGGCAATTTTTACCCGATCCGCGGGTACCCAGTCCGACCCAACCCTAATGGGCCGGATTTTACCCGGTGCGATAAAAAATAGGGTCGGGTTTGGGTTTAAAAAAAAACCCGAAGCGGGTCCGGGTCGGGTCCGAGTTTTTTCCAAAACCCGGCCCGAACCCGGACCCGGCCCGACCCGGTTATATATATATATATATATATATATATATGTATTTTACTAAAATATCCTCCTATATAACTTAAAAACCCTAAACTTTTCTATTTCTCTCCTCATTTCAGCTCACCTCCGCCACTCATCTTTTTCAGCTCAATCTCACTCACAAGATCAGCTCTCTCACTCACTGTCTCACACGGCTAGATCTCCCTCTTCATCTCTCAGCTCTCTCACTCACACGGCCACAAGCCTACAAGCCCACAAGCAGAAGCAGTCAAGCACCGCTGCACAGCACTCTACTCTCTCAACTCCATTTCATCCTCACCGTCGCCATCTCGCCTCGTCGCACAGTCCACTGCCCTCTCATCTTCCTCGCCCATGGTCTCACTCCACCTTGTTGCACATCACCTCGTGACATAGCCTCACTCCACCTTGTCGCACAGTCCACTGCCGGTCTATGATTTTCGTTTTTTTTTTTTTTTTTCTCTCTAGGTTCAGTTCGCCTCAATCAAACAATCACGTGAGCTTGTGTTTGTGTTGTATTTGTATTTATGATTTCTGTATTTGTGATTTTGAAAGGGAAAAATGAAAATCATAGATCTGAAATCTGAGTTTGTGACTTCTGTGTTTATGTTTGTGATTGTGTTTGGATTTGTGTTTGTATTTGTGATTTTGAAATTTTTGATTTTGGGCTTGGTTGGGCATGAGTGAAATTTTTGTTTTTGATTTTAGGCTTGGCTGGGCATGAGTGATGGGCCCCGCGGGGCCCGCAGGGGCCCGACGGGGCAGGTTTGGGGTGGAGAAAAAAACCCGTTTAGTAAACGGGCCGAGTTCGGGTTATAGCAGCTGACCCGCGGGTCGGGTTCGAATATAGAAAAACCCGGCCCAAACCCGACCCGTTGCCATTCCTAGAGATTTTGCAACCCTAGGAGTCGGGTTTGGTTGGGTCAAGTTGTTGGGTTAAGAGTTAAGACCATTTTGTCAAACCTAATAGTTTAAAAAAAAAAAAAAGTTTCACTAAATTATTTAGTTGTTTTTTCAAGAACTGATTAAAATTTACACAATAAGTCATATTTTTCGAAAATAAGTCTTAAAATATCAAAGTAACAAATTTATAAATCCAAAATAAATTAGTTAACAAATCTAAAATCCAAATATTTTTAAACCGTTAAAATTATGGTATGGGCTACATGGGTTGAAAAATTTTGCCAACCTAAACCCAATGCAACACAAGCTTCACAAAAATTTACAAACCAACCCTTCAACCCCTTAAAAGTTTAAAACCCAATTCAGGTGTCAAGTTGGTTAGGTTTGGTCAAGTTTATTGGATTAGTAGGTTGAATGCACACCCATAGATAAAGGAATACTAACTTATAGCCACATAATAAGCAAATAAATTATATGATCTAAGGGGTTGGTTTCAACATCTTTTGTGATGTTGGAGTACTAAGTTTGAACTCCATTAGCCCCCTCCTTGCCCCCACCCCTTTCCCATGTCTTTGTAGCAAAAAAAAAAAAAAAATTTGAAAAGCATTGACAAAACTCTTTTCAAGACATTTAGATGGTGGGAGAGAGGTAGATGAGTTTCAAATACATGTCCACAGACATGGAGCACCACAAATAATATCAGTACTATTAGACTATCACTTGAACTGGTTGGCAACACTTTATATATATATATATATATATATATATAAACAGTATAAATTGAATCAAGTTGTTGAAATTGATCATCAAAATTTAAAATAAGTTGAATATCATATTTTAATATTTATTTAAATTATTAATGACATAATAAAATTCAATTTTTTTTTTAATAAAAGGTTAGATAGTCAATTCATTTAATCTAAAACTTTAGAGATATGTCCGATTTGTATTTCGTAAATTTCAGCAGCTTATTTGTTAAATGCAAAACAAAATATATAATTTTTGGTAGCTTTTATATTAAATGTATAACAAAAAATAATTTACTTAAAAAAAATTAGTTTTGCTAATAAGATTTTTTTTAAAGGAAAGAGAAAAAAAAAAGGCAAAAAAAAAAAAAAGAGATTTTTTTTTTTTTTTTTTTTGCCAAACAGGACAATTCCACATGTTATTATTTATTTTTATATATTTCTGGAGCCGTTTTCTCTTATATATATTGGTCAAGGAAGGTCCCTCGCGTGTCTCTGTGTGTGTTCCGCTTTTCTCTGAAGCTTCAGGTAAAGCAAAAGATCAAACACTGAAGAGGTATGTTTCCATTCCCATCAATTTCTTTCTTTAACACAATCTCCTATCATTTTATCTTTCTTTCCCTCAAATTATGCCTCTAAATCACTTCAACTCTGTCAACTAAATCAGATAGATCTTCAACTTTTGATGGGTATTGCTTTGTTTACACACCGTAAATAGTGTTGAAATTCTTTGTGGGTTTTTGAATTGATTACCAGAATCAATCCAGTTAGATTTATCATCTCTGTGTGTTTGCTCTTTGATTGGTTTCTGAGAAAACTGTGGAAAAATAAACCAACTTAAAATTCGGGGTTTTCATATTTTTCTCACTTTTGGGGTGTTGCTAGTGGTGTTATTTTTCGTGGGTTGAACTCAAAATTTAAACTTTTTTTGGTTCGTTCCCCGCATTTTCTCGGCAACCAAACGTAGGATTAGTCTTGTAAAACTTTTTGGTGGCGGATAATAGTTTATTTGAAAACTTACTTGAGTATGATTGTTGATGTTATACTTATATCCCATTTACTTTGGTTGATCTGAAACTATTGGCTCTTCTGGTCTCAGTTTCTGTAATGATCATTAGATGGATCATATTCAGACTTCAATATGTCATACATGAATGGGTTATATTTTCATTATATTAGTTCTAAATTTAAACCGATACTTATGATGTATGATCTTTATTATTTAAATGTTTTTTGAGTGTATATGGTATTTTCTAATACGAAGTCTCTTTGTAGATTTTGTGCGCTATAAGTTTCTAATGTTTGTTATTTGGTGGGTACTTGTAGAATTACCTTGAGATCTTTGAGACTTTGACATGACTGCAATTTCTTTGTTTAAGAAATCCTTTTCTAGAAATTGTTATTAGATTAAGTTAAATTCTGAGTTATGTTGACCCATGAGGATTTGTTTCCAGGCATTTCATAAGATACAAAAGGTGCTTCAAAGATAGTGTAATTGATTGTAATAGTCCAAGTTCATGTATTGTAATTTGCCTTCTAGGTCTTGTATAGTGTGGGTGCTTGTTTAAATACAGTTAGTTTTGGGCATCATCCTTTTTGTTTGTTTAAGAAATATTCCTCTTCAATTTTTTGTTAGAAGAACTTGAAGCCTTAATTCTTTTCTCCAATGAATGTTTAGATTCCCAATTCCATATATGAAGATATAAATTGCACTTAAACAATACTGTAACCTAGGGTAGTAATACAAGCTTGAGTGATGTAACTTTTCCAGGTTATATTTTTGTTCGGCATGTACTCTCTCTCTCTTCAAGATATAGTTGCCTTTAGATTTATTCTGCTTTATTTATGCGTGTAATGGCTAAAAGGATGCTATTAAACTTGAAAAAGTATCTTTGTTGTGCTATCTCCCGGATAGAAATGGCTGAAATTTTGACATTGTTCTGGATCCTCCTTAGCATGTGGCCTGATGAACTTCGTAAGGAAATTTGCAAAATTACACTTTTTTCTAACGTGAAAAATTTACCCTTTTTTTTTGTTTTCTTGGAAAGTGTGTTTAGGGTTTATTTAGTTAATTACCCTTACACACATAAATATTATTATATATATGTGGGCGAGTGAAATGATTTTACTATTTTTCCCCTAACTTAATACTAACTTGTAACATTTTTGTTGCTGTTTCAGGTTGATTTATTGAGTGTTTTGAGAATGTAGAAACCATATTTACCTTTTTCTTTTACCCCATTCTTTTTTAATTTTTAACTAATAAAAAAAAACGAAAAAGTGAATTTCTTCTTCACCATATATTTGGTACTATGCACTGAATTTTATAGAGTCTATTTATGAGGCTCAACTAACCAGTTGAGTTGATCCAGTTATGTCATGAACTGGTTTTATTTTGCATCAAATGAGGTATTATGCTATCATAGAAAGGATTTTCTTTGTCTTTGGGTGCAATTTCGATCTGTCAATCTTATTTTTAGAACTTTGTGTATCTATTTTCAGGAAGCATGGCAGCCAATAGGGGTCAAGGTGGAATCCAACAATTGCTGGCTGCAGAACAAGAGGCTCAACACATTGTCAATGCTGCCAAAAGTGGTAATTTTTCTCTTCTTTATCTGGATTCATGCACAATTGGATGTCATCTATATCTCATTCCACAGGAATATCTTTATGGATATGTTTTTATTTGTATACAGGCTATATTATACATAATTTAGACAAATTAAGTAATTCTTAATTGTTAAATAAATAAATAAATTTATTCTTTGCATTACGGTATTTTTCATGTCATCTGAAACATTGAATATATAGATATATGCATCTCTTTCACACAATCAACCATTGTGTTTATTTCAAAAAATGCATTCTTGAGATGAGATGGCACTTCTATATAGGTCCCTTCCCCCCTTACTCCTCTGGTTGTTACACTTCCACTTGTGTTCTGTAATTTGATTCCTAATTGCTTTGTGGCTGTATTTCTGCTGTTAGCAAAAATGGCAAGACTGAAACAAGCTAAAGAAGAGGCTGAAAAGGAAATAGCTGAATATCGGGCCCAAGTGGAGCGTGAGTTCCAGAGGAAACTTGCAGAGGTATGTATATGTTGGTTAAAACCTATTTATACTGTTAACTAGGTCAAGGCATTGTGAGTATTTCTACGCTTATGGTGTATCAATCGTATCTGATGCATGCCTTGAGATCCGTGGGCAGGAAATGAGGACTATAACTATTGAATTAGGCTTTTATAGTGTCAAGCTATTTCTAATTTTTTGTCTTTCTCATAACAGAGCAGTGGAGATTCAGGTGCAAATGTTAAGCGGCTTGAACAAGAGACTGAGGCGAAGATCTGTAAACTAAAAGAAGACGCTGCAAGGATATCACAAGATGTAGTTGCGATGGTTCTGAAGCATGTGACAACTGTGAAAAATTAGGTCTGTGGATGGTAAAGTTGATATTGCAAACTCCTAAATCTTGTTAATTATGGACTGGTTCTTCATGGACCTTAGACTGCTTGTGTGTTGTGGATAGGATTTCTTGTTCTGGTAATTGTTATGCTGTGTACTGTACTCAAAGAATGCCTTAAATGCCTTCTATTTTAGAAAGAATAATATCCCTCAAATTGTTGCATTCACTTCTTAGGCAAATTGATTCTATTACAAATGAGGTGCTGTTTTGTCAAAGAAAAACGTACAAAGAGTAATTGGGTTTTTATTTTTTATTTTTTTTTAATAGCAAAGAGTAATTTACTTAATCAACCATAATATATATATATATATATATATATATATATATATATATATATATATAGATGCGCCAATGAAATATTTGATCGTGATTCATGCTAGTCCTCAAGCTAACTCCACACGACATACCAGTGTAGATTGTACCCATACTATATATATTTTCTTTAATAAACGTACAAGCTTTTTATTTGAGAGTTTTCAAAAGAATGGAATAAGTAGATTGTAAAGGATTGGAATAGAATATGGTTTTTTTTTTTTTTTTTTAGTGTAAGTTTATTAAAAATTTAATGGAAAGGAAAGAATATATAATTGTGCTGGAATGGACTTTACTGTTTATTTGTTTCGTTTATAATAAAGATAAAATCAGCATTTAATCTCCATTTCGTTGAGGTTTTGTTTTGAAATGATGGAACGGTGAGGCATGGAAAATATATGGAGGACAGAAAATTAGGATGAGATGATTGTTATTTTCCTTTATGTGTTTGGTAAAAAGAATAGAAAAGTGAGAGAATAGAAAATTTATTTTCTTTTGATCGGGGAAAAGAAAAAAAAAATTGAAGGATAGAAACAAATTTTTTATTGGGAAAGAAACAATAATTGTGTTTTTTTTTTTTTTTTTTTGGGATAGTAACACTAATTTTGTGTTAATAGTTATTATAACCCCTTTTTTATTATTATTATTATTATTATTTTTTTTTCATTTTTTTTTTTTTTGGGTGGGGGCGTGGAGAAAATATAAGGCTCTGTAGGTTTGGGCGGAGAATGCCACCTATCTCTTCTTTTCATCCTGGCTTTTCATTCATACCAAATGGATGACAATCTCACATTTTCCTTTTTCTCATCAAAATTATCCCAACTTAATTGATTCTAAAATCTAAAGGAATGAGTTTTCCTTCTTGTGAGAGAAATGCTTGGGAAGGAATGGAATGGGCATTCACTTAGATAACCATTTCATCCATTCCTCAACTTTCATATAAGAAAATAAATGAAATATCCTCAAAAGATGTTTTTATTTCGTTCCTTTTTATGCCTTTCCCTACTTCAAAAGAATCCAAACTACCATTTTAAAGTTGGGAAAATTTCTGTGAGTTGTCATTTTTAAATTCTTCTTACCAACGAATAAGAAAACTAAGTTATAGTGTGACTTGTTTGCAATTCGAGTTACCTAAAAGGACCCAAAACTCTCAAGTAACCCCTAGCATGCATGTCAGGTACCACTTCGAATGGCTTCCACTCCAACCCATATCCTGGGCTGTGTGTGTTTTGTGCTAAATTTTATAAGCATTTGTGTTTTTTTAAAGCGGATAATTTTAAGCTTTTAATAATCAACAACAAGTACAACCATCCGCCGACACAAGGCTATTTATCAATAAGTTCATATATAGCACAAATGTCAGATATCCAGACATGCCAGTGTTTATACATTTTAAATCTGGCACACCATTTTGGGCTTGGATTACCATGTGATTTTCATGATAATAAGTAAGGACTTCTCTACTTATGAGGAACAAATAAAAATTATAAAATTAGAGATGCATTTTTACAGAGAATCTAGAATTTGTTCTCGTTCCAATAATGTCATCAATGAATGATGGCTCAAAAGTTTGTTGTGGATTGATAAGGCATTTCAACCAGTCATGGCATCTTTTTGTTTGTGTATCAGTTACTCTACAATTAGCACCTTATTTGGGTAATATGTCAGTTTGTCTTAAATTGTGAATACATGAAATGTCTGAGTTCCACACCTCCTCCCTTCCTTCACATGGGGATGTCGTAGTCCTGATGGACATGTCCAAAATCAGTCTTTTACATGCCCACACATTCTGTGCCAGTCTGCCATACCTCCTGGTCCAACTTACCATGGTTGTCATCTGCTAGAGAGAGATGGAGAAACACATTGTGTTTAATCACTATGTTAAAGCTTATATTTACCATTCTGGAACCATCCCTAGTATGCTGGAAACAAAACTGTTTGAAGACCTTTAACTATTCTAATCAGAGGCATGCAGCATTTTGCTGCAAGCCTGTAGGGGTAGTGCTATTCCATGAGCATTTAGGTTGTGAAATACCCTAAAAATGTGAAGAAGAATTCAATTACTATGCTGCAGTAACTGAAAATATGATAATATCAGTGTCAGAAAATTTTACAATGTGTGAATGCGAGGATAATATCCTACCTAGATTTCGATTCTGATATCTAGTGTAGTTGGGATATTTAACTTGTTATCGAATGCTAGAGCATCGATTGAAACATTTCGTTCATCAATTCATACTCTTGACTCATAACTCAATACTAACTATTGCAATGCAGGATTTTGGATATATAAGCTTTTTATTTATGGGAGAAAGAGAGAGAAAGAATGGCCTATTGGTGTAAGAATTATTTAAAAGAGTCCAGTTAACGAGAGTCAAAATACATTGGTTAAGGTTGAGTTTTTTATTGCATTTGATTTATTTTTTTAAAGGGAGTCGATCAATTTTTAGTTAAAGAGATATTTGTTTATGGCTTTTTGTTAGATAGTGTATTCGTGCACCCATTAAAGGAGAATCTAATGGGTTTCACTGCATTGAGAGGTGAAAAAGAGAGCAAATAAACAAATAATTCTTTTAACTCTGAATGTTGTGCAACTCTCCAAATAAAAACAAATAAATCACGATAAAAAAGCTCAACCTTAATCAATACATTCAAGCACTCGTTAATCGATCCTTTTATTTATTAGCTTTTGTTACTTCCTAATATAGTGGGACGCACCCAAGTCTTCCTTAATAGGTGCACTTGACACCAATTAACAAAGGGGAAAAAACTCTTTCACACGGTGTGTTTTTGTAAACTAAAAACATCTTCGCACGTGTGAAAGAAACACCACCCTCAACAAAAAATCATTTAAACAATACAATTGCTGTAGTATTGTAGATTTATAATAATTTGTAGAGAGGTGAGTATGTTGGAGATTAAAAAAAAAGAGTGATTAACCAAAATTTAGGAAAATAAAAAAATTTGTTGCTCAACTCAATCAAGTACAACTGTGAGTCACATAAAATAAATTTGGTGGATAACTTTCTTAGATTAAACAGTTGCTTAATAAGTAATAAACATGGTTATCATCTGCCAGAGAGAGATGAAAAAACGTAGTGTTTGATCACAATGTTAGGGGAGCTAATATTTACCATGCCGGAACCATCTCTAATATGCTGCCAACAAAATTGCTTGAAGACCTTTAACTATTCTAATCAGAGGCATATAGTCATTTAGGGCTGCAAGCCTGCTATTCCATGAGCATTTAGGCTGTGTCAGTAATACCCTAAAAATGTGAAGAAGAATTCAATTATTATCCAACAGTAACTAAAAATATAATAATATCAGTGTCAGAAAATTTTACAATGTGTGAATGTAAGCAAAGATTCCTACCTAGATTTCAATTCTGATATCTGGTTTAGTTGTGAAATTTAACTTATTATCGAATGTTGAAGTGTCTATCGAAACATTTCGTTCATCAATTCATACTTAAGACAAATCATTCAATACTAAACTATTGCAATGCATTGCTTTTTGGATAAGCCTTTTTATTTGTATTTTTTAAATTCATTTTTGGAATGGGAGAATGAGAGAGAAAGAATGAACTATTCTAGAATGAATTATTTAAAAGGATTCAGTTAACAAGTGTTAAAATGCATTGGTTAAGGTTGAGTTTTTAATTGCAATTGATCCAAATTTTTATTTTTTAGGGAGTCAAGCAATTTTTAGTGAAAGAAGAATTTGTTTATGGCTTTTGTTAAAGGTTGTATTTGAGCATCCATTAAAAAAGAATTTAATGGGTTCCAATGCATTGAAAAATGAAATAAGAGCAAATAAACAAAAAAAAAATGAACTTTCAATGTTGTGCAAATTTCCAAATAAAAATAGATTACAATAAAAAAAATTCAACCATAACCAATACTTTCAAACACTAGTTAATGGAACATTTTATTTTTTTGCTTTTATTGCTTTCCAGTATAGTAGAACCTGCTCAATTTCTCTTTAATGAGTGCACTTTGACACCAATTAACAAAAGGGGAAAAACTCTTTCACACGGTGTGCTTTTATAAATTGAAAACATTTTCCACATTGAGAGAAAGAAACACCACCCTCAACAAAAACCTATTAAAAAAGTTATCTAAATACAATTGTTGAAGTAGTTTAGATTTGCATAATTGCATATAATAATTTGTTGAGAGGTGAGTTGTTGGAGATTAAAAAAAAAAGTGTGATTAGCCAAAATTTAGGAAAAAAAAAATTTGTTGCTCAATCAAGTACAACTGTTTGTGACAAAACAAAAGTTGGGGGATAACTTTCTTAGATTAAACAATGAAGAGTCGACTAATACATCCAAAACAAAATGCGTTTTCAAAAACAAAGCATGCATATATTTGCAAGAAAAACAAGGAAAATCCAAGGTTACTTTGGCTGTTGGGGTTCGAAATCTTCATCCACGACAGTTCACGTGCCAGATGAGAGTCATCCAATCGAGTGGTCCCTTTTCCCTGCTAATGAAGTGAACATCGTTATCTCCACCACCCCATGCACAGCACAGATAGATGCACTCACTTTCTTTTCTTTTCTTTGCTTTTTTCTTCTGGATCTGTCACTGTCACTGACACAGTGACACTGCCTGCTCAGATATTGTCAGCAAAGACAAACTGGGAGGCTTTTTCTTAAATATTTAATAAGAATAATTGTTATTAAATGGAATATGCTTTTCTTTGGGATAGAGGAGTAACTATTCAGCACGTATACATATGATATCACACGCATCTAAGCGACCCAAAATCTGGATATTGAGGATGTTATAAGGAACCAATATCTAAATAAAAATCTCATTCTCATCATAAAATTCCATTTTGTCAACTCAGATTAGCGTGTGGATGTATACATATATGATTAATAAGATGATGTGGTGTTACTGATGTTATAACTTGAAGTAAAACTAGGATTAAAAGTGTGGAAAGCTCGCAACAATTCAAGAGACACCTCAACATGGTGGCGGGCCTTGAAAACTTAGAATAAGGTGGCCGTACAGCAGAGATTTGCAGACTTCCTAGTGAATATCAGCCTATCAGGGTGGGTTGGTTCTAAACCCTATATGTGCATTTAATTTTTTTGTTTGGATACACCGGATTTAAGGTGACCCCCCCAAAATGGATTATGAAATCTTGCAAAAGGACCCACTATTTTGGCACAATCAGACCAATGAGATTTATTGGCTTATGGGGAGATTAGGACAGCTACGGCTGCTCAACAGAGAGAGAGAGAGAGAGAGAGAGAGAGATGCCATATTTCCATGTATTTCCTTGCTATTACTAATTATTTCATTGTAATTTGTACATTTATGGGTTACTTTGTATTCGGATGAGAGGTCAAAGTGTTGACGATTAGAGTGCTACATTGAGAATCTCAATCGAGCGAGATTTGTTTGACACGTGAAGTATATTTTTTGAAAATCTTTTTACCAACAGTCTCACCTGACACACCCCTTTCTTGATTGAGCGAGATTTGCAAACCTAATTTGTTGCATTCATTCTATGTTGCACCCATTCACTCAACCCTCTCATATAACCCTTTATTCCCACAAGATACCACTGGGTTTGGATATACGTCCACATCCACGTTCTCGTATTTTCAGTTTTTTTTTTTTTTTTTTATTCAGCCTCAGTTGTGGACTTTTCTTCCGTGAACAGTATACATGTGCACTGTTTATAGACCCACAAATTTCACTTTTCAGTTAATTTTTCATTAAAAATGGGTCTCACAGTACTATTTACACATTCAAAAATTATTTTGCTACAGTGTTTTCAGTTTTCAATTTCAGCAAAATAAGTTTTATCCAAACGAACCCATCAAAGATCTGATTCTCAAACCAATTTGTTCTCTCTACCTTCAGCCTCTCCAATTTCCGAACCTATTGAGAGGAGATAAAAACCTTACATATATAAATAATTGCATAGAAATCTAGAGTGTTCTTTGTTGTTGTTTGGTGTTGGGAACTATTGGAGCAATCTCCAAATATTTTAAGAGGCCATAGAGTAGTCAAGTAGACTACTCTATAGCAATTAATTGTGAGCACTAGCGAGGAGCTCAAATAAGTTGTCATTTACATAGCTTGGAGGGTTTGTAAGTGAGATATATTGCAACTATTATGTTAGTGATATCGGTTGGTGCTATCGCCCCTAAGAGATTTTTTGCCTAGTTTAGGGGTTTTTTGCTCTGTAATTAAACAATTAACAGCGTTTGAGTGTTTGTGTTGTTGATTGGGATTTACTATATGTTGTGATTGTGATTATGTATCTATGCATGTATTAAGTGGCAAATCATGTTAACAATTAGGCTTAATTTTGTAATTAGCTTAAAATTAACCTAAGCTGAAAAATTAGGATCTAAAGGGTTATCTCTCAATTGGCAATTGATTTGCTATTTAGATTTCTCACTTCCCCATGTTTGACACGTAGTTACCTTTATCTCTCTCTCTCTCTCTCTCTCTCTCTCTCTCTCTCTCTCTATTACCGACATCCCAATCAAGCAATATAGTTGTGGTAAATATGGCTCCTTTGAGCGGTGGCCGTACACACCATTTAGCAAGCCCAACAGCCCGTCAATATGAAGAAGAAGGGTGGTTAAAGACCCAGAGATTTTATTGTCTTTTTATTTTGGATAGGCAAGGACCCAGAGATTTTAGACTGATATAGAAAGCACCTAAAGACAGCTCCAAAAGTAAAAGACGTGCATTGTTGATTGTTGCTCCAAGGGTGGAGTCTCAAGAAAAAAAAAACTCACAATTGACTAAAGTCTTTGATTCAATCATGCATTCAAAGAAAGGCCAAAGGCCAGACAGCTATGAGTGTCTCTGACCAATCAGCCACGTGATGCCATGCAATCGGCGGGGTTAGAATTTCAAGGACATTTTAGCAGCAAGTGCACCCAAAATAGAAATATATGTTTTCTTAATTAAGAATACAAAAGGTAAATCTCTATTCTCTAGGCTGTGTTGGCCAGTGGTTGAACTTGAACGTAATAGCCACATGCAATATAATATTGATGCTTTGCAAGTAGGCCATTCTCAACCCATTAATGCATAGTATATATATACAAATTAAGAACACAAGCGATTGAATTCAGTACTTTGTCCATATACTAGCTAAGAGGATCCACTAATCTACAATATGAGTGGCTGGGTAGGCTGTTCTTTCCTATTTTTAATCTCCTACGGCGACAAAGTGGCTTTTACTGGGCGATCCACTTTCTTGCTCATTGGTCCAATAAGATGCGAATCATAAGCAGCAGTCATTTAATTATAGGTCTAATTAAAAGCGCCATAAAAGTTTTTGCAATTAAATAAGTCTCAAATTTGTGGTTCTAGTTAGTTCAACTAATAAAAAATTTTATGATTGAATGAGAAATTTGAGGTTCAATTTCTACTTACACAAAAAATTTAGTGGTGTCTTAATTTGATGATTAAAAACACATTCATCAAAAGCGAACGTCATAAGTTGAAACTTTATAATAAAAAAAAGAATCACGATTTTAACCTGAAAAATAAAGATCTCTAGAATAGAGAAAATTACCCTCTTTACCTAACTTATAAGATAAAAATTAATCGATACCCTAATGGCATTAGTTTAAGAATTACTTCCAGAATTTTTTTAGGGGAAAAAAACAACTAATTTTTTTTTATAATTTTTTATATTTTTCATGAAAATAATATCAAAATGGTCAATTAACAAATGCACGGAGTATCCATTAACTTAAATCCAAGAACTCTCTAATTAAAAATCGTGGTAATATTAAAACTCGCATTTAATACATAAGAGTCAAAGAAACTTGACTTGATTTTTTTTTCGTGAGACAAAAAAGAAACTTGACTTAGTTCATGAATATGTATAATTTATACTGCATTTATTCATGATGAATTTTAGGATGTGATGAGTACAAAATATATTATAATTTGCTTATTCTAAAAGATAAAAATTTTCAAAATGCTTTTCTCAAGGTATTTGTCTACCCTAGACCTCATGTGTTTCTAGAAATCTTTTACTATTTGACTCTCTTTGACTAACACTTTGGGTCACCTTAAAGATTATTCACAATAATAATTTTCAACTTTACAAATCTTATAATCTTTTTTTTTTAAATCTTATTCTTAAATTAGGTTGAATCCCCCACCACTAAAAAAAAAAAAGTAATGACATCAAAATTGAGTTCATTGGTAAATAAAAAAAAATGATAACTTTTTTTAGTGAATAGTAAAAAGAAGAAATGCATCCAATTAACTCTTTTTATTTTTATTTTAAATTAAAACAGTAGCAAATCATCACTTTTTGGAATTATAGAAATGTAGAGACCAAAGTGTCCCAATTATGTATAAAGATTCTATAAATACTATAAACATGATGGCATAAATTTTACAAATTGATGTACAATCACAAAAAGCATAATTCTAACATTTACTTATTATATTGTTGACATCAACTAATCACATTTATCACTAGATCAATTTGAAAATGTTATATAATAAAACTTGTAGTAATTTTAACATCTTTCAATTTGAAAATTTTAAAAAGTGTTTGAATACGTGTGAAGAGATTAATTTTAATAAAAACAACCTGAAATACTTAATGATCAAGTAATCACATCAAGCCAATATTTCCGATTTATATGTATCCATACTTTTTTCCTTTTAAAGCAACCCAATAATAAATTATAGAAAATGTTAACGAATGTCTTAAAGATATTGGTTTTAAAACTTTTTTTTAAAATTGTTTTTTAACAAATGCTTTAAGGGCATCTGTTAACCGAACTCATAACTTATCTACAACTCACTAGTTGACACATAGTTTTTTTCTTCTTCTTTTTTTTTTCTTTTTTTGAACAAAATGATAGAGAAGCTCATGTGGCTAATTCAATACTTTGGTTCTAATGGTCACAAATAGTTGAACTTTAACTTGAACCCCGACTTTTACTCTTCACACCTCACAAGTACGTTAGCTTATAAAGTGACTATGGTACCTAATTTGTGCAGTAGTTTGACAAGCATGATCAATGTAGTAAATTTTGTGGAAGGAACAGCATCCACAACAGTGGAGCTAAAAATTTAGCTTTTTAGCTCCACCAAAAATTACTTTATCTATTTTACCTACACACATGCTGCAGCAGTGGATCTATTTTAGCTTTTAACACAATAAAATAATATAAACATTACAATAAAATAATATATCTCTTACGATAAAATAATATATCCCACTACCCAAAGCAACATTCACACCACCAACCACAACCACCTCTACCATCAGCCACAGCCACAGCCACAGCCACAGCCACAACCGCAACCACACCCATAACCACCACCACCACCACCACCAGTCCACAGCAGGGAAAAAAAAAAAAACCACCAACCAAAAATCTCCAATCTTTTTCCTCAACCCAGACCAAACAAAATCACCAATCACAAACAAAATAAAAAATCACCAATCACAGAGTTGGGCTTTGGTCAAGAGGACAATGTCGGCATGGGTCTGATCGGTGGAAGAGAAGTGGGTTTGAGGCAATCGAGCGTGGGTCTGAGGCGGATCGTCGATATGGGTCTGGGTCTGAGGCTGACGATGAGTCAAAATGATGAGATGAGAATGAATGGTGGGTCTGAGGCTGACGACGACGTGGGTCTTGGTCTGAGGCTGACGATGACGATGAGTCGAGCCGATGAGATGAGAGTGAATAGTGGGTCGGTGGCGGCGACATTAACAATGCGGCAGTAAATAATGAGCTTGAGAGACCGGAGTTGAGAGAGTGAGCTCGAGAGAGAGAGAGAGAGAGAGGCAAGGTGTGAAAAGAGAGAAAAAAAAAAAAAAGAGCTGGTATTATTTGAATAACCGGCCGAATAAAATGATGTTTTTTTTAGCTCTCATGAACAGTGCACATCTATAAATAGATGTGCACTGTAGCAATAGAGTTAAAAAATATAAATTTAACTCCATTGCTATAGCATAATTTTAATATTTGAGAAGTTAAAATATAACAATATAATAATATAGCACCACTGCTGTGAGTGTCCTTAAATCTTCTTAATATCTTACATGAGATTCCTCTTAAATCTTCTTAGTATCTTACATGAGATCGTCGTAAAGTCAGAAACTTGTGCATTACATTCATTACGAGAGTCTGGTCCCAAATCTAGTCCATATAGAGTCCAAAATATAATTAAGTTCCACAGTTTTTACCTACAGTAGTTTTCAGGTTCCAAACCAAACTGTAAAAATGGCGACAACTACCCCCACGTTCTTTTATCGTCACCACCTTCATCACCATCCCAGCTCTTACTTCATCAAACACCAAGCACAAACACATTCACACCATTCCATGTTAATGCCACTCATCCAAACCCACCCTCAAAACTCGCTTCAACCATGCAAATCCTCACAACCCTTTCTGCGTTTTCTCAATCTCTACTTCTTTTTCCACTTCTTCTGCTTCTTTGCTGCACCACTGCATCTGGGTTCGGATCAATGGGACCCATCTCTGCCGCATTTGGCCAAAACGGGTTCTTCTGTGCCATTGACGCGAGTGGCAAGCAGAACGTTATTTGCTGGGCGAAGAACAGCCCTTCTTCATCACCATCATCGTCTTCCGCCTCTGCTTATCTCAACAACATTCCTGCAATGGCTGCTCTCTCTGGCGGCGAAGGTTTTCTATGTGGCATTCTAGCAAACACTTCGCAAGCTTATTGTTGGAGCTCAAACAGTTCAGGTATAGATCTCGTGCCTTCAATATATCAAACCACTGCTTATTCTCATATAGCCGCGGGCAAGAATCATGTTTGTGCTATTAGAGGGTCTTATTACTCTGATCACGATTCGGGCATCGTTGACTGTTGGGAAATTGTGAAAAAGTCCAATAATTATTTGAGTTCTAAACAGAGTGATCTGTTTTATAACCAGTCTATTAGCAACTTTGTTTTTAAGAAAGTTGTGTCTGGTGAAGGATTTAGTTGTGGTAGTCTTAGAGAAGGTGGGATTGTTTGTTGGGGACCAAACTCAGCAAGTTTGGGAGTTTCTAACATATTGGAGAATTATGTAGTTTTAGCTTCAGGGAGAAGTTCTCTTTGTGGGATTTCGGAAATGTCTAATGGAGTGAAATGTTGGGGTGATAGTAATTCATATGTTGCCCCTCCAATTGGGATTAAGTTTGTGTCTCTGACGGCTGGTGCTAATCATTTTTGTGGTATACGTGGGGACAATCATGGGGTGGAGTGTTGGGGGGTCTTTAATTTGTCTTCAGTTCCAAAAGGTTCCAGGTTTATGGCAATAGCATCATCTGATTTTGTTACTTGTGGTATTAGAGAGGATGATCTGGTTCTTGATTGCTGGCTTGTCAATTCCCCTTCACCGCATGATTATGATCCTCCATTGGAATTGTGCAGCCCGGGTCTTTGTACTCCTGGTTCCTGTAGCGCAGGACAATTTGCTTATAATGCAAGTATTCTTAATGAGCCCGATTTAACAAGCTTGTGTATACGGAAAGATCTTAAGATTTGTTCACCTTGTGGGTCAAATTGTTCTGAAGGTTTCTTCTTGTCTAGTTCATGTTCTGAGAATGCTGACAGAGCATGCACCGCTTGCTCTCTTTGCCAGAACAGCTCTTGTTGGGATGTTTGTCAACTTCAATCATCTCAGAAGATGGATCAGAAGCATTGGAATCACTTGCGTAGATTGGTGCTCATTATTGGATCTTCTATTTCAGGTTTGTTATTCATATTGATTGGCTGTTGTCTTCTTCCGTGCATGAGGACTACCCAAAAAGTGGAAGTGACCAAAAGACATTTCAATTCTTGCATGGGCAAGCCGAAGTTAGAAACTGACCCTATTGCTGATTTGCAGCCTCCTCTTTCTGTTGCTCCCTGTCCCGGGATGGCTCAAATTTTCCGACTCTCAGAGCTAAAAGATGCCACTAATGGGTTCAAGGAATTTAATGAGCTTGGCAGGGGAAGTTATGGTTTTGTTTATAAAGCTGTCCTTTCAGATGGGCGGCAAGTTGCAGTCAAAAGGGCAAATGCTGCCACAATAATTCACTCTAACAATCGTGACTTTGAAATGGAGTTGGAAATCCTTTGCAAAATCCGGCATTGTAATATTGTGAACTTGTTAGGTTATTGCTCGGAAATGGGTGAAAGGCTGCTTATTTATGAGTATATGCCTCATGGGACACTTCATGACCACCTCCATGGTGGGCTTTCTCCTTTGAATTGGAGCCTCCGGTTGAAGGTTTCAATGCAAGCTGCGAAGGGGCTTGAGTACCTTCACAAGGAACTTGTGCCTCCAATTGCCCATCGGGATGTGAAGACTTCAAATATTCTTTTGGATTTTGATTGGGGAGCACGAATTGCAGACTTTGGCCTTGTTACTTCAAATGACAAAGATCTTAGTGGAGATTTAGAAAGTGATGTTTACAACTTTGGAATTGTACTGCTAGAGATTCTCAGTGGAAGGAAAGCATATGACAGAGATTATATGCCTCCAAGTACAGTTGAGTGGGCAGTGCCCTTAATCAAACAGGGTAAGGCAGCTGCCATAATTGATCGGTATGTGGCACTTCCAAGAAATGTTGAACCTCTACTTAAACTTGCTGATTTAGCAGAGGTGGCTGTGAGGGAAAATCCTAGTGAGCGTCCTACCATGTCAGATGTGGCATCTCGGCTGGAACAAATTTTCAAAGACGGATTGATCTTGTAGTACTGAGTTCTCAAATTTTGAACAACACTGAATGGATCTGTAGACAGCAGCTGCCCTGAGTGCCACTCTTCTGCAATTGTACATTTATTAAGAGATTCTTGTATATGACGTTTGCTTACTTGTTTATCTTTAGAGAATGAAGGAAATGGTATTGTTGCACCATAATTCATTTATTCATTTTTATGGAAGTTCACTCAATAATATTCACCTTTCGTGTAAACATGGGAGAGTTGCATCTCACGCGTCCTTGTCTTCAAGGAACAAACTATTTCTATGCTTGTCAATGGCCCAAGGAATACATGTTAAGGAAATTGTGTATTTCTGTGTGATGGCTTTGATAATCTAATAACCTACAAATTCTGGGATGACGATCTTATTTGACTCATGCCTATTACATCAACTAGCACTATACTGCACCTTTTGGACTCCAGCAATGTTTTAGACCATCCACATGATTGTCATTGTTATTAAGATTTGATCATGAACACTATAGTTAGTTATTTAAACAACTAAATAGCACTTAATTGGTAAAATTTTGTGCTTTACTATGTCAGGAATATATCTTCTGCTGATTGACATGATAGTGGTGCAACTATAGCAGTTATGTTCAGTTGCTTTCAACTATGACAGTCACATGAAAGACTACAGTAAGATTTTCAGCGCCATCATCTCAAATTCTGCTTCATTTCCATAATTCTCAGTAAAAGAAAGAATCAAAAGAGACGTGTGTTTAGACGGTTGTATGAAATTTTGAGTTCCTTCATTTTGTTTGATGTGTCATGCTCTGCACAAATAAATCATGGAAAGGGAAGGCAATTATATAAAAATGGGAGCTAGACATGGAAAATCAAATGTATGTTATTTGTGAAATGTTAAAACCGATCCTCTCCCTGTAAATTGAAGGATTAAGTGATTTGTTTATGAGGACAAATGCTAGGCTGACTTATTTAATCAGTAACATAGGTGATTTGTCATAGCATTAGCTTAACTTTGGATAATTTTCCAATTTTCTCCAAAATTTCTGGCAGGTGATCTGGAACTGGAACGAAGCCATCCATCGTCATAGACACGACAGATCATCGGCAATGTAGAAATCCGTACCGTGAGAGAGAAGAATTCATTTGTGAATCACTTGTATTTTCAATTTTGAGACTCCAATCCCGGTATTTGGAACCTGTTGGCAGCAACAAGTGCATGCATGTATATGAAGGTTTAAATGAGGCAAAATTAAAGTCGAACTGTAAGGAAAAATTTGAGTATGAAATTATGAATAGAGAGATTCCATACACGTAAAAATGGGTTATCCTAAGACCCACCTTACCTATGAAAACGGATCAGGTATGAGTTTTGACATGTTGACACGATGGATTATAAGTTATCATAAATAAACTGGCAATAACCTTTTTTTTTTTTTTTTTTTTTGGTAGAGGAAAATGGGGGTTAGCTAAGTTACGCCAGTCTCCAGGTAGTGCGCTGAGGTTAAGACCGGCATGCCTACTCTTATAGATGCCCACCAACAAAGGACTGCTGGCAGTGGCATTTTCTTTTTTAATCTAGGATTATCTTTTCATTGTGATTGTAATTTGTTGAAGTTCTTGTAAATTACCCTTGTAATATAGACCACCTACTAGTTGGAAATTTTTTTTTTATGCATGATTGTTAGTAACATAAAAATGTATATGTGATACATAACATACACATACGTGTAAAATAACTTAAATTGGGAGCAAAAATATGTATCTTTTCTAATTGTATTGGGAACGATCATGTATATATCATAAAATACATATTTATATATTGTATGAATCGTATCAAATTACCACATCGATGATTATGTATATATCTAAAAATACATATTTATATATTGTATGAATTGTATCTAATATTGTGTTATATTAATCATTCACTCTTATCATTATTATCTCATATGGGACTACTACACTAAATTAACCACACTATTCACAAGCCAAAAGCTTTATAGCTCAACTAATTGATGCATTTTGGGGTTTTTAGCTTGCTAATTTGCATTTCTTGAGTGACAACCATTAGGCCACACACCTTTTGTTGGTATGTTATGGAAAATTATTATATATAAGAACAACTTATGAATTAAATTTATTTAAAAATAAAATGACACTTCTCATTTGAACCTTGGTCCAACCTAAAAAATCTTAAACATCTCATTTTTTTAGTTCTTTTTGAACCGTTCAAGTTTCAAAATGTTTATTTAAAACCACTTTCTCAAACTTCCCTTGCAAATCTACAATTCCACGGTACGTGTATTGTTGTTTCGGCTTCAATTCCACGCACTTGGAAAACTACATCATTCGTAATACCTCTCTTGGCAAAGGTTTACATAGAGGCTGGGAGTTTTCCTGACATGCCTATGTAAAAATATTTTTGTCACCGGAACTTCCAAATTGTTTACCACAACTACTTTCAACTTGCAACTCTCTAATAAGTCTTATCCTCCATTCTTCCTTTATTTTCCATGTGGCACCCGCTGCTTGCTGTGAAGAATTAATGAAGAAGCCATTAATTTGTTGTGCCTGTCCTTATAAGCTTGTCTGCTTGTTGCTGTTTGCTTAGACGTCTACTTTTAATTAATTCCACCTCAATCATGTGGTAAGAGAACTTGCTATTTTGAGTGCCTCACGTTCCACCACTAGGTTTCTGCCTCTATTTAGTCACATACCTTCTGTAGGTGGTAGGATAATTTTATATAGGTGATTACGGTGGATAATTAAGGAAGCTCTTGCAAAGGAGGAGGATGTCTCCGGCAAATGCCTGCATCACATGGCAGTCGCTGAGGGTCACCAGTAAGCACTCCAGTGATTAAGTTAGATTCCTAGAAAATAGAGGGTTGGAATAGCAAGTGTGTATTGAGTTGAGATTGCATATCTGTGTGAGAAGAGGAGTGGGGTATTTATAATTGTAATTCCATTTTTTCTAGTGAATTTCATCACCATCTCTCTCGTTATGCTTTCGACTGTGGTGACATAGTCCGGCCTGATTTGTTGAAATGGAAATATGGAATGCATGCCCATATGGGCTATTGGAATTTCTGCCTGATAGACAAGCAACGTCCCATGAAATGCGAGGCAGGATAGTTGGGGTCATAATTAACGCGATAATGACTCTGTCTACCGATCAAATCCATCTTTTAAGGAGGATTATAAAGATTGGATTTCCTAGGGAAGAACGTAAGAGGAGTAATCGGACGCAACAATCGTTGAATTGTACTTGCACTTGGTATTTTTGTGGATGTATTATTTTTGTTCCGTTCTTCCTTGCCATTTTGACTCTCCACACCTTCACCTCCTTTGGTAGCAATTTCCTTTGAGAGAACATTGCACCAACTAATGTGAGTCATGTGACGGAATTCTTATTTTGATAATTTGATAGTTGAAGGAGGGAGATATGAATTCTAAACGTCACTGTTGGAAAAATTACGAAGTACAAATTGAGTTACAAGACTTTTGACTCATTCAATTATTAGTTCAAGGCATTTTGCTTAAAGAACTAATTTCATGTGTGTATAATCAGTGGCGGCTCTAGGAATTTTGTTCAAGGAAGTCATTAAGAAACTTAAACTAAACAAAATTTAATAATAATAAAAAAAATTTGAATATATTGAGTTATCGAAAATAAAAAACACACAAATATATGAAGTTTTATAATTTTCTTTGAGTTTTCATATTTTAAAGTCATTACAAGATAGTTTATTATCAATTGTCATTATTTATTATCAATGTTGGTAAGTGTGGCCATTTTATTTTATTAAGTTTGTATAATATTTTTAATTTTTATAAAATTGTCATTATTTATTTGTCATTTTTTTATAAAAAATATTTTAAACTAAATGACAAAACTCAACCCATTGTCACCGTATTAAATTAGCCCACATAGCTATATTTATCCATACATAAATAATACACTAAATATCTACATAACTAATAAAATGCTTAAACAATTACTAATTTTACTATTTTTGATTCTTGAATCACTAACTTTATAACAAAAAGTTATTATAACTTGATAATAATATACACACATGTGACAAACCTTCCATATTTTCTAACTATTAAATTATATAAAGTTAGATTATATTTGTAGTACACAACACACATTCACGTACATCACAATTCATACAAATAACATAACAAAAAATAAAAAATAACACACACAATCAGTATTAGACACACACTTACACATATATAATATAAATTTATAATAAAGAGAAACACCTACGACTTACAAACATTCTTTTTTTACTTTTAGAGACACCTGTGATCTATGTTGTTGTTTAATTTTGGACTGGGCTAATATGTGGTTAGAGTGTGCAAAATTTAAGTCAGAGTGTACAAACATATCTTCAGGAGATAAATTATACCAATAAAAAAATTTTATATAAAAAATTAAAATAAAAAATTTCAAGTCAGGATGTTCAATTGAACCCTGAGCATAAACTAACGCCACCCATGTGTATAATTGATTTTCTTTTTCTTTTTTTAGGCAATGCCCATAATTTAAGATCGCAAAAATAGCTTTAATTATGTCATTGTCCACAATTTTCCAATACTTATAGTTAAATAGATTGTAGGAATATCATCATAAATAAACTAGGACTTTTGTGGATCGCATTAATTTGAGATAAAGCAATGTTCACCTAGTCATACTCTTCATAATCAGAATGATTTTATAAAATAAACTGGGACTTTTGTGGATCGCATTAATTTGAGATAAAGCAATGTTCACCTACTCATACTCTTTGTAATCAGAATGGTTTTAATTTCTTTTGAAAATAAGAATGAAGAATAAGAAAAAATGCCCTTTTTCTTTTTTTTAGAACAAGCAGCAGATTTTATTTCATTATGGAAAAGAGTTTAAAACGGTGAGCATATACTGGTAGGGCTATAAACGTGTTGAGCGAATCGAGTATTGACATTTCAAAATTGTTTATTTAATTATATTTCAAACATAAGTCAAATTCTAACTCATTATGTTTAAGCTTGGTTCATTTTTTTATCAAGCAAGTTCAAGAGTTACTTGATTATGAGTATTTTATTCCAAATATAATATAACCATGACTAGAATATTTTTTACCCTTTCACAAATCTATGCTAATGATTAATAGCTATGTTATATATAGCTGGAATTATATCATTTGAGTTAATTAGATAAAATGATTTTCATTCATGAGTTTATAAAAAAATTAAGAACCTTGTATTGTTAAGAACGATATACTATGAATGAACTGTTTATATTAACAATAAATTACACATAATAATTGTAAAGAATATGAATCTCTTTAAAAACTTACATAATTCAATTTTAAAATTTTTAAAGTCTATATATATAAGTAAACTTTATACAAGTATATACACAAATATATAATATTCTATATACTTAAATCAGGTTTTATGTTAATGAATATATTGTTTAGCTTGAATTTAAGTCATTATAGTCGAGCTTAAAATTTGGACCTGATATTAGCTTGTTCGCTACAAGTGAACATAAACAAACATTTTTCTAAGTCAACATCCTATTCATAAATAACTCGTTGGGTTCATTTACAGCCCTCTACACATAGAGAGAACTACTCCAAAACCACAACAATATACCACTTCAAAATGATCACAAGGGGTTGCTTCTAATGCAAGGGCCTGTCAGATGTGCAGGCTTAATAAAATTCTTATGTTAATGCCGGAAAGTTACCCTACCTATTGTGACTTAAATCATAGTTTAATTGATTTGATTATGGTTACAACGAGTTATCATTTCATATATGATAATGGATAAAAAAGAAAATGAATCAAGGAAAAGAAGACCTTGGAACAGGAAGGCATGTGAGACAAAGCTATATGCTTCCGTTGAAAGACAAAAAAGTATATATATGTAGAGATGGGAATCCAAGTCATCCAAACACTTCCAGACAAATACGTTTCAGGAGAGGAAGAGGACCTTTTGCATTATGCTTCAGAAAAAAAGGTGAAAGTTCCTTAAAACCATATGTGCTAGGCTTCAAAATGTAGTCCAACCCATCTTTCTCTTTTACAAAGCATAGGTATATATAAGTACATGTACAGCCAACACATATTTGAACACCCACCTCCCATAGATTCCATCTTACATCTTTAAAGCCCAAACACAACCAGGCATTTTGCCAAGTTTAGAGACTAAAGTAGAAAAAAGACGTGGCCGTTCAGACATGGCAGTGGTTTATACAGCTGGTGTTTTGGTTTACACCAAATTGCCAACGCAAAGGCCAGCTAGTTCGTCTCTGGGTATAATCAGTGTGGGGGTGAAATGAACGAGGAATGAACAAAATGAATATTTTATGTCTCTTTTCTATATAAATACTGCTCCATTCATGCTATACAAGATGTCTTATTTGTTCAACCCTCAGAATCAGTGTTATCTTAATATTACAGGCACTTCCAAGTCTTGGCGTATCAAAAGCAAGTTGAGGACATTATATGGTATCACTGTCTCATCATCTTTCAAAATGAAAGAAAAATATATAACTGTAAGGCTAAACTCGTGTGCAATGCAGGCATCCATATATACACATTACATATATACGAGTATGCCTGGCTCCCTGTATGCCATATGCAAAGCCTATCAGAATGTTGGTGGCCTTCGTGTATGGCGTGCAAGGAGCCATGCATGTACTATATACGTATCATTCACCAGGGAAAATCAACTCAAATCGTGGAAGAAGAAGGTACTCTGATTTGATACAGCCTTGTGTTGGTAACAGCTTGTATATTATTTTATATTTATAGTTGTACGATGTCTAAGATAGGGTTAAGGTTTAATCTTTCAATACATAATTTTTCTCTCTCTTTTTAATATAGGATTACTACAAAAAATATGATTATTGTTGTTGTTGTTGTTGTTGTTTTGGCTAGGGCTGATTTATTCAAATTCGTGTCACACTCGCAATAAATTTAACTCACCTATGGTCTTGAATTGACTATTCTTGCAAGGCCCTTCATGGCTTCATCCAAAGCCTGAATAATGGAAGATATATACATGGTAATGTGTAGTTGGAATTATTTTTGTAGAAAGGACCAGGGTAACGTCTTTCCTAGGTAGATTCAATATGAAAATTTTCCAAGTAAAGGGATTTTGAGGTTTCTGCTTTAAATCAATTTTTATTTTCCTCTTGCTTCCAAAGTATGAAATCTGTTGGGGTGAAAAAAAATTCTCTCTCTCTCTCTCTCTCAATTGGTACGTACTCTAAACAAACTTTCCAAGCATAATAATCAATATAAACCATAAACAAGCAACCAACCACGATCAAAATTCCAAATTTTTACATAGAAAGCTCTCCAATAAGGAAGGAAAAACTAGGATCTAGCCTAGTAAAAATTTCCACCATAGAATAATGCGTTTATAACAATCCTATTTAGAATAAATACTAGAGACTTCCAAAATATCAAGGAACACAAAATTTTTGGATCACAACAAATATTTATCGCAATACCAACTAAGGAGATTTGGTGCTGTATTAAGGAGGTTCAAGTAACAATGTCACTGATGAAAATAATAAAGTGGAAAGGAGGGAAGTAAAAAAAGGCTAACCAAGAGGCCGGCTAAATTAGTTTAAGGCAGTAAGGCTTATGATGAATAATATAGCAGTCTAAGGATGAAAGATGGAGAGATGGAAGAGAACGTGAATAACAGAATAAGAGGCACCAAGATGAAGCAGAAAAACGCATTAGGAATATTGTTTGACTGTGTCATACCTATTAAGTTAAAGAAATTTTTTTGTAAGACTATATCTTAAGACCAATATGTTTTATGGTACTGCATTCATGGGCAATTAAGAAACAACATGCTCATAAAATAAGTATAACTAAAATGAGACAATTAGGATAAATAAGTGGATATATATATATATATATATATATAATTAAGAAATTCACTTGAAGATTGGGTGACCCTTATTACTAAAAAGATGAAGTATGGCTGCTTTAAAAGGTTTGGTCATATGCATAGGAGAGTAATTGATGTATCAATGAAAAGTGATGAGTTGATTCAAGTTGAAAAAACAAAAACTGATAAACGATGATCTAAAATAACATTAGTAAAAGTAGTAAAAACAAATGTCAATTAAAGAGATAATATATTATTATAATTTTGGATATAATAGAATATGACGGAAAATAATACACATGATTGGCTATAATTAGTATACTAAGAATACATAATCGAACTCAAATTTTGAGACTAAAGTCTAAGTTGTTATTTTTTAATGTGGTTGTAGCGGTATTTTTTATAATTATTATTGAATTTTTTGCCAAAGACTCCATTCAAATTTGTGTCACTCAATAAATTCCAGCCACCTCTGGTCATGGTAGTGAAATTTGAATTGACTATTCGACCATGGTTTTCCATATCCAAGGTCTCCAGGACGGCAGATTCATGGTAAGGTGGTTGAAGTGTACCCATAAGAATACTGTCTCAAATGAATATCAATATTTATATCCCTCTTGTTTACCAAGTATGAAAAAGTACTACTACTTCCTCTATTTGAGAATAGGATATCTACTGGACTAAATCAGGCAATGTTTCCTACACTTTTGCTACCAATATCGATTATTTATTATTCAACTAATAAGAACCCAAAAACATTTTGAATACTAATTCTTGCACAAATCAAAAGTTTATTATTTCACTTTGAAGAATCACTAGTATTACACAATCGAATGTTAATTAATTGAATCACTTACAAAAAGTTCAAAAAGATGATTAACTTTACCACAGGACTCACGATCAAAAGTAAAATATGCACAAGCTTCAGCTACAATCCACAAGTTGCCTCCAATAAATACACATCATTGCGTTATCTATAATGGAATTCCAACATTGGTCTTCAGTCTTCTTTGAAATGTTCAATACACGCAATTGCTCCATAAACGAGTGACCATGGTAAAAAAAAAAAAAAAATGTTCTCTCCAGTTGATTTGGCAAAAACCCTAGTGGGGGGAGACTCTAATAGGAGCTTGACCAAAAATCAGCCTTAAAAAAATACCCATTTTCTTCTTCCAATTGTAGTGTTCAACTTCGACCTATCCACTAAAAAATTTTCTTTCATTTAACGTCCAAGATTGGCTGTACTAAACATGGATACTGCATAAGAAGAACTCGAACCCTCTGTCGTTTGCTTTTGGCCTGTTCTGATATTCATGAAATCAGAAACAAGTCCAGGTTGTAAAATCTCAAAATCATTGACGTTGGTCTCATTTGTCAACATTCTATACGCCTCGGACATTCGTGGCCGGACCTTTGCAGTTTCTTGCACGCAAAGTAGGCCTACCGTTAAGAATCGAACGGCTTCTTCCTCAGGAAAGTTGTTCTCTAAGGCGGAATCGACTAATTGTACAAGTTCATTGGCATTGTAGGCATCCCATGCCTGCAAGTCACATATGAAGAAAAAAAAATTTTCAATTAGACCATATGGTAGCCTAAAGCTGAAAAAGGATACCATTCGTAATTCTGTTACCTTCTGAACGAGGTAATGTTCCCTATATTCTCGGTCAAAATCCATGACTGCTCGACCACTGACGATTTCTAATAGTAGTACCCCAAAGCCGTAAATATCAGATTTTCGTGTTAGATGTCCACTGATGGCATATTCTGGTGCAAGATAGCCTCTTTGGCATTTGTGATAGCAATAAACCCCATTAGCACATAACATTTCAATAAACCCCATTAGCACATAACATTCACAACTGCTAACTTAGAAAGTGATAAGTTATCGAGTAATATAAACTACTTTTATTATGTACAAATCACAATAAACCACATCCACAATAAAATTACCATTTCCTAGGCTTATTATAGGTAAGAATTAGAGATTCCACTTACAATGTGCCGGCAACACGAGTACTAACATGAGACATGTTATCTGTAAATAGCTTTGACAGACCGAAATCTGAAACTTTTGGTGTAAAATCTCTATCAAGAAGTATATTGCTGGCTTTAATGTCTCTGTGGACAATGTGGGGTTGAACCTCCTCATGAAGATAGGCAAGTGCTCGAGCCACTCCTAAGGAAATATTCCGCCTTGTTTCCCAACTAAATCTCAACCTGTTTTGCTGTTTACCTATCAATCAAGAACATAACTTGTTTAAAAGGAAATTGAAGTATGATAACTTTGCAATACCACCTAAAACATCATGCATTATAGAGTTATGTAAGTGGGGTATCAAAAAAAATACAAGAAAGACATAAAATTACCAAGTAAGGAATGGGCAAGGCTATTGTTTTCCATGTATTCATAGACCAAGTATCTGCCAGCTCCATCAACGCAACATCCTCGAAGGGTGACAAGATTTTCATGTCTGATATCTGAAAGTGCAGTTATTTCAGCCATAAACTCTCTCTCACCTCGCATCGATTCTACTTCAACTGAAAGAACTTTTACAGCCACGAGTGACCCATCTCGAAGCCGACCCTTCAAAGTGAAACCAAACAGTCTTATTAGGCTCTAACTCTATTTTTATAAATATGCTAAAGTTTATTTTTAAAAAGAGATTAACCTTGTAGACAGAGCCAAAACCTCCCTCTCCGATCTTGGCCGAGGAATGGAAGCCATTAGTGGCAGATCTTAGTTCGTTATGAGAGAACACTCGGAAATTTTCTGGATTTTGTTCTTCTAGACTTATTGGATATGCATAAAAAGAAATCTAAGTAATTAATCAAAGTAAAACACAAAATAGATAAAGGAATATATATATATATATATATATATATATATGAAACAACAATATGTGTAATGGAAACAATAACATTTAAACAAGGATGAAATTTTGAAAATTGTCAAAAAAAATTTACCTTGCCTGGTCCTATCCGCAGTTCCAGAATCTGAATTGAAGCAATTTAAGCAAGAAAGCTTCATGTTGTTGTACTCTACAAATTAAATTCTCCTTGAAATTTGATATATGGGTTAATCAGAAAGCATAATGGATAAATAGAAAAATGGAAGGGAAAGAAGAAGCAATATAGGAGAGCACAAATTAATGGATACACGCCTCCAGGATTTTTGACTCCTTAGCACACCTCTCTCTCTCTCTCTCTCTCTCTCTCTAGACTTTGTTTAAGTCTGTTGACTTTGAAAGTTCTACCTTGGGATTTTATATTATGAAAATTATTATTTTATTTATATTATGTTAATTTATAAATTTTATATGCAACTAATCTGCCTACTACAATCATCTCAGCAACCAAAAAAAGCAGCCTACTACAAGTTTATCATAACATATAGTATAATAATAATGATAAGCTAGAATCTTAGCCAAAAAAAAATGATAAGTTCAAGGGAATTTCCCCAATTGTTAATATAATAATATGCTTCAATAAAAAAAATTTAAAAAAATTTGCTCTCGCTTGAGAGCATAGTTCTTAAACCCGAACCGTTCAATGAACCGTAAAAAAGAGAGGTTCAAAGTTTTTAAGGTCGAACCGAGATTAAACAGTAATTACATCATAATTATTTAAAATATAAATAAATATATTAAATTAGTACAAATATATAAGTAACTAAAATAATCAAATTAAATATAGAAATTTATCTTTCAAATATATTTTTCAAGTCCTAAGCAAACATAAGTATAGTATTTCTTCAAATATATATAATATACATTATTTATATGTTCATAAATTTAATTATTTGGTAAAAGGCCATGTAGGGATGATAGGCCCAAGAGTACATATCTATGTATATATTGGGCCAGGGGCCCAATCCGAGGACATTAAGCAGTCCGAGGACGGGTAAACACCTTCCTAAGAATGCATATTGGTAAGCAAAGAGGTGAAGTCTGATCATGATCATCCCAGAAGGCTGTCCGAGGAGGAGTGCTTCCTCGACTGAGCAAAGCCGAGGTCAAAAAGGGTGGTCTGACATCAAGAGCAACGTTCTGGATGATTCCACTGATGAGGATAAGTATCAAGAAGAAACAGGAGAGAGGGAGGATATGAAATATCTAAAGGAAAAGCTGCTACTACTGCATTAAATGTTCTACAGCTAACTCTCTAGCCACATTAATGAGGAAATGATACTTGGACAGTAACTTTCAGCCTTACAGCTACTACCCAAAGACTTTAGTAAGGTGCTGATGAGACATGAATCAACACCAACAATTTGATCTGCACGTAGAAGGTGGAGATAAAAAGGGAAGATAGTATAAAATGAAAGAGAGACCCTGAGAGAAAAGGATCGAGAAATTAAGAGAAAAATACTGTAACAATCAACAGCTTAATTTGTAATCAAATTTGAGAGAAATATTTAAGAACTGATCTCCTCGGATTGTGCCGATGACGATTTTCTTTAGATTTAGTCAGTTTATCTTCATTTTCTTGTCATCTGGATCAATTATAATTGCTACCCAACTCATTAGAACCTAGTCTTTCAATCCACTTTCTACAAATTCATTGTATTGGGTTCATTGGACATAGATCCACTCACTTTTGGGCCTAAGACTCAAACTGTGTCCTTACAGGCCATATAAGTTTTTTTTTTTTTTTTTTTAAGCATCCACACAAATGCAAATTGCAAATTCATATCTAAGCCAATATATCTTAGCCTAATTTCAGGCCAAAAACATATTTTTATAATATAAGACTAGTTAACTTTATAAAATAAAATAAAAAAATCAATATAATATACTGTATTAATATAGTAGTAGTAAATTAGAGACGTTGGATTCATGAGTAAAAAAATGTAGAATTTTAAACATTCATAATACAAATTAAAAATTGTTGCCTGGTGGTAGTGGTGATAAAACCTATGAATAAAAAAGGTAAAACACTTAGAGCATTTGCAGCAGTGTAGCTAAATAGCTATATTGCTATTTTAGCTACACTGAAATAAGAAAAAGAAGGTGCAGTAGTGGAGCTAAATCTAAAAGATTTAGCTCTTCAGCTACAGTGCACATCTAAAAATAGATGTGCACTGTAGCTCAAAGGTAAAAAAAAATAAAAAAAATTTATTCTCCCTACAAATAAAAAAAGCATTTCTTCGCACGTTCCTCTGCCGCACTCTCAACTCTCTCAAACTCTCACCTCTCTCGCAACTCTCTCCTTTCTCATAACTCTCACCGGCTAGCTCGCCAACCCAGCTCGCCGACCCAAGCCCCATCGCCGATCGCCCATCGCCCATCGCCTAAGTCCATCGCCCCAAGCCATCGCCCATCGCCGATCACCCAAAACCCCATCGCCGATCGCCCCAAGCCCATCGCCCATCATCGATCGCCCCAAGCCCCATCGCCGATCACCCATCGCTGTGCTGTGCTGGGTTTTTTTTTTTTTTCTATGGATGTTTTTATTATTATTTTAATGAGTTATTCTATGGTTTTTTCTTTCCTGTTGTGGACTGGTGGTGGTGGTGGTGGTGGTGCCATGAGGGGCTGTGGGTTGAAGAGAGGGAAGAGATGAATAGTGAGAAAAAAAAATAATAAATAGTGTTTGTGGACTACTGGTGGATTTCATGGGTTTCGTTGGTGGGTTTTTTTTTTTTTTTTTTTTTTTCCTTGTTGTGGACTGCTAGTGGTAGTGGTGGTGGTGGGTGTGTTTGTGACTGTGGCTGATGGTAGAGGTGGATATGGTTGATGCTGTGGATTTTTTTGGGTAATAGGATATATTATTTTATTGTAGGGGATGTATTATTTTATTGTGATATTTATATTATTTTATTGTGTTGAAAGCTAAAATAGATCCACTGCTGCAGCATGTGTGTAGCTAAAATAGATAAAGTAACTTTTGGTGGAGCTAAATTGCTAAAAATTTAGCTCTACTGCTGTGAATGCTCTTACCAACCTGTATTTCATGTCTCCCAAGAGTCCCTACCTGACTTTTCCAACTGCATGTCACATGTTTTTTCAACTTTAAAGCCCACATATTATATCAATTTACCTCCACACGTTCTTATTCCAATCTCCCTCTCTTTTTCAGAGTTTTAGGGTTGTTTGTTACGTACACTTAAAAATTAAAAATATGTGTTTGAAAATATATGTGAAAATATGTGTAGGTAAAAAAGTGTGTAAAAATATGTGTAATATTGTTTAAAAACTAAAAACATCTATTTGAGTGAGTGTATCAAATAGGATAAATTTTCATATTTAGCCTCCTCTTTATCTCAGTTCGAACTCTCTATCTCAGTTCAAACTTTCAAGCTCTGAACCTTGTTTTGCAGCATCAAAGAATCTCTATTAACTTCAATGACGGTGGTAACGTGGCTCTTTTTTTTCTTTTTCTTTTTTTCTCTCTCAAATTTTTTTAATTCAAAACATTAACCAGCCAATATCAATTTTCTGATCAAAAAAAGGAACCGTGTGAACCTCAAAACCTACCACAGTTCTCAGAACCGTACAGTCTGACCTCAATTTGGACGGTTCCATGTTTTTTCCTCGTATGGAGGTTCTCAAGGTTAAAAGAACCGAAATTGAGAGAGGTTCACAGTTAACCGAGTTGGACCGTACGGTCCGGTCCGGTCTGAAAACCATGCTTGAGAGTTGAGACCATTACATAATGTGTCTTTCTATTCTCACTTAAGAGTCGAATAAACAAAATACATATTTTATGATCTTAGAAGAAAATCCCATACCCACTTCATTACATGGCTTTAAAAACTTCTTCAAAATAGAATTATTAATTTAATTTGTTATTAATTAGTTGATTCTCAAACACGAGCAATTTAGAGTCCAACTAAGTCCGCTAGTTGCATTTAATTGAAAATAGCCAAACACTCAAAAAGGAAATTGAGTCGAACCAAGCAAGTGTTGGAAGGGAAAAAAAAAAAAAAAAAAAAAACCTACAAATGTAATAGACCGTTGGTACTTGAAAAAGTAAAAAAATACAAGAGAAAGTGAGATTTTAAAAAGTTGTGCATTAAAACGTAAAACTAAAATCTAACAACTAAAAACTAAAGTTAATGCCAAATAGGAGTTTAAAAAAAAATGTACAAAAATTTGTATTTAGTGAGGTGTGTGTAATAGATGTATTTAATTTTGTATTTTTACTAACATATGCTCTTAGTGTATATATTAATAAATTTTTTTAGAAATTTTTTTATTATAAAAACTAAAAATAGCTATTTTTTTATTTTTCATAATAAAAAAAAATTACAGTAATATATTTCCCCGCCCTTCAATTTTTTACCTAATTCTTTGGAGGATATACCTAGGAAGGTTCATCCAGGCATATTGGACAAGAGAGCCAGGCTGAATAATCATAGGCCATTTTGAATTGAATTGGCCTCACATATTTCCTGCAATTAACACGTGTCATTTTTCTATCCCCCAATTTTCCGTTGCCCACGTCAGCATAACAAAGGACAACTGCGTCAAATGGTTTGACAACCTTTTAAAAAATAAAAAATAAACAACAACAAGTTGCTCGAATTGATGATTCCTCTGTGGCCTTTTGATCGAGTCAAGGTTTCAAACTTGAGTTCAAGGTGTCAGAGCCTTTGAACTCTCGTGGGTCTCCTTTAATCATCATTCATCAAAGACGATGCGATGACGGTCAAGGACCACGTCTCCTGGGTACAACGTTAAACAATGGTGAAGGATTGGGATCCGGCCGTGCAATTCATCCAATTCTTTCACAACTTTTTTTGTACTTTCTTTTTATTTTTTTTTTATCTTTACTTTTATACTTTTTCTCATTTTTTATATTTAATGGTTGAGATTTAAAATTACAAACCAATTACATGGTATTACACCTGATCTCAATCCAATGGTGAAAGCAAGACTATTAAAGGGATTAGAATTTTTCTGCAACAAATTTTACCAGATCCAAAACTAGTCAAATTGTGTCCAGTGCATCAATCACTTACACTTGACAGTCGACACAAGACATGTTCATCCCTAACCAACCTCGTCCGACATTTTACCACTTTTTTTTTCTGCCTTTTATATATCATTGAAAAATATATTTTAGTATTACTCAACGAGTATAAGTGCTTATCGGATGTGAGGAGCAAAAGCTGTGATTCAAGTTTTCAGTAAAGAACTTCACACACATATACACTTAGGTTATGTTATAGTAGAATTTTTATCTTATATAAAAAAAAAATAATGATTTATACGAAATTGGTGGTCTTCCATTCATAACTTCTCATTTTAACATATTTTAAAAGCCAATTGAGTTTTAGTGATAACATAGTGATAATGACATTCTTTGTAATATTCATATATATATATATATGTGTGTGTGTGTGTGTGTGTGTGTGTGGTTAATCCAAGGGCGGGCCTACTTAGAAGGATGGGTTGGCATGGAACTCAAACTTTTACAATATTATAAAACTACTCCTAAATTTTCAAAAAAAAAAAAGAAATATTATTGACTCCCTCTCAACTTCTCAAATATTAGATTTTTACCCCTAAATTTATCTAAAATTTTCAAAAAGAATATATTTAGTCCCTATGTAATGACCTAAGGAAAAGTGCTAGCCACATCTATGCTATACCTCAAAAGGTCTAGTCACAATTGAGATTTTTTGCAGTTATTAATAAAGTCCAGTTCAACCCAGTAAATACCTGATGTGGAACTCATTACACATCCACACACATCACACAATCAATCAAATTAGGCATCACAATCTTCCCCACTTAAATCCATAATGTCCTCGTTAGGGGCCACTTTGTGAAGTAATGTCTCCGAACCCATACGAGGTTACCGAGCTGGCTTTGAGGCCACTTTGTGAAGTAATGTCTCCGAACCCATACGAGGTTACCAGGCTGACTTTGATACCATATGTAACGATCTAAGAAAAAAACACTAGTCATATCTGCGCTATATCTCAAAAGAATTACTCACAATTGAGATTTCTTGCAATTATTAATAAAGCACAGTATAAACCAGTAAATATTCAATGTGAGACTCATCGCACACTCACACACATCACATAATTAATCAAATTGGAGCGCCACATCCTAACCTCTTCATATTTCTTATATGACACCATTAAATTGGTTTAATTTTATATTTATTATTATTATGATCATCATTCACAAATTTTTTTAGTTCCAACCCTGACCAAGTTCTTCTCTCCTATAACCGGCTTATTAAAAAAAAAAAAAAAAATCCTTTTCTGCTTTTTAAAGTTTTATTGTTTTGACTTTTCATTTGACAGCCCACTGTCAAGGTGATCATTCAAACACAGTGCTAGAGTTCTTTATCCGCTGTACTGTCACTCTAATAAAGGTGGCACTTTGCCAAATGGGATGGGGACAGGCTTGGAAAATAAGTTTTGCATGTTGGGATATGAGTGTAATAAACTATCAAGGGGCGAGATCGAAGGTAGAAATAGTGGCACTATTTTGAAAATACGTAGAGATGTTTCATTTTTTTTTTTTTTTTAGTATTGGAGTTTAGAAAACTTGAGGGTTTTATAGTACTTGAATTCTATGAATTCGAGTTTTATGAAGAAATTTATATGGTACTCGAGTTCCATGAATTCGAGTTCCATAAAAAAAATTTTGAAAAATTTAAAGACTATTTTTTAAAAAAACTCAAGTTTATGGAATTCGAGAACTATTGAAAACTCGATTTCTTCATATTCGAGTACTCAAAAAATAATAGATCCCTACATATTTTAAAAACAGTGTTAAAAGACTAATAATTTCAAAAAAAAATAGTACTGTGATATTTTTTTCCGAGATTAGGTGCACGTGGACTCCAATGTCTAGCCCACACCAACTTTCAAGCCATGTGAATTTGAACTCTCCTAGTTCAATTAGAATTATGAAATAGAAGTGCTCTTTAAGAATTATAATTAATTAATTAAAGTTGAGTTAGGTATCCAAATAATCCTAGGAAAAGATGTGAGGCGGCAAAATTCCATATATATATATATATATATATATATAAAAGTATGTGTTCGAGGAAATTTAGAAGGGGGGTGCCGCATAGTGAAAAAAAGAAAAGAAAAAATGATTGTTGCCTTTGAAAAAGATAATTTGTGCTTATGAGAGCAAAGAAAAATAAGAGATTTTTTTTTTCTTTAGCCGTGAGACATACACAAGAATTATTGTAATTGATTTGAAAATAGTGAAATTATTCAGAGTTTCTCCCGTGATTTTTTTCCCTTCAAGAGAAAGGATTTTCCACATAAATATTTGTGTTATTGTATGTGATTGCTATTTTTTTAATACAAGATAGAATTTCTACTCTAACCTAATCTAAGTGAATATGTGTGTGAATCTCCATCCTGGAGACTTGAACCCAGGTCTTTACCCCTCACATCTCATAAACACTTATACTTGTGGAGTAACTATCGCGCTTATACTTGCCGATTGCTATTTTGAATTGTTAATATTGTTGATAATATTACTTGGAACCTACATATCTAAATCAACGCATTTGATACGTCATTGTTGCCGACATAGATGCTGATTACTGACACAACCTCAACTCGGAGGAACCAAAAGGTGGTACTAGTAAAATTGTTTGTACTAGTTAGAAACTTTAGAATCACAAACATAAGGATGAGGTTGGGAAGTAATTTTTATTCGTGTCGGTAGTTTATCATTAAGTTATAGGGAGATAACTTTTGTTTTGGATATCTGGCCGGCCACTTAGGATTCATTCTAGTAATGCTTCCATCAAAGTGAGGCGATTTGTGCTGGGACTTATATGATTTTTTCCGCTATTATGGCATAAAATAAGGATTTATTACTTTTTTTTTTAACTAGTTAATACTTCCTAATGTTTCCAACATAGGTATTTAGGTTTCAAATTTCATCATCCCAAGTAATAATCAGTATTTCAATCCAAATCTTAAGATCTTAGGATCTTACATCTCTAAAACACTCTAGATCTCACTAGATCTTTACTAAAATGAAATTTGTGTGAAATCCCGATTCGAATCTTAAGATCTATAGGAACCTAATTCTATAGTGATACTAAATATCATTTGCTATGAAGGAAAATTCAAAAAAAAAAAAAAAAACCTTTATTTGGGCCTCCAAATGGAGCCCAAGGCCTTAAACTGATATGAAAAAATGTAATAGATAGATTAGTCTAGCGGGCTTAGGCCAAATTGATAAGAAAACATTTAAAAAAAAAAAAAAAAAAAAAAGAGAGAGAGAAAAGCCCTAATGTAATCAACAAAATTACCAAAAAAAAAAAAAAAAACCTGAAGAGAAGAGACTAGGGAGTAGAGAGCGAGTGTGAGAATGTGAGAAATTCAACGGTGAAGCTGCTGTGAGAAAGACCATTTATGCCAATGATGAGGGTTTTTTTTTTTTTTTAATTAATTCTGGTTCTAATTGTTTACTTAGTCGTCTAACGTAAAGATTCTCTGACTATAATTTCTCAACGTTTGAAAAATTATTTCATAAATCTTACTATGTTGGTAATTGCTTAATGGAATTCTGCCTATTAGTTATTACTCATGGGAAGATTGGCTAAATAAGAGTCGTACGTGTGACTCGTATTCGCTGTCAGTTGCTTGGTTTTTGTTATTGTCAATGAAATTATAATTGATATAATGCGTTCTTAGCCAGTGTATGGTTATTAACCAATGTAGACGAACCTGATGTAGCATTTGAGATTTTGTTACTTGGCATGTACGATACTATTATTATACATTGTGGTACTATTATACATTGTTATTTGCTTTGTGATGTTTTTGTAAGACATTAGTTATTGTTATTTGTTTTGAGTTGTTTGTGTGAGACATTATGTATATTTGTGGTGTTAGAACTTAGAACTTAGTATTTGTGAGTCATAACTTTTGAATTTTGTTTATGTGAGTCAAAAATTACTTTTATTCAATGTTTCTTTAATGTATATTATGAATTATAATTATAGGTATTTTTTGTATATTTTTTAAATCGAAAAGTAAGATCTTATGATTCTTGTGCCGATCCTAAGATCCGATCCCCAATCCCTCTCACCAATACCGCGTAGGATCTCCATCCTAATAAACTCCTCAACTATCAAATTATAAAAATTATAATTTAAAAAAAAAATGATTTTTTATGTTATAATGACAAAATATGAGGATTTATCACTTTTTTATATATATTATAATTCTAAGTTATTTGTAGAAAGCAACCATTCATGTATTTAGACTATCATTATATTACAAAATGGAGGTGTGACTCTACTAACAAGGTTGTCAAAATCAGGGACCACAAGTAGAATTGGTGAGTAGATCTCATGTATTGAAACATAAGATCAAATTGAAAATTATAAATTTTTATTTTTATTTTCATAAAATAAGGGAAAATTTTGCGAAATCAAAAAGATAAACATGCATTTGAAAATTCCACATTTAAAAAATTATATTTAATAATTTGAAGATATAGAACATTCTAAAATTCTAAATATCAAATCTTCTCTTTTATGAAATAGATGTCACGAATTTGATTTTTTCCCCTTGATATATATATATATATATATATATATTTAGAGAAATTATATGTTTACAATATTTTTATAACAAATCATAAGTGGCAAGATGTTACGATTTTTATTAGCAGGCAAAAAAGTAATTTCAGTGGTAAATTTAAATTAAAACTATTAACAACTTACTGCCTATAATTTGTTATGAAAGTATTGTAAAAATATTATAGACTTACCACATTTTTTTTTTAAGTAACTTTTGAGAGTTTCTATTAAAGTTTTTTTTTTTTTTAAGTTACTAGTTTGTACTATTAGGCACAGTGTAATTTAATATATCAATTATCATGAATTGTGTAAATTTAGTTATTCAACTCAACGTCATCTTTAGGGGCTAAGAAAATAGTACTAAATTAAGAAAGGATAACACTAACTTGATTTTGAAAGTTAATGAAGTAAATCAACACAAGTGATAATTGAGGGATTAAATTGAATTTTAATTATTTAATAATTCAAGGATCAAATTAATAACTTTAATTCTTTAACCCTTCCAAAAGAGGAAGTAAAGAAAGACATTTCATCCTGAAAAATCACCGAGAAATTATTAATTTATTATAATAAACCTTGATGCCTTTTATTTATTTATTGATTTTGAGGATGTGTCAATGAACGATTAGACGGATGGGAACTCAGTTAAACACATTCTAACTTCTTCTTTTCGGGATTGGATTTGGCTAATACCCAAACTTGACCTCATTATTTCAAATTTTGGGTAATACTCAATCCTAGTTTATTTATCCATGACGTGTTGAACAATACCCGTTAGTTTCAGGTATACTGGTCGGGTTGGGTACCTAATTCCCATTGGGTTTGACTGTCCCTAGAAATAAGATTTAAACTATGAACATTTTCATTGCAAACACTAAAAGGTACCAACTGAGCTACATACAAGGCTCTTGACTATTCTAACTTTTTTTTCCCAAATTAGTAACTGCTGAAAAAGCATAGTAAAAATTTTGGGTCAATTATTTACCCAAGCTAATCCTATGCTAGCCGACAGGGCATCTTCCTATTTCTGCAATGCTGAGATTTGAATTAGCCCACACTAGTTACCAGATATCATGGTGAGTTTGATCTTGCATCTCCTCGTTTGACAGAAGTTAGAAAACCAACCTTTTTTTTTTTTACTCAATCTTACACATGCACTATGGAAAATTCAATTCTTTCAATTTGAGATAGAAAGTGTTAGGGTTTGTGTCCTAAAATTTAATTTATTGGCATATTATAAATAATTAAATTGTTTAATTATATGAAACTATTTGTATATGGACTAATAGGGCATTATCATGTAGTAACTGTAATGATCTAAGATTTCTTTTATTTATTTTTTTTTTTTTGCGCAAATGCCTCAATCAACTATTAAACTATTGGGTATTGATGTGTGAGTGTATTCCCTTATCTCATCTTCCTTCCCCTATATATATATATATGTGTGTGTGTGTGTGTGTGTGTGTGTGTGTGTGTGTGTGTTTCTCAAAAAAAAAAAAAAACTACTAAACCATTGAAACTCAATTAAAACTTTTTTTTTTTAGCAATGTTAGAATCATTATTATACGCTCCAATAACTACAAGCTACATTTAAGTGTGCGTTTGGATTATGATTAAAAATTAAAATTATTTTACTATTCAGCTTATTTTTCCTACTATTTATAGATTTCACTGTACTTTTTGACATTATTCATAGACCTCATTGTACTATTTTAACTAACTTTTACTTTTATCTACAGTACTTTTAGCAATAATTTTTTAGTTTCAGCAAAATAAGCGGTATCCCAACGTACTCAAGTAACTGTGAAACTAATAATTAAAAAAAATTGTGTCATTTTTTTCTCCCAAGTTAATCCCATGCATGCTAGCCAACAGGTCTTTGCAACCTATGCCAAAGGCTAAAACCTTATATAATATATCTTTCTATGACTACAATACTGAGATTTGAATGAGCCCACGGTACTGGAAACCACGTATCACGGAAAGCTGAAATCTCTTTGTTTGACACAAGTTAGAAAACCAATTAAGCATTGTTTATTTGTTTTTCACACAATCTTACACGTGAAAAATGGACAATTTGATTATTTCAAATTCGAGGTAGAATAATATATCAACTCTCTCGAAAGTTATTCATTTTAAAACCTTGACTTATTAAAATATTAGTAAAAATTATTTATTTATTAATAACGTTTTTGAGAAGAGAAGAATTATTTAATTATATTTATTAATAACGTGTTCCTATATATGATAAAGAAAACACGTATAGCGCACGGTATAGCCGTATAGGACCGCTCAAGTCTTCAATGGCTCAACCTGTAACGTTTTGCAAAACCTTGACTTATTAAAATATTAGTAATAATTATTTATTGATTAACAAGTTTCTATATATGATAAAGAAACCACGTATAAGATGGAAAAATTAGTTTGTCACTTTGATTATTTTTTAATAATCAAACTTATTAGTGACGAAAAATTTTTGTTAGAGCACAAAAGACAATAGACGACAAACATTAGATAATAAAAAGGAAATACAAATTCTTTGTACCATTTTTTATGCGTCATTTTATATTCCACTTTATCACCTATCTTAATTGGCAACGAAACTTAAGAGTCTAGTAATAAAACATTTCGTCACCATAGATCTTATCTGCTGCAGTTATAAGTGAATGTTACCTAAAGTTAGAACTCAACTCAAAATAATCAAGAAGTTGATTTAATATTCTTATTTTTCAAAATTTTGCAAAATTATATGGTTGTTGTTAATTGGCTTGGCAACAAAAGCTGGAGAATCTGCTCTATATATCAACCATTGAAAGAAATTCCCAAAGAATTAATCACACATTGCATTGGCTAATTGACTGACATACTGCCAAATCATAGAAAGTTTAAGATGGTCAAACATAAAATAGGTAATCAAATTTTAGGAGACTCGTTTTGTTGAGTTTAGACTGCACAAGTTACCAAATCCATCATAGCCAAAGGAATCGGGCTTATTCAAATGAAAAAAATCTTGCTTACTAGATTGTATATATATTATTAGTGGGAATTTTTCTTCTTCTTTTCTGGTTGTTTTCCCCTTTTTGGTTAATCCGTTTTGAGTAATTTTGAAGAAAACGCGTTGGACTTTTTTTGCTTTGTAGCCCATAGCTACCAAGGCAATGGCCCATGGGGCCGCTTCATGTTTGCGCAGAGTGGTCTATTTGGTTTACATTGTATGTCGTGACTAAAAATCAATGTATACAAACTACAAAGCTTGAGGTCATTCCAGCCTCTTAAGTCTCACCAACCTGTCTAATTATAAAAAATAAAAAGTCTCACCAACTCATGACCAATCCAAAGCAGGTTAATACGAGTCTAAATTTTCTGTCTCATCTTTTCTAGTTCACCCCATACTCCACCAATAAATATTTGCCATATTTACACCTATTTAAATCAAATCTAATTTTTAGCTTTTCATTATTTCAGTTTCCTAATATAAATCAAAAACCAAAAAAGTAAAAAACAAAAACTCAAATAATCCCACCAGCGACCACCACCACCAACTTTGCCGACGCTACCTGAAGAAGATCACTAGTGACATCAACGGCTATCCACCACTGCTCCTTGTCTTTGAAATCCATGTCTAATAATAGTTTTATGACATTTTGTTGGGTATCCATGACCACCATTCTTCTTCAAATCCATGGCTGGCACCCAGACATGGCGGCTTTGATGGTGTCGCCATCTCTTCCTTGAGGCGTTGAATAAGAGTGGCGGACCGGTGGTGATTGGTGGGGGATGTGTTGGTTTTTTTTTTTTTTTTTAATTCATTTTTGGTTACTGACAACCGGTGGTCGTGGCTGGCTGGCTGGCTTTTGGGGGTGGGGGTGGGGGTGGCTGGCCGTTGACGATGTCGAATCTCCTCTTGGTGGCACCAACAAAGGTTGTTGGTGATGGTGGTGGTGGAGGAATAGTAATGGTGGCTGTGGGGAGGGTTTGGGTTTTTTAATTTTTGATTTATTTTAGAAAACTAAATAATTAAATTTTAAAAATTAAATTTGACTTAAATAGGTGTACATATGGCAAATATTTATTGGTGGAACATGGGGTGGAGTAGAAAAGATGAGACAGAAGATTTGGAAAATAAAGGGTACATTTGGTATGCAGTAGTAGTTCCTGTAATGGAATAGTTATTCAAGTGTAATAGCAATTCAGTCATTTGGTTGCATCTTTATTACATGAATTAGTTATTACATTGGAATGACTATTCTTTAAATTGAAGAATAGCTATTCCTCTTTAAAATGGATGTAATAGTTATTCCTTAGTGCATATAATAGGTTTTAAAATTAATATATTTCCAAAAATATAAAGTATCCTTATTCATCATCTTTTACAAGCTTTCCATATATAACAACCAAACTTATGAATAGTAATAGTTATTCCATTACAATGTTTTCTATTCCTAATAATAAAAATTATTATTCCTAATGTAGTCTACATTCAGTGTACCAAACGTACTTTTAGTGTATTATTTATGTATAGATGAATGTGACTGTGTGGGCCAATTTAATACGGTGACAATGGGTTGAGTTTTGTCATTTAATTTAAAATATTTTTTATAAAAAAATGACAAATAAATAATGACAACTTCATAAAAATTAAAAATTTTATACAAACTTAATAAAACAAAATGGTCATACTTACCAACATTGACAATAAATAATGACAATTGATAATAAATTATCTTGTAATGATTTTAAAATATGAAAACTTAGAAGAAAATTATAAAACTTCATATATTTGTGATTTTTTTTTTTTGATAACTCAATATATTCAAATTCTTATTATTATTATTATTATTATTATTATTATTATTATTAAATTTTGCTTAGTTTAAGTTTCTTAATGACCGCCTTGAACAAAATTTCTAGAGCCGCCACTGATGCACAGTTAAAAGTCTACGACTACTAGCTCCCTTAGATTGATGTTCATTATATTACAGGTAGTTGTCATTGTATTTTGGTTGATGCTTGTGACTGTGAGATCATCTAACAAATTGTACATCGTTGTTTTAGTTCCCCATGCCACTGTGGCTTGCACACACACCATTAAGAACTCCTAAAACCCTAAAATGGTAAGAGTGCTTCCACACCCTACTAGCACAGATTTGAATTGGGTGCAATACTTATTCCTCACAAATGTTTTTACCGCTTATTGTTGAAAATTGAAAATACTGTAACAAAATAATTTTTAAATGTGTGAATAGTATCGTGGGATCCAATTTTAAAGTTTTTTTTGCTAAATTTCATATTTGCGGGTCTTGTAAATAGTGCACGGGACCCACAAAAAAACCCCAACGCAACTGAAATTTGTTTTCAGCTCTATCCAAACTCACGTATTTTTTTTACTCTTTCTTATTAATTTTAATAGCTAAGATTTAAAGTTACGTTGTTTTTATTTTTATTTTTTTCACTTTTTCAATTTTAAATCTCAGCCGTTAACAGCTATTGCATTACAGCTGATCTCAATTCCACTAACACACCATGTAAATTCTTTATAAAAAAAATTTAGTTTGACGAGCTCGAGTTCTCTGATTGGTTCCCAATGAGTTTTTCTTTTTCTTTTTTTGATTGGTTGTGCTTGGTTCCTTTCATAAGTCATCATGAGGTTGTACCAAGACACTCACGTGCGACATTTGAAGCTTAGTTTGCCACCACAACCGGTTGAGTGGAAGGGGAAGGAAGAGAGAAGAGAAAGGAAAAAGGGTAGGGAAATGAAAAAGAGTGAAGAAAGAAAGTACTTCCTGACAAATGTGTTTGGATATAAAGAGGAAGAAAAAGGAAAAAGATGTGATGTATTTTAAACTTTCTTTTCTTTCTTTTCATTTCCTTCATCTTCTATCAAACCAAACAAAGTGGACCAATCTCCATCAAATCAAAGGTGTGGGTGGGGTGGGGTGGGGTGGGGTGGGGTGGGGATTCAGGCCGTTCAGCTATATGGAGAGAGAGAGAGAGAGAGAGAGAGAGAGAGAGAGAGAGATGAGAGAATAATTTTTTTTTAAAAAACAAACACTTAATAGAATAAAGAAATATAATAATAAAGAATTAGATGTAAGATATATTTGAACTTTAATAATTAAATAACAAATAAATACCTTTTTTCCCCCTATTTATATCATGGTTAAGAATAAAAATATACCCTAAATCTATCACATTCTTGTCCCCTAAGCTATTGAGCCACATACCCTTACTTAAGAAAAATTAATTTATATTAAATAATATTATTTTATCTGTATCAAAATTTAATAAAAAGATATATATATATATATATATATGCAAAAATAACTACCTACTAACACATGTCTTCCATTTGTTAGGGAGATAGATGTCTTTCATTTGTTAAGTAGATAGTTATTTTTTGCAGTCATGTCTCACACTTATTGAATTTTGATATTGCTAACACGATATTATTTGATACCAAATACATCCTCTCTACGTAAAAAGGTGTCATCATACCAAAGATATCTTGGCAAACAAGTAGATAAGATTTAACTAAATAATTGAATATGCCAATGTTATTACCATGACATCTCGTACTGTAGCCTTCCAAGTTAAAGCCTAAAATAACTCCTAAAAAAATAAAAAGTTAAGGCAAATGTTAACAAACACCTGCTTGTTAAGGCTATACAAAATTGGGTCTCATTTAATAAAAAAATTAAGGCAAATGTAAATATTTATTTAAAAAATATTAAAATAAATTAAAAGGATATAAATGAAAATGATACAACACGATATCATTTGATATCAAATACTTCCTCCTTATGTAAAAAGGTGTCGTCATACCAAAAATGTCTTGGCAAACAAGTAGATAAGATTTTAACTAAATAATTGAATATGCCAATGTTATTACCATGACATCTTGCACGGTAGCTTTCTAAGTTAATATTTTTTTTCTCTCTATAAAATTGACTTCATACTGAAAAATATAACATAAAACTATAGAAAAAGACAAAAAAAAAAAGTACCAAAAATAAGTCAAAAAGTTAAGCACTTGTAGTAGTGGAGCTAAAAAGCTATATAGCTATTTTAGCTCCACAAAAACCCAAAAAACGGTCACATAGCAGTGAAGGCAAAGCTAAAATTTTTTAGCTTCAACCTTCCGTACGAAGCTATATTTGGCTTCGTACAGTAGTGAAAGTAAAACTAAATAAATAATATTTTAATCTTACTTTTATTAAAATAACATTTTTTTTTATTCTTTTTCTTTTTACACTACACGGTCTCCTCTCGTTCTCACCCTCTCTCCTTCAAATTACAAAACTCTCATACTCGCTCAAACTCTCAGTCTTACTACCGCCGGCCCAAGTCGAAGCTCAATGCCGCCGGCCTAGTCGAAGCTCAACGCCGTCGGCCGAGTCGAAGCTCGATCCGATCCACGCCGCCAATCCATGCCTCCAACTCACGCCAACCCGACTCGCCTCTCTGATGCTCTGACCCACCAACTCTGTCTCTCCTCTCTTAAATCTGACCCGCCAACTCTGCCTCTCCTTTCTTAAATCTGACCCATCAAGTTCGAAGCTTTTCTTGCTGATTAGGTGAGTTGTCTCTGTATTCTTCATCTACATGCTTGAGATTTTTGATTTGGGTAATTGGAATGGTAAATTTGTCATGTCAGTTGGGAATTTTTTGTTTGCAGGGAATTTATAATATTTGTTAAATCTAATGATAATCGTTGTGGATTGGAATGTATTGGGAATTTTGCTGTTTGCAGGAATTTATGTTTTTGTTTTTAAATGTTAGTTTGGGAATTTTCCGTGTGCAAGAAAGGCTACAATTTTTTTTTTTTGTTTCTGTTTCTGTTTCTGCTTCTTGCTGATTTTCTGTTTATTGATTTTATTTTGTTGAATTTGTTGTTTTCTTTATCAGTGGGATAATCATGTTCTATTGTTATATTTTTTTTTAAGTTTTGATGTAAATGTTAGTTTGAGAATTTTCTATTTGCAGGGAAGAGTCGGCGGTGGCGGTTGCAGGTGGTTGTGATTATTGTTTATTATAGTGGATATATTATTTTATTGTAGTGAATATATTATTTTATTATGATGTTTATATTATTTTATTGTATTGAAAGTTAAAATAGATTCACTACTACAGCATGTGTATAGGTAAAATAAATAAAGTAACTTTTGATGAAGCTAAAAAGCTAAATTTTTAGCTCCACTGCTGTGAATACTTTAAGTGCCATTAACACAGCCCAAAAGTTAAAGCGGAAAATGCCTGCAAGGATTAAACAGGAAAAAAAATGCACTACATGGAAAGCAAAGTTAGGGTGTTCTATTTATACCCCAAAAAAAAAAAAAAAAGCAATAAAATAGTAAAGGATGATGAAACAGTAAATGCACTCACATGTAAAAGCAAAGTTAGGAGCAAAATCCAAAATTCTGAACCCCTCAAATCTCATCGATGGTGGTGTATTGGGTGGAGCTTTACGCAATCCCATTATACCAACCCATCATTTGATTCCCTTTACCACCCACCACCACCACCGCCATTCTCAACCATTCTCTCTTCCACCACAACCTACATTCTAATATCCAAATCCAATCCCTACTTTCTCTACTCTACCTTTGAAATTCATCTTCATCTAAAACTCTAAAACCTTCATTTCCTCCTCCACACCCATTTTGCCTTAAAAATCTCACAACCCGTCCTTCCAACAAAAAAGCCCAAAAAAAAAAAAAAAAAAGCAAATTATCCACTTATTGCCAAAATTGGTAAATTTATTAACCGTTGCATGCACGTGGATTTACTTTATAGTAAAAACCAAAACCAAAGACAACAACAACAAAAAACAGAGAGTTCAGTTTGGGAATTGAGGATGGGGAACATAGGGAGTAGCGGGCGGCGCAGGCACGGTGGTAGACGGCGGAACCACCCATCTACGCCGCTTCCCGCGACGCCTCAGCCTGAAATATCGGCTAACCGGTACGTGTTCGCTGCGGCGACACCTTACCCTTCCCAATTCCCAAACACCGCAGTAGCAGCGGCACAACCACCGCCGCCACCTCTTCCTCCGCCACACGTTCCATACTACCAGTACCCTCCAGGGTACTATCCCAATCAGCCACCGTCTATGCCTGTGCCTTTACCGGCTCCGTACGACCACCACCACCACCGTGGTGGACCTGGGCCTCATATGGACCCGGCACAGGCCCAGGCGAATTGGGTCGGGGGTAGGTACCCATGTGGGCCGGTGATGACTCCTCTGACCCCATATATCGAGCACCAGAAAGCTGTCACTATTCGAAACGATGTTAATCTCAAGAAAGAGAGTTTGAGGATCGAACCTGACGAGGAAAACCCAGGAAGATTCCTCGTATCATTCACTTTCGATGCCACGGTTCCTGGGAGGTATTTATATATATAAGAATGTTTTGAAACGTGTTCTTTGGACTTCTAATTTTTATTTTGTTTAGTTCAATTGTTGTGGGGTTTTCTGCTTATTTTGTAGATATAATTCTTTACTGGGTCAATTTCAATTTTTGTTGGAACATATATTTTTGTTTGGATTTGGAGTATTTGACTGGAGAGAAATTTAGGTTGACTAGCTGTTGAAATAGTAATTTAAAGTGTACTCTTTGGGATGAAGGAAAGGTTTTGTGGGTAACTTTTTTATTTCTTTTGGTGACAATTTATGGACTTGTGAATGTTTTCGAGAGCTTGGTAATTTACCTCACTAGTTGAGTTAAGGAATTTTTGATTGAGAGCCAAGAGCAGTGTAATTTAATGGCAGAGCCTGTTCTCCTTTATTATTGTAAGTATCAAATTACCAAAAGAAGAACTGGCTGAGGATTCTAATTGGTTTACTGTCTTTGTTCCAATAAGAAATTCATGGGGTTTTGTTTTGTAATTCCTTCTTGAAGATAATTATAATGAATTAGGCAAACTGAAATATATAAAAAGGAAGGACTATGTGCCATCGATATAATACTACTGACTTATTAGCACAGGCCAATCCTGAAATAATGTTTTAAGACCGAATGTAAGGTTTAATTGACTGCTTTCAATATAATACTTACCGATTATTATTATTTGTATGGTCAATATAATACTATTCCAACCAAAGTTATATATATTAACAGAGGTCTGCTATTCATGAGAAAGCTTTTATCATTTTTGCTTTAGCTTTAAACTTGTATTATGTTTCTTGGAAGATAGCTAAAGGAGGAGTTGGTTGTTGAGGAGTATGTTAGGATTGAAAGGAAAGGAATTGTGCCACTAGTATTGGTGGAAGATTAGATGGGCTGCATTTTTCTTAAATAGAAGAGGAAATGGTCATAGTGTGTGCCCTTTCTTGAATGGGACCATATTAATTGCAAAGGAGAAGGTCCCTGTTTTACCTCATTTAGATGAACATTGTGTTTTTTTATTGTAGAACAATGACAATATGACCTTCCGTTACTTTCTATGAACATCCTAGGATCTAGAATGAAAATATTCCTTTTCCCTAAAAAAATTACTTACAGATGCCAAACCTGGACCAATTTGGACAACTGAGCCACTGGAACCACGTGTATATCTCATGGAGGCCTCTACTGTTCTGGCCTACCAAGCAGCCATATTTTTTTAGATAAGGTAGGCCAGAACAGTAGAGGCCTCTGCAAGACACACACAGCCATATAAAAACTAATTTTGTATGATGTTAAAGCTTCAATCTTACTTATCTCTGTATATATATGCATCATGGATTTCCCATAGGTTTTATTGGCTAGAGGTGAGTCCAAAGGGCTCTTCTTTAGAAAGGCCCCCTATGTTATCAATATATATATATATATATATATATATCTGGGCAAGAGTGTATTTTCTGGTAGAAAATAAGGATGTTGCTTCAATACATTCTAAGGACTAAAATTTCTTTTATGTCTCAGTCTATCTTTGAACTTCAATATTTGTGTAACTATTGCTCTATGAGCCTTGAAGATAACTTTGCATTTATGAGGAAGTTGAAGTTGAAGATTAGGTCAGTGCTTTTACAACTTTGTTTAGTGGCACCAGGAATAAGATTGCAGGTGGTGAAGAAGTTTCAGAGAAACAATGAGAAAGCTTAAGCAGCTAGAGACATGATTGGGGTGGTTTAGTAATCTTAATAGAAAATTTTGTGTTACTAATGAGGGTGCTATGGCCCATGGTATTGGTGAAAACTTCTGATAAGGCAGTAGTGAGTTTGAATATGATGATTGTAATGGAGAGTCTTTTGGAATCATACAAAATGTTTTTTCTATAAAGTGAATTGCAGAAGATATATCCACAACAGAGATTTCATTAAGGCTTGGATGATGACAATGAGTTGTTTGCTTTTATAGTTATTATTTTTAAATATGAAGATTTGTGGTACTCTTTTTAATTAGTGAAAAGTGATCGATTTGGTTGAGTTGAACCTTATACATTTCTATTTAGGCAATACAAAATGATCATTTGAAGACCTAGGCTTTATTTGGTACTGTAAACAAGATTCAAGATATTGACTTGGTGTATGCCTGGTTTCATTTCATTTTTCTTTGTTTTGGGGGTTAAAGTTGCTTCTGATCAAGAACTGCAAAGACTGATATTTTGCTTTATACATTTCATTTGAGGATCACAATTATTATGAGATCACAATCGTTACAATGTTTCCCTAAGTAGTCCCTAAGTAGTACAGTGCCTAGGTTTGATATGGTATTATTGTGTCTTTGTTATCATAATTTTTCAATCAGGTATTATGAAGTAGCATATTGTGGTAGTAGTTTTGTTTTTGTTTCTGCCCTCTTGCATGCTAGAGGGCATCACTTTTTCAATTAGGTATTATAGTTTGTTTTGATTTGTTGTTTTATCAGATTGTTAATTTTGGATCTTTAACATATATTCAGATTCTCAAATATTCTTTGTTATATAGTTTCCATCTTTCAGATCTTTTGCCTGATCTTTATTCCTGTCTGACAGTTATTCTTAATACTTTTCTTGATCAAAAGTTTCATTTACTTTGGTCAACAGCATCACCATAATTTTCTTTGCAAAAGAAGGTGAAGATTGTAACCTGACACCAATGAAACAAGATTTTGCATGTGTGACAGTACAGTTCCAACAAGGTCTGGGCCAGAAGTTCAGGCAGCCCTCTGGAACTGGGATGGACTTCTCAGTGTTTGAGGAGACAGAGTTATTTAAAGTGAGTGATGTAGACGTCTATCCTTTAGCAATTAAGGCAGAGGCAAACCCAGTTAACGAGAATGGTACAGACGGGAACCCAATACCTGCAAGCATGAACTCTCAGATAACTCAGGCAGTGTTTGAGAAGGAGAAAGGTGAATACCAGGTGAGGGTATTGAATCAGATCTTGTGGGTCAATGGAATGAGGTATGAGTTGCAGGAGATATATGGTATTGGGAATTCAGTTGAGGGCGACGTGGATGGGAATGACCCAGGAAAAGAATGTGTCATCTGCCTATCAGAACCACGGGACACAACCGTCCTTCCCTGCCGACATATGGTAATTAAACTCTCTTGTTTTTCCATTTGCAGTTCTGTAATCAGACGATTACAAGTGGTTAAGCCATAGTTATGATTTTGAAACAAGTTGCCAAATTAGTTTCTTGTACAAAGGTTGCCAATTCATAGCCAATTTATTGTTGTTTGGTAGCCATTTTAGTTAAGTCATGTCATTTTTTAACATGAATCAATGGCAATCCTTGTTTACTGTGAGTTTATTTGCCAAGGCTGGCAATTGCATGTCTTAATTCCATTCCGGAATGTTTTAAAGATTTATAATAGACCGATTTCTTGGATTACTCATTCCACTGCACTAACATGACCCAATATGTCACAAATGTAAAATATGTGCTAATGGGTTATAACACCAGATGCATCTTATCCTGGAAAACTGTTGCTCGTTTACTAATATTCTTAATGTGGATAATTACTTAATAGCTGGGTATTAATGTAGTATCATTGGCTGTGTTTCTTTCCATGTTGCAGTGTATGTGCAGTGGATGTGCGAAGGTTTTAAGGTTCCAGACAAACCGATGCCCGATATGCAGACAACCAGTTGACAGGCTTTTGGAGATTAAGGTCAACAATGGTTCTGTGGAATAAGAAGATTTCTTCTGCCGCTAGAAATAGCCCTGTTCTTATCTTTCTTGCTTTTCTTGGCTTTTTTTAAATATAGTAGTTTTTTTTTTTTTTTTTTACATATTTTCTGGTTTTCTAATTATCCTTGATAAGTAGTTTGGTAAGGATAAAATTCTGGCTATACCTGTTTAATTGTACTACAAAACCAATACTAATCATATGTTTGGAATGAAAATAATGCCTCATTCTGCATGACCCGCTTTTTCTTTAGACGAGACGATTTTTGGTAGCCCCGGTTTTTCTGTAATAAAATCTTTTTTAAGGATGGTAATATCTCTAACCCATCTCGCTCCTAACTTGTCTTACTCTTACTCTCTATGCTAAAGTTTTTCCTGCTTAAAAAGGGAGTAGAACCACCATAATCCAACCCTTACTTTGCCCTTACCAGCCCTAAAGAAGAAGGAAAGACGGTTGGAATATAAATGTTTTTAAAAGGGATAATACCCACTATGATCATAACCATATTTTTTTATTGAGTTTTAATATACATTATTCGTTCACCTTTTAAAAGATATAATATCACTTTTAATATAGATCATTCGTTCATGAATATAAATAAAATCTTAAGATTTAAATATTTAGAATAAACATATCATATCATATTATCTACTATATAATAAAAGTTGGCTTTAAAAACGATAATTGTATTTATGCCAAGTAGTTACACCAAATTGCAACAATTTTATTTTTGGATAAAACATTAGTAAGAGGTGAGATGGCAGTATGGCACTCCTCTTTTGGTGTTGCAAGATTGCATGGAACCCAGATCACATTCATTTATAGGCTACCTAAACCTAATTCTTACAATTAAAGAACCTGGATGAAAATTAAACAAAGATAATATCACTTAAGTTTTTTTTTTTTTTTTTGGAGAAAAATATCACCTAAGTTTTAACTTTATAAGTTCTCTTCTATTAAAAGGATTATCTCTATTTGAAGTGATGATAATCTTGGTTTTTAACTATAAAAAAAACTAAAGGATTATCTGTACTTTTATTTTTTGGATAAAATATTAATGAGAGGTGAGTTGGTAGTATACACTCCTCTTTTGGGGAAAAATTTGCTTAATAGGACTATTTTAGAAAAAAAAATTGGGTGAATAGTATATGTTTGAAGTTTTTTATTTAGTTAGACAGTTTTTGAAAGTCGAGTTTAGCAATATTAATGCATCTTGCTCGGTCCTGCTTGGAAGTTGAGTTTGTCAAACTCGACTTCCAACCCAAAATTCTAAAATCAGTCTAACTAATCAAATAATTTATGCTGTGTGCTACTTTCCTAAAAATTTTCTAAAAATATACCATTTGGCAAATTTTGCCCCTCTTTTGGTGTTGCAAGATTGCATGGAACCCGGATCACATTCACTTATAGGCTACCTAAACCTAATTCTTAGAATTGAAGAACCTTGATGAAAATTAAACAAAAATAATGTCACCTAAGTTTTAGCTTTATAAGTTCTCTTCTATTTAAAGTATTTTCTCTATTTGAAGTGATGATAATCTTGATTTTTATCTATAAAAAAACTAAAGGATTATCTGTAATTTTATTTTGGATAAAATATTAATGAGAGGTGAGATGGCAGTATGAAAATATGACACTCCTTACTTGGTATTGCAAGATTGCATGTAAACCGTATCACATCATTTATAGGCTACCTAAACCTGATTCTTAGTTCTTCCAATTAAAGAAACCTGATGAAAATCAAACAAAGATAATATTTCCTAAGTTTTAGCTTTATAAGTTATTTCTTCTATTTAAAGGATTATCTCTATTTGAAGTGATTATAATCTTAATTTTTAACTATAAAAAAAAATTAGAGGATTATCTGTATTTGAAGTGATGACAATATTGATTCTTAACTATAAAAAAAAATATTTAAAAATTGTCATATAATAAAATTGTCACAATTAACAATATAAAAAATTTATAAAAAAAATGTAAAGTTTTTTTTTTTCTATACTTTATCCAGGAAAAAAAAACAATAAAAAAGAAGAAGAAAAAGTTGAAGTGAAGAAGAAGTTGAGGCCAACAATGCAATAACAAAACCTAAATCATATTAGTTTGAATAAAGGAGCACAAAATCGTAGAAAAATTATTATTATTACTTTATAAATTTCTTTTAGTTGTTTTTGAATAAAGTAATAATAAGTTTTCTTATCAACTGTGGGTAAGTTTTTGGTACTCTTCGGCAAGGCTGAGCACAGTACCGAAGAAACTTATACTTGTCCCACATCGAAAGAATCTTCCCCCACTTTCTGCCTTATAAGTGATGAAGTGAAGGAATAATGTACCATTACTCGGCAACTACATGGCAATATTTTTACAAAATCTTACAAAGCCCAAATACTAATTTGACACTTATTTTACAAAGCTCAAGTACTTATTTTGGCAACTATTAGTAAAGCCCAATATTATTTTGGCACATATTTACAAAGCCCAAAACTATTCATTGGCAAAAACATATTCACTTATACTAAAGTCCTTAACTTATGGGAAATATAAATTATTCATCTCTCAAAAATACTCATTTTGCCAAGTGGGAACCATGCTTATTTTCCCATAATCAACTAACTCCAAAAGCCCATGTATATCACCCATGGCAAAAATATTCATTTTGTAGGGATGACCAAAACTAAAGAAGTTCAACTACAAGGCCCAGCTGAGCCAGCCCAGCTCACATACAAATCCTAGCAGCTAAAACTCACGTAAGCTGACCAGTCAAATCTCAGTACAACCTCACAGCTGGAGCCCATTGCCATTAGTTCCAACTTGTCCAATCAGATTAGAAAAGGACACGTGTCCAGCAGGGGTTAAACCCTTCCTTGCCAAGTTCATTTTCATCATTTCTCATGTGACATAAAGTTGAGGCGACATGACATAAAGCTATAAAGCTTCTGCCAGCTGTATCTCCTTTCTTTTCCAACCCATTCGGTCAAGGATTAAGGGCAGCCATAACCAGGCCATGAAAGCTTCTAGAACAACTCGAAATCAATTTATTATCATGCCAAAAACGTATACTCTCTAGTTCATGGACCAAGCACATAAACCCCAAATGGGGAAACTTAATGAAATGTGGTTTGGAGGGCACCAAGGGGATCTCCAGCAAAGTTCCCAGCAAAGGGCTCCAAGATTGACACCTAGCTTAGGGTGATGCAATCTGCCCTATGGAGCTCTGATTCTAGCAGCAGCAAAACCAAGATCATTAGCCTAATACATGCTTTAATCCCATCAGCTGAGGCCAATCAGCATTTAATGCTAAGTCAGAATCTCAGCTGTTATTACCCAAAACAGCAAGAACTTTCAAAAGGCTGAGCTTACCACTCTAGATCAAAATCATAGGAACGATTCTCTAAGGATTTTCTGAAGATTAAGGAAGATTTAGTAGAGATTATTTGCTATTTACTCCCTCAAACTCAACTATAAATGGAACTCTCCACTAATACTTCAAGGGATACCAATACACACTAAGAAATACACTAATAGAGAAGGACTCTCCCTTAACCTCTCTGTTTAGCCTTCTTTAAGCTCTAGAAAAGTTCTGTGTCACTGAGTCCTTAGTTTCAAACTTAGAAACTAAGTTCTCCAGCTCCTAGCTCACAATTATCCCTCATACCTCTACTTACAAACACTCATCTATCCCCAGTAGAAAGCTCCAGCAACTTTACTAAACAATCTCACTCACAACTCATATTACTCAAATGCCTCTCATTATTCACTACATATACTATATCCATGAGCATACCTTGGCACCATAATGATCTTATTGCACTAGCTGAAATCTCTCTTTCTCTCCCTTCATCTCACACTAAGCTTTCCTCATTATTTGCTATAATGGAGTCCATGATATTTGTTTATTCATTTACTGTTGAAGGTTATGATGTAACTGCTACTATAGAGTTTTTCCCTCATATGATGTAGATACTTTTCTTAATCTGTGAAATAGCTAATGGCTGGAGGTTTATTTTATTCTGTCTCATTTTACCGTTAGAATATTTTACCGCTGGGATACTTTACTGCTGAAATATTTTACTCCTCGATTATTTCTTTATTGCAGTATGCTTTTTATTGTGCTGACATGTTCGCATAGGAAGTGTTTTTGGGCCATCTCATAACTCTTGTCAGTCTCATCCTAGGCCCAAGGTTTAAAATAAGGCGAACTCTTTGAAAACTTCACCGATAGCCCTTGGATCGTGCTTCAAGCCCATTATCGAGTTTCGGTTTAGGCCCCCAACCTAACACAAATCTTATTTGTCAAAAGGAAAACCTTTTCGCCCCAGACAACTTCTATACACCTAAGCAAGAAAATGCAGCAAGGGAGTCTTTGGAACAACAACAGAAGCTCTTAAATAGGAAGATTGTAAGAGCATTAGCATTAGTTTTTGTAAAATCTTGCAAAATAGAAAAAGTTGCTCATTTTACACATTTTGAGCTAAAAAACACCCACATCAGTGGGTGTAAAAATGTGCATTTATGCACAATTGCTACCATAAGCTACAATAACCGTGCATATATGTACGGATACTGTTGCTCTTTTATTTATTATTTTATATTTTTTTTCTCTCCTCTGATTATCTCTCCCCTCTCATCCGATCTCTCTCTTCCTCTGCCCTCTTAATCCTTTTATCTTCTCTTAAATCCAACAACAAATCATAAAATTCTTCAAACTTGATCTAAATCAAGATCCCAAATTCATCAAACCCTCTCCTAAAAAAAAAATCATCAAACCCATATAAATAATCAAACCGAAATTGCAAAAGAACAAGAAGAAAATGCAAAAATAGTAGAAGAACAAGTGTCACTAATGGTGGCTTCAATGTTCCTCAACAACAACTCAAAGCCTTTGAGTACTTCATCACAGCCTCTTCAATGTACCCCGACCAAAACATTAAATTTATGTTCTTTTTAAGCTTACCCACCATCTTCTCAAAAAAAAAAAAAAAAAAAAAAAAAGAGCTTACCCGCCAAGAGTTTTCTCTCTTTAGCTTTTTGTTTCAGCATTAGCAGAAGAAAAAGAAAGAAGAAGATGCTGAAGAAGAAAGAAGGAGAAGGAAAAGAAAAAAAGAAGAAAGAGAAAAAGAAAAAGAAATAGATAGAGATCAGATATAGCTGGCGTGTGTGTTAAAGATGGTAGGCCATAGGTAGTTGTGAAATAATAAAAAAATGTGAGAAAAATATTATTTAAATAAAAGAAGGTGTAGAATAGATAAACTGATGTGGATAGGGGTGTGCATGGGTCGGGTTAAAGAGATTTTTTGACCCAACCCACCATAGTGGGTTAAAAAAAATTCAACCCAACCCATCACATAAGTCCAACCCAACCCACATGGGTCGGGTCGGGTTGAACCCATGGATTGGACAATTTTTTTTTATTACTATTATTATTAAACTAAGCATAAAAAATATAAATATAAATATATTAAAAAAACCCAAAAATTAGTATCAATGTAACTCATTAAAGGTAAACAACACTAATGACTAAACAACAATAGTAATTTACTAGGGTTTGAGTGAATTAATTGTCTTATATATATGATAGGAAGAGCTGGTTATTTTAAAAAATTTATTAATAATATAATATATTTTAAATAAAGGGGAAATTGCACTAAACCTACCTGTGGTTTGGCCCGTTTTAACAGTGCCCACTCGTGGTTTAAAAGTTGTCACTTAACCCACCTGAGGTGGCCTTCGTTAGACCTCCGTTACCCACCTCTACCTTTTCCGTTAAAAAATCCTCTTTACTATATAAGCCAAAATTAGAACCGAATTAGAACCCTAAAAAAAGAGGAACAAGCTCAGATCCCTCTCTCTACCTTAGAACCCCCAAAACTCCCCAAACCCATAATCCCTTTCTCTCGTTACTTTGATTGCTATTTTTTTTGTATTTTCTGGGAACTAAGGTAGAGACATTTAAACCCCAAAAAATCGCACAAAGGGAAATGGATATGAGCATGGCTGTCACGAAGCTCGATTGGCGGACGGCCATGGAGACGGTGGATTCGGGCGCGCAGTTGGCGAAGAAGAGCGAGTACTCGTTGGGGGAGGAGACGGGGTAGGAGCAGTTGAAGGAGGAGTTTGGAGGAGGAGAGAGGTCGCGGAAGGTGAAGAGGAGAAAGATGTAGTGGGACTTGAGGACGCAGAACTGAGGGTTCTGCTGGATCTCGAGGAGGACTTAGAGGAGGGACTCCTCGGAGAGGAGGAAGAAGCCGAGTTGGGAAGGGTCGGTGCCGGAGTGAGGGGAGGAGAAGGAGACGAAGGAGACGAAGATGGTGACGTGGCCGGTGTGGGTGAAGCCAAATTTCTCGAAAAGGATCATGGGGCAGGAGTCGGAGACGATGGAGAGGGATTTGATCTCGGCGGAGGAAGGGTAGAGGAGGAAGGAAAGGAAGAGGATGGAGAGGAAGATGAAGGGTGAACAGATTGTTTGGTTTTTTTTTTTTTTTTTTTTTTTTTGCAGATTTTTTTTACATGCAAATCTGGGTTTTTTTTTTAGAGAATCCAGCAAAAGAAAGAGGGTTAGAGTTTTATTTTGTGATTGTTCTATGAAGAATTAAGTAGTCAATTTTTGGATTTAGCAGTAGAAGGCTAGTGAATCTATGGGTGTATGTTCACATGGATTTGTGGCTTTGTTTAACAGTAGGTGTATTGGTTTTCCTTCATGTTTTATGTGAAGAAGAAGAAGAAGGAGAGAAAAGAGGAGAGAGACATAAAATATAATGAAAAAGACATATTTACCCCTATTTTTAACGGTGAAAAGGGAGAGGTGGGTAACGGGGGTCTAACGGAGGCCACCTCAGGTGGGTTAAGTGACAACTTTTAAACCACGGGTGGGCACTGTTTAAACGAGCCAAACCACAAGTGGGTTTAGTGCAATTTCCCCTTAAATATATATTAAATATGTGGGTTGGGTCGGGTTTGGCGGGTTTGGAATTTTATAACCCGAACCCAACCGACCCACTATCAAAAAAAACTTAGTAACCCAACTCAACCCACCAAGCCCTAAAAACCGACCCAATCCAACGAGTTGGGTTTGGTTAGGTTGGGTCGGTTTTGATGGGTTGGCAGGTTTGCTGCACACCCCTAGATGTGGATGTTTTGTAAAAATGAGTGTGTAAAATAAAAAAAGTAAATTTTTTTTTTAATGCAAAATAGAAGGAAAATGTGCATCACCTGATGTGGATGCTTTAAGTGAGATACTACCTGCCAAGAAATTCTACCAAGTAGAGGAATACCATCAACAGTACCTTGAGAAAGGCTTGGGCTGTTTCAGCTTTAAACAATTTGCTTTTAAAGGCTCTAATGACCATATCTGATGCTACGGCTAAAGTTAGTATTAAGAGGGAGCACCAATCAATGCATATTCTTGTCTAGTATTGCTGTTATGGTTGTATATAGGTTTGTGCTTTTGCCAAAATTGAGAGACTTGGTGCCACCAAAAGAGAGAAGCGTCGTCGTCCTCACTGCTGTCTGCAACTTTAGATCTTGAGGATGAGGGAGAAGAGATGGAGATGAGTGGTGAGTCTAACTAACGAGAGAGAGAGAGAGAGAGAAGAGATAAAGATGAGTTAGGGTTGGATTTCAAGGATTTTGGTTGTCACGTGTTTTGGATTTAATTTGGTTTTTTTTTAAATGACGTGGCAGTACAGGTGTGCATTGATGTGGCAAAAAATAATTTTGTATTTGGGCCATTTGCCACATCAGTAATTTTCATCCAAGAGATAAAAGCAGGAACTAAATTGACACGACACTGAATGGTTAGGGACCAAATTGACACAATTGAAAGATTAGGGACCAAATTGAGATATGGTGTAATGGATAAGGACTAACTCTGTAATTTACCCTTTTTTTATTTTTTTATTTAGCACCTAGCCCATCCCAAATAGGAGATATAAATATTTTATTTTAGCATTTATGTTGTTGTGGCGGGAAGAGATAAAGATAAGGGGAATAGATATTAATAATTTGTTTTATGTTTTATCTCCATTGGTTAAATACTAAGAGAAAAATGGTAAAATTGTCAATCCGTAATGATAGTTCCGACTATATACTCGTCCATAGAGAAGACAGTGGACGAGGGTAACATCAATCATCATCCATATCATAGTACCCGCCAGATGAAGATGAGGTCATTCACCCGCAATTAATGACGAAGCGTTATAAGACAATAATGAGCTTCCATGCCGTTGGAGAGACATCTTGTCATTAACACCTTACAGGGGGGTTACGGATACCACATTGAAGCCACCATTAAAGCACCACCAACGGCTAGAAGGAAGAAACAAGAGCATATATATACCAACACCCCAAGACCTGAGAAGGTACGGACACTCTAGCTATCATATTCTAGTACTGAACCTTCTTTTCTCTTCTAGCCATTCCAACTTTATCATTGGAGGCTTTGTGGCAGGCACCACACCGGTGACCCATGCTTCTCCCATTTCCCATTTACCCTTTTCAGGATCTTATTGGCTGTGGACAGCTTCCCTTTAGACGATCATTCTAACTAACAATTTTGACATCATCACGTAATAAATGTAATTTTTTTAAGCTTGGGAATCTTGATACCCACTTGTTTCAAAGTGAATCCACATTCGTATAAGAAGGGGATTGAGTGGGAATTTAAATACTCTAATATCTTATTCCCTTGTATGATTTGCAACCAAACGTGAGAATCTTTCAACATTCTCATAAACTAATGTATTCATCTACTTTTTCACTCCTCTTGAACAACTGTATATGTTACTATATATTTAGTGTATCATTAAAGAAGTTTGTGTTTTTAACAAATTTCATAAAATAGATTGTTTTGTGGCCTCCATTTATAGTAGACATTCTTGTGAAACTCTAGTAGTTATTTTATTTATATATGTTATTCTAGCCAAAGATGCACAAGAAAATCTTTAGTAATGAGATTTGTGGGGAGTGATTGCAAAGGGCACAAATCAACCTATCGTTAATCTACATATTTTTGAGCTATATTGTTGGGGACGAAAATATATAGGTGACAAGTGGACATTAATGATTCATTCAAAATATGATGGTTTTGTGCTTTACCTATCTGTTGGTAACCCATAACAATATAAATCTGCACATTGATATTCTTTCATTTTATTACACTAGACAAAGACTTTACTTCGGCCAAGCTCCTCGAAATCACAAAGACTTCACTTCCCTGGTTCTCATTGATGCATGTAACTAGGAAGCCATGTAACTAGGAAGCTGTAGCTGGAAGGAATATGATGTAGCTCCTTTCAGTTTATCATTTGTTGGAGGTGATGGTTCTGATCGGACAAAGATGGACACTCTTCACCAAATTAGAGCCAGAACAATATAGTTTGTTGGGTGATGATGCCTAAAAATCGTCAGTGAGCCGCACGGTCCTCACGTGCTCCAAACAAAACCTGCGAAACAGAAACAAAGAGGAAGACCTTACAGAGAGTACCAGCATGGTACAGGCCAAATACCCTCCAAAGGTTAAGTTAGATAACTTTCACAACTCTAGAGTGCCAGAATTAGAGTAAATTATACGTACCTTAGTTTGTGAGGGCTTTGGGACTTTTATAGTAGCGTAGAGCTGAAATTCGTTTCTTGGCGGAAAGAGTCTTTCCTTGTAAGGAAGATCCTCATAAATACACGTATCTTGCGGGATCCTTTCCTTATAGGGATTCCCATGATTAGGTTTAATCATGGGGTACAAGATATTTCCTTATACAGACATTCGTAGAGGCCAAGCAAGGCCACACTAGACCCATCATAGGCTTCTTTCTTCCCGTCGACTTCTTTCCATTGGCCTCTTGTCCCGTTCGAGAATACCTGTCGCCTCATACAAATGTTGTCGAGTATTGAGATGAAGTCATCAGCCTATGGTATCGTCATTTTTGTCCCTCCTTATGCATAAGTGAAGCTGACAGGCTAATTAGGGCCGTTGGCCTCCTCGTATGTAAACGAGTTTACTCTTTTCCAGAATCACCCTTATCATTGGGGATATAATTTATATTGAAAAAAAAAAATCTATTATCAAGTATAAATTGTACTTTTTCATGGAAATTTTTCTCCTTCCTCTTCTTTTATTTTTATATAATTATTTGCATTTTCTTATCAAACCTTTTTTCCAATTAAATTGTTCTTATAAACAGATAAGAAAATATATAACTTTGTATAATAGTAAGAATATTTAAATTGCATTATTTAGTGGGTTCCAATTAGCTCAAATGGTAAAGTCTCTGATTGTTGAATAAAAGATCTGGAGTTTATTCCCCGTTTACACCAAAAACCGATTGATGTCTTAGTCTGATGATAAAGAGTCATCATTAAGAGCGGACGCCATAGATTGAAAGTCTCTAAAAATTTTGCATTATTTGATGTTGATGTTGAAAAGAAAGGAGAATTTGAGAAGAGTATTAGTGCTGAGAAGTATTCCTTGATCATGTGGTACTACTTTTATCTTTCTTTCTATAATATGTAATTTATTGATATGTTTACTATATTTGTTTTAATATCTTCTTCATTTTTTGTTATTATTTTAATGATTTGTTAAGCAAATTGAGGTCTACTTATGTTTAGAAGATTTGTACGTTTAAAAAATTTATTGTAAAGTAAGCACAACTTCAAAAATAATTTTACAATTTCTGTCACTTCACATCATATCTTAAATTTTCTTATTAAGAAAAAAAAATTATATTTTTTTTAAATGAAAGAGAAATAGAAGAACAAGATTTGAAAGCTCAAATAGAGTTTGCTACACTGGTTGTATGTTGGTTTTAAGCATTAAATGTTGGTTTGGAAGATGTGTTGTTGTTTTAAAAGATATGTTGTTGCTCAAATTTTCTATACATATTTTTATTCATGGGCAGTGGAATGCTGAAATTTATTTGAGTATATCGGATGAGATTCCAAAATTATGTATAAAAAATTATATTTATAAATTCATGACCAAAACCTTACAACCCACAAGACTACTTCTTCTACTAGTAAAGAAAAAGGGGAAAAGGGCAGATGCCCAACTCTAACTTCATGATGAAACCTGTTTGGTTGATCATTTCAAACACACTTTTGAGCATTTTAAACATTTCACACATTTTCATACACTTTTTCACCCCACAAGTATATTAAAAACATACAAACAACATTACTCAAATTCCTCCCCTAATAAGCGAGAAGAGATATTAATTAGTTCATTTTAATTACAAGAGACGGCCCAACAAAGGCCCAACATATCTTGAGCTCATGATGGATTTTGTAGTCACTACCATATGTTAGACGTACCTTAAAAGAATCCATAACATAAGGTAAAGTCACAAAATAAAGTCATTTTAAGTAAGCTTGGGTTTTGGAAATAAAATATGCTACAATTATTACAAATTTCACTACAAATTTCTTATAAACTAATGTTTCCCGTTTAAAATATAAAAACAATAACAACATTAATTACATTCATTCACAAGTCAGTTTCTAAATCTTTATACTAATATAAAATGGAAAAATATAACAGTTTAACATTTTCCTTTATAAATTAGGGTAAGATTGCGAAAGAAGCCTTGTACACCTCGAGTATCAGGTTCTGCCTACTTACCAAAAGCAAAACAGAAAAATTGAAAAAAAGGCTTAAAGGTCCAACCAAACATTATGTATGACGTTTAAAGGGTGGCATAAAGTTCAAAACAACTTAGTAGTAAGTGCCAACATTAAAAGTAATGAAAGCGAGAGAGTCAATAAGCACACACAACTTTATTAACTAGAAAGCAAATGGTTGCTTTTTTATATATTAATTAGCGCCCAACCACTAAGCGATTTGGATGTTCATGCATCCTAAACGACAAACTTAAACAACAACAACATGTGGTTGCTTATTTAGCTTAAAATATGCCCAACCACAAAGCAACTTGGATGTTCATACACCCTAAACGACAGGACTCAAACAACATAGCAGACAGCAGAGCTAGTCTGAATACACTTAAACGACATACATGAAACCAAATTTTCAACACCCAACAGTGCAATTTTTAGTCTCCCCACCACTGATGGACATAGACACCACTGCTTCTAAGGCCCTTGAAGAGATCCATACATTCTCCCTTGATTGCACCAGCAACATCGACATTGTCTGCGCAGTTCAGGAACATCTCATCAACATAGCATATTGCTCCGCTCTCAAACAACTCCAAGAGGAACTTTAATTCCACCTTACCTGCATTCATCTTCAGGACCACAAAATCTGCATATTGCACTGTTTCTTTAAACCAAGAAAGGAAATCAAACCCTTCAATTTCCATTGGCGGATCAATGTCTTCATCAAAACTAGGGGCGTCCGAATCCTTATTTCCAGCCAAGCCCGGATGATAAACGAAGGTCATACCAGGCTTTTTGACAAGGGATAACAGAACTGAAGTGTTATGATCGACAAAATAAACATTGAAATCTTTGCGATCCACGGGATATGATGGCAGGAACCAGTTCAAAGAATTAGAGTTTAGATGCAACCCTGGCCCAATATCAATATAGACTAGCCGCTTCCTAGTATCAACATCCACAAGCATGGGCAAATAAGAAAACCTTTTCTCAAACTCCATTGGTTTTTCCTCCACAAGAGGCTCAAGTTGATCCATGAAAGGTTTGTTATTTGTAATAGACTGGCAATCAGCCGGAAGGCGAAACTGCTCCAAGTAACTGGCGTTTAGGAATCTCTTCTTGAAGACAACCAGAGTAAAGTTATGCACATAACCAACGTGCACAACATTGGAGCTTTTCAGCAACGATGAAACCGGGGTGGCAGACCTAATCAAGCTGTTAGGGAGTGAACCGCTAACGCCTTCCACAAGCATGGCACCAATGCCACCCGGGCTAAGAACGCGCTCGATCTCAAGCACGAGCAATGCAGGGACGGAAACCTTTTCGACATCCCTGGACAACACGAAATCGAATGAATTGTCCACGAAATCGAGCTCGTGAACAAACTGCTTACGCTTAAGCGAGAAAAAGCGGTGCCTATAAACACCACCAGCATTGGAGAACCCCAAATCTTGCAATGTCAACACGGTCGCGGCCGACCCGTCTCCAATACAGAGAGCTTTCGCATTATATTTCAACAACTTCATACCCACTAGCTCTCTCACCACATGAATGGTCAAATTCACATTCTCCTTGCAATTCATCGATTCAAATGAGCCCCAAATCGGATTCATGAACTGGGTGTGAAACAAATACGTTCCCGGAGCCATACTCGCCGTGGCAAAGCCCAAATTGGCGGTACAATCAATGGAGGCCAAAGACCCAATAGTTCCAAAATCCGAACCAGATAAAATGTGAAACAAGGGAATGATTGAAATAGCCAAGGCGATCATAAATGAGCGGTAAAGCATGCGCCTTGCTATAGACCCATGAAGGATCTGGAATTTCAAAGCCTTCAAATCCATGATTTTCACTGTGGCTTTTTCTCGACCACTTGATTGATTAAATCAAAGAGCTTGTTTTTTTTTTCTTTTCGAAACGAAGATTAAGCAAATGCGATTTTTGTTTAAAACCCAAAACAAAAAAAGTAAAATTTGAGAGGAATTAAGCCAAGCGTAGATTGAAGTGAAATTTAGCGAGTGCAAAACCTGGAGGAGGTGTGATTTCCACCCACGAGGAGCACGATTGATCTTTGACACCCTAACCAGACGCTTCTCGGAATCCTTGGTGCCATTGGCTCGAACCAAACCTGACCCATCTTTAATCGGACCATGAATTGCACAAATCTACATGATATATTACACTTACATATTGTGAAAATAATATGGGTTTTTTTTATTTGAAACTAAAACTATGATATCGAAATTGGGGGTTAGGGTTTAGGGTTAGGGTTAGAATGAATGAATGAAACAATGGATGGGAATGGAGTTGAAGGTGTGGTGGTGGAATGTGATGAGAGTGAGTGAGTGAAAGAGAGACAGATCTAACTTGTTTATAGTGTTATTTTTAGTAGTTTAGTGTTACTGACTTTGTCGGTGTGATTAGATATGACGCTTATGCTCACGTGGCATTCGGAGAAAGCTTCCTAAAGAGAACTGATTTTTTAATAGAAAAACCCAAAATTCACTCTTAACCATTAACCATGAAAAGTGCAGTTTGGTGCGTGGCTATTTTTAACATCGCACTTTGACGGTATAACTACATCTTAATTTTGCGGTCGCACGTATAATGTGGTACAGTATATAACATGTGGTTTGATCAGTTTTATGTGGTTTGATCAGTTTTAGGCTGGAATATTTCTTCAAGACGTCATAACTAATAACTAATTTACTATTAATAACCATGACAATTTGATAATAAGTTTTTAAAAAATATAACTTATTTAACAAAAAAAAAGTAACACAAGTATATACAACAGAAACGAAAAAAAAAAATTCATAACAGTAAACTATACACAATTATACTTGTCAAACAAATTTAACTTGTAACACAAAAATACATAAAAAAAATAATAACCATAAGGTCTATAACAGTGTACTATATACACTTTTAGTTATGCTTTTCAATTATTACAACCAAAATGGAAATAAGTCTTAAAGCAAAGATGGAATAAAGTACACACCCAATACGAGTATTAAATTACAAACCTAACAATAAATTATTTAATTAAATATGAACAACAACAAAAGTTCATCCATTCAATGCTATACTTGAGAGAGACTCATAATGGGTGAGACTAGAGAGAGATTGAGAGTGAATTAGGTTATCAAGAGAGAAGAGTGAGAGTATGAGACAAAGAAGTGAATGAAGTTTTGATTTTGTATTTAACCAAAATGAAATCATTTTTAACGTGAAACTAGAATGCACTAATGCTGATAAATTATCAGTTTATATTTAATATAAAATAAATATATATGGTGCAGTGCGGTGCGATTTTTTTAATCATAAAATTGCAAAGTCGCACATCGTACCGCATTGTACGGTGTAGTGCAATGCAATTATTCCTTTTTACAGGTGGTTTTGATTGGTTTAGGTGCGATCATGCAATTTGAGCGGTTTGGTAAACACTCCTAATTGTTACAATAACCATATAAATTTACATAAATATTATTCATTTTACATGCAGTTTTTTTTCATATTCCATGAATAAACGAAGATAGTAGATGATTATTATGTGTAAGGAAAAATAAACCATTTAAAATTAATATTTTAATAAAATATAATGTAAAGCAGATAATAATTATGTACGTGACTTATTTTAAAGGGTCATATTAACGGGTACTTTTAGAACAATTATTAATAAACTATATTAGAAAAATTTTAACACAACTTTTATAAAAAATATAAATTAAAAAAAACTATTAATAATATTAATTGTTTTATCATTTTCTCATAAAAAAATTTCTAAAAATAACTCTATTCTAAAAAGTATATAAGAAAGAGTCAGAATTTGGTCAGAATGGGTGTAAAACTCATATCTTACACCATTTAATAAAAGATTATCACACCAACATTTTACTTAAAATTTAATATATTCTATCACACTTAATAACATCTTAATAAACTTTTAATGTGGTTGAATTTACATATAAACATTAAAATTAATTAAGTATAACTATATTTATTTTTAAATATGTAACAAAATAATATAGAAATTAAAGGAGTAAAATATAACTTTTACGAGACCGAATTTAATCTCTAATCTCTGTAAAAAATTTGACAGAGAGACGTAAGGCTCTAAGATGTCAACGTGTTTAGATTGTTAACAGATAAAACTCGATTACAGTATCTTTCTGACAACGAAACCGCGTGGACCCACTTTAATAATGATAAGTTTTAGGAACATTTATGATTCTTTTGGCTTTGGTCTCGAAAACCGTACCTTTGGTTTTTTCTAGAATTATTGTTTTTCTTTTACTTTGTTCTACTACTTCTACAGTCAAAATTTTTAAAATTTCCAATCATTCGTTCCTATTGCAGTCCGAAAGTGAATTTTGTGCAATCCCAAAGTGAATTTTATAACATCATCCGGTAAAAATATAAAGAAAATGCTAACGAATGTCTTAAGAACACTTATTAAGAATCTAATTAAAGAAAATTTTTATTTTATTTTTATGAGAAATAAAAAAAATTGTTAAAATATTAATTACTTATTTTTCATTTCTCATACACAATTTCTTTAAATGGATTCTTAATAAGTGCTCTTAGAGCACTCGTTAGCATTTTCCAAAATAAAATAATCTCTATAACAAAAAATGGGATCTAAAAAATGGTCCTAAATTTTTTAAATTATGATTTTTTTTTGGTTCATAAACAGTAACTCATCAAATTTGATTGGTTACCAAAAGAATAAAACTAAATAAAAAATTAGCAAAAAAATGAGTGGAGATGGGGTTAAGAAAATATGTGTGTTAAAAAATGAATGAAAAAATAATATTTAAATGAGATAGAGAAATGATAAAGAATCTATTAGAAGATGTATTTGAAAAAATAAATAAATAAAAGATAAATATCATTATTTACCGTCCAAACAGTACAAAAATATAGAAAAAATGCTGAAGATACACTTATCTCATCATAGTTTAAAAACTTTAAACAAAATTTAAAATGATGAAAAATAAAAAACTGGCGTTTACTAATAATATATTTATTTAAGAATTAAGAGATAGCAAAATTCAAACCACTTATAATTATGGTGAATTATATAAGATTTAAGAACTCTCTTCTTAAAAAAAAAAATTCAAGAACTCAAAGATTTGGCCTGTTTAATTCCTGTTGATTTGATTTTCATTTTTTTTTTTTTTCAAAACTTTTGTTTTTTAGGCATTCTCAAAATTGAAAACCCATTTTCTCAACTCAAATAATTGCATTGTACTGGTGAGAGAAAAAGCCGCTGGTGGATTGGTAGTCTTTTGAGTTCACAACACGTGCATGGGGCCATTGGAATTTTTTTTTTTTTTACAAAAATGCTATTAACTCAATTTTTTATATTCAAAAATACCTCAAATGTGTTTTTATTTTATGACAAAATTTAGATATAAAATTGATTGTACTTTAAATCAAAAAATTTACTCAATAAAATAAACAGTACTGTATATTTTGAAAATCTAACAGTTTTATTATATGTTCTTTGCGTTCTTAATAAATATGTCAAATTTTGTGTCAATCGGATATTATTAACTATATGATCTATAAATTTATATTTTATGCATAATTTTAAACTACAAAACTTTTAATTTAAAAAATTTATTGATAACATAATTATTAATTTTTAAATTTTTAGAAATTTTACAAATATAGAGGATATAAGAAAAAAATGTAATCTAGTGATAGATTTGTCAAAATTCAACTTTAATAAAAAAAAAATTAGTAAAAAATGTTACAACTAATTTTGTAACTAAATTTTTTTACTTTAATTTATTTCCAAATCCAAAATATGGATTTTTTTTATTTTTTTGAAATCTCTTGACAAAAACCTCACCTAAACACATTTTCACTTTATGGGGCCCACTGTTTTAAGGAGACGAAAACAAAAAGCAAGGGGAGCTTTCAATGTAATAATTCTAAATTTTACTACTACGTACCAAAATAAGCAATTGATAGTTAGTTTTATCTCTAATTTCTTTTAAGAGGGTGATTTTTTTTTTTTTTAACTTGTACCAGTGATATGTATTATTTTTTATAGAAGACATATTGATCGATTTAACATATATATAGAAACCACGAACCAATATGACTTTAATTTTTTTTTTTCTTTGTTTTTGTGATGAATTCAAAAAAGAAAAAAAAAAGTTGTGACCAGCAGGAGAGTACAAGGAATTACTTGGACTCAGTCACTTACACTATTTTATTGATTTAAGTCTTTAAGATAAGAAAAGAATCAGCTTTTTTTTTTTTTAGAAGAAGAAAAGAATCAGCTTTTGCTTCTCATATGCCATGATTTTTTTTTTATTGGTACCACTCAAATGCCAAGATTTAAGCTGGAATCCAATGACATTGCCAGGATTGTCTTTTTACTCTTTTTCTGTATTTTTTTAATGATTAATTGAACTAAACAATTGTCATGATCTTGTGTTCACACCACTGAATAATGACGAAGAACTTTTTAGGGCCCTTGGATTTAAAACTCTTACACAGTTATCAAGGGGCGATCTTGTTCTTGTTCACACCACACATTTTTCTTTTTTTGTTTTTTGAAACGAATACTCACCTATAAAAACAAAAGAACTAGACGTAACAAGGTTCTTTTTTAAACTAGTTTAGGGAGAGGGAAAATTTTGTTAATTTTTTTTTATATTTTATTATTAGATGTGAATTTTGAAAATCTAACTGTTAAATTGTATGTTTTTTATATTCTTAACATATATATTAAATTTCATTCAAATTAAAAGTTATTTTCTATTTGATCAATAAACTTATTTTTTATACATAATTTAAATATTTAATTAATAACATAATTATTCATTTTTAATTTTTTTCAAATATTATAAATAAAAAAATATAATAAAAACATACCACTCAATTCAATAGTTAAATTTTTAAAACTCACATCTAATAAAATAATAGTATTAAAAAAGTTGGAATCATTTCTCTCCAAAAATTCCACTATATAATAATAATAGCATCAAATAATTATGAGTGCCCAAGCTTGAGAAATTAGCCATCCACGCGTCAGAGTTAGGAAGGAGGAGGCTGAATTATTTTTTGTGACAAAAAAGTTGGGGGTCCACGATAGTGACACCTGAATTGTCGTTGTCCTTCTGATTTATTTATTTTTTTATTTATAGGTTATGGTTCTTCTAATTTTTTTTAATGAACGGTTCTTCTAATTTTGACCTTGAAAACCAAACACATTTTTATTTTATTTTATTAACTTTCTTTCTTTTTCGGTTAGATCAGATAGTGACCACTTTTTTCATTAAAATAAGGATGCGACCACGGTTGACGGGACCATAAGAAGTGCATGAATAGCTGGAGATGAAAAATATATTTAATTATTTATTTGATCTATAAAATGAGAAATTTTTATTTGCTTGAGATTGTCTTATTATACAAGACTCAGTTTTATATTTTGAGGGCATGAAACTCTTGGGGCTCTCCAGTCTCCATAACTGCTTTGTTTGTTTTGGTAGAGAATTTTGTGTAAAATTTATTTTTTATTTTTTTTTAGTGTTTAGTAACATTAGAAAAAATAATTTAAAAAAAAAACTATCTATAAAACTACGCTATGGGTTATTTTTAAAGATTTTTTTCTACTAAAATTTTTTGGAAAGTAACTATCTCATAGCACACTAAATAAGAAAAGTTAGAAAATTATTTTTTAACTTATTTAATGTTGCTACTAAACATAGAAAAATGAGTTAGTTTTATAGAAAATATTTATTAAAAAATGACTTATTTTCTGAAAAATATTATTACCGAAACAAACATAACATAGGTGTTAAAAATAAATTTTCTTAAGAAATTATTATTTGATCAATTTTATTTTTGTCTTTCAATTATTAATCGTGTAAATTTAGTACTTAAGTATTTCAAATTAAGTCAATTTCATTCCAACCATCACCAATTTCTCAACCTCTTGGACTGAATTTGACATTGACTTTGAATCTAAAAGTTGCAGGATGACATAATTAAAAATTGAGACACCAAATTCAATTTCGCCCTTCAGTGACCAATCAAGAGACCCAACAAAATTGATCGGCTCGATTAAGACCAAATCATTAAAGTCTTTTTTTTTTTAATTATTTTATAAGATCTAAAGTCTGTTTCTACTCTCATTTAAAAAAAAAAAAAGTCTATTTCTGCTCACAGGTTTTAAGGCCCAAAACATTCCTGGGCTCCCTCAAATAGAATCTCTATGTGAGTTGAGAAATAACAGTGTCTTAAAAAAAGGGTTTGGAAATGGCCTTGGACTCAAATTCAATTAGGAGATGTAGGCCTGTATAAATTCTCAAAGACTAACCCAGACCCAAGAAGAGGTGTCTCTATTAAGATCTCACTAATTTTTATATGTATTCTATCATTAAGACCACTTTTTTTTTTCTTCTTTTTTTTTTAAAAAAAAATTCAACACTACTTTTATTATGCACCAAATACAACAAATCACCTCAATATTTATTTTAAAAAAAGTTATGAAAATTTTAATGTACTGGACTTATTGAGTTATTGCTTATTGGAGAGGAGTTGAAAAAAAAAAAAATTATTGGGGAAGAAATGTCTTAAAGTATCTCTGCACCAAATAATCCTGGAGTTAATGCTTCTCTTCTAGATAAGCTATTTTATTATGTCTAATGCTAATCTCATTCAAGCTAATCATTACTAAGCTTAGGGATTCTTGGAATTTAGCTAATGAGTTTTTTAATTTTTAATCCCTTCCTTCAAAAAAACGAAGGAAAAACCTAGGGCCAGAGAAGGGAAGAATTTCAGCCCATTGAGCTTGTCTAAAGTTGTCGTTGAAAGTGAGATTGGGTCATCATCAAATTAATTGAAAGTGAATGAAGTGGATTCTGGTTGGTTTAAAGTGACCCAAGTTTTATATTATCAAAAAAGATATTGAGATCAATCTTGCCTATATCAGTACGGAGATTTAAGAGAAATAACAAAACTTAAGTACAATATCTTAAATGCTGTTCGTTAGGTTCTCCTCTTAAAATTTTGTTATGTGGTTTTTTTCTCGTGAGATGGAAGTGTATTTTTAGTTAAGTAGTCATATAGCTAAATTGTAAAAGAGAAATTTAAGGAACAACACCTAAGTACTATACCAAAATTTTGCCAAAGAAAAAAGAGGAAATATATAAAAAGTACAATAACCTAGCTACCATTCTTGTTCTAATTATAATCAACAAAATACATATAATATGCCATTAATGAATACCGACGACATGTGAGACCAAAATAATAATGACATTCCATTTATAAAAGGAAAGCGTAACCGACAGAATACATTTAATATGTCACTGATTCATGATCATTATGAACATTTTGTGACCAATACAAATAGTGTAATAAAAACATTATAATTATGGAAAGAAAGCATAATCAACTGAATACATTTACTATGTCATTAATTCATGGCTGTTCCAAATGGTCATGAATCTCAACAACACCACGATTGTACCATTAGTATAATAACAACATTCCAATTATGAAATGAGATAATAGTTATGAAGACAACAGTCACTTAGGGTGCCTAAATAAAGGTAGTATCATCCCGTTTACAAAGGTGTTAGAAAAATACCATTTACTCTGCATTCATACCCAAATATCTAAGTTCTAAGAACTTACACAATTTCTAAGTTTAAAGAGTTTACTTAACTTAAGCATCAAAAACGCTTCTACATTGGTGCCCTCCGATAGACTATCCAAATCTTCAGTGAGCCACTCGTCCAAACCTAATGCGTTGGAAGACCTGCATTAGACGAGTAGCTCACTGAAGATTTTTGCATTAGAACATTTCATTGTGTAACTTAAACACTCAATAAGTAAGAGAGAGCACTTAATGACTGGAATGTTCCTGCTGTAGTATGTTGGTTATGTTGTCGTCTTTCAGAATGTTGTATCTGTACAAAAAGGTGTCTCTTTTAAAATACTTAACCACTCATTCAACAATACTGTCCTTAGGATTGTGTACAATTGATGCCTCTCAGACAAACTATAAATACACCCAATCCAACCACTCTCCCTCAATTTAGTTCAATTCAAACCCAATCCAAACGAAGTTATCATCATTGTTATCAACTTATTATTTTAAAATTCAAATCCTTCTAACAATTTTGCTCTGTGATAAATAGTTTAACGACAATCACATAACCAATCCTTCAATTAATCATCTGGGACTTATGAAAAGATGTAGTAATGAAATTTCCCATTAATTAATAATGTTTACTCTCGAACTAAATATTTCCACTTGGGAACACTATTTTTGAGTTGCTATTTTGAGAAGGTTGCTCCTGTTGTTACATGTCAATTTCCATGGCTCTTTAATCTTCAAGATGCATTGCTAAGACACTGGAAGAAGACCAAAAAGTGGATACTCCGACGGACCTATAGCTTATGCCAAGTGCGTGTGGTATTCTTATTTAACCATGACTAAGAGAGTTTGCGACTACAAATTTTGGGTATAAAGCGTTTTCAATGTATTATGAGGCTATGAATCATTGCCTTACAAATAATGTCATTGACAACCTATACTTTGATAAAAGGAATCCACTATTCAACTTTTCTAACACCAAATTTCCCACTTAAAACCTATAAGGACTTAATATTGGACAATTCAATCACTTCTGGTCTCTTTGATGCTTATCATCAATCGTTGCTTTTATGCACAAAGGATTGAATATGAATGCCACCACCCGTGCAATAAGCCCAACTATATTCAACTTTTAGTTGCATCACTTTATTCATACGGCACAAAAAGTATTCCCTATTGTCAAGTTCGAGAAAGATTATTAATTATTAACAGGTTGATTGGCCTAGTGGTAAGGGCTTGGGCCAACATGTCCCAGGACATTAATTCGAGTTTCTTATTAGTAGCGTGTTGTGACTTTTTATACCTTACTTGCAGGCTATTCACCTATCTCATCAGCGATTGTGGTGTGGGTTCTTAGTCTAAGAGCGGTTTAGGCTTGCCTAGATAGAAAAGCCACATTTGTCACTTCCTTTAACCATTCTTTTCTTTAACTGAAAAAAAAAAAAAAAAAAAAAAAAAAAAAAAAAAGAAGTAAAAGACGTGCTGCTTGTGATGGATTGAAGCTAAACCGCTCTTGGACTAAGACCCCATACCACAGTCGCTGATGAGATAGGTGAATAGTCTGCAGGTAAAGTATAAAGAGTCACAACACACTGCTAATGAGATAAGTGAAAAGCCACATTAGACTAAAGAAAAAGTAAAAAACATGTATGTGAATTTTGCATGCGAGCCCATGAAGTTAATGCAGATATAAATGCAAAAGACAAAAAGAAAAAGATAAGTATAGGTATATGGCAAACCTGAAACCACCACACATCTGTTTTCTATGATAGTCTAGCATGTTTATGATGGAGGAGGCCCCTCCCAACTTCCGATAGAAAGCTTAAGTCGTGGAATCCAAAAATCAGTGTCTCATTGTTGGAAAATTTTTGTATGGGTCTCAACTCTCAAGCCTCAGATCACTATATATTAAAGTCAACTTGGAAAAAATCGTATCAGTTGATTGTGAATTGTGGCAAGAAACTTGGTGGTGCTTCCTGTACTGATGATCATGAGTTGAAAACTCACCTTGGTAACCTCCAATGCGGTGGCTCAACATACTTTGATAAGGGGCAAAATAGTGTACGATGCAGTACTTGCGGTACAATAATTTCAATTCCTGTTTGAGAGCATAAACTAAGGGTCTACTCTACCATAATACCTTACACTGAAATTCATATCCAAGAAATTTTGTGCACAATTATTTTTCCTTATCTGTCATCTATTTTGGCTATCACTGTTTTTTTATTATAAGTATTTTGGGTATAACTGTTGAATACCCTTTTTGTTTTTTTGAAAGAGAATGCCCAAAAGTGGGACACTAGAACAGCACAAAAAAAGCCATTACTGTGAAATTATTGAGCTCTCTCTTGACTTTACAGTTTACACACTTCTTGTGTCATCAATCATCATAATGATTGGCCATACCATTGCTATACATAGTGGCTGAAATTTCAGCTCAACCATCAATAGGTTTCCTTAGATATTTCTCGATTTTGAAATGTGTTGAGGCCTTGGACCATGGGTAGCAAAGAAAAGTGGGATGACTCCCCAATTATTTATTAGCCAATTTGCTCTCTTATATCGAGTCGTCCTGGTTTGAGTTTATTTATTTTTATTAAAATTGTATTTACTCATTTTTCTGTGAAATTCACAAAAGTATAGTTATAATAAATAAATAAATAGAAACCTATAGAAAAATAAATTAATTAAAAAAAACTTTTAAAAAAATCAAACTTATAATAGAATAATAACAACATGGTTGCCGTGCTTCATGCTGCAGACTAAAATAATGTAAAATGATTTTGTTCTTGTCAGCAACTGAATAATTTAAGAATAACATTCAAAGATATGTTTTTTTTCCCCTCCTTCCACGTCATGTAACAAGCAAAGATGATGCTCATTGTATTTAGGTCAACTGATTAGAAACCTCTCTCTCTCTCTCTCTCTCTCTCTCTCTCTCTCAATTATAAGTATTACAAGTGACATTTAAGTGAGTTAAATAGTAGTAATATCTGTTGTGATGTGATGTCTGTGGTTCAAACTTCACATTCTACTTCCCTACTAAATACTAGTTTACTCATCTCAAAATTTGTAGTAAGGGGGAATTTGAAGCCAAATTTTTCTTACAAAAGTGATCAATTATCTGATTGAATTATAAAGGCTCTAAAGAAATATTTTATTTTAGATTACAAACTACGATTATTGCTTTTGGTTTGAAGGGACGAAAATGATGCGCGCGTTTGTCTTTGGGTCACAAGAATTTATAATAATCCATTTTTCATGAAGCAAAAGGAAGAATAGTGACATCATTAGCATTAGTTTTTTGATTTGTTTTGTTTCTTTTCTTCAGTGTACTAAAAGTCAAACTCTAAAAGCATTAAACAATCATAAAAAGCATTTTAAAACCCAGAAATGTAGATGTGAAGTGAGAATGTTAAATAAGACTTAGATAAAATACTATTTTAGTCCTTAAATTTTACTAAGAGTTTTTTTTTTTTTTTTTTTTCATTTTCAAACTTTAAAGATTTATTTTTTTTATCTCTAAACTTTGTAAAGAGTGTTTTCAATTGTTTAGACTTTAGAGACAAAAATATGAACGAAAAAAAGAACTCTTTTTTTTTCCCAATACTTTAGGGATGAAACCAAAAAAAAAAAAAAAAAATTCAGTAAAGATTAAGGTCATAAATAGAACATTTTTAATAATTTATGGACAGAAAGTAAACTTTTTAAAGTTTAGGGATAACAAACAAACTTTTAGTAAAATTTATAAACCAAAATAGAATTTTACCCATAAAACTTTCACTTTACTAATGAAAAATCGGCAACCCTAGACTTGATTAACTTTTTTGTGTATTAATCATCCATAAAATAAAGGCGTTTAATTCTCTATTCCACACATGCTAAATTAACAATAATCTAGATAAGCTCTCGAGAGTAATTCTGAAATTTGGTTAGATAAAATGAGATCTTAATTAAGTATTTCTATAATTCTATTTAACTTGTCATTACTCATTCAGACGAGATTTGATCCAATCTAACATCTTATCCATGTTTGGTTTGGCTGCATAATAATTTCAAATGAATAGTGTTAGAAATACTATAAATTTTACTACATTGAATTTACAATTGATGTGTCACCAATTACAAAAAAAAAAAAAAAAAAAACAATTCAAATAGTTATTTAAGAGGTGGTTGAAGCCCACCGGTTAAGTTCATTGACACATCAAGTTGTAAGACTAACGTAAAAATTTTTTTTAATAATTTTAGCATTTTTCATTTCAAATATTATTCTTCAACTTGAAAGTGACATGTAAACAGATAGAGACAAAAAAGGGGTTCATATAGAGCCAGAAGAGAGTTTCAGAATTCAGCTCATGGTCTCATGCACTACACTACACTACACTACGTCTCATGCAAACAGTTTTCTGTTTTGCGCCGACCAGAAGTTTTGCTTCACTTGTCGAAACTTGCTTGTAGGGGGGTGTTCGGCTACCGGAATTTTGGTAGTGATAAAATTTGGATATGCACCCACAAAATAAGATGAACCAGTCAACCAAATATTAAAATTTAAGAGGGAAAAGTTACCTGCACAAGCTTCTCTTGATAAAAAGTTTAAAAAATTTGTGTGAGCTCACACCCAAATTATTGAACCCAATAAGCTTAATTGTTGGCTTTTGATAATAATTTTTTATTATCAGACCTAGATACTAATTGAGTTAATCGAAACTCATAATTCTCTTGTGTAAGTTGTATTTAAATAAAAGATTTAAAGTTAAATCTCTATCAAAAAAATAAATGATTAGTATTTTAGTGTGACAAGCGGTAGGTTAAAACTCTATTTCATGTGTATATATATTGTTCAAAGCAGGTGTGCTGTTTTTTTTAAACCTTTTGGAGAGAACTTTTTTGTTAAAAAGTCAACAAGATTAAATTAATAGATTCAATAAAATAATGGAAACTAATTGTTCTTATCTAAAGTTTATTCTAATTTATAAACGCTTATCAAAGATTCCTAAACTTTTTCATTAAATAATTTATTATAAGAAATTCAAAATGTCCCTTTCATCCAATTCCATACGTTTTGGTTTAGTGTGTCCTAATATTTCATTGACAGACGAATAAAACGAGATTGACCGCATTAGCGGAATCTATATATATAATATAATATAAAATAATAGATAAAGAAGAGAGAAAATTTAATTAAATTTTAAATTAAAATTCAATTAGAGTCTAATTTTGCGCCACATGTCTTATCTAATTTAAATTTTATAATTTTATACCAAGTGAGTTAATTTAGTGTAAAAATTGAATTTCAATTAAAGTTTAATTTTGCACCACGTGTCTCATTTAATCTAAATTTTTAAATTTTTGTGCCAAATTAGTTATTTTAGTGTAGAAAACGAGAAGTCCAATATAATAAACCATAAAAAAAATAATCATATAACTAAAAAAAATTCAAATTTATAAGTCATCTGTATATATATATATATATATATATATATATTAATAGGTAAAACTTAGAGAAAGTTGAATTAAAATATAAAATTATAGTCCAATTTTGAACGTGTCTAAATTTATGTAAGGACTACACCATAATTATCCACTTAAGCACGTGTCATGTGTCTACTTAAGTTTTTTAATCTTTGTATCAAGTGAGTTAATGAGTGTAGAATACTAAGAAACTAATATTAATGAACTATAAAATAAAAAAAAAAAACAATTACATATACTCAATAAAAATCATCAAATGTTTCTCAAAAAATAAATAAAATAAAAATCACCAAACGTTCTATCTTATAAAAAATTAAAAAAAAAAATGATCATAAGTAGTACTAAAATTTAGATAAGAATTTTAATATGTGACTAATTATATTTACTTTAAAAAAATATTTGACTAATTATCTATATTTTATGATAAAAGTTGTGTTTAATTTTAAATGTATCTATATGTATGCATGTGTTACATGTTTTTTTAAAAAAATTGACTAATAATTTATATTTTTATAATAAAATTTTTGTTTAATTTTAAATACATCCATGCATTTGCATGGAGTTACATTCTAGTTTAATGTAATAACCAGACCTCCCCCATATGATCTTAAACTTAAAGTAATTTTCTCCATCCAAATCATTTTTGTTTTGTCCTTTTTCTTTTTCTAATGAGAACCTAATTTCATATAAGACTAACGTGACATCCTTCTTATCTTCATTCTTCATCTTACTTCTATTCCTTAATCATATCGCCTATACCTATCTATATCTATATTATATTACTAAAAACTGAAACGTAGCATTTAATGTTGCTACACTCACGTTAAGCCATGTCATTATTTTTTGTTTCCAATTTTTTCTTATATATTTTTTTAAACATTTTCTCATTTAAGGTGACTTAAAAACTCCATTATTTAAAAATTAAAATATCTTTTAACCATTATTTTTTATATTAATTTTCCAAAACTTTCACTCCCTTTTACCTCTTCATCTCCCCACTACTTTCTACCTTAATATCATTCTTTCTCTACCTTTTTATCTTTCTTTATTTTGACTCTTCTTATTTTCAACATTTTACTATAAATTTGACATTTTCTTTTTCATTCTATGCATAATTTTCTCACACAAAAAGGTGACCTCTCTCTCTCTCTCTCTCTCTCTCTCTCTCTCTCTCTCTCTCTCTCTCTCTCAATTTGTTTTTCATTTTTTGTTTGATTTTTTTATTGCATCAATTCTTTTAGGTTGATGAATTTTTGTATTAATTAGAATTCTACTTTGAGTTGATGCAATTTAATTTTGTGTTTTAAGTTATTATCTTTTATATTCTCTTTGATTAAATATTATCCTAATGTATTATAAATATAGTATATAATAATATAATGTTATTATATTATATAGAATGACTTAGATAATTTGATGTTTATTACTATATATTCTATTTTTACTCTTTTTTCCTATCATCTTATTTTATTTAGCATTTAAATCCAATCACATCCTCTATACTATTAAATTATGCAGCATAAATCAAGAAAATGACTAAACACAAACCTACCTTCATTTACCATACATTGGGGGAATCAATATATTTGTGTGATAAAGAGTTATATAATTTATAATTTAGATAGCACCCTTTGAATGTGTCTAGGCCCATAGATTGAGCAATTTGTAAACTTAAAAGGCTATAGAGAAAGAACTTTTTAAATCAAATCTCTAAAAAAATATGAACTACTATATATCATTTAAATAAAAACTTTTATCATAGATACATTAATATTTTTTTGCCACAAATTTAAATCACGCAAACTTAATAATTTTATATTATGTGTTAGCATCGTCTCTGTTTCTTCTTATTCTTCTCAAAAATATTTGGTATCATCTTTAAAGGATGCCAACAATATTGATCTTATGGGAAAAGTTACATAAAATATTAAGAAAAAAATGTTTTATATTACAATCTACTAAAAATGTTTTTTAAATATTTAAACCTTTCTATTTTTCATATCATTAACGTGTTTTACAACTACCACATGTGTTAACTTAAATCTTAATATTCTTAAGTAGTTTAGGCAAAAAGAAAAAAAAAAGTTGTCACAAAAGAGGAGTTCATGTAAAGTTTTTTTGCAAAATGAAATATCTGTTTATAAGGCCACCAAACTTGATAATTTACAAATGATGGAACCTCTCGCAACATTAATATTTACATAGTTATATAGTTCCAACTAAAACAATTGTATACACTTTTAGTCTTCAAAAAACACACATCTACAAGTGGTTAAACATTCATCTTGGGTAGCTTTAACTTTTCATATAACTTTACCTTTACATATTCATTTATTTTAATTTAAATTTTTTTTTTTCAAAAAAAAAACTTTAATTTAAATATTTATAAGTAAATAATGAAATAATGATTCATGAATAAAAAAAAATATATACATATTTATCTTACGCGGTTATAACTTTACATATAATTTTGCATTTATATATTCATCTACTTTAATTTAGATGTCTATAACGTAATAATGAAATCTAGAAACAAGAGAATTGTAGGGATATTGGGCCTAGGAGTTCAGTATCTATGTATATATTGAGCCTGGGGCCCAATCCAAGGACGTAAAGTCGTCTGAGGAGAAGTAAACATTGTCAGAGGAGTCCGTGTTAATAAATGAAGAATTTAGTTTTAGTCATAAGGGCTTAGAATGGTGGGATGAGGATGAATGCCTCCTCGGCCAACCAAAGCTGAGGTGGTGGTCTGCCTTCCAAAGGAACGTTCTAGGGAGTTCTATTAGTACAGATAAGTATTACAGAAATGTAGACATGGTGGAGTCCTAAAATATCTGAGAAGAAAGCTACTACCACCACATTAAATATTCTGCAACTAACCTTCTGGCTGCATTAATGTGAATGTGATACCTGAACAGTGGTTTTTAGCCTTACAGCTACTACACAAAGATTTTAAGAAAGTGCTGATGGAACAAGTATCAACACCAACCATCTGGCTTGCACGTAGAGGGTAAAGATGAAAGAAGAAAAGAGTATAAAAGAAGAATGAGGCAATGAGAGAGGGGATCGAGAAATTAAGAGAAAAACACTGTAGCAATCAATAGCTGAACTTGTAATCATACTTAAGAAGGATATATAAGAACTATCTCCTCAAATTGTGTCGAGGACGATTTTCTTTAGATTAAACTAGTCTATCTTCGTCTTCTTGTCATTCGGATACACTTTGATTGTTGTCTAATTCACTAAAACTCAGTTTTTTAACCCATCCTCTACAAATTTATTGTATTGGATTTTTTGGCCTAAGCTCATACATCCTTAGGGCAAGGGACTCAAATCTGGTCCTTACAGTAGTTAAAACAATCATATTTCTACAATTCAAAAAGTCACAATTTTTTTTTTCCAAAAAAGGCCTTTTACATTTCCTTGAAATTATTTTTAAAATTTTTTTATAAAACCTTTGACATACTACTAACCTAACCACTTCATACATTAAAAAAATTTAAGGCTCATTAATACTTCCGTTAATATATTATAGATATCTTAATTGATTGAGACCAAACTAAAGAAATGACTTTCATATTTCCTTGAAAATTCAGAAGGAAAAAAAAAATCATGTGACATACCACTAACGTAACTACATCTATAACTATTAAAGCTATCCATGATATCTATTTTTTATTGATAACCATAAAATTTACAACTAGCAAGGGAATATACAAAGTAATAAAGAATAAATGAATGAAGAAAAAAAGAAATGAAATCAAATGTCAATTAATAACCGTTATTTGGAAAATAAAAAGATGGTCAAGAGAAGTAAGAAATAAAATAGAGATGGCTATACAAAGGAATTGAAAACTTTATAGTGCAATAAAATCAACAATTAAATATAATAATACAAAATTTAAACTTAAAACTAATCAAACTCTAACTAGGAAAATTATATATATATATATATATATATATAATCATAATCTTCATACACCATGACTTAAAAAAATTTAATGAATAGTTCTACCTGTTATATAATGTCTATGTTATGCAAATCATCAACCAATAAATATATGATAATGGTAAAAAATGTTATAGATAAGATTATAAAAAATATGATAAAACTATTTTTTTTTTAATTTTTATAAAGTTTAGGGACTAAAATAGTATTTTATCTAAAAAATTATCACATGCAACGCCAGGTTTGCAATTAGTCTATATATATAATAATAAGTGAAACTGAGAAAAACTCAATTTAGAATTCTAAATTAGAGTTTTGATTTTGCGCCATGTGTCCTAAATTATTTATTCTTAAAGAGTTTTATTTCTTAATTTTAAAATCAAATGTGGGACTACATCATAAATATTTATCTAAGTGAGTTATTAAGTACAAAAACCAAAGATTTTAAAATAAATGAATCATAAAAAAAAAAAAGTGTTTCACAATATATTTTTTTTAATATGGACTTTAAAATTAAATGTGAGACCACATCATAAATATTTATCTAAGTGAGTTATTAAGTACAATAATCAAAGAGTTTAGAATAAATGAATCATAAAAAAAAATTGTTTCACAATAAATTTTTTTTTTAAATATGGACAGGTTACATTTTATACCTAATAATATCATTACAAATTTTTTTACAAGAGTTAACAAAATATAAAAATGATTTTCAATAGTATTTAAATTATATATATATATATATATACGAATTATATTATGTATCTTATTGTATATCTTTAAATTTATCCATACATATATATGAGATTACAAGCTAGTTTAATTTCAAATCTCATCATATCTTTTTTTCTTAATTTATTAATAACCCAATTAATGTAATAAGTTGGGAGGAGAGATCCAACACAGAATTTTCTTATAAATGAGATCAAATAATACTAATGAGATACAAAACTCTTCACCAAAATTCCATCATATTAATCATGTACTACCAAGATTTTTTTTTTTAAATTGCACTTTATCACCCTAAACTATACTCTAGATTACACTTTACATCTTAAACTTTTTGAGAGCACATTTTGCACTCTAAATTATGACTTTTGTTACACTTTGCACCCAACATTAAATTTTCTGTTAACTTGGATGGAAATCTAAAGTTTAGGGTGCAAAGTGTAATCAAGAGTATAGTTTAGGGTGATAAAGTGTAATTTCTTCTTTGTTTTTAAGGAATTGAGAAGAGGGGCAATTGAGTCTTTTCACATGATATCATACTTTTCCATCCAAGTTAACAGCAAACTTAACACCAGGGTACAAAGTGTAACAAGGGTCATAATTTATAGTGCAAAATGTACACTTAAAAACTAAAAAGTTTAGGGTGTAAAATGTAATTTGAGGTATAGTTTAGGGTGATAAAGTGTAATCCTTCCTCCTCCCCCCCCCCCCCCCCTCGACTCATCTCTTTTTTTAGAGAAAAAATTGGGTCCGAAACTGGCGTAAAACCAGTGTTTTACGCCAGCCAATGAGACTACGCCACGTCAGAGTTCATGCCACGTCAGCTTAAAGAAACAATTTAAGCTAAAAAAAACATTTCACACTCACACGCTCACAGCTTCCTCTGCCAGTTCACGCAATTCCTCTGCTTCCTCTCTTTACACAGACAATAAATCTAACATATAAAGGAGACACAAAGCAATTTGACTCAAAAACAAAATGTTATACCATTTTTTTTTTATCAAATTAAAACCCACAGAGAAATCAATGAATAGTCATTGGTAGATAAGAAAATACACAAATGTAGAAATAAAACCTAAGACCCAAAAATGAAAATGAAAAGAAAATTAAAAATGACAAATCTTTGTTTGTATGTATGCCAATGCAAAGACTAAACAATACAAAGATGGTAACTTCGCTCTCCAAAGTTTTATAAAATTTCTGGGTTTTGTTTGAGTCAAAAAAAATAACAAACTTTTCTCCACAACCAAAGAAAGCTAAAGCAGAAACACAGTAAAAGAGGAAAAGAAAAAGTACCAGATGGGTATTGAAATTTAGTACCCAGAGATGAAAAAAAAAATGTTGATCTTGGCGTCTTGTCAAGAAAAAAAGTTTCACACACGAACCGAATTTGTTGTCTAATATGGGTTTTGTTATTATGGGAGAGTAAAGGGTCCTCTTTGAAAACTCTTCTCTCCCTCAATTTGTGTGTGTTTTGGTCTGCCTCTGTCTCTGAGGAAAAAAAAACAAACAGATGGGAGGCACTGTGAAAAAGCAGGGAACTGTAGGCGTGAAGGAAGAGAGGAAGCAGAGGAATGGCGTGAACTTGCAGAGGAAGCTGAAAGCGTGTGAGCGTGAAATGTTTTTTTTTTTTTTGAGGTTAAATTGTTTCTTTAAGCTGTGAGCGTGTGAACTCTGACATGGCGTGGTTTTATTGGCTGGCATAAAACGCTGATTTTATGCCAATTTTGAACCTAATGTTTTCTCTTTCTTTTTTTAATGTGAAAGATGTAATACATCTTGTTATAAATTGGAAAGACTATTTTTAAAAATTTGTATTTATCTTAACTAAGATACAATAGTGAACCTATTTTTTTTTAAATTCAAATTACAACGCATTTATTATGAACAAATAATATAGGTTAAAACTCTCTTAAAAATAATTGTGTGTATAATGTATATATATAAACTTATATTATATAAGAGTGAGCAGTCTAATGGAGAAGCCTACTTAAAGGTTGTTAAGCACAAGCTTTGATTGCTCTTAAATCTAATAATGTAACCTAATACAAAAAAGAAAACAGAGTGGTGTAAAATGTCATTTTTGAGTTGAAATCTTAAAAATAAGCTTTTTAAGTAAAATGATAGATGACCTATTTTAGTCAGAAAATTATACTAACTAGTGTGTAATCCCGTGCATATGCACGGGTACATTTAAAAACAATCACAATTACATATTATATATATGATTATGTTTTTTATGGTTTATTATATTGGACTCCTCGTTTTCAACATTAAATTAACTAATTTGGTACAAAAATTTAAAAATTTAGATTAGATGGAACATGTGGCACAAAATTAGACTCTAATTGAAATTCAATTTTTACCTAAATTAACTCATTTGGCACAAAATTCTAAAATTTAAATTAGATGAGACACGTGGCGTAAAATTAGACACTAATTGAATTCCAATTGAAAATTTAATTGGATTTTCTCTCTGCTTTACCTATTATTAGATATATAGATAAAGGAAATTAAGTTCATTCCCAATGATCACAACAAAAGTTCCCCCCCCTAAATTTTGGTTAGTCAACATTTTTTTTTTTTTGGGGGCTTCCAACAAACTTGCTAATCCCCTAATAGGTAATAACCCCCCAAAAAGAGTCAGCAAAACCAAAATTTTTGGGTCTCTAACAATTTTTTTTAATTTAAATTTTATGACTAAGATGATATATATTATTACCAAAAAATAGTCAATACAGCTCAAAACTCAAAACAAAAAGCAAATCTGCGCCAGGGAAGCAAAACATGAAAAATAGTTTCCACCAACCAAAATCTCTCACTTATCAAGACAGAGGATTGCGAGATTAGAACTTACCCAATCAGCTACGCAACAAACCCAACCGAAACTAACAGAATTACCAGTTAATTCTCCTAACTCCTTAATTTTTGCCAAGCTTTTCCCAGAAATAAAGTTTACTAGCTCTCATAAGGATTCTTTGTTTTTTTCTTTTTTTTCTTTTTTCACCAACCCTTCCTCTGAGACTACAGAGCCATCATGTCTTAATTGATTTCAAAGCCTCTAGTTATGGTAGATAGTGTCAACAATAGCTATCTTGCCAATTCTAGTGGCAAAACCATGTCTCAATCCCAACTGCATTCTACAACCCCATTTGCATAACTGCCTCCCAATTAATCACAGTAAAAGTAGATTTTTTTCCTACTGTCCATTTGGTCTCCAGCAAACTTGCTAGCCCCTTGATAGCAAAGGTACTACTATAACTCGATATAGTAGGTGAGTATTGTAACTTTTGCTAAATATCTCTCTCTCTCTCTCGGACACAAGCTATATCTATTTTTATTTATTTCAGTTTTGTCCAGTGCCACTTTGAATCATGTCTAGTGCAAAAAGGTACTGGACACAAGTAGTATATTTTATTTATTTATTTCAGTTTTGTATTAATTCTCAACTTATGTGTAGAACTATTAATTGTGTATATTTCTTGGTTGTATTGGGGCTTTGTTTATTTTTTATGCTTTACCAATTTGTTGTTGTATTGGATCTTTTATCAGCATACCAGCATTGGAAAAAAAAAAAGAATAAAAGAAAAAGAATTAAAAAATAGATATATCTAAATGGAATAAAGAGAGAAATAGAGATAATTTTGTTGGAAAGTGTGTATGTATAATTGTATATATATAAAATAATTTTAAAAAAAATTTAACTAGAATTTTATTGAGGTCAAAGTGAGTAGCTTGAAACTCTAAATTATTTATTGTAATGTTTTTAAAAAATTATGATAGATGATTAAAATCATTAAAATAATTATTGAACTTTATTTTAAATTTCTTAAAATTTTTGGTAATAAAATTCTAGTTAGAGTAGAATTTCAAATTTCTTGAAATTTATTATTATTATTATTTTGTTTATGGAAAAATTTCTTGAAACTTAAGTAATATATATTTTTACCTAAATTATTATACTAAAATTTTAGTTGGACTAGACTAATAGAATTTTACAGTGTTTTTCCCTAATAAGAGCATCTCCATCCCAAAATTCTATCCTATCTTATTTTACTATCTCAGAAAGCTACTTTATCAATTATATCATACCATTTTACAATACACTTAACATCTCAACTATTATATTTCTATACAATATATTAAAATAATATATCTACGTAATAATAACGAGAGAGAGAGAGAGAGAGAAGAGAGAAAGTTTATTGGAGTTTTTTATAAAAAGTATGAGAGAGATAATTAAAAATTAATTTTCAAAAATACTATTCTGCTACAGTAGCATCATATAAATAAGACAGAGCACAATTGTAAAAACTTTTACAATTCCAAATGTTTACAAGTCCGAATGTTATTGAATTTTGGCCTTTAATGCTATATCATCACAACATTTCCCATTTGGCAGTTGGGCTGGCCGGCTGGGGATGCTCTAAGAATGTATCTCTAGTGTCCAATAAGATTTGGAGTTGTTTGACACAACCTAACTTGTACGAGTAATAACCTACTTCACCAAACTGGTTTCATTTCGAGTGTCACTAAATTGTCTTTTCTGTGAAACTGGAGGGACCTACGAAGGGCAAAGACCAAAGGAAACAATTTCAATTTCACTTGACCCCCTTCTGCAAGTGCCACTTGTTCATATATATAAGACATATGAATCTCTCGACTCTCAACTTTTTCTTCCTCTTCCGGTTTTTTTTTTTTTTTTTCTCAGAATCTATTGTTTTTCTCAGAATCTTGCGTTGTACTCAAATGGTCCCAAAAGGGTTTTTGTGTTTTTTTTCTTCTTTCTTTTAGCTCTAGCTATAGTTCTACACTGCTAAAGTCTTGGCCTCCTGCAATTTCTCTCTGTTTCAGAAATTCTTTTATTTGACATGGAAAATGAAGAAGACCATGACCACCTTGCTAAGAGAAATGAAAAAAGCGCTTCCTCGACCAGCATGAGTGTTTCTCAACAGGTACTTTAGTTTTAACCTCTTCTGTTCTGTCTGCCTTTAGCTTCTGCTAAAATTCTTAGCTTTTTTTAACCAAATTGGAAATGGGATTTGGTTTTTACTCTGAAATATGTGACTTGTGAGAGGTTTTCCTAGAAACCCTGCTTTTCTTTTAGTTGGCCATGAATTATAATTTCCTGTCTCTGTTTCTTACAAATGGGTTTTGTAATTTTTTTTTTTTGGTCCCTTATTTTTATTTTTATTTTTTTTATGAGTAGTTTCTACCAATTCTCCAGTTGAAAGTAGTTTCACAACATATTAGTGTGTCTACTCTTTGACTCTTTGAATTTTTAGAGAATTAGATTTCTAAGATTATCTAAGGGAAAAGAAAATTTCTAGTTGTTTCAGATTTTTGTACTTCAACTTGATCAAGTGTTGGATATGTCATATTTAATACATGCGTCAGAGGAGTTAGCTTTCTGCACTCCACCTAGAAAAACACTGATAAAAGTTTATGGTCTTAACTCAGCAATCCACTGACTTGTACGGTTAATCTTTGGTTTTATCTGTGATTGTGACACACTCAGCCAATCCAGAGAGGTACTTAGTAACATTAGTAGAGTCCAAATTAAGGCACAGAATTGCACATTTGCAAGATTGCATCATTGGTTTCAACTAAATTCAATTTGAGAAAGCTTTTGTCATTGACTATTTGGGGCCACCTATGCAAACCCTGAATCACTATGTTGCTTACTACAGGGCCATATTTTAAAAGAGAAATTATGTAAATATGTAATCTCATATTTCAAATTACCTCATATTTTACATATTTATGTGGGACAAATTAAATTAACTGATACTTATTCTCAACGGTCATTTCTAATTTCTCCATGTATGAGAAATTTTATGCTTGTGTGACATTCTTTTATCATATTAGGTTGATGACAAAAGCTTAATGAGTGTTTTTTTTTTTTTTTTTTTCTTTCTTTCTAATGACACATGGCATTTTTTCTTCTTTTTTGCTGTTTTCATAGGTTGGAGATTCAACTGAAATAATTGAAGAAGGGCCACCTGGTCCACAGCAGAGTCCAAAATACCATGTTTTTGAAAAACCATCAATAATTATTGAGGATACCACAGAGGATTATGTGAGAATAAACTTGCCTCAAACACCAAGTCGCACCCCTAAAAGAGTAAATTTTTCCCCATTATTAAGCCCTAGTTTTGGGAAAGTTAATTCATCTCCTGGTCCCTCATCTTCGAAAAATAAATTTACAATAAAAAGTCTTCTTCCAAAACTAAGTTTTAAACGTCAAAGTACAACTTCAGACATCGAGAAGGCAGCTATTATAGCACTAGGAGGTTCACCTACTGGGATATGGGAGAAACGTCGGCTTCCAAGGACATTGTCTCTTACAAAGCTATTCACCCTGAAAATGAATGAAGCTTCATCCGGACCTGTAACACCACACGCTCACTCAAATCCAGAGTCTTTGCATGGAGGAAACATGCACAGTCCGTTAAGTTCTGTTGTGAGTATCCACCACTTGTTAGCTTGAGAACTATTACTGTGTGTTAAGTATTTTAAACGGCCCTGTTGTATTCTGCAATGTTTTTAACATCACAGATGGCGAGCATCAGTGATAGAAAAGCTAATTTCTGTTGAAGTTTTCAATCTATGCATCATGTACATTTTAACTAGATGTGTATAACTCAAATTTATTCTGTAGATGTAAAATTCTAGGCGTTCACAAAAATATTGCAAAGTCACATTTAATTTAAACTATTTAAATTTTCTGATATATGGACATTGATGCTGCTTTAATCTTACTGTAAACATGCTTTAAATTTCTGTACTTTGTCAAATTTACTTGCTTGTTAACATTTTATGGTATTCCAGGCCAATACCAACTTCTTTGTTACTCAGAAAGCCAATTAATTTTAAGTACTAAAATTTGTGGAGCACATGTATGAGTGGCAGTGCGCATAGCATGCAGAGCCATCCCTTACTTCCCCCTTCTTCATCAACCCTTGAACTATTTGCAAATGTTCTGATTTTAGGACATTCTTGGTTTATGTTATTGTAATCCTGATTAATTTTTCTTTACCTATCACCTCTACTTGCTGAAATTTCATGGTATTTATGATTGATACCAAATTCTTTGTTATTCAGAAAGCCAAGTAACTTCTAATATTTAAATTTGTAAAGCACATGTATGGTTGGTAACGAAGGTAGTGTGTGAAGCCATTCCCTGACTTTTTGTGTACTATATATTTCACCCCTCAAACCAAAAGAACATTTTCTTCCCACAGAAAAAATAAATAAATAAAATTGGAAAGGTGGCTATCACAATTATGATTACGGTATTTTTGGGTGGAGTCTGAACAGCAGCAAATTCTAGTTGTTCATCAGTCCAATGGTGTGTCACATATTTTTCCAGAGCTTAGCATCTGCATACCTGGAATTTTCTGAATCAGTTTTGGTTCTTTTCATGAATCTTACTCCTACATTTGTGATATAGTTCACCGCTTTGTTAAATCTCTCTCTTGATCAGGTGCCTGGGTCAAATAGTCCTCCATCCTGAGTAGCATATGAGCTCATAACACTTTGTCGTCAAAATTTCAATTCTTATTACATTTGTGAAAAGTTTCTTTTCTTATTTTCTTTTAATTAACTAAATAAATATACATCATAATTTGGTATTTCAATATATCCCTTGAATATGTTATCCAGTTCTCTATTTGATCCATGCATAATTCCTCATTACGCAGAAAGGAGGGTTCCGTCAATCTATTCATCGTTCACGCTCAGTCCCTGAACTTAGGAAAGAAGGAAGCTCATCTGTACGTAGTGGCTATCGTGTAATTTCTACTACTCCACAAAGGGCTGAGGGGACTGTCACGACAACAACAAACGCATCCCTGGAAGATGATATTGGTAAATTTCCTCTTTCTCTCTCTTGCTCTGGATAGGAAAAGCATTATAAATTTTTTCTCATAATTATTCATGATTGTATGTCCGCAAACATTATCAAACAACAACTGTCCTCTCCCCATCTTCATAGTTATTATATTAAAAATATATTCTTTCAAAATCAATTGGCCTTTGCGGGTTGAATTGGCCATGTCAACTCAGTAGGTTTGTGATTAAGTTTGCTTGGCTCAGTCACAAAGAGCTTCAAATCCCAGAAGTGGAAGCAGAACTTTAGTGCCAATATGATTCACCAAAGGCAGAGTATACCTGTAAAACATGACAAATATCAATTCTTTGCTGCCTCATCTTAGATTCATGGCAGATTGTGACGGAGCTGTCCTGATAAGAACTCCAACTATAAGTATATTGTAGCCTTAAGGACCTGAAACATATATTTTTTTTTGATAGGGTATACCCTGTCCATATGACAGGAATAATCCTTATGGAAATCACCCGTAGACCCTGAGTTACGATAATACTATTTGCATGCAGTTTCAGATTTCATTTTTTAGTTTTGACCCAGTTTTGTAATGTGTGATAACCAACCTAGGCCTTATCTTAGTCTTGCGGTTCAGATGGAAATGATGATGATGTTGAAGATATACCTGAAGAAGAAGCTGTTTGTAGAATCTGCCTTGTTGAACTGGGGGAAGGTGCTGACACCCTCAAGATGGGATGTAGCTGCAAAGGTGAACTTGCTTTGGCCCACAAAGAATGCGCAATAAAATGGTTTAGCATTAAAGGTAATAAAATATGTGATGTGTGCAAGCAAGAGGTTCAGAACCTACCTGTCACCCTTCTACGAATTCAAAATGTTCCAGTCCATAACTTGCAAGGAATTGGTCAGCAACCTGAGGTTGCCAGATATAGGCAAGTAAAAGTTTTCCACTCTACTTGGGATAGGGAAAGGATATCCTTGATTTTTCTCCTTTTTAAAAAAAAAATATATATTTTATTTCTATTTTGATATTCCTGTTGCCTATCATTAAACTAAATATAATCCGGATTTTAATTTTACCTTTTCTGTTGCATAGATTAGAAGGCTAAAGACTATAAGTTGAAAACCTTAATTGAAAAATTACTTCTAAAGCCACTTGACCCAAATCAGGCTTAAGTCTAGTTGACTAGTAAACAATTAGACAAGACTTGAAAGTGCTTTTTTGGTAGTTATCTGTAACTTGTTGCCAATTTAGTATGTAATCTATGTCTGAACTCTGTTTAATATCATCTTCCAAGATAATATAACTGAAACTAAATGCAAATTTTCGTCAGGATATGGCAGGATGTTCCTGTTCTTGTCATTGTCAGCATGCTTGCTTACTTTTCTTTTCTGGAGCAGCTTCTGGTAAGTTTAGCGACCTCCAAAACTATCTTCCAAGCCTATTAGAGTTCCTAATATTATCATCTGGACAGATTTCAAAAATGGGATCAGGTGCAATTGCCATATCTCTTCCATTTTCCTGCATATTGGGTCTACTAGCATCCATGACAGCCACAACAATGGGTATGCTGTATTTAGACAGTGCCTTGTGTGCTTGTATCCTGTCATCTCAGAGTTATACTAACTCCTCTGAAATTTGTGTGTAGTAACCAGAAAATATGTCTGGATTTATGCAGCCATTCAATTTGGTCTGGTGGTTCTCTTTGGACACATTTTTTACTCAATGGTAAGAAATTCTTTGATCTCCAACACTATTTCATGGTTCGTTATTTCCTCTCTCTCTCATACCTAATGATAAGTTCTAGGTTTGAGAATTGTGGATCCCATCCTAGTATAAGCTAAAGGTATGTGATCCTTTTAATATTAAGAGTTTCATATATCTGTTTGGGATCTGCAGGTTCACATCCAGGCTGTTTTATCTGTTCTTATTGCTGCACTGGCTGGGTTTGGATTTACCATGTGTACACATTCTGCTATTGTTGAGGCCTGGAACTGGAGGCAGAGGCATCTTTCACGGTCAAATCAACAAAGTGGTTCTCAGGAGGAGGCACAGCCAGGCCGATCATCTGAAACTGCACTTCAATTTGAGACGGATCCTCACCACCGTGAAAGTGAAAGGGGAGATACAGAAGTTATCCATGTCATGACGAGGTATTTTTAGATTAATTAATGCCACAAACAGTGGCATAATAAGGGAGGGTTTTGGCTCTATTAATAGTAAATCTATTACGAATGTTTGGTTCTGTAGTCTGTAGCCCCCTTTTGGGCCCATGCGCCATCTTAATGTGTAAGTACACGGGGAGAAATCCTCACTATATCTCTGCATTGAAGGAAGGGGGTAGGGGAGGGGTAAGTCATTGTAACATTGTGGTAAATTAATAAAGATGCGTGAGAATTCTACTATACTGGTTCAGACTGCAGGTTTTTCTTCAGGACAAGTAGGATTTTTGTTGTATTGCATATTCAGGACCTGCGTATACAATAGAACAAGTTGGTCAATCTCAGGCAATTAAGCACACACAAGAAAGGAGAATAACCAGATGTATAAACTAGCTTTGATTTTGCATTGTTCGATACGTGTAACTAAAACTGCCAACATTTTCCCCCTCCTTTAAGACAGTTTGGAGGGCTGTTGTATTCTTCCACCTTGGTGCTTTTGTTTTTTGAAATAAACCTATACTAGTGGTAAGTTGGGAGTTTCAATTCTCTGTAAGGATTACCAGCAGACACACGAGAAATATTACTTGCTCCCACATTAGAATGCCTTCGTCAATGTCAAATTCTTTTAAGTTCTGAACATAGTAATATGTAAATTGCAATAAAATAATAGTAATTGAAATTTTCATTTTTGAAGCTTCAGAAGAGTAGGTCGGTCATATCATTTGATCAATACTAGTTCCTAAACAATCTCACTGAGACGGAATAAGAAATCCATATTTGCAGAAGAAAAAAAATAAAAGTCCAGTTAAATGTGGATCAGTTACATGTATTCTCCTATTCCATATATTTCTTAACAACCAACATTTTACACCAAGGATTAAATGACAATTTTAAGGCTGGTAAAAACAAAAGGCAATTGCAGGATTTAGCATTAATATATATAAATATCAAGAAACAACATAAGGACAGCAACGCCATAGATATGAAAGACAAATGATAAGAAAGGGTTGTCTTTTGTGCTTCTGAGTCCCACGCATAGCAGCTGCCAAAACAAACGAACTGAATCTGGGATAACCCAGATTCCTGTTGTCTATCCAATCTATAAAACTTAAACATCAAGGCCTACAGATATATTTATGGCTTTCTGCATGTTACAATTTACATCTCTGCATAAGTTCATCCTCCCCCTCGAGAGCATTTTGTTTCAAAACCCAATAGTGAGAGTCAACTCAAATTTTTTATTCCAAGCCAAGTCCAAAATGAATGCCTCTGAAGGATTTTACCACTTCAATCATAGGGTAATCCAACAAAGTTTTGACGTAATTGTTGACAATGAACTACCAACAGAATAAATCTTGAAAGCATTGCTGAGAAGAACATATCTCAAAGGGGCAACTTCATGTTATTCCTGTCAATCATTATACTAACAGCCGTTTTGTACTTACAAGGGGGGTTGTCTCCCTCCCGACCTCTTGAGTGCCGTCACCGGCATTTTTATACGCTGAATATACAATAGATCCAGTTGGTTATTCTCACTCCAATCATGTTTCGTATACATAACACGAAACCAACCAGATGAAAAGACAATGGCATATGAAAAATAGCTTGGTTTTTCCTCATGATGGTTTGGCCATGGGCTCATAGCTTGTAACTGGAACTGCCAACCTTGCTTGAGAATAAAGGTTTCTCCTTCAAGCTGGTACTGGACAAAGTTTCAGAGTTGTTTGACTGGCTTTCTACTACCCCAGGTCTCATCCAGATCTTTATGTGCCCCTCCCGGCACACGGTAAGAACGGATTCCTGGGTAAATATCAAGCCAGAGAGGGGTTCAGTGTGAACACGATGAGCAACAACTGGGGAGATCTTTGGGACATCTCGTGTGCTTGGAGCAGGTTGCAGGTTGCCAACTGGGCAAGCACTATCCCAGTGAGCTGACTGGCTTCCAGTACTGTATGTGGGGGACCCACCAGGAGGGCGGCGCAAGGGCACTACAATCTCATCCATTTCCAGATCCCACAGAAGCAATTGCGTGTCCTGCCCACAAACATATCAAGCGGTGAAATATGAAAACTATAAAGTATGCAAGTGATGCAAAGAATCAGTGAGTGACAAAAAAGCATAAGAGCATCTAAATGAAACAAATAAAATATTACACAGAAGGCTATCACATCAATTCTTACAGTGTTACTTCCAACTCAAACCATATTCTCTCCCTACAAGGCTGCAACTGCAGTAATTGGTTTAATTCGCATGACAATATTAGCCAACTCTTTATTTTCTTTTATTGCCTTATCTCACCTAAAGAAATTCTTTTAGAATAATCTGAATAAACAGGCCATAACTTGTCTAAAATACAAACATTTCAAAATTCTGTTCTCTCCTGTGGCCAATTATTAATCTTAACCCCCTGCTTGTAGTATCATTAGTTCAATATATTTTGTTGCTTGACCACATAACATGTTGCATCATAAGATATGGCAATTCACATAATTTAACATTCATTTTGACGATTTCATCATATTAACATAACAAAAAGCATGGTTCCACTTTATTTATCTAAAAACTTTACTCCTCCATCCTGCACACCCCCCCCCCCCCCCCCCCCAAACACAAAAAAAAAAAAGCCTTGTCAGGTAAGTAAACCCAATTTTGACTCCTATTAAAGTTGTCCTAAAGACCTATTGATTCCAAAGCTTCCTCCAAAGTGCTGACAGAGTTTACCGTCACCGAAATCTCTGCATAGCCCAAATTTCAGAAACCATATCACAGCTCTGACTTGGTGTGCCTGCCTTAGTCCAGGACTCTAGTGGGACTCAAACTAGTTTCTAATTGTTCCAAAACAGTTCCCAACTCTCCAAGACGGCAAGACCCCACAGAAGTCAGAGCCTTTTGCTCTAGGTAAGACCTTTATAATGTGAAAGTATTGTATATCCAAGAAAAAGGCAGGTTTTCAGTATTTAAAAAATAGAAGTTACATTAAAACAATCAACAAACAGTCAACACTTGTAAGAGGGAAATCATCATTTGCAATGAGACCAGCCATATTTCTCAATACCTGACCAACAGAACCAAACCGATACATGACAGTTTCCCCTGTGCCTTCTGAATTTGGTGATGACCAATATGAATCAAAAAACACTCCACTGACCTGCCAGCATGATTCAAAAAACACTGAGCAAGGTGGCTATCATTATGTGAGAATTATATGTAGCCCAACATTATTTTAATTAACTTACCCATGAATTATGCCCCTCACCCCATGCTACAACCTTCCGATCTTCCATGCTCCAAACTTGAACTAAATCATCTTCACCTCCCGTCAGAATGTATTTTCCATCCATGCTGTTTGATTGGCATTTTGTTGTCAATGATACTATCTATTTTCTCAAAGAGAACAATAAAATTTAAACCAGAAAGAACTACATAATGTACCAATTTAGATAAAGAAGGAAAAATCAAGGACAATAAAAGATACATTTAAACTAACAACAATAGGCAATGACTGGGAAACCAGTTAAGTTACCGACCTCCAAGCACAACATAATAGAGCCCCATAATAACTTTTGCCACCACATACAAGTTGCTCCTTATAGTAGTCAAAAACTCGTAGATAACCTGCATTCAGCATTTAAATAAAGTTCGTTTATGTCACTGCTAGTACAAAATAAAAAAACTGAACCACAATACAGTGCAGTTGGGATGGGAACAAATTATACCATCTCTTCCCACAGTTGCAAGGTAGGCCCCGTCAGTTGAGAAAGCAATGCTATTAATTGAACCTTGGCATATATGCCATCTGGCAAGTGGATTACTCTGCATAAATATTGAAAGAGGTCAACAAAGAAATGTTAAGTGAAGAAAGAAGAAATATTGAAAGAGGTCAACAAAGAAATGTTAAGTGAAGAAAGAAGAAAAATGATTCAACTCATCAGATGTATCCCTTATATATGTTAAGTAATAGTCAGCCCGGTGACAGTAAAAAGCAAAGTGAGTACTCAGCTAAGTCACTTAAAGGATGTTACCAATATACTTGCACAAAAACCTTCACAAACCTGAAAAAACTAACCTTGCTCAACTAACACTATAACAACTTAAGAAAGACTCAAACCTTGGAAGTATGTTCGAGAACCAGGCATATTTCAACATGCATGATGTAATATTAAGCACTTCAGCATTTCCTGGTTATTGAGCCATAATACTGTGGTCTAGGTTGAACCTAGTACCTACTGCTGCCCACCTAAAACATGAATGCAAAGGCACCAACACAAAATACAGAAAATCTCTCAAGCAAATAATATTATTCTCATAACATTCAATGGAAGGTAGACACACAAACACACCACTCATTTAAATGTGTTTTAGTCATACGATGTTGTTATTCTTATGATACTGACCATAAACAATCACCTATTGCAAAGTCAAACACTACCAAGATATAAGCTTTTACAATCTAGACAGAGAGTTGAAAATTAATTAGGAGGATGTGACAGGCTCCCACTCCTTGTGCTAATTTTGGAACAAAGGCAACTTTACAGATCCTAATCTAGAGCAATTAAATCACCAATTTTGTGCCCAAAGTCCAAGTATCAGTTGGAACTTATATCATAGCAAACGAGTACATGCATGGGCCAATTATACCAATTAGACAATGGGAATATTGCATTGAATGGAAACCATTTGTCAAGGCACAAAATGGTCTCCTATGAGGAAACATTAGTTGAAGCTATCAATTTAAATATCAACATACAGATGGAAAATTTGAATAAACAAAAGACATGACTAAAACAGCCTGAGAAAGTGAAGATCAAATTAACATGTGAAGTCCCCCAATCAATGCCAATGTGAGACTAGGATTCTACCATTGGAAATGATCCAAGCACAATGTCTGAGATATATTGAAATCTAAATGATGGAACTAAAGTAACATCAGGACTCCTACAACTATTCAATTATAATGCAGGTGTCTATCCACTATTAGCAAATTGAAATCTAATAACCAGGGCAAGAAAAATGTTGCATTGTCATGCCTTACTCAAAATTTAACACAAATTTGCGAAGCTACATTCTAAAAAGAAAATAACTACATGCCACATATTGCCTAACAATTAATTAGTTATGGAATCTCACAATTCACCTCTACAAACACCATTTTTTTTTATTGGTAAATTACACATTCATCATATGTATCTGGTGAAATAGTACACCCTACTATTACAAGGGGAGGAGGTGTTATTTGAGCTAGAGCTCTAGGTCTAAAAAAAAAAAACCAATTTAAACAAAGAAACAAATAATAGAAAGGAAAGATCCATATATGAAGAAACATCAAAAACAACTTGATAACAAAATAGCTATCAATTCCAGCACCTTACTGTAACGTGCATGCGCAATAGAAAACTGCATTGGATCTTTGACAAAAGGGAATGAAGAATCATTTGCGCCATCTTTGCCCTAGGAAAAAGGAAAAAAGAAAAAAGAAAAAGAAAAGGTTAAAAACATGCTCAAATCAAAACATACAACATAGAGAAATATAAGAGTTCAAGGCTTGCCTTTTCATACACGTACAAGTTCCCATCGGCATGAGCAACAACAAAAGTACCATCACCTCCAGGCACCCAAGCAATACAAGTACAACGACTGTTGGAAAGAACAAGGTTAATCAAACTAGTCATGTATTTTTTTTATATCAGTAAAATTTTTTGATAATTCAATTGTAAAGTTAGTCATGTACTTCAAGTACATATCTGAAAATATTCATACAAAATAAATAAAAAACAATTATAAAGTGCGTGTGATCAGTTATTAATTTCATTTTATATTTTCAAACCCTCGAATTAAGAGCTGAGACAGTAGTATGTGTATGTTGCAAGATATCAGAAATATGCTTTGCCTATTATATATTGCGTACAATATGCATTGGGTGACAGTTGTTCCAGATTTTGTGTTTTTTTCACAAGAATAATTTTTGCAGAAAACAAAGGCTATTCCTCCAACCCAGGCAAAATTGAGTAGTTCAATATATTTCTAGTAAGAATAGTGTTTCTGTAGGTATAACATCTGTATGTTGAAGGTGTATCCTTAGGAGAATACCAAAGTAGGGTGAAAATTTACAACTACCTACTTTGTCAACCAGCCCAGGAAATAGTGCATATACAGAGACAAGAAAAACATTTAACCAAGAACTAGACCACTACTGCCTCTGGAAGTATATCATCATTATGTTGGGATCAATGATGATGATGATGATGAAGAAGAAGAAGAAGAAGAAGAAGAAGAAACTAGGGCGAATTCCACAGTTCAGTAAGAACTACCTGCTATAACAACCCAAATAGATCTTTTTATTTGTAAGTTTACATGTATCGCACCCATTGGGCCTTTGAACCCACAAACTCAACCACCACCTTGCTCTTTCAAGGAGAGGAGGTGTCATTTGAACTAGAACTCAACCTCAACCAGAATAGAAATCAGTGTATAAAATAAAATCCACTGATATAGATGGTGCAGCTTTTTATTTATTTTTGAATGATGCAGATAATGTTTTTGCCAAGAGACAGAATACATATCCATAACAAATACAGTTCCTTCAAAACTTCCAACTTGAAACTTGATGCAGATGGCTTGTCTATTGAGAAATAGAATGCACTACCATCAAAGACACATTCCTTCTCTATGTCCAGTAAGAAACATGATGAAAGGATGTATTATTTGTCCTTGCATGCATGCATGCATGCGTACAAGAAGCAATACCACAAAGCACAGGATAACCAGCAAAAGAAATTTTATGAAGAATATATCAATTAGTTTTCCCCAGGTTTCATACTGTCCACAGAGGAATGAAAAAGTAGAGATATTAAGAATCAACTTTTATAAAAGTCACCAAATGGCCCAAATTAAAGGGACTTATTTATGCTGTTCAATGTGCTTATGCGTTCGGAATTTAATCTCCAACCATATAACACAGGGAGACAGTTGCAGTGTCATTTTTATTTATTTATTTATTATTATTTTTTTAAATCAGACATAATGTGGAGTGTCTATGCAAGTATCTCCAACAGTCCCAACATGGGATGTGAATTCATCATATAAAATGAACAAAGAATAAATGCCAACTATCATCACAAATTCAAAAGAACAAACAATGCACTCTCTTCCTTTGCCCAACACACTTGTTTGTAAGAAGTCACATATTATATTATTATTTTTGATTGGTAAGTCACACATAGTATATTAGACATGTCCCACATCCATTAATCATATTATTTCCAAAGAACTACTCCCACAATTAGGTGCAACACAAAATAGCAATGCCAATTGATAATCTTTAATGGAAAATCAATTGATGGTGGCAAAAGGGCCTTCAAAGCCATGTAGAAGGAAATAATTCTAAGATCTTCCAAACAACATTGAGCATTTGAAATTGGGCACGCGCAAGGGGAAATACTAGCAATTGCAAGTGATGAACCCTAACTAGCTAGAAAGAAGGTGCTGATCCAAGCAACCTAAACATGTCAGGAAAACTTTAAAAATTCTTATTAGATATGATTGCTAAAAACTATTGCATTTAATGGTCTCCCAATAATTGTCTTTAATACAATATAGTCTAGGTGTTATTTGTCAATAAATAAGTCAAGGTATTAATAACTATCAAGTTGGAAACTCCAATAAAGCCAATCGCTTAAAAACTATCAAATCAAAGCACAACTTAGTAGTTAAAGTTAGAGCATAAAGAGTACTCTTTTTCTTTTCTTTTCTTTTCTTTTCTTTTTATCCTCATATAGTCATATTGGCAAGGTCAAAAACCTATTAGAATCCACTTAAGTCTAGTAGTTCATGAGAACATATAAGCCATTGGATAATAGAGGCACTGCCTGTTTCCCATTGATTTTTTTTTTTATTTTATCTCTAAACTGTAATAAAATAATGATATTAAATGTACAAAATTACTTCTTCTTTTTTAAAAGTAATAAAATGTACAAAATTACTTATAGATAAAGACCTATTCCAATGCTTATTGGGCAAGAAAGAATAGTTATCTTAGACTCTACAAGCCTTTGGCATTTTATCCATATTCCATGGCTTGACTAAATACACATAGAAAATGAATTTCAAAGCATCTACTCAAACTGGATGCCAGGTGTAATATCTGATGGACCTGATAATAAAAAAGCAGAAAGAAAGAAAGAATTAACATCACATATATTAGAAGGGTACTAAAACAGAGTTAATCCTTGCCTGTTATTAACAGAACCATCTTTGTTATAATGTTGAGCCCCAACAACCTTCTTTCCTACATCCTGTAATTGCTGTCTCAGTGACACAGAGTACACTACAATAATGCACACAGGAACAATAAATTTATAACTTTCAAAACAAACTTACAATTCAAATTTGAGTTAACAATTTTATTTTACCATCCCCAGAAATCAACCCGATAATCAAATCATGCCCATCCTTAGCATCCTGATCAAATGCGTGGCACACAGGGTTCGAATTACTGAAATGGATAGACTTTATCGGATCCTACATTTGATGATTTAATTGTCATAAGAGAACCCAAATTTTCCAAAACTTTTAAAAGTCAAATAACAAAATACCAAACTACCTTGTCTTGAGAATTCAAATCGCTTATAAAGATAGCATCGCCAACATTGAAGACCAAATAAGAACCTTTACCATCGAAGTTTGAATTACCCATTGAATTACTAGAACTCGAAGACCCCAATGACCCAATCCTACTATTACTACCATTAATCTTACTCCCACCATTCCCTCCAACAAAGCTAAGAGCCCGACTTCCATTACTTCCACCCAATAACCTCGCTGCAGCTGATCGGACCCCACTGCTAGTGCTGAAGCTTGAAGATGAGGCTGTCGGGGTTGATGGGGCTGGCTTGTCTTTTAGATGTGCTAGGGTTACCTGATCATTAAAAATTCAACCAAAAATGCTTTCAAAAGTTCAATTCTGAAAAAAATAAAGCTAATTAAATCAACTAATACGAGTGACCATCAATGGATTCTAAAACATGGACTTTTTAGAAAATCCCAGAACGTGAGAATCAACCAAACACCTTCCAGAAATACACGTTAATAAATTTGAAACAGAATAGTCCTAAAAACCTTAATTTTGAAAATTGGGTATCAAATTATATCCAAATATATCAACATTAACCAAAGATTGTCATGGAAAACTATTAATCAAAATAAATCAAAACCCATATTCAAAGGGTAATTCTAACAAACAGGTATTGATCATTAATTAAAACCCTAGAAATCATTATCAGCAAGAAAGAAAAAAAAAAAAAAACCTTAAAAACTCCCAGAACATCCATTTTCAAGAAAACTCCCAAAAATGAAAAATTGGTTCAAAAAAGTAAGAAATAGAAATTTCAGAAATGTTTGGAAGAACGAACCTGAGTGACGGTTTTGCCATGAGCGTAATGAAGGAGACCCGAAGGGTGAGTCTTCTCGTAGTGAAGCTTATAACGTCCTTCTGGGGTTTTGAAATAGGTCTTGAGCCCCGGTGGCTGAACCGCCGTGTTGGCCGATGAAGCCGCCGCCGTTGATAGCATGCCGTTGGGGTTGCTGTTGATCATCGTCTACCATGTGATCATATAACACACAATACTACTAGTAGTTTTAGTACACAACCTTTTTTTCTTTTTTCTTTTTTTCAATTTAATTTTCAAAAAAGAAGAGCTCGTGCTGTGCTCTGCTTTTGGTTTTGGTTTTGGTTTTTCTTTTCTGGGTTTTGTGTTTTTTTTTTTTTTTTTTCAATGGCTTCCAGGATCAGAGAGTGGGATCCTGTGGTTTGGTGAATAGAATGTTACTTTGGGTACGATAATTAGTTTAGTTCATGTAATGGGTTGGGATTTGACTTTTTTTGGGGGGTTTTGGGTCAATGGAATGGACGGTGATGATGACGAGGCTGTTAGTTACTGTCTTTGTCTGTCTGTCAATGGATTTTGATAGAGAGTGAGTGAAAGCATGATTCGTTCATATGAAACAGCCAATGACAATTGGCTCATTGGCTCCGTTGAGAAGTTGAGGTTTGTGTTTGTGTATTAATGTTTTTGCTTTCTGGGACTCAAATCTAATTTGAGATAATTATGCTCGAAAGTCTAAACATAGGTTCATCCAGGAGGGTATATTCTGTTCTGTGTTGGGCCTACGGGCGCACTTGTTTGGGCCCATATTGGAGAAGTAGAAGTACAAGAAATTTTGGTTTGTATGTCAGGCTCTGAGTCTCTGACCCAAAAAAAGGATAAATGGTTGGTTTGATGGGTTTACTCGCTGTTTTTTTCATGTTTTTGGATTGCCATAGAACCTGCTGAAGCCCCAACGGCTTGTACCTATCCTTACGGCTTAAAATGCTGAAGCCCATTGGTGGCCTGGTTGGTGTGATTGGGCTTTGGTCAAGTCTCTCACAAAGTTTCACAGATTAAGGAGAAAGTATATAGTGCTTCTGAAATAGTACAACAATTAATATCTGCAATAAAAAGAGTCCCAATTCACAGCACATTAACTTTCACAATAGTTGAGTTCTTAAATTATGGCTCCCAATTATTGACATGAAAGAAAACTAACTTCGTTTAAGGATTTGCTTATTTCCGGCACCTTAAACACAACATCCACACACCAACAAACCCGTAAAATTTAAGGTTAGAATTAGATGGGGGCCGCGCGAACGCAGGCCCCCTCTACCACAAATTATGACGTAGGCTCTGCCACTTGGGCAGACCTTAGGCTAGCACCCCTCCTAAGTGCAATGGAGGTCACTAGCCTAGGCCATGGGCCTTTTTGATCACCCATTGACCCCGTCCAGGTAAGTATGTTGCCCGTTCCCATGAGTCCTCTTTTTATACTACTTCCTCTTCCTTTTTCTTCTTACGCGTTTCCGATGTGGGATTACAGCTTCACAAGTGCAAGACCCACACACTTTTTGTCTCACAGCTTAACAAAGACCACACGACACCCACTCACTCACTCACTCACTCACTTACTTCCACTCTAATTAACACTGTTAAAATCGTGCTGTGCCACTAGGAAGAATGATAATATTCATTGAAAAAGCAAAAGCGTATTTCATAGCCTTGTCGTCATGGAGCAAATCATGAATAACTATGCACCCACCAAATGAATTTACCGTGTTTTTTACTTTTTCCCATGCAACCATTGCAGAAGCCACGGACATAAGATGGGTCTGAAATATTCAGATTGAAGAAATTAAATTGAGGGTGTGATGCAGCTCTTTGAGTTTTCAATCCATTTCCAAATTACAAGTCTTCTGGTTGGGAGGTAGTTCCAGGAGTACCAAATAATTTTTCATTGAGCAATGGGTTAAGAAACCAAACTTTGTTCTTTATATTGTAGGCTATTTAAGGCTAGCTGGGTAAGAATTTGATTTCCCTCCTGGTTTTGGAGAGTGGATCCTCATCAACCTCCAATCACAGACCTCAGAAATAATTCTTTTAGATTGTAAGGTATGAACTCTTAAACACAGTTTACAATTTTTTGGGGAATTACTGTCCTTTTACCTACTAACATAAGATATCATCTTTGTTAAAAAATGACATTTTTTTTATTGTTCAGAAAATCTATCAAAACTTAGTTAAATTATTTATCAGAATAATCATTTGTCGAAATTTTATATATGATGGATTAAATAAAGTATAAAAAGAAATTGAGGTCTATTACGACAGTAAAATGTGATTGTTCAAAACAAATCATCTATCACGAGTCAACTCTACTTCAAGATGACCTAATAATTACTTGCTGTGGCTAAGTTTATAAGCATGTCCAACAAACAATTGATACCAACAATTCATATCGATTAACTAGAAAGAAATAGAAAATGTGAAAAAGAAAATAGAAAAAGTGATAGCATGGTTGTTTTTTAGAGTTGGGCTTCCGAATGATCATTTGGCCTCCAAATAAGAAGTCCTGAATATTAAACAAAAATTATACCAAGAAATTAAATAAGATAATGGTGATAAATTGCTCATAATTATGGAATCTTATCATTCCACCCCCTAAAAAGTTATCCTTATCCTTAATCGCATATGAATTCTGCTGATCCCCTATATCCTTAATCATTCTGGAAAGACCTTAAACCATTTTGTCAATTGAAAGATGCAAAATAACAATCTATTAATTCTTGGAGAAATTACACTTTACCACTCTAAACTATGTACCAGATTACACTTTGCATCCTAAACTATTTGAACCAAAGGAGTTAATTACATACCAGAGGCTGTACCGGTTTGACCAATGGAACGATATATTTCGGTACTGGTCAATACTAGTGTACCATTTCGAATTCACCGTCATTTTTTATATTTATAAATATGTGTGTGTGTATTAATAAATAAAAAGTTTACCATAAAACATTACCTCAATTCAGAACAAATTATTCATGGATTTAGACTCTAGCACCAACTAAAAGAAAAAAAAATACAATATAAAAAATAGAAAGCTTAATAGTTCATTGCATACTAAGAAAACAAATAATACTAATAAATTAATGCAAGTAAGTTACCATTCTACCTTTACAAAAATTCAAAAATTACAAAACTTAAAAAAAAAAAAAAATTTCTGTACTGGCCGGTATTTAAACTGGTACGAAACGTTGGCGTTTCAATACCAGTATACGTACCGGTATGGTACATACCGGCCAGTACTAGTACGGTATCGACTAGCTTGATTTGAACGCATATTTGCACCTTAAACTATCATACTTACCACACTTTGTACTCTAGTGTTATTTTTGTTGTAATATTTAACGGAATCCTACTGCACGTGACAAGCACTTGCTTCTTACTTAGGTGAAACAAACCTAAAAGAGCAAAACACTTTTCTTCAAAATCAATTAAAACAAAACCCAATTTTTCCACATCTCTATCCCATGATTGCCTCTCCCAAATTCAGATTCTTGTAAACCCTAAAGACACATGACCATGTCTTTGCTTCTAAACCCCAAATTGTTGCTGGTAAACATACCACTTGTAAAAGCAACTGCATCAGTTGATGCAAAGTCTTACAAAATAGAAAAAGTTGCTCATTTTACACATTTTGAGCAAAAAATGCCTCACATCAATGGGTGTGAAGTTGTGCATTTATGCACAATTGTTACAGTAACCTTACATATATGCACAGTTACTATAGTTATGCATATCATTATTTTATATTTTTTTTCTCTCACATTTCTTCTTTCGCCATTTGACTTCTCTCTCTCCCTCTCCCTCTTCCTCTGAATCGGGTTAGAATTTTTTTATTTCAATTCCATCCCACAAAGCCAGCCAACTTCCATTTTTCTCACCCAACATTCGCTCTAGGCAAGAACCTGTTTAGAAGAAACAGCAGAAACAACAACATCCACTTGCTTATCACCTCTATAAGGCTAGCTTCATCTTCCAGAGAACCCCGATATTCAAAAGAAATGCACATATTATATATCATATAACACTAAAAAGTAGAGAGAAAAGCAAAATCTGGATGGGAATAGGTGTAAAAAAGTGACCTTGAGGAGTGTGGCTTCAGAGTTGGAAAGGGAGTGAAGTTTTTGAGATTTGATGGGGTTAGAGAAAGCAGAGTCTCTGAAAAGAGCAAATGTTTAGTGAGAAAAATGGAGGCTGGCTTTGGCTAAGTGGAAACCCAGTGTTGATGATTTTTGAAGGTTTTGATGATTTTTGGGATTTTGATGGTTTTTATTCTTTGTTTGATCAGTGGGTGAAGGGAGTGCTTGATGATCTGCGTTTTGATTAGTGGTTGATGATGGTGCACAGTCTCTAGTGACTGTTCTTGATGATGATGGATTGATCGTTGATAGTGGCTTGGGTTGTGTGTGAGAGGATTTAAGAGAAGAGAGAAGTGTGTAAGGTGAAGGAAATAATAAAAAATTGTAAAAGAATGAATATTTTATTGAATAAATGTGTAGAATAGACAAATTGATGTGGGTATTTTGTAAAAAATAGATATGTAAAATAGAAAAAGAAGGTTTTTTTTTTGCAAAATTTTCAAAATTTTTGCATCAATTGATTTAGTTTCTCTAACTATCTCAATATTACATGGGCACCTTAGGGACCCTATTGGCGTCAAAAGAGTGTAAGATTTACCTCTCTGAGCTGTTTAGCTCAAAACAACTCGAAACCTATCAGTATATTCATGTTGAAGAAATGTGAGCCTTTGTGTCACGCCTTTGCACCTTGTCAAGGAAGCCAATTAGGCTCAAAGACCATCTTTGCCTTTGCACCTTGTCAGGGAAGTCAATTATACTTAAAGATCATCTCTCCCGTCTTACTCTAAGCATTATAAGCAAAATTGTATTGGTTCCATAAAAAATAAAAAATAAAAAATAAAAGTTAAATTGTATTGGCCAAGAAGTATTTTAGTGAGTCCAAACATGAAACTTTGATTGTGACGCTTGAAGAATTTTAAGAAATGTTAGACAAGTTGTTCTTGTTAAATGGGGTGTTGAACATAGGGGATTGGAGCAATGATGGAGCAGAAGCAATTTTCGAATTGGGGATTTAGGGTTTACAAGAATCTGAATTTGGGAGAGGCACGTACGCGAGAGAGATGTAAAAAAAATTGGGTTTTGTTTTAATTGATTTTGAAGAAGGGTGTTTTGGTCTTTCAAGTTTGTTCCACTAAGCAAGAACCATGTGCTTGTCATGTGCAGTAGAATTCTGTTAAACATAAGAGCAAAAATAACACCAGGGTGCAAAGTGTGATAAGTGTTATAGTTTAGGGTGCAAAATGTACGTTCAAATAGTTTTGTGAACAAAGTATAATCTGGTGCATAGTTTAGGGTTGTAAAGTGTAATTTCTCCTTAATTCTTCAATCAAGTTTTCCAATACAAGTACCCCACAACTTTGAATAGTTTGAAATTAAAATTTTCAACTCCATTAGAGTTGAAATATGAAATACGTTAGTATTTGCTAGAAAGTCAAAAAAATCATACTAGTTACTAGAGATGGGCTCACAAGATTTGATTTCTATTAACACCTTTGATTACTTTCTCAATAGTCTGGACCTCTTAAGCTGACATCTTTCATCTTTGTAATCAGTTTCCATTAATTCAAGAGATTAAATTGGGTAAGGAGCTGGCGTAAAAGGTGTGTTTTACACTAGCCAATCCTGACCCACCACATCAGTAAAATAATTTAAATTCAATACACTCACTATACAAAACTATAACCCAGTTAAAACACCAAACCCTTTCAAACACAACATGTTCAGACACACCCACACCCACAACCACCTCCACCACCTCACCCAACCCTTCACTCCCACCCACCTCCTCCACTTCCTCAAATCCAATCTCCACCACCACCACCCTTCCTTCACTCACTTCGACTTTCACATCTTCAACTGGGCCTCCACCATCAATTCTTTTCGTCGTGACCACTCCATTTTCAAATGGATGGCTCACACTCTCGCCTTCTCCCTCTGCTTCGCCCACCTTTCCTCCCTCCTCCAATTATTCGCCTCCAATCCCTGCCCTTACTCCGACAGTATTTTCTCTTGCCCACTAACTGAACCCATATTCAAATTTTTGATCAATGCTTGTAGAGTTGGGAAATTGGATGATGCTGTTGTTGCTTTTGAATCTATGAAAAAATTGATTGATGGGAGGCCTAGTGTTGCACTTTATAATGTGAAAAAAACATGGTTTATAGTAACATTTTAGACTGTAAACATAGGTTACAATGGTGATAGGTTTTATTATAATCTGCTTAGAATGACCCATTTTGACATGAATGGGATAAATTCGAACCGAATTAATCGACCCATTCTGATGTATTTGCCAGTCCAAGCCAAGGTAGAGTCCCCCAGCTTTGTGGACAAAGTTGTTGTCCTTCTGGTCCTAAAGTAACAAGTAATACTAATTATAAAAAATAAAAATAAAAATAAAAAGTAAATCAGCAAACATAGGAATAGTAAAAATAGTTGAAAGTTGAAAATAAAAGGCAAATCAAAGTGGTGAGTAAATTTGAACGTGTTGTGTTTGAAAGGGTTTGTGCAGTGTGTATTGAATTTAAATTATTTAACTGATGTGGCAGGTTAGAAGTGGCTAGCGTAAAACACACCTTTTACGCCAACACCCGACCCAATTTAATCTCTTAATTCAAACATCATCTTCTTATAAACACTTTGTTATTACCTATAAAAAAAAAAAAAAAATCACACATCATCTTCTACTCAAATGATATCGTAATCTCTTCTTGAAAACAGCAATTTACATGTGTACCATGGGCCCAAATTATATTTTTTCTTTAACAAAATCAAGAGAGATCTTTGTAGGGAACAAGCTGCGAAAACAGCAGCACAAAGTACAGCAAGCAGAGAAAAGCAACACAGAATACAAGCTGATATGACAGCAAACACAAAACAAATCACGTTCTCATTAGTCTAAACAGAGGACCTACAATACCTGAGAAAGGCAATAGATAGTCCCCATTTACAGCAAACTTCTTTGTTCTCATCAACACAATGGAAGGACCCTCTGAACTCCAAGTCTCATTTTCTCCTATTTCTTAATGTTAGTAATAATCTGCTCTTCAAAACTAGGACAACCTTGATGCAACACAGCGTACCTGCATTTCCAGAATTGATAAACAGTGGCCCCCAAGCCAAGTTAACAAATTACAGCCTTCAATCTCTGCCCTCTCCAATTGTTTACAGCCCAATTAACTATCTTCTCCCAATCAATCTCAGGATTACATTGTACGCTGAATTCCATACATAAAATCATTTTCCAGACTCCTCTTGCAACGTGGCATTCAAAGAATAAATGTCTCAGCTCTCTGAATTGACCCTCAAGAATAGGCACAATACATCGCTGCGTACTCCCCATTTCACCAATCAATCTCTTGTAAGCAACCTGTGTTTCATCGCTAACCAACATATAAAGGCATGCCTAGGGATCATTTGTGGAAACCAAATCAGCTTCCACCAAATTACCAGAGCGACCTTATATCTGACTTCTTACCAGGCTGAAGCACAAGAGTAACAGCCATTCTTTGTATGCACCCAAACCAATGGTTACTAATGCCACAGGATAGCTTAAAATGATCATGGATATAATACACATACAGGACAAATTATTTTTTACAAACCAGTATTTACTCAAATATTCCAAAACAAAAGAAGATATAATCTGCAAAATGTTACAAGTGGGGGGGGGGGGGGGGGGGGGGGGGGGGAACAAAAACAAAACCCTTCAACTAGGTTACAATATCAATGCAATCTCGTCAATTCTTCAACTCTCTTGCAAAGCTCCTCAACTGTAACATTCATTGCTTTTGAAACCTCATCCATCTTACTACGGTTGAGATCAAGGAATGACTCGATGAGATCTCCATCCAAGAAATTTCTGGCATCAACTACTTTCTTCTCATTGTTAAATGACCTCCACTGCTCGTGGCTCAACCCTCCAACACCCTTTATCACCTTCCTCAGGTTCGACTGAAGCTTCTCTAAGAAGAGATACTGCTCATGAGGAAGTGAAGCAATGACTCCAATTACACCATTAACAGTACCAAAAATGACAGTTGGAATCTGGCCCACATCAGAATCTGGCAAGCGCATAACAAGGGAACCATGTCGGAATCGATTGACAAATTCTCCAAGGTGATACTCGCCAGCTACCTCAAGACGGCCCCGCTCCTCATCAGTGGCACCTTCACTGTTCTTCCGAACAGTAAAAAGATTGAAGTTATTTTCAGCACCAAGATAAATGTCATCGTCAAGAATCTCAACAGCTGACATCCAATTTGCATTATAGTCACGGGCTCGCTCCTCAATGGCACCTTCTTCATGCTGAAAACAACGAGCAGTTGTGTATTAATCAGCAAGAGAACAGGCTAGCTATTAGAATCATTGTAAAATCTAATCCGCTGTCCAAGAAGACATGAAAACGTATATGTTTGAAGACCCAATAGGGGAGTCTTTTGTTGTTCAGCAGAAAGCAAGAAAACAAACAGGAAAACAGGAAGAAAACAGGCTAGCTATAAGAATCATGGTAAAATCTAAACCACTGGCCAAGAAGACATTAAAAATTTATGTTTGAAGACCCAAATAGGGGAGTCTTTTGTTGTTGAGCAGAAAGCAAACAGGACATGTATAATGTTGGACTTGTATATTATTTTCAATTGGCAACTTTTTTGAACCCACAACCCCCTCCTCTCCCTGTAACTGTAAGTACAGGAAGAGGAGGTGCGACTTAGCTAGAGCTCATTGGCTGTTGTAGTAGACATTAGACAATAAGCATTACTTTAAATGTCTTGACAGTAAATGATAGGGTAATAAAATATTGACGGCTTATCACTACCTTGTAGATTAACAAGGAGATTGATTTCATCAGGTCACCAACAACAATGAAATCTCCACGAGTTTGCACATAGAGGGCAAGTATGTGTCCGTGATGTCCACATTCAGATTGTAACTCATGAGTACCATCCTCCCGGAGCATCCACTTGTACAATTGGATTTTTTGATTGATACCAGCCAGCAGCTTGCCGTTGAAAGCATTCAGAGAGTAAACAGATCCTTTGGTTTCCTTCTCAGCAATAAGCTGTAGCTTCCCGTCTTCAACAATGAAAACTAATATTCGGCCCTAAAAATTGTTCATGAAGGAAAAACAAAAGTTGGAATGACAACATCATATCTAATTTTAGGTTTTGGGGAATTAAAAATTAAATAAGAAAAAGGATCAGTAGTGTCACAATTACCTTGGTTGGCTCATTCTCTTCTGGCAATACATATGCAGTGCCAGCACAGTAGTACACATTACTATCATCAGAGAAAGAACAACTAAGGATGGAGCAAGCATATTCAAAGGTGTCAAGTTGGTAAGTGGATATGAACTCAAAGGTCTGGTCATCCAGCAGACGGATATAGTGCGTTTCAGAATCTTCTGTACTGGACTGGTTTAATTTCAGACTGCAAATAGCAAAGGTCCTGGACTGCTCCTGATGACAGATACGGCGTACATGCTCCCCAAGCGGTATAGAGCGGATATGAAGTTTCTGGATATCATCAATGGTGCCAATAGTAAGTTCACCTTCTTTTGCGATTGCAAGGCTGTTGACAAAAGAATAAAAAAGAAAAATCAATTTATTGAGAGAGAAAAAGGCCCTAGTGTCGTGTCTAGTCAGGCCAACAATTATGCAAATGTGTGTGAGCCTCTTCTTTCTCTGGCATTTCACTTTTTGAAGCATGATGGTTTTCCGAATGCTATCTAGTTATCGTAAATCATTATACCATAATAAATACTCCATCTGTCCCATAATGAGTATATTGGTTTCATTTTATCTCGCCCCATTATGTGTCCACAATTAAGTGAAAGCAATTATCATTTTATCTTAATCTTGCATACCACCTTCCCCACACAACTATTCTAACTTTAAGAGGTGATTTTTTTTTTTTTTTTTTGTGGGTAGGGCGGGGGAGATTAATTTTTGAAATATGAAACCTGCAGCACTAAATGCATCTTTTGAAAAAATTGTGTACTTCCCAAGGATGACAAACCTTATAAAGGGAATATCACTGTTACATGAAGTAGTCAGCTTTATACTTGTAAAAAAAATTAAAAAAAAAAAAAAAAAAAAAAAATAGCAGCTTTATTGTGGACAGACTGGACAGGTTCATTCAGACTAGCATACTTGATCCATTCAGAAGCAAATTATCGCCTAGAACCCCTAAACTTTGGTACACTATCTGTTTATCTTCCAATATAATTCATATGGTACAACAATAAATAAAAAAGATGGTCAAACAATTTTGACCTATCAATACTTGCTTAGGTATGTATATTTTTGCTGTTAATGCCTATTCCTCCATATTGGCCAACATAAGAAAACAGAAATCCATCATTGTCCAGACTCCAGATATTACCACTTTATCACAGCAACTCATTAAGAAGTGCACAAAGTCATGTTCAGGATGAGCAATTATGAAATATAATTATAAAAAAATAGAATAAAATTATTCCCCAACTATAGGAAAAAAAGTAAACAGATATTTCTCCAGGTAAAGATATAAAATGACATGTAGCACTTAAGATTTTGACAATTAAGTTTACTAATTTGATCCAATGTTCATTTCTTGATAAGTAACGATATTTCATATTTGCATTAATTGTAAAGGAATTTTACAACAGGTCAGGGAAACAATTTTAAGAACACAAGCTATATCAACTACTCCTACAAACAAATCACCAGTGCAAAGAATCCAAAAAATCAACAGCACAAGAAGGTCTACTATCATCTACAAACATTTAGGAAAATAAAGTAATGACAAACCGAGACTTTATTCTCTCAATTGAAAGGTACCATCTCTAAAATTTTCCCTATTCCTTTCCTTCAAAATAATCCACATATGGCATAATGGAACCACATTCCAAATACTACCCCATAACGAGTTTCGTTTCCTTTTCAACACCTCCAACATGTAAACAACCTAGGCACTGATTTGCATTACCCATCTCACTTCAAATACCACAAAAACAGAAGTCCATGGTTCGACACATCAAACCAAAAAGACAATCTTCTACCATCACCAACCAAGAATTTAATATATATCTGTAACTTTGATCTAATCGCCTTCCTAACACCCCACCCCCTCTCTTCCACCACATATTTAGCTACTACCACCCATCTCTACAAATCGCCATCCTCTTGTATGAGCCTCCACAACCATTTCCCCAGTAGTTCTTGGTTGAAATTACTCAGTTTTCTAATCCCAATCCTTGAAATTACTCAGCACATGAACAAATAATCTTCTAGTAAACTGATTAAACTTCTTCTCCTCCATTTTCAAATCAAGTTGCACCTTCTCCAATCTATTAGCTACACTAACTGGAATAGAAAAGAGAGGTAATAAGCAAGCAAGCTTGAGAGAGTGCTCTTTATAAGAGTCACCCTACCCCCTTTTGATAGATACAACTTCTTCAACCCTGCAAAACTCTCTCAATCCTCTCGATTGTACTATTCCACGCTGAGCTAGCCTCAAGGCTCCATTTGTTGGGGTGAAAAGGGATAGGCCCAAAGAGCCCTTCTTTACCACTTTAGGGAGTGGGGGTGAAGGGGGGTTTACATACAACCAAGGCAAAGTGGTTTATGATTGAATCTCAGAGGCATTCTTATCATTTGGTAGATCCAAGTCCATGTCCTATTTTGGGTTCACTCAAAGCTTCGGCAACCACCGTAAAAGGTGTGATGTACATGCACCCAATTCAAGGGGGTTGCAACACTTCTCAGTTTGGGCCTCATATTTCTCCTACATAAAATGTTCGTATGGTGGCGCGATGGTCTATGCGAATCCATTTTGAAAGGACATCTTACCAAAGTTGTACAATTAGGGCTGCGATATGGTTTTATCCTGTTTATAGTATCAGAGGTTATGTTCCTTTTTTGGTTTTTTTTTTTTTTGGGGGGGGATTCTTCTCATTCTTCTTTGGCACCTACGGCTACAGTGGAGATCAGAGGTGTTTGGCCCCCAAAAGGAATTTGGGTTTTAGATCATTGGGAAATCCATTTTCTTAATAGCCCTATTCTCCTTTCATCTGGAGCTGCCGTAACTTGGGCTCATCATGCTACACTTGCAGGGAAGGAAAAATGGACAGTTTATGCTTTAGTAGCTACCGTTTCACTAGATCTAGTATTCACTGGCTCTAGTATTCACTGGCTTTCAAGGAATGGAATATTATAAAGCACCCTTTCACTATTTGGATAGTATTTATGGTTCAACCTTTTTCTTGGCAACTGGCTTTCAAGGTTTTCATGTGATTATAGGTACTCTTTAGTCTGTTCTCGATCATATGTGGCATGTGGTATTTGCCAATATCTTGGTCATCTAACCAAGGAGTTTCACATTGGCTTTGAAGCAAATGGTACTGGCATTTTGTAGACGTGGTTCGGTTATTCCTATTTGTCTCAAAATTATAGAGAGAAATGGAGGAGTGAAAACACTTTTCCGCCGTTTGGTTGGGCAAAACATAAAGTGGATAGAAAAGGGTGTGGCTGGTTGTTTCTACCTGGGCCCACCAAAACATGAATGTTTAAAACAACAATAGTAATTTTTTTTTTTTAAAAGTGAAGTGAAGAACATTCTGAGAAAATAAAAAATAAAAACCACATAAAGATCCTCGTTGTGTGAGTTTTCACTGCTTCTTAGCAGCCAGAGAAGATTCCAACCACCACCAAATACTCTAACGATTCTTGGTAAAATCCTATTGTTCTGTGTATTCTCTCTCTTTTTTTCATGTGTGCTTAAGATCTAAGCTCATCTTGAACCAAAAAAACCAAGTCATTGTAGTCAAATTCTAATGGAAAAATTACTCCCAAAATAATAGGGGGGATATTGGTACATTCATATAAAGTACCTCTTTTATTCTTCTCAACCAAACAAAAGAAATTTAATTATTTTTTATAATTCAATTGTTACAAGTGGGGAGGGGTATTTGAACCTCATAAAGGAGTCCAGACAATACAGTCAATTTAGCTCATACCTACTAATTTTTTATGAATAGAAATGTGTTGCATTCCAGGATAACATCAAGATATACCAGATCAAATGTAAATTGGACATAAGAGGATAAATTCAGAATTATTAACCAACTCTATCCTATATTGATTGGGTACCGGCCAACTTAGAAGGGAGGGGTGGAGAGAAAATACCTGTCTGGAAAAGCTGCAGAGTTAAAAGGGCACATATGGCTAACTTCTTTCAAATTAACATTGCTGTAAAGTAGCTTCTTGTTGCTACTGTAGATAACAGTTGGCCTATCTGATGCGGCAAATACATGTGTAGTATTCTTGGAAGAGAAAGTACGAAGAGTAATAGGCTGGGTCCCAAGAGAGACCTTTTTCCTATCTGCTAGTTCACCAGTACTTGTGTTCAATAGAAAATTTAATAAATGTCCATCTCCAAGGGCACATAACAAGTAAGATATCTGAAAGAAATTAAAAAAAAAAAAAAAAATACAAACTTGAGAGGTGCGAAAAACTAGGAAACATATAATTAATGAATTGAAGAAGAATGTTCATTAACTTAATTGGATGTCACCCCCCCCCCCCCTTTTTTTTTTAATGTTCAAATAGATGTCAAGATTACCATTGAAATTCCTCTAGAAGTCTACAATAAGAATTTTTTTTTATAAGTATTTGAGCAGGAGGGGAAGGGGAGATTTAAACTAGTGACATCTGCCTCACCTCACAAGGCATGGTCTCCCATTGAGATGCAATAAGAACCTAAGAAGCACTGCCTTTGACACTGACACGACAACACAACAATATATACACGTGTGTGTGTGTGTGCACGTGGAATTTTAGGTTTAAATGCAATAAAGTTTGTGTTAATATTTATTTATGAATTTATAAATTCTTTTAGCAAATATAATCTCTTTAATGTTAGGATTGAATCGCCCTTTTTTTTTTTTATAAGGAATGCCACATTGTTCAAAAATAAAAAGAGGCCCAGTATCTTATGGCGCTAACCGGCTGGAACCATCCACTAATACTTTTTTTCTCAGAAAACTCTTAATCCTCTACAAGGTTATGATTTCTTCTCACTTTCCTTGCTTAAGAACAAAAAAGAAAAACACCTCTTCCACAATAATCTCACAACACAAAGAAACTGAGAGAGAGAAGCAGAGGTAGCTCAGCCTCCATCACCAAAGCTCCAGGATTGATGGCCTCATCCCGACATCAAGGACAAAGTCCACTCCTCTGAACTCTACTGCCTCGCCCTATGCCTTGAACGCATTGAGAAAGCTCCCATGATCTCTGCCACCATGGTCACTACAACCTCATTGACTCCCTCCCTCCTCTTTGAATTAAACCAGGTCCCATCTCACAGTAGGTCATCATGCATCATCACACTTTTCCAAAATTTCAAGCCTTCCATTTTTTATTTCTTTTCAACTTTAAGCTTACTGTGTCTCAAATGTATCCGGAAAATGTCCCAACTTTTATACACACACAAATGCATTTGGGTCCCATGCAAATCTGTGTTTAACATGAACACAGACTCTGAGTTTTAGATAAAAACTAATAATTGTGAATTTTTTTATTTTATAAAAAACCTTCCTTAAAGGAGGTTTTCCGGTGTTATTTGGCCTAGTCAGGATAAAGAGGCTTCAGTGATGGATCTTACAAAATTCTGCAATGGTGCCCTACAGTAGGATTTAAATTTTGTGAGAGCTATGCAGGATCGGGAGTTGGAGTAGTTGGGGGTTTTATGGATTTAATCTACTCTATTCCTGTGAGAAGGAATGGGTAGGACAAGTTTTGATGGAGGCCAGCTAAAAGATGGGGGTTTGAGATCGACGGGTATTATCAGTCTTTGATTTGTATTACTGATATATCTTTTCCCTGGAGAAGCATTTGGAGGTCAAAGGTGCCACCCAAAGTTGCTTTGTTCATGTGGACTCTGGCTTTGGGCAAAATCTTGACAATAGATAAACTGAGAAGGAGAAGATTGATTGTGATAGACTAGTGTTACATGCGTAAATGTGCTGGGGAGACTATGGACCATTTACTCCTTCACTGTCCTACTGCCACAGAGTTATGGTCTATGGTGCCCGGGCTGTATGGAGTTTACTGGGTTATGCTGAAAAGTGTTGCGGAGTTACTAGCTTCTTGACAAGGCCGGTTTGGGCATCATCGGAATATACCTATTTGGAAAGCCATTCCACATTGTTTGATGTGGTGCATTTGGAAGGAGCGTAATGCTCAAAGTTTTGAGGACTGTGAACGGACTTTCCTGAGCTTAAGCCTTTTCTTTTCAAAGTTTGTTTGATTGGATGTTAGCTTCAGGCTCTTTCTCTATTTGTTCTTTCCTGGATATGCTTGATCTTTGTACTTTGAGAGCTTAATTTACTTGATTTTCTTGTTCCCCTGCATACCCCCCAGTGTACTTTGGCTCTTTTTTACATCAATAAGAATGTTATTCATTAAAAGAAAATGCCTTAAAAGAATTGAGGCAAGAGTAAAAGAAAATAAAGCTCAAACACAAGCATACCCCTTCAAAGACACAAAGAAGAACAGAGCGAGGTATAATTTCTCCCCCCAAAGGCTCCTTAGTGATAAGATTCAGGTCAGGAAGCGAAAATATCCGCACACTAATATCTGTCCACATACCAACAGCAGCTAGCTGACTATAGTTGGAATTCTCCCCAATGGGGTTTATGTCAAGGCATGAGATCTCATACTCCAATTGTGCAAGTTTTACTTCCATCAAGACCCCATCCCCAATTTCTAAATAAACCAAATGGCCACCACCAGTTGCCAATAAAACCTGTCATAGAAGTGCAATGCATCGATTGGTTATTTATTTTACAAAGACAACACAAAATGTTTACAAATACAATCCGAAAAAGGTAAGAGAGTGCCAATAAACAGCAATTATGTTCTCCACTTATTTGCAATTTGTAGGAGGTACATTCTCAAATCTCAATCCATGCCCACCCAAAGAAGTGCACCAACTTATGATGAACCAGATTTTAAAAACAAAGAACAAACTAATTTGTGGGGGGAGTGTTGAAAAAATAATTTTTGGAGTTACAAGAATAATTAACTAATAAAATTTTTTTTAAAATGTTATTGAAATGCATTATTGACTTTTTTTTTAGGAGAATAACAAAAATTACAAGATAATGGAAAGATCAGATCATGACAGTACAGAAATGGGTAAACTAACCTGGGTGGCATTAGCAGTGGCAACATTAATTGAATAGCCAGGTCGAGCATTCCATTCATTCCGTAGCTCTCTAGATGTAGAACTGACCAGTCTCACAGAGCTTGAAGTTACCTGTAAAGGCATTTAATTAGCCAGATGGAGCATTCAATTCATTCCATTTACTGACTTTTTAAGCTCAAACTCTAATCCTCGTGCACAAATAATACTTTTGCACCCATATAATGCAAGTAAATAAAATTGTAGCTAAAGGAATTGTTCATCTCCACTTCTTCCATGACAGAATCAAATCATATAGGCCTAAACAAATGCCTCAAGAAAAATGAAATTAATAGAAAACATTCATCTTGTTTGGATTCAAATCATCCAAAAATATTTTTATCAGTAGATGAAGTCATAGATTGATAAGTAAAACAGTTAGAAAACCTACTTGTACAAGTTGGTTGAAAACAGCATCATGGCAAAATAGGGTCTGCACTTGAGAGCAGAAGCCCTCTATCTCAGTTTCTTCCAACTCATCCTCAATATTCATCGCCAAAATTCGTGTCTCACTGATAAAACTTACAACCAGGAATGTGTCAAATGGATCATCTGTGGAAGATCTTAGTGACCACATTCCCTTAATACCTTGAAGTTCCACTGAAGCCTATACCATTTCATATACATACATACATCAACATATTGCTATTATATAAGTGTTTACAGGGTTTGAGGGAAAAGTAAACTGCTAAGTTAAAACATACCTGTTCATTAATTCCTATTCCATTTCGAACTATGCGAAGAGAACCATCTTTATAAGCTCCAGAACAAGTTACAACCTGACCTTGGCCTTGCCTCTCAAGGTCCACAACACAAAAGTCAACAATTGGCCCCAAATTGACATATCGTTCCAGTACTTCCACATATGAGCCTTTTGCATCAGGCTGAAGATTTAACTTTACAAGCTGCGTGCACACCATTATGAAGTGTTAATATCTGATATTGCAAGTAACCTTAAAACAATAAACAACTAAAATCCATGAGTCATATTGAGATTATACAACATATTCAAAATCCCTAACTAAACCATATCCTGAAGGAATTAGAATGCCTTTTGCTTAACATTGCAATAAAGCAAAGCAGATACACAAAAATGTAGCAAGAGGTTGCAAACATATCCTCACATAAAAACCTGCTTGTCATTGTAAGCTTCTTTAGGGGAAAAAAAGGAGTAAGTCGAATTCTTTTGCAACATTAAATTACCAATTGCCCCTAAAGCTCTATTGGGAAATGGTAAATTTAATCATTTAACCACATACTTCTAACACTTCCCACACATGTGGGCTCGAACTTCCTTTTAATAGATGAGGCCCAACACGTGGGATCTTAAATGGGGAGGTAGAATGGAGGCGACAGGGATAGAACTCAAAGCCTCCTGCTCTAATACCATGTTAAATTACTTGAGCTTGCAATTAGGAACAGGGGAGCACTCTCTACATTTGTAGAATATGTTCCGTAAGTGTCAACCTAGGGGTTTCAGCTATCTACTATGGATAGTACACATTACCACATTTTCATTACGTCAATCTCTAATGAAGGCTATAGGCTCAAATTTAAGGTTGAAATAACATTTGGGGGAGTCCAGCTCACTTAAGACTAGGGAAAAAAAATGAAATTTCAGATCCAATTTCTCAGGTGGTGGTGGGAATCCTACCAATTTCAAGGTTCTCCGAGTTTCAGATTGGCAAATAAACTGAAAGATTTGAAAATGGAATGAGGAAGAATTTGGGAATGTGGAGCTTAAGAGAAATAATTTGTGGCATGACCTTAATGAGCTGGACAACATTGGAGAAAGTCGACTTCTTACAGTTGAGGAGAAATTAGATAAGGATTGGCTTCAAGTTGAGCTCAAAAAGACAACTGTCTTGGAGGAGATTTGTTGGAGACAAGTTTAGAGTGCGTTGGTTAAGGAGTGGGGATAGAAATAAAAAATTTTTTCATCAAGTAGCCAACTCTCCCAGAACATTTAATTCTATTACCAATTTGTTGGTTGATGAAGAGTTCACTACCAATCCAGCAATCATATTTAAGTCTATATAGGTAGTGTTTGGATCCACGTTTGTGAGATGATTTCAGCGTTTGTGTTCCCCCCCCCCCCCCCTCTTTCTTCCATGTGCATGAACAGTAACCACACTGTTCATGCACATGGATTCACTGTGCAGAGACAAAGTGCACTGTTTATGCACTGTTCACGGGTCCCACAGCACTATTCTCAAATTTAAATATTATTTTGTTACAGTATTTTCAGTTTTTAGTTTTCAGCTAAATAAGTTGTATCCAAACGAACCGTACACAATTCCATAAGTGCTTGTATTCTGGAGGGATACCAAAGACCAGTATTGGACAAGCTGGAGTTTTCAAGGATATTAGAGGAGAATGTCGTGTGGTTGAATAGACCCTTTGATTAAGAAGTTTTGGGGGTGAAAAAAAAAAAAAAAAAAAAAACCCCTTCAACAGTGATAAGGCACCCAAGCCATATGGTTTTTCTATGGTGGCTTTCTTTCTCAAAGTCAAGGTAGTGGAGATATTCCAGAATTTTCATGCCCAAGGTAAATTTGAGAAAAGCCTCAATGCTACTTCCATTGCCCTTATCCCCAAAAAATAAAAATCAGTGAATGTGAAGGAATTGTAGGCCCATCAGTTTTGTGGGCAGGGTCTATAAAATTATTGTCAAAGTATTGGCCAATATATTGAGGGTGGTGCTACCTAAAAATAATCTCTAGTCACTGAATGCTTTTGTGAAGGGTAGACGGATCTTTGGCTTCATCCTTATTGCTAATGAGTTTTTGACAAACAGACTGAAGTCAAGAGTTCCAAGGGCTTTATGCAAATTAGATGTGGTTTTTGGAAAAATGACAGAGCTGGAGTTTCTTCTGTATTTACACACTGAGATTTTCAATTTCGATTAATCGTAGTCCTGGTGGTTTTTTTAAAAGTTCTCGGGGGTATGTTAAGGCGATTCACTATCACTGATGCTTTTTGAGATTGTTATGAAGGCTCTAAGCAAAACGATGCATTCAGCTCTGAGTAGTGGTCATCTCTTGGGATTCATGGTTGGCACCTCAGCAAACCAACTGACGGTGTCTCACCTCTTCGCAGATGACATGCTAATATTTTGGATCTCATGACTCATTAGTTCACACACCTGCACCATGCGATAGCGTGGTTTGAATCCATGTTAGGCATGAAGATAAATCTGAGTAAGCCAGAGTTGGTCCCAGTTGGGGAAGTTCCTAATTTGGAGGAGTTGGTGGCTATTTTGGGCTGTAAACAGTCAAATTTCCCAATAAAATATTTAGGTCTTCCGTCAGGTGCTAAATTTAAAGAGAAGACAAAATGAAATCCTATTCTTGAAAAGATGGAGAGGAGGTAGGCAGGATGGAAGCAGCTATATCTATCCAAGGGTGGTAATGTTACATTAATTAAGATAACAATTTTCAACTTGCCTACGTATTTCCTTTCTATCTTTTCTATGCTGGCTGAGATAGTTAATCGTATTGAGAAGTTTTGATAAGTAATAAATTTATTGATCTCAAAAAGGAAGCACCCTAGTACACAGGGAGGATACAAGAGCCAAAACAATCAAAAACAAAATTTACAAGAATCTAGGAAATCAAGAAAAGATAGAGATGATTGGTTCCACAGTGCAACCAACCAATCCATTAAAGTTCTAAAGAAAAATAGTTTCAATTCTGATATTGATCTCTCCTTATCTTCAAAGCACCTACTATTTCTCTCTCTTCAAAGACACCACAATAAGCAATGGGGAACAATCAACCAAATCTGCCTTGCCTCGCCAACATGCTAAAAGCCCCACTATAGATTGCGGCATAACCCAGCTCACTCCAAACAATCCGAACACCATAGCCCACATGTCCATTGCAACCAGACAATAAAGAAAAAGATGATCAACCGATTCACAATTACACTTGCACATGTAGCACCAATCCAATATCCAAACGTTCTTTTTTCGTAAATTGTCAATCATTAAGCACTTCCCCAAAGCAGCAGTCCAAACAAAGAAAGCTACTCGATAAGGAATCTTCTGTTTCCAAATACTTTTCCAAGGAAAGCAATAGTTATTAGAGCCCACTAAGAGACTATAATAGTCTTTAACCAGGAAGCCCTTCTCTTTATCAAGTTTCCAGCACATCTTATCCTCATCAAATCCTTTCACCGAAGCACCATAAATGGTATCCATGAAACCAGCCAGTGCCTCTAATTCCCGAGCATGCACACCCCTAAAGAAACTTACATCCCAAAAAAGGACTCCATTATCAAGCTTCGTAAGCTCAGCCACACTAGCCTCCTTGTCTCGGCAAACTCTAAACAATTCAGGATAGCTGACTGCAAGAGAGGTCGCACCACACCAATGGTCATGCCAAAATTTCACCCTAGACCCATCCCCAATATCATATAGAATGTGGCGCGAAAAAGAAGGCCATCCCCGCCTAATATACTTCCACAAGCCAACACCATATGGACCATTAACAGGCCTAGTACACCAGCCACCCCATTCACTGCCATATTTCACCTCTATCACTTGCCTCCAAAGGGCAGCCCTCTCCATCCCAAATCTCCATAGCCACTTCCCAAGCAAAGCTTCATTAAAAAGTCTTACCTTCCTAATCCCCAAGCCACCCGAAGCAATTGGACTGCAAACAGTAGCCCATTTAACCAAATGGAACATTTGGTTAACAGGACACAGATTTGTGCACCTATCCAAGCTGGGGGGTTGGCTGTCAGAAATTTGAAAAAAATTCAATCAAGCTTTGTTTGGAAAGTGGTTTTAGGGATATGGCACAAAGGGAGTTAGAGGAGAGTGATAGAGGTGAAGTATGGGAGTGCATGAAGGGGTTGATGCTCTACTGTGGTCTGGAATCCCTACAGTGTTTGTCTTTGGAAATCTGTAAGGCGGGAGTGGTGACATTCTCCCAATATCTTCAGTATGAGGTGGGTGAAGAAACCAGGGTGAAGTTTTGGCATGATTTGTGGTGTGGAGATTGTTTGTCAAAGGAGGTTTATCCAGAATTGTTTGTAATAAGTCAAGACAAAACGGATTTTTGAAATTATGTAAAGGGGTTCTTCACTGGGATTTGAATTTCTCACGAGCTGTGTGGGACTAGGAATTGGAACCATTGTGTGAGAGGGATTGAAGAAAACCAACTATGTTGGAAGCCAGCTAAGGGTCGAGCTTTGAAGTTAGAGGATGCTACTGCTCTTTAATGTCCAATTCTGCCATGTCTTTTCCATGGAGAATTATATCAAAGGTACCTCTTAGAGTTGCTTTATTTTAGTGAACTACTGTGTTATGAAAAATTCTGACTGTTGACAATCTGCAGAGAAGCTATGAAGCACGGGTGCGTTTCGGGACTCGGGTGCAGGTGCGGGACTCGGCAATTTTTGAAAAAGGTGGGTGCAAGTGCAGCGGCACTTGGCGATTAAAAAATTATTAAAAATATTTTTATTTATATTTCTATATATTTTTACTATTAAAATATTTTTAAAAAACATATTACTATGCTTTGATTCACAAAACAAAGAAAGAAGAAGGAAAGAAACACAAAACAAAACATAAAACAAAAAATAAAACACAAAAGAAGCAACAAATATTCAGGAAAAAATTGAGGAAGGACAGATTTTGGCTGTTCCGGCGAGTTTCAAGGCCGATTTCCGCATGTTTTGGCCTTTTCGGTCGCCGGCCAATACGACCCGATTCGGCCGATACTCCCCTATTCTGGCCGATATTGGCCCGGTTCGGCGCGGATCGGAGCAAATCTAAAGCCGAGTCGGCACGAGTCGTGGAAAAAAAAAAAAAAAAAAAAAGAGCCCCGTGGCAAGATGCAGCCCGACGCGGCACCGACGCGGGGGCAGCAGCGTCCCTCGCACGTTGCTGCGACGCGCCGCGTCGGACGCGGGTGCGGCACCTCTGGCGCTGCATCTGTGCATCCCAGCAGAGAAGACCTATTATTGTGCTAGGTTGGTGTTATATGTGCAAGAGTAATTGGGAGTCTGTAGAGTGTTGACCATTTACTACTTCATTGCCCTGTAGCTTTTGAACTGTGAATTATGGTGTTTGATCTGTTTCGAGTTCAGCGGGTTATGCCGCAAAGAGCTAGACAGTTTTGGATACATTAGCTTCATGGCGAGGTTGGATTGGTTGTCATCAGAGCATTGCTGTTTAGAAAGTTGTGCCACATTGTCTAATGTTAAGCATTTAGCAGGAATGAAAAGACTATTCTTGATCATAAGATCTTTTTCTTTAAATCTTTGTTAGATTGGTTGCTAGCTTCGGGTTCTTTTTCTCTCTTTTAGATATGATGGACCATTGTACACTAAAAGCTTTGATTGTATGCCCTTAGTAAACATCTTGTATAATAGGGTTCTTTTTTTATTTAATTTAGTATTGTTACTTATCAAAAAAAAAATCTCAAAAATATATTAAGAATAAATGCACCAACGCACCTGTGAATCTCCATAGCTTGAGCCAATATATACAAATGCATTATCGAGATATGAAATGGTAGATGCAATGGAAGTTTCGCCCAAGAGCTCAATTTTGAGTCCAGTAACCCTACAAGGAAATGTAGATGACAGATTTAGAAAATTCACGCAAGGCACTAAATTTTCAATTAGAAACAATGCTTTCCTTTGGTTTGTAATCAAGCAGATTTTATCCCAAAGTATGTTGTTTAATCATAAATAGAAGTCAGAAGAACTCACCTTTCTTTCTCATGGGTTATAACAAGTAGGTGAAGTAGTCCAGTATGATCACCAAGTAAATACCTAGAACCATCAGCATCAACTCTTCCATAGGCTCTTGTGATGGACTGCACACCAATATAATGAAAAAGAATAAGAAAACATGGTACGTCAATGAGCAATTTTAACTAGCATTCTTTGGAAAACTAAGTACTAAAAAACATAAAATTAGCAGCAGCACTATGTATCCTACCGGTCTGATTGGAATTGCTTTAAATGCATTGGCACTGCAGTAGACAATTGTTTCTTCTCCAATAATAATGACGCCACAAAGAGGTGGAGGTACCGGTATTAGCAAATTAGCTCCATTGTCAAGATTGTTCTGGGACCAGGGACCCTCAACAAAATCTTTATCCTTAAGAGCAACCTCATACGTTTTAACATGGCGAGCATCTTTGTTATCCTGCAACAATGAGAACATAAAAACGAGGCCATCTTATTTATTATTCTAAATACACTGGCACAGCCACATCTAAATAAACTACATCAAGGCTATTAAATATCCATTTGTAATTCACAGATAGACAATAAGGAACTTAAAAATAAAATAAAAAATTACAGAGCAGCACATATGTCTCTGTCTAGATTTCTATAAAAAAGTCATTTACATGTTGATGTCAAGGCTTCCAAAACTCCCTTATGGGTTAAACACACTCAAAAGACATGAACCCATGACCTTACCCGCCACCTTGCTCTTACAAGAAGAGAAGGTGTCATTTGAGCAAGAGCTCATTAGCCAAAGACACCAACAATTTTATTATCATTTTTTGTAATGCAGGCACTCCAGTAACACTTGGTTAGAGTCACAGACACAAGAACTATCAATTACACTTTGGATCCAAACTTTTTGTTATCTGTTAGTTATGAATATGACACATTTATAAGCATACTACATGTACATACATACATGGAAAAAAGCACATACTTGGAAATGATGTTGTAAGAAGAATATTTCCATGTCAAAGGTGCTACCTAGACTAGTTGGTAAATTTTCATTGGAAGGCATGATGATAGAAATAGAGAGGTCAACTCCCCTTGTATGGCCAATAAGCTCACATGGCTTTCAGCATACCGAAGAGAGCAAGGGCAAGTGAGGTGAACAGGATTAATGAGGTCAACCTCCCGCTGTCTATCCAATTGACCTTAGTGGCCCTACATGCATGAACAAACGCACTTACTTGGAAATGTTTTTTTAACAAGAATTTTGCCTTGTCAGTGGTGCTACCTAGACTAGTTGGTAAATTTTTCTTGGGTAGCAGTGATGATAAAATTTGAGGGGTCAACTCCCCTCGTGTAGCCCATACACCCAAGTGAATTTCAGCAGACCAAAGAGCATGAGAGTGGGAATTAATGAGGTCTACCTCCCACTGTGCATCCAATAGACCTTAGTGGCCCCATGGAAACCTACCCTCCAAACACAACTCCCACCCTCCCCCAAAAAGAAAGGAGGCAAAAAAGGAACAAAAAAGCCAGTCCACATATCCTCATATGTTGAATTTGTGCCGGCCCTACATAGTTAAAACACAGCTGTTGATAAACATATGGATGTAAAAAAGAAACATTTGGGGGGGAGGGGGAACCTGGTAAAGAACCACAATTGTAGGTTTTGAACAACCATACAGAAACTTGATATCCAAAACTTGAAGTTCCTCAAGCCTGAAAATATTCAGTCAAAAGATGTAATCAGTGCGATTATTCTGACAAACTAAATGAAAGCTAGAAACATAGACAGCAGGAACTATTATATCATTCATAGAAATCAATGTTATAAGAACGAATTAAATGTTTATCAGCATTTCAAATTTGTGTCTACTATCAGTGGCTATCTTCAATACTCTTTCACATGCCTGTTATCAAAATCCAGATAGGACATTACAAAGAGGACACCAAGTGCTCTTCCATTACTTGTCAAGACATTACTCAGGGACAAATGTCAAATGAGGTTGCACTCAGAATGGAATGAGATCAAACAGCAGATGAAACAATAGATATTCATACTTCCATGATAGTTTGGTTAGGTAAACTTTCCGCTTTATTTCATATGGGAAGCCCTTGATTTAGTTCTTTGATTTATAGTAAGAGTCAAGTTATTTTTTCTGGCTGTAATTTGTGTTTGAGAAAGAGTGAAACTTGGTTGCATCCTTTGTGTAAAGTGGGAGAAGATCTATTTTTTTATTGTTAAGTTTCACATGCTTGCTGTCCCTCCCCCTCTGATCCATCTATCTCACCAGTTTCTCACTTATTTTCACTCTACTTCTTTGTCACTCCCAACTATTCTAGACTATTCTAGAACTTTCTTTCTTTTTTTTGATAAGTAAGATGAAATATATAAAAATGAAAGGCTGCTCTATGCAAAAGCCATAGAGCAAACCCAGAATGTACAAGGAAAAGAGAAGAAACACACAAGAAAACAAGACAACAAAGAAGTTACATAAGAGAGAGGGAGCAAAGAAAAGAAGGGAGGGAATCACTAGACGTGAGTCCCCACGCCCTAGACCAATCAAAAAGAGTTCCCCAAAAAGTGGCAAGCATCTGATCCCCAGAGCTGTCCAATTCCTCAAAAGTCCTCCGGTTTCATTCCATCCAAATACTCCAAAGGATGCACGATGGGACCAAGTTCCAACCTCGAGAAGAATGCTTCCCAACCAATCCCACCAGCCAAAGAGCACATCAGTGATCGACTTAGGAATCACCCAACATATGCCAAAAGTTATGAAGACAAAGCACCATAACCGGTAAGCCCACTCACAATGAAGAAATAAGTGATTTACCGTCTCTCCACAACTGCGGCACAAAATACACCAATCCACAAAGTCTAGATTCCTCAATCTCAAGTTGTCACCCGTAAGGATCTTATTCCAAGCAACACACCAAACAAAAAAAGAAACTCGCCTGGGTGCCTTAGCTCTCCAAATGGCTTTCCAAGGGAATATAAAAGGGGGGGCAGCCCTTAATTTATTATAATACGACCGGGTGTCAAAAAACCCGTTGGACTTCAACTTCCATCTCATACGATCTCCAACACCCATAGGAGGAGTCTTGGCTCCCAAAAGACGAAAGAACTGCAGCCCTTCTTCCATCTCCCAATCATTAAGATCTCTAATAAAACGGACATCCCAACATCTACTCTCCTCCACCCCCTGCCTTGGTAAAGACGCTTCAACCGTCACCTCCCTATCGGCAGCGATACTGTACAACCTTGGAAAGGCCAATTGAAACGAAAGATCCCCGTACCACACATCCTGCCAAAACCTCACTCTATTCCCCACCCCAGCAACCAACTGACAATGCTTGCTGAATTCCTCCCACCCCTTACGAATGCTTCTCCACAACCCACAACCATGAGTTCCCCTACCCAACTTAGAAGTCCAACCCCCCCAATCTTCCCCATATTTTGAAACTACCACCCTCCTCCATAATCGATCCTCTTCCTTCCCAAACCTCCACAACCATTTTCCCAATAAAGCCTTATTGAAAGTAGTAAGCTTCCTTATACCCAAGCCGCCATTGGCTATAGGCATACAAACTTTATCCCACCCAACCAGATGGAACTTACTGACACCCCAAAGAAAGTCCCTCTGCAACTTTTCAATTTTATTAGCCACGTGAGTAGGAATCGTGAAAAGCGAAAGAAAGTAAGTCGGAAGACTAGAGAGCGTACTCTTAAGGAGCGTCAGACGACCCCCCTTAGAAAGATACAACTTTCTCACCTCCTCCTGCTTTCTTTCTCACACCCTACACACTTTCTCCTTCATTATCAGGGAAAAGAAGGGAATAAAATCATCACAGGTTTATTTTAAGTTACAACAATTAATGATGTGTGTATATTAAACAATGCAATTAATAAACAATGCAAAACATGTTTTTAGCCTACTGAAAATATTACACTTGTAAAACTAAAATCGAACCCCAAAGCAGCATTAGACAGATACATTCACCTAAGGTCCTAAGGTATTGAAAGTGACCAACACTCTGCATCCATGTCAAAACTAAATTTTTCACTAGCATAACCATCTATAATATCCTTTAAGCATTAGAAGGCCAAAAGAACAATAAAAGCATACCTAATGTTAAATGCTTCTTTAAGCTGCCCTTTATTATCAAAAGGAATGACCTGACAAAACAACAAACTATGATGATTACACCAAAAATATTAATTTTAATAGCGAAGATTGGAATTTCTGCTTATAATAGCATGCAAAATACCAAAATTTAAAATGTATACATCACAATTAATTGTATCAAACTATATACCTTGAACAATCCATCATATAAATGGAGTCCAATTAGTCTGCAATCTGGATCAATTATGCCAATCTACAAAAAAGAAATGAAATAAGAGAAAAATACGTGCTATGAACTTTGATTAATTTTTCAGTAAAAACTATAATGTTATAGATGTCCACCTTAAGGAAAAGCAAATTGTTAAAGAGGCAGATTTTAGATCAGGTTTTCATTGCTGAGGAATGCTTAGACGGTATACTAAAATCAGGAGTTATGGGGGTCTTACACAAACAAGATTTGAAAGCTTAGGACCATGTTAATTAGAATTTTCTCATTAAAATGTGGAATAGGTGTGGTTTCAGCAAAAAAATAGAGAAAGTGGATTTATTTTTGTATCTCCAAGGTTTGCTTATCCATCTTAATTAATGGTAGCCCTAGTGATTTTTTTTTTAAATAGTTCTCTAGTGCTACAACAAAGAGACCCTTTACCCTTCTTGTTATTTGTTATTGCAATAGCTGCTTTGAGTAGAATGATGGAAAAAGCAATGCGAGGGGGTCACTAAATCAGACTTTACAGCTGGCAGTTCAGACAATAACTTGTTAATGATTTCTCATTTGCTTTTTGTCGATTATTCTTTCATATTTCCCAGGATTTTCCTGGCGGGTGCATAATGGGATATTCTTAACTGCTGTAATTTTTACTTTTCAAAAAAAAAAAAAAGATTATTCTTTCATATTTTATGCAAATGATTCAAATCAAATTTGGCCCTTGAGAGTCAAACATTAGTTTGGGGAAGTTAGAATTGGTTCCAGTTGAAATGTGCAGAATGTGTAAGAAGATTTGGCAGATATTTTTGGTTGCAAAGTGTCAAACTTACCAATGAAGTACCTGGGCCTTCCATTGGGCTCTACTTTCAAATCGAAAACAATTTGGAATACCATCCTGGCAAAGATGGAAAGAGATCTGGCAGGCTGAAAAAAAAAAACTTTACCTTTCCAAGGAAGGAAGAATTACCTTAATCAAAAGCACTTCATCAATCTTACCTACTTATTTCCTCTCTCTATTTCCTCTTCCAGTAAGTATACCTCACTGTATTGAAAAATTGCAGCAAGAATTTTTACAGGAAGAGTTTAGTGAGATTAAGTTTCATTTAGTTAATGGAAAAAATATCTAAACCACTCCAATGGGAGGTTTGCCATCAGGAACTTGATCTTGTTTAATCAGGCACTTTGGGGAAACGGTCATGGCAACATGCTCCAACGAAAGAATCTTTCTGGAGGAGGCTTGAGGAGAAGAAGTACAGTAGCATGTGGGGAGTATGGTGTGCCAATGCAGTCAATGGGCCTTGTGGTGTTGGTCTATGGAAAAATATAAGGAGCTTGGGATAATTTTTCTTGTCTTATTAGCTTTGAGGTGGGTGAGGGAACTCATGTCATGTTTTGGCATGATTTACGGTGTGGAGATCAAACTTTGAAGGAGGCTTCAGGAATTTTTTTTTTTTTTTTTTTTTTTTAAGAAATGGTGCTTTATTAAAACAAAATGATGTACAAAAAGTCAAAAACCCAAGAGGATACACAGGCAGTGTACTAAAAAGCCTTCAAGGATCAAAACTATGATGCATGGGAGGCTTCAGGACAGTATTACTTTTTGAATTTACTTGGTGCTTGATAAATGTAATTTTCGTGGCAGAATTGTTGGTGTACCTATTGTATTCTTCCTATGTACTTGAGTTGCATCCCATTTGCACTTTTAAATGAATATTTACCTATAGAAGGGGGGGAAAAAAACTGCTTCAATAAATACTTATAACCCAGCAAAAAAATGAATAAAGTGATAAGTGAACCTAGAATCAGATAAATACCTGACCGTTGTCTGTAGGACGACCAATACGATCCGAAACATCCCCCATTGCTCTAAACAGGCATAAATTTGTCAGTGCAAAAATTTATTTAAATCCATCTATAAATTATAATGGTTTCAAAGAGTAATGAAGGTTTCTCACATATCAAAGAAAAGAAAACAAGATGATGCATATATTCCTGACCAAAAGTTATTATCTGGCACCAACAATTCATTAAGTGCCGGGGGGGGGGGGGGGGGGGGGGGGGGGGGGGGGGGGCACTAAAAATAGTTTTTTAAAACATAATTTTCCTTTTTCTTTTCTTTTTTTTAAGAGGGGCAGGGTGAGTTGTACAAAAATATTCTTGAATACACGAATTGCAAAAAAAAAAAAAAAAAAAAAAAAAAAAAAAAATCAATCTTCCATGGTTGCATCAGAAGTCCAACAATGTCAAACATCAATTAACAGGATAACTAAGAAATTATAATTTATATATTCAAGCTTAAACCTTGTGATAAGCTCAGATGTCTCAGCATCCCATTGAAGCACGCAGAATTTGTATCTTTCTGTTGCAATAAATAGAAAATCTTGAGCCTCACCCTGTTAAAAAAAAAGTGATATGAATGCTGGAAAAAATAAGTAAACCATAACATATCTTTGTGGGTTTTGAAGGAAAAGCTTATAGTAACACTCACATGAGGGCGAAAAAGTTCAAGTGTTGCAATTCTCCCATATATTGGCACGTCCAGCATAGGCTGCACAAGAAAAAATTTAGATGAAGTTCATGGTCTTAGATCTTAGTTCTAGCTGACCCATGGGGAAAAAAAGATAGTAGACACAAATACTGAAAACTGAAAGAAGATCAAATCACAGAGAAGTTGGACATGAAAAATTTCTTTCTATGCGTATCTTAGAGAATATAATTAGAATATCTTAAGACGCTTTTCACTTTAGTTTATAAAAGTTTTTGGAAGATGTTTTATCTCTCAAAGTCAAAGTCATCAAAACAAGGATTTAACTGAGGATCTTTGATTAGGTGTTCAAGATCGATTTAGAAACCTTAAGATTCTACCTTTCATGAAGAGGTCTACCACAAATAACTAAGGGGTCATTGTCTGGTGCAATGATAAAGTCACAAGCTGCCTAGGGCAAGCTTAAGGCTTCAAAGTCACGGTATGAGGTTGATATTATGGGTTCAAGATATATTGTGTGCATGTGTAAATTGCCAATAAAAAAGAGTGAAAATTTTAGTGCATAATCTTTCCCGTAATAAGTTTAAGGATGCAAGACTCAAATGGTACAATTTAAATAGGTGTACACATCTAATTATCCTCATAATTTTCCTTGGCTGCCAGTCAAAAAAAAAAAATCTCTCTGTGTTTATTTGCCCATGGCTAATTCTTTGTCCTCCCCACACACTCTTTTTTCTTTTGCGTTTTTTGGGAAACTTAAACTTTACCCCATGGTTAGGCCATAAACACAGACCAACATAGTAGATCCTTTTGTTTTGTTTTGTTTTTTTTTTTTTTTTTTTTTTGATAAGAACACATTGTAGTTCAATTTGTAACATTAACATTCCCTAAAAGTCAAAATTAAAGTATGAAGCCGCCACATATGTGAGGTGCACATGAGGTCTAAACCAATAACATAAAATGTACACGGTGCTTAAACTAATGCACGTGATGCTTAAACCCATGATATCACTAATCAATTTTACAACATGATATAAACCATCATCCTCTTCAATCTCTATCCATGAAAAAATGAATTTTTCTTTTTCTATTAGAAAACCTTAAAAGTTATTATTATGTATACTTTTCCTAAGAAGAAAGCAATATAAATCAAGTAAAAAAATAATAATAACAACCAAATTTATTCAGCCATAGTCACAGAACAAGCCCTCTCCACTTTATGAATGACTAAAAAAAACGACCTAGAAAACCCAAAAACTTGAAAAAAGAAAAATAAAAAGATTATTATCTTTGTTTCGTTCAGGAACTTATCTCATCTGTCCACCGGCTGAGGTTGCCATTTGAAGAACAAAATTTTCCATTTCATGTCTCTCTTAACTAATACTACTTACGAGGATACAATTTTTATAGACCAGTTACCACCAAAAATCAACATACATCAACACAAAACAGAAGAATGATATATCAGCAAACTATAACTTGCCATAATGCAACAGGAAACGCTTCAAATCCAATATAATATAACACTGTCTTTATCAGGTCTTATTACATGGAATTTCTATAGAATTAGTCACCCTATATTAAAAATTTTACCCCACTTTTCCCAATAAAAAAAAGGTTTGCTTCTAACAATATCTAAAACAGATCGTGCATGTGCGGGCGCAAGTGCACCGCGCATGTGGGCAGAGTAAAAATTCCAATTTCATACAACTAATTGTACTCAATAGCAGCTAGAAAGAAATGAAAAAAATAAATAAATAAATAAACAAAACAAAATAAAATAAAGAGGGAATTAATGTACCTGCAAGCCCTGAGGAGTAAGTAAATGAATTTCGATTCGGGTGCATTTCCTGAAAATATTTTGAATTGTAAGTAAACCACATTTTTTAAATTCATTTCGTGGTGCAAACTATAGCCAAAATGTGACACCAAAAAGCTCTAGATAAAATTTTTAATGATCATTATTTTTATATCATAGGGAACCTTTCTAAAAAAAAGTCCCTCGGTCTCACCTCTAGACCATAAAAACTACGAGCAACTGACCCCACCCACCGAAACCAGTTGCCAGGTAATCCAGGGGCAATCACCCCATACGGGCTAAGCAATTTATGCTCGCGCCCATGAACGATATTAACGAATTTTATTACTTATAAAGAAGAATAATCATTTTTACAATCCCAATAGATTGGCAATACCCCTCATTTCATGGTTTACTATTAAGCCAAAAGGTTTATATATATAATTTACAAAATGGGCATTCAAAACAACCAAGTATTTGAATACAATTAGCAAACCTAATGTACAGTCCATTAAAAAAAAATGTTAATTGCTGAAGCATAGAAGGCAACACGCATAGATTAACTAATAGCAAAGCACAATAGAAACTTGAAATCATGCCTAAATTCAATCATGATCAAAAAAAAAAAATTATAAAACCCTAAAGCATAAAGAGAAAACCCAAATTCGTAAATAACAATAAAAAAATCCGAGAGAAGCGCTTTGAATAGAGAATGAGAGAAATGAAGAATGGTTACGCTATGATTAGGTTGAGCTCTTGAGGGCTGGTGAAATTGCCGACGCAGGAGTGGTTCACGTTGGTGGGCTTGTGAGCCGTAACCACATAGTTCCAGATGCTCATCTTCTTCTTCTTCTTCTTCTTTCTCTCTCTCTGTGTTGAGCCCTAGCTCGCTCTCGCTCTCTCTTTGTCAGTGGTGTTTTTTCTAGCACTACTCTCTTGCAGTGGTGGTGTCGGCTTCAGAGATAGATAGATCGCCGTACGGTAGCACCGCGCGCACACGTGTGTACTGTATACCCTTTAGCTTTATGTGTTTTTTTTTTTTTTCGTTGAAAGAATTATAGTACAAAAGTCCATAATGGATGGGCCAGATAAATTCTACGTTTTTGGGCCCATTAGCCCAATTCATGGGCAGTTCTATGGGGCCTCCTTAGGCACCCCATTTACCCAATTTATAGGCGGCCCTATTGACCTCTCACTGGACACCCAATTAACAAAAACCAGGTTGTCAAAATCAACCAACTAAGGTATGTTTACATATCGCATATCGCCAAAAATTAAAAATATTGTAATAAAATAATTTTTAAATATGTAAAAAGTATCATGGGTTAACATTTGTATTTTTTAGTATTTGTGGGTCTCATGAACAGTGTACAGGATCACACAAAAAACGCCAAACGCAATTTTTTTCCTTTTCAATGCAATCCAAACTCAACCTAAATAGTAAATGATGGGGATTGTAATAACTGCCATAATTATCAAACTTTTTCATAATGTAGACTTTCCAACAAATTGTAATGACTTTTCCATGTAATGTAAAAATTTTCCCACAAAATATACACAGTTTCTCACATAATGTACTGACTTTGTCACGTAATTTTCCATCTTTTCAACAAAATTTGTAGATTTTTCCACATAATGCACATATGTTACCATTCTTCCAAAAAAAGTACAGACTTTACTGCATACTATACACAATTTCCTACAAAAATGTAAAGATATTTAGAAAAATGTGCAAATTTTCCTATAAAATTTATAAATTTTCTACAATATGTACAGAGTTTCCCGATCTCCCATAAAATGTACCAACTTTCCCGCTTACCACTAAAAGTATAGACATTCAACCAAATATACACACTTTCTCACATAATTTACACTCTCCAAAAAAAAAAAAAAATGTACATATTTTCCCACATAATATACACAATTTTCCAACAAAATATACAAACTTTTTTTAAAAAATTAAAAATTAAAAAAAGTATAGAGCTAACCACATAACGTACAAACTTTCCTAAAAAAAATGTACATACTTTCCCAGCAATGTTCTAAATTTCCCATCAAATGTACACATTTTCTCACTTAATGTACAAGGTACTAAATTTCTCACCAAATGTACACATTTTCTCACTTAATCCAAGCTTTCTCATGAGTGTACAAAATATCCAAAAAAATGTAAACACTTTCACACATTGTGGTGGCATACTTTTGTTAGACCTCGGCAGCAAAATATCCAACAAAATGTAAACACTTTCACTACTACCTTCGCTTCCCCCTTATAAGGCAGCAAGTGGGGGCAGCTTCTTTCGATGTGGGACGCTTGAGTTTCCTTGGTACTACTCTCAAAGACTTGCCGAGGTCTAACAAAAGTATGCCACCACACACATAATGTACAAACTTTCCCACATAATATACAAATCTTCCCAAATGATGTAAAAATTTTCCCATATAACAAACTTTCCAACAAAATGCACATAATTTCTCACAATAATGTATATACTTTCTCATATAATATACACATTGGCTTGTACATACTTTATCATAAAATGTATACACTTTCTCACATAATCTACAAACTTTTCAACAAAAGAATGTACAAACTTTACAAAAAAGAATGCACACATTTTCCTTCCATTTGTACAACTTTTTTTACAAAATGTATACACTTACCCACAAAATTACACACACGTTCGCATGTAATGTACAAACTTTCCAAAAAATGTAAACACTCTTTACTTATCTCATTACTATTTGGTATGAATTTAATTATTAAAATATCAATTAAGTCTTTATCGATACATTAGGGGTAATTCTACCGTACCCCTCTCCCTTTTTTTCGGAGTACGGTACCTACTAGTAGACAACCAGTTATACTAGGTTATCAAAACATTACATTTGATGGTACCATCTTCACATTATGTAATACTAACATCACATGTGACTATACTTTTGTCACATTCAGCGGTTCTCTTATTTTTTTTCACATTTGATGATACCACCATCACATTATGCAGTACCAACATCATATGTGACTGTACTTTTGTCACATTCGATGGTTCCCTTTTTTTTTTTTTTTACATTTGATAGTATCATCCTCACATTGAACAGTACTAACATTACATGCGACTGTATTTTTGTCACATTCGGTAGTTCCTTTATTTTTCTCACATTTGATAGTTTCATTATCATATTAGGCAGTATCAACATCACATTTAATTGTACTTTTCTCATATTCGGCAGTACTTTAATTTTTTCCTCACATTTGACAGTTTCATTATCACATTGGGCAATACTAACATCACATGTGACTGTACTATTGTCACATTCAATGGTTCCCTTATTTTTTTTCTCACATTTGATGGTTCTATTGTCACATTGGACAGTACTAACGCCACATTCGGTTGTACTCGTATTTTTTTTTCTCACATTTGATAGTATCATCCTCAAATTGTGCGGTACAAATATCACATGTGACTGTACTTTTGTCACATTCGGTGGTTCCCTTTTTTTTCTTACATTTAATGGTTCTATTATCACATTGAGCAGTACTAATATCTTATTTGACCGTACTTTTCTCACATTCAATAGTACTTTAATTTTTACTCACATTTGACAGTTCTATCGTTACATTGGGATTTGGACAGTACCAACATCACATATAACCATATTTTTGTCACATTCGAAAGTTCCATTATTTTTTTCCTCACATTTGATGGTTCCATTATCACATTAAGTAGTACCAACATCACATATGACAATAGTTTTGCTACATTCGGCTGTACTTATATTTTTTTCTAACATTTGATGGTACCATCTTCAAATTATGAAGTACGAAAATCACATGTGACTGTACTTTTGTCACATTTGGTGGTTCAATTTTTTTCTTCTCACAAATGATGGTTTTATTGTCACATTAGGCAGTACTAACATCACATTTGACCATACTCACATTTGGTTGTACTTTAATTTTTTTTCTCACATTCGATGATACCGTCCTCACATTGTGCAGTACCAACATCACATGTGACTGTATTTTTGTCACATTTGGTGCTCTCCTTATATCTTTATCACATCTGATGGTTTAATTGTCACTTTAGGCAATACTAATATTACATTAGACTGTACATTTCTCACACTCGGTGGTACTTTTGTCACATTCGATAGTTTCTTTTTTTTTTTTTCTCACCAATTACCATAACACCCCCGAAACCTAAAAATGACCGAAATACCCTTGGAACCTAAAAAATGATAAAATCACCCTAAAACTCAAAAAAAAATTACCGAAATTACTATGAAACCCAAAAAATAAATGAAATAACCATGAAACCCAAAAAATGACCGAAATAACCATGAAAATTTAAAAAATGACCAAAATAGCCTTAGAGCAAAAAAAAAATTGACCAAATGCCCCTGAAACTTAAAAAAAAAAAAGAGACCAAAATTACCATAAGACCTAAAAAATGATTGAAAGAACAATGAAACCTAAAAAATGACAGAAAAAAACAATGAAACCTAAAAAATGACCAAAATACCCCTAGGACAAAAAAAATGACCACATGACCTTGGAACTTAGAAATTGACCGAAATTACCTTGAAACCAAAAAAAATGACTAAAATGATATCGTAACCTAAAAAGTGACTGAAATACCCTTAGGACCTAAAAAAATGACTTAAATATTTATAATCCACGGAATAATATAAAATTTACAAAAAAAAAAGTGAAAAAAAAATTACCTAGTACTTGATTTATTGAAAGTAAAGATAAAAGAAATATTTATAATCACTTCGCAATCCACACTCTAAATTCTAATTACTATCTGAAATATTTATAATCCACTTAATAATATAAAATTTACAAAAAAAAAAATTTACCAAGTACTTGATTTCTGGAAAGTAAAAATACCATACAAAAAAAAATATAAAGATAAATCACTCCACATTCCATACTCTAGATACTAATTACTATCTTAAATATTTATAATCCACTTAATAATATAAAATTTACAAAAAAAAAGTGAAACAAAAATTTACCCAATACTTGATTTCTTGAAAGTAAAGTACCATACATAAAAAATTATAAAATAAAGATAAATCATTCCATATTTCATAGTCCACAATCTAAATACTAATTACTATATTAAATATTTATAATCCGCTTAATAATATAAAATTTACAAAAGAAAAAAAAAAGTAAATAAAATTTCCCTAGTACTTGATTTCTAGAAAGTAAAGTACCATACAAAAAAAAAAGCATAAATATAAATCAATTCACATTCCACACTCTAAATACTAATTACTATGTTTAATATTTATAATCCACTTAATAATATAAAATTTACAAAAGAAAAAAAAAAGTGAAAAAGAAAAATTACCCAACATTTAATTTCTTAAAAGTAAAGTACCACACAAGAAAAAAAAAGATAAAAATAAATCACTCTACAGTCCACAATCTAAATACTAATTACTATTTTAAATATTTATAATCTACTTAATAATATAAAATTTACAAAAGAAAAAAAAATGACAAAAAAAAAATTTACCCAGTACTTGATTTATTAAAAATAAAGTCCTATACAAAAAAAAAAAAAAAGATAAATCACTTTACAGTCCATAATCTAAATACTAATTATTATCTTAAATATTTATACTCACTTAATAATATAAAATTTACAAAAGAAAAAAAAAACAAAAATAAAAATTGCCCCATATTTGATTTCTTGAGAGTAAAGTATCATACAAAAAGAAAAAAGATAAATAAAAGATAAATCATTCCAGAGTCCACACTCTAAATACTAATTACTATCTTAAATATTTATAATCCATTTAATAATATAAAATTTACAAAAGAAAAAAAGAGAAAAAAAAATTTTACCCAATACTCGATTTCTTGAAAATAAAGTACCATACAAACAAAAAAAGAAAGAGAAAAAAAAAATCACTACACAGTCCACATTCTAAATACTAATTATTGTCTCAAATATTTATAATTTACATAATAATATAAAATTTCCAAAAGAAAAAAAAATTTACTCAATACTTGATTTTTTGAAAATAAAGTACTATGCAAAAAGAAAAAGAAAAAGAAATGATAAAGATAAATCACTCCACATTCCACACTCAAAATACTAATTACTATCTTAAATATTTATAATCCACTTAATAATATAAAATTTACAAAAAAAATAAAAAAAGAAAAAGAAAATTTATCCAGTACTTGATTTCTTGAACGTAAAGTATCGTACCAACAAAAAAAAGGATAAATTACTCCACAGTCCACAAATTAAATATTAATTACTATCTTAAATATGGGTAATTCTACTGTATACTATTTTTTTTTAGGGGTACGGAGCATATTAGTTGGCAACCTACTATATCGGGTTACTAAAATATTACATTTGACGATTTCATCCTCACATTGTGCAGCGACAAAGGAACAATCACATGTGATGTTGGAACATGTAACGATTCTTTTGTCACATTTGATGCTTCCCTTATTTTTTTCTCATATTTAACAGTTTCATCCTCACATTGTGCAGTTCCAACATCACATGTGACCGTTCTTTTATTACATTTGAATAACATGTGATAGTTTTTTGTCACATTTGATGGTTCTCTTATTTGAAGGTTTCATCCTCACATTATGCAATTCCAATATCATATATGACAATTATTTTGTCACATTTGGTGGTTTTTTTTTTCCTCACATTTGACAGTTTCATCATTACATTGTGCAGTTCTAACATCACGTGTGATAGTTCTTTTGTCACATTTGTTCGTTCCCTTATTTTTTCTCACATTTAACGATTTCATCCTCACATTGTGCAATTCCAACATCACATATGACAATTCTTTTGCCACATTTGATGATTCCCTTATTTTTTTTTCTCACATTTGACAGCTTCATCCTTACATTGTGCAGTTCTAACATCACATATGATAGTTCTTTTGTCACATTTGATGGTTCCTTTATTTTTTCTTACATTTTAAGATTTCATCTTCACATTGTGCAGTCTCAACATCACACGTAACAGTTCTTTTATCACATTTGATGGTTCCTTTATTTTTTCTTACATTTGATGGTTTCATCTTCATATTGTATAGTTTCAACATCACATGTATAGTTCTTTTGTCACATTTGATGGTTTCTTTATTTTTTCTTACATTTGACGATTTCATTCTCAAATTGTGCAATTCCAACATCACATGTAACTGTTCTTTTGTCACATTTGTTGATTCCCTTATTTTTCCTCACATTTGACTGTTTCACCCTCATATTATACAGTTCTAATATTACATGTGATGGTTCTTTTCTCACATTTGACAGTTTCTTTATTTTTCTCACATTTGACAGTTTCATCCTCACATTTGATCACATTGTGTAGTTTCAACATCATATGTGACTATTTTTTTTTTTTGTCACATTTGGTGGTTCCTTTATTTTTTTTTTCTAAATTTGATGGTTCCATTGTTACATTTGGCAGTACCAACATCACATTTGATAGTACTTTTGTCATATTTAGTGGTTCCTTTATTTTTTTTCTCACATTTGACAGTTCCATCATCACATTGTGCAGTACAAACATCACATGTGAATGTACTTTTGTCACATTCAATGATTCCCTTATTTCTATTCTCACATTTAATGGTTATATTGTCACATTAGGCAGTACTAACAACACATTTAACTGAAATTAGGGGTGTCAATTCGGGTTAGCGTATCGAGTTCGTGTTGTGTCAAGATAGGGGTATTCGACTAAATGGCTCAACCCTAACCCGACCCATTTAATAATCGTGTCAGGATCCTTCAACCCTAACCCGACCTGTTAATAAGGCGGGTTGACCTGACCCAACCCATTTAACACGGTTAATAAACGAGTCGTGTTGGGTTGACACGAATGTAACACAACCCATTTCAACCTACATAATATTAAATATAACATCCATCTAGAAATAAATTTTTTTTACATCCCAAAAAGCAGTGCATATACTTCATGTCTTCAACCCACATTCAAAATAATATAGTTCAACAAAAATATAACATTCATCTAGAAATAAGTTCTTTACACTCCAAAAAAAGTGTAACACTTTAACCCAAATTCAAAATAACATAGTTTAACAAAAATAAAATAATATAGTTTAACAAAAATATAATATCTTTGGAACTCGCTAAATGCTAAATATCAATATTAAAAGAATTTGAGCAAACAGTATTCTAATCCTGACTATGACCACGATTATCATCCATAGATTCTTTGTTGATGTCCAAATTCATAACATCTTCCACAAGCTCATCTAATTTCATTTGTGCAAGTTTTATGTCTAAAAAATAAAAATAAATAAGTATTAGTAATGTTACAAAATATGATCATGCCTCAACAATTTTATAAGAACTAAATAATAATAATAATGTAAGAGTAATAATAACTAATGAAACAAATAAGAATCTATGGATGTTATGTTATGCGAGTTAAACAGGTTGTGTTAAGTGGGTCATTTCGGGTTTGACACAAATAAATTGGCGTGTCAAACGTGTCTATTGCGGGTTACACGGGTTGACCCGCTTATGACCTGTTTCTTATCGTGTCGCTTTCGGGTCGACCTGTTTATGACCCAAACCCATTAAGGCCCAACCCTAACCCGAAAAAACCTGTGTCGGGTTCGTGTCGTGTTCGCGAGTTGGGTCGAACATTGACACCCCTAACTGAAATGGCCCCGTAACCTAAAAAATGACCAAAGGACCCTTGAAATCTAAAATTGACCAAAATACCTCCTGAAACCTCTATTTGCAAGACCAAAATGATAATAAAAATGTTATACAACCACTCTATTTGCTTGATTTAAAACCCATTGATATTAAAATTAATAGATTTAAAAGCTTGATTTGAAATCAATAGATCTAAAAAGCTATTGATTTTTAAATTCCTTGTTGGGGTCTTTTTATTTAATAAAGGATTTGAAATTCCATTGTTTGGATACTTAAATTTGGATTTTGATTTAGATTTAGATTAAGATAAATAAAATAATTTTTCCAATTATTATTTTTCTTAAACTCTCTACATTTTAATTTTAGTTACAGTTATTCAATAAATACATGAAGTAATGAAAAAGCCATTGATAATTCAATTAACAAGATAATGACTAAAAATCTATCATCTTGGCCAACTTAAAATATTTTTTGCCTACTATTGACCACTAAAATGTTCTATATCAACGTAAAGAGAGTACCTAAATGCATAGGTTTTTTCACAACATTCAAAACTCAAACTAAATTTTTTTTCAAAATTCTTAACAGCTTTAAAGTTTTATATCAAGAGAGATGATAAAGTATCCAAAATATGTGTTTTTTACACAAAATCGAAACAAAGAGGCCATTGATACACCAATTGACAAGATAATGATTAAATATCATCCATTATAGCCAACTAAAAAAATGTCTTGCCTGCTCTTTCCAACTACAATATTTTAGAGAGAGTACCCAAAATATATGGGTTTTTTTTTTTTTTTTTTTGGTAAACAACATTCAAAATCTCAAACTAAAAAATTATTTCGAAGTGGATCTTTTCTTCTTTTTTCTTTGGCAAGGCTCAATTGCGTAACTTATTGATACCAAATGTTGACGTGTTGTTGTGCAATAGGAGAATTCATCACTTTTCTCCTTCCTCAGTCATAATTTCAACTGCATCGTCCATTTATTTTGCACCAACACCAATAGCTCTATCCCTCCCACACAAGATCTCAATGTCCTCCAATTGTAGCAAGACTGATGACTGCTTTTGTCAAAATGGCTTTCAAAAGAGAAAATATGAGCCATTGCTTTATGTTAGCATGGAAGTACTAGAGATTTTTTGTAAAATGTGTAATAGGCAGTAATCAATAGCCATGCAGTGTTTACCAAATGCCAACCCTTACCAAGCTCATCTGGCCCTCATATATACTTCCTTTAACCTATACAAACTCGTATAGACATTTTCAGGTAGTACTTCAACCAAACTGAAATTTTCCTTTGACAAACAAAACAAATTGATTAGTAAAAGTTTCAACAAGACCAAACATACCGCATCAGACATGTCACAGTGAAGCTTAGTGACAGAGTCTCCATGGCCAAGCTCCTGAGCAACTCCATATGCAATATAAGTCTTGGGACCCATATTTGATTTTTTGGGCAACTAGAGAGCAATGTTTAAAATACCCTTGTGAGGATATATATATTCCTTAAATGACAAGCAACAGATAAACTCATCACCATGATGTGGCAAGTATTCAAATAAAGTAGATGTAGGCCAATCTTTTAGCTTCAGTATCAAGGGCCATAAACGACAATTAAACCGACCTTTTGTATACCTAGTTAAAAATAGGCGGATGTTGATATTTGTCTGCGATTCATCACAATAATTAGTACCACAAAGCAAAATTATCAAGGACTACTTGCATATCATTTTATTATGCCTGAGTAGACAGGTGGAAAGTAAAAACACATTAAACAAGAAGGGAAAAGTAAAAGGAAAAACAATGACAATAACTCCAAAAAAGAGAACTGGTCTTAACAATCACTAGCGTGAATGAAGAACTACTAGAAAGTGGTAGTCCAATTTTTAATGGGGCTTTTTATTATGTATTAATTTAAGACTGAAAGGCAAGGGATAAGAAGGCAGTCATCTCCCCTTGAAATCAATTGGAAGGAGTACATGTAGCTGCTAATTCTCAAGTGAGGAGTATTTAAAGTACTTATTTTTTGTAAATGACCCAGAACACTAATGAACAAGTTGCAAGATAGTATCTTCCTTTTTCCCTTACTTGGATTGAGTAAGATAATCATACTAAAACTCTATTCCTATTTCTTCCAAATTGAAAAACTCTTATCAGTGGTCATCAAAGGTTGCGAATTGAATTATTGTGTTCTGAACTAAAAGGAACCTTCTTGAGAATAAAATAAATTGAAAATTCCTAGAAAGAAAACCTTTTTTTTCAAGAATTTTCAAATAGTCTCACTAAAAACTGATAAAACATGATAGATCAAACACAAACTTCAAGCTTTAGAAATATTTTCTAAACTTGAATCTAATCATATTTTTCATCCAATTTTATAATTTTTTGAAAAAAAATTAATTTGAAATATAAATCACTTTCATTATCTTTAAAAGTCAAAAACAAAAAATAGTAAGACCTAGATGAAATATTCTTGACTTGGAAACCAAAAACATCCTAAAGATTAGACAAGAACTAGTTTAAAATGAAAACAAAAGATAGGGTTCACTATCTCTTTCAAGGTCTATATTACTTGAATAAAATTTAAAAATGCTACACCACACAATGACCACAGAGTTTTTATTTTTAAACAAAACAGAAACCGAGCATGCTAATTGCAAGTATACATGTTTAGTCAGTCTCTCAAACACCTAGCATGCATGCCCACTAAAACATTGCAACTTAAATAACACAAAGTTATAAACTTTAAGATTTTATTTTCAATAGTTTACAAACCCATCAAGGGTTTGCAAAAATAAGAAAGAAGAACAAATAAAGTGATACTGACCTCTTTATGCACCCAAACCAAATCAGAAAAAACTATTTATGCTCATCAGGAATTGCCTTAACCAAATCTATGCATAGAAATTAACATTATAAAATAACAATGGAAATTACTTATGAAACCACAAATGATATTTGATATTTACAAATCATAGTAATAAAAGTAACATGTTATAGGGTGCCTCAACAAAGTAAAAGTGAATTCAAAGTGAGTGAAAGGCAAAGAGGGAAAAAAAAGACATGTGAACAAAGAGAGATCCTTTTGTGTGAAAGGTTCAAAGGATTTCTCCAAGAACCAAGAAGAAGAAGATGAAGAATTAACAATAAGAGGAATATAAACCATATTGTGCCACTTAGCAAACAACAGATTAGGGAAGAGTAAAAATCAAACTTGAAAATTAAATTAAAATGATTAAGTAAAAGAAAAAGTATCTAACCATTCTTCAAGACACGACGAAGGTCATTTAGGTGTAGGACCTTTCTAGGGTTTTTTAGTGACTTCAATTAATAAATAGGAAAAGGATTAAAAATTAAAATCATGATTTGAATACCAAACACAGAACTCAAGGAGGCAGAGCCATGAAGGTTTGAGAGAGGTGGCTAGAGGGAAGAACCCGTTAATTAGAGATCTCTCTCAAGCGCTTGACAAAAGAACTTGTATGTTTTGTTTTATTGGGTTTTATAGAAAACCTAGATGATTGGTAGCAGGTATCTTATTAAAATTAAATAAACGGACTAGATTAAAACAAGTGAATTTTATACCTAAGATTTAAGTGGGTACCGTACCCCTCAAAAAATATGGGGTACCGTAGAATGACCCATACATTAGTGAAGCAACATTATCTATCAAGTGAGGATAATAATGTATGTAATGGTGCATATATTATAATGTATTCACTCATCATAACCATGCACGTGACAATGAACAATAATGAGATATTTTTTGCAAGTTAACAACAATTATATTAAAGAACAAGTTTGGATGGAGGATTTTTTGCAAGTTAATAACAATTATATTTAGAACATGTTTGGATGGAGGCAAATAGGGGAGAAGGAGACAAAGCATTGGTTGCTCCACATGCAAGTAAAGGTGGTCACAGGACAACCTGATATGCAAAAAAAATGTACATATACACTTGCAAAAAAAATTATATACTAAACTAACCTAATGTGACTACTGACCACCCTAATAAAAATGTTGACCATCTTGATTTGAGAATTACAAAAATTTAGGTTCAATAACAAAAAGAGTAATGCTACAGTCATAATATTTTCACAATAATTTCATAACAATTCTTATGTGGTAAGTTGTTACTGATTTTAATTTGGGTCCAATATTAACATTATTTTTCTACCCACCAATAACAGTTTTTTTGCATAAGATTTGTAAGGATTAGAGGCCCAAATACGTGTATTGGGCCTTGGGCCAATCCGAGGAGGTTCAATTGTCCGAGGATGGGTCAATAGTATAGAAAATGCAAGGTGATAAGCTTCACAACTAGATTACAACTATGTACACTGAGAAAGGTGGTCCGAGGAGGAATAGATTCTCGGCTAAGCAAGGTAAAGGTCAAGATATGTATTTTGCTATCTAGGATGATGCACCAAAAGGTTCCGCTAGTAAGGGTATACCCTGCGGACGTACAGGATAGGTGAGAGCTGAAAAATATCTAAAGGAAAACTATTACCATCGCATTGAATGCTCTGCAGCTAACTCTCTGGCCGCATTAATGAATAAGTGATGTTTGAACAGTAACTTTCAGCCTTACAACTACCATCTGAAGATTTTTTAGGAGGGTTGATGTGATAGGGGTGAAAGAAGATGATCTGGATTGCACGTGGAGGGTGGTGATGCAAGTAGGAGGTAGTATAAAATATGGGGAGGACCTTGAGAGAAGGGGATCAAAAAAAAAAAAAAAAAGGGAGAGAACAAGAGTAGCAATCTGGAACTAAATTTATAATCAATTTGTAAGTCAATATATAAGAACTAGCCTCCTCGGATTGTGCCGAGGGCGATTTTCTTTGAATAAATCCACTATACTTGCTCTTTAATTTATTAAAGTTTAGTTTTCTTACCCATCATCTATAAATTCATTGTTTCGGGTTTTTTGGGCCTAAGTCCATCCTTCTTGTGGGCTAGGAATTCAAATTGCGTCATTACAAGATTTATTGTAAAAATGTTATTAACCTAGTATTACTCCAAATTAATTTTGAGCCCCCAAACATAATACTTAATCCCATAAAAAAACAAAAAAATGGCTTAAATAACAACAATAAATATTAGCCCAAATAACAACAAAATAAACCAAACAAAAACAAGAGAAGACCAAGTAACAACAAGTGAACAAATTATTCAACAAAAAGCTTATTAAAAAAAATATTAAAATTCTTAATAATTCAAAATTGTAACTCGTTCAACCCATTCAATAAAAATAATCTCTAATTTCATTTTCCCTTAAAAAGGGTACCAAGAAAAATAATGCGGTTGTGAGTTATCATTGGCAGGAACAACATTTATGTTATTTTTAGTTTTGCAATTGCAACAATTTTACTCTCTTTAGCGATTTTACTCATAGTTATAGCAAATATTCTCTCTCTCTCTCTCTCTCTCTCTAAACATGCAATTAACCTCTCAAAGATCAATGTTTTAATTGTTGTGAAAATAAAATTTGTACATTACATTCTGATTATCACTTTCACTTAATTGAATGCCTGTGTCGACTCTATAGTAGAAGCAAATGAGATGGTCGCCTAAGGCCCCAAGTAGAAAAAGTCCCCAAAATTTTAACTAAAAGAGTTATTTCTTTTAATGTAATAGTATTAATTAAGCCTAAATATTAGCTAATAAATAAAATAATATTTTTTATCAAGTGAAAAACAAGAAGAAGAAAAGAGAGTGAGAAAGAGAGAAAGTGAGGGAGAGAGAAATGCTATGTCCACAACATTTTTCATAATACTTTCACAGTAAATCCTAAGTAACAAGTTGTTACAGGCTATATTATTGATGACCAAAAATTAATTTCAGTGGTGGCTTTAAATTAGAACTAATAAGAACTTAACACCTAGGATTTGTTGTAAAAATATTGTAAATGTAGCACTTCTTAAAAAAAAAAAATACACAAAAAAATTCACAACATTTTCACAAGTTGAATTGACAAATTTTTTTTACCAGTTCTAATCTAAGTCTACTGTTAACATCACTTTTTTTTCTTACCATTATCAATTTGCCACATTAATAAATGTGAAAAGTTTTATCAAATTTTTTGTCTATAAACTTTCTTTTAAAAAAATTACTTTTAAAAAAAGTTACGTGGTTTATATGAATTAGTACATAATAATTTTGCATATAAAATAAGATAATAGAGTTTAAGTAATATTTAATTTTTTAAAAAGTTACATTTAAGTATATAAAATGCCTCAATTTCAGTTTTCACTTTAGGCTTCCAAATGCATCAAGCCACCCTTGTTAAATGCATATAAGTATTATCAATTCTATATCATAAGAGGGCAAATTACAACATATCCATTTATGATTTGGCCAAAATTTAAATTGCTTATCTGTGGTTTGAAATTTTATACTTTATTCATCTGAGGTTAGCTTTGTTAAAGTTTTGTAACCCACCTACGGCTTTTTCGTTAGAAAACAACTTTTAATATCAAAATATAACATAAACAGATCAAAAAGCTAGGGTTTGAAAATACCTTCACTTGGCTGCACTGTAGAGTGGTTTAATTACAATCAAGCTCTCCCATTTTTTTTTTTTTTTTTTGGCTGAGACGCTTTCCCATTCTCTTGATCCCAATCAAAGAAGCACTTCCAGTTTTTTCTAAACTCTGCAAGCTAGGTAAATTCAACTTTATAGAGGCACCATAATCAGATGGCATTACCTCATTGGTAACTTAAAATATAAACAACATTGAAATATCTCAAGGTAAATGTGTCTGTGTCAGCGTCCAAAAAGGGCATCACTTTTCATTTTTGTTTCTCTTTTATTATGGTCAACAACCCAAAACCACTTTTAGAATGCCTCTGAGAATGAAAACTAACTTCAGAATTAGAATCTGAACTTTACACAGGACTGAGATGACACATTATTTAGCTTGCCAATCTTTCTATTCAGAATACAAAAATTTCTTTATCTTTTTGGTAACCAGAATACAAAAATTTCAAACCTTAGCTTTTAGATCTGTTTTATATTATATTTCGATGTTAAAAGTTAATTTTAACGGAAAAGCTATAGGTGGGTCGCATAATTTTAATAGAGCTAACTTTGTGTGAGTAAAGTGCAAAATTTTAAATCATAAGTAGACAATTTAAATTTCGACCAAATCACATATGGATAAGTTATAATTTGCTCTAAAATCTATGTAAGTTGAATATCACTTTTTTTAACCCACATGAATTCATATAAAGGTTATGGATGGTGTTCTTTGCCTACTTTTAACGCACACCAACCCTGGCATGAACTGTTGATTAATAATTATGCATAGAGATATCTCTTAAGTCCGTCTTAACACATTAATTAATTGGTCAAAAAAGTAGGTAACTGTTGGTCCATCGGTTGCACCATAACCATCATTATCATCCACTTTAACTACTGCTTGTATTGAACTTCAAGTCTTGAATTACAAGTTTTCTTTTTAAAGCTTCCCATATCAACAAGCAAAACCAAATTTATTAGTCCCTCTGTATCCCCACTTGCACTTTCAATCAACTATCCTACACATCTTTTCCTGGGTCGCCAAGCAAAACTCTGATCTCTCTCTCTCTCCATTTCACTTAACAATAAAGATGAAGACTGAGGTTCTCGTACCACCTTAAATTGCACATTTCACCTAACTCTTTGGACTCGTTTCCCACTCTACATTTCCACCTCTTCAATATATATATATAGAGCTCCTTTTTTCTCATCCCACCAGCCTAACAGAATTCTTTCTTATTTTTCCTTTTGAGTTACTACAATTCAGCCCTACTTTGTTAACAATGAAGCAAGTTCGATTCCCATTTCTTCTTTTCTTGATCTTCTTCCTCCATTGCACCAAAACTTCTGCTCAGTCTCCACCACCATCAGGCCCTACAAACATCACAGGAGTCCTTGAGAAAGCTGGCCAGTACACCACTTTCATTAAGCTACTAAAAAGCACACAAGAGGCTGACCAAATCAACTCACAAGCTAACAACTCCAACCAAGGCCTTACCATATTTGCACCAACAGACAGTGCTTTCTCAAGCCTCAAATCAGGCACACTAAACTCTCTCACTGATCAGCAAAAAGTCCAGCTAGTGCAATTCCATATCCTCCCTTCTCTCTATTCTATATCACAGTTCCAAACTGTGAGCAACCCTTTGCGTACACAAGCTGGTGATAGTTCCAATGGCCAGTTCCCACTAAATGTAACCACATCAGGAAACCAAGTGAACATAACAACTGGGGTTGTCGATTCAACAGTGGCTAATACTGTATATTCAGATAGCCAGCTTGCTGTTTATCAGGTGGACAAAGTGCTCCTTCCATTGCAGCTTTTTAAAAAAGCTGTATCACCAGCTCCAGCGCCAGCTGAGAAGCCTAAAAAGAGAGTTTCGGGTTCAGATGCTCCTACAAAGTCTACTGGTGATGCCTCTGTTGATAGTTCTGATGCAACGCGTTCAAACAACCCAGCAATCAAAGTGATATCCTTTGGAGTTGCAGTTAGTGCCGCATTTTATTCTTTGTTGTTATAATTTTTTTGTGTTTGTTTATCATGATGAGATCTTTTTCGAGCTGCTATAAGTTTTACTAAACTAAGTTACTATTTTTTTTTCTTTTTTTTTTGAATAATCTCTATGTCACCGTTACCTATTTTTGTTGGTTCAATGTAAGATGAAGGTCCCCTGAGGTGGTGATCATATAGGAGGAAATTTTAGAGGCAATTACAATGATCTAAATGTTTGAGATGTCTTCCATTTATAGATGTTTGCATCATGTCATGAATACTCATAACCTTAGGAATGGTTTTGTCTCTCCCAAGGGCTACAAGCCCTACAACCCTGAACCAAACAATGCAATTGTGAAACAAATCATCTTTTTGAGGGTATGAATAAAGTACGTGTGTTAAGATCAGAGAGCAAATGAAAAAAATCTAATAATTATATGTATTGCGTATATCAGATTACAAATGCTCTGCAATTGCACCATGCTATAAGTGTGATCCGCATCATTTCCTTACATTTTCTACAATCTATTTTAATTTGCCATAGCTATTTAACCAAACTGGTTAGTTGGACCCATGAACCGGTGACATGATTCTTTGATCCATTTGAGTCTTTGATTAGATCATTTAAACACATGATCAAGTCAAATCCAGCTAAACTTTGTAGATTCTTTGTAATCTGTTCAAACAGATTCTTTAAAATTGCCTAAGTTTTTGTTTTTTTTTGTTTTTTTTTTTTTGTTTTGTTTTGGTGTACAACTTATTTAATATGTATCTAATTTTCATTTAATAATTGTATTTGTTTATTATAGATTTTCTTAATATGTTAAATTAAATTCTCTTAAATGACTTATCCTTTAATTATTTATATCATTTAGTAATTAATATTGCTTTATAGGGTAAATTATATCTGATCTCTAGCTATCTTTTATATGATATTTCAATTTAGTCTCTAACTTTTTAATTATGTCAATTTGATTCTTAACTTTTTAGTAACGTGTCAATTAAGCCCATGACGTTATCTCTTGAATAAAAATTACTAACGTGACAAATGGTCAAAATAAAAAATTAGTTTATTACCACATTAATGGAAGTTAATTTTTTATTTTGACTGTTAACCATGTCAGCAATTTTCATTCAAGAAATAACTGTAGATATTAAATTAATATGACATTAAAATGTTAAATACCAAATTGAAATATAGTATAAAAGATAATGACCAACTACGTAATTTACCATACTTTAAAGTATGTCATTACATGCTTGTAATTTTTATTGTGAATATTATATATATTTGTATTTTTCAACATTCATTTATCAATTTTTGAACTTTTTAATTTAAATTTTAATTGAACCTGTTGTTCAACCAATAGCCTAACGGTTGAATTAGTGACCAAAAAAATCCAAAACTTATACCAACTCAAGCTCCAGTCTAGTGAAAGAGAGCCAAAGGGTGGTTCTTTTTTCTCACTGGCGCCTGTACTTTGTAACGGCCTTTATAGAGTTTTGAAATAGATGTAGAAGGCCTTTTAGGCCTGGTGATTCTGTGGTTTCCCTTATGGGCTCACAGAAGTGTGTCTGGCCTTTCAAGATGAAAATTTCTTTTGTTCATTGTCGGCCCGGTGAGTCTATAGACTATAGGAGTATATATTTGTTTAAAATCCCCTCTTCATGTAAACTGAATTTTATACATGGAACAAATTTTCTCAATTGATTTGAGTTTTGACAGCCAAAAGATTAAATAATGCAACTAAGAGTTTTGTAATTCACTAACATCTTCTAGTATTTTTAACGAAGATAACCAAGATTAAAATCCATCACTTCTAGTGTATCCAAAATATAAGATATAAATAATTCTATACCCCAGTTTTTATTGGTCATAGCAAAATTGATTGATCTATTATATAGTTACGAGGATGAGGCAAAGTTTCAATGACTTACTTAGTGTTATAAATGAGAGAACACAAATGGGATGTAATAATAATAATAATTTTTTAAAAGGTTACAAAGTTCTTACTTGAAATTTTTTTTTTTTTGTTTGATAGATCGATAGTTGGAGGAATGAACATTTGAACTTTGAATGTCTCATTTAGAAGAGAAATTTTGTATGAGCTAGGCGTATAAGACATGTGTGAGACTGACATGTAAACCCCATAGATCTTATATGTCTGACGTATAAGATACTTTCTCAATTTAAAAATACCAGGAAATGTTAATCAGTTGAACTACAACACTCTTGTTCTAACTTGACAATTTATTTTCTCAACTCATCATAAGTCTCACATCAACTTTGGGGTAATTAGTTTCTCAAAAAAAAAAAAAACTTTGGGGTAATTAAATTTTGAACTACTTGATCCCTTAATCCATCACGTTACGGCCCTTGTATGAACAAACTTTCAAATAAAATGGAGCCAGTCCTCTTGCCCTTGGAGGTGAACCCGCTTAGTTCGCTGAAAAGGCTGGAGCCCAAATTGCTAGGAAACTGGATAAAAACTTTTGTACCAGCCTTAGTAGGCCTTGTTGGTGCTTACAAAGCGTGGTTGGTTTTGTTGGGTTAGGCCTTAAACAAGGTTTAGGACATCATTTGTGGCATATTCACAAGAGACTACTGACAATGGTTAACGATTCAATGGGCTGAAAAGGGCCACTGAATGGAGAGAGCTCTTTGCTTGATCAATGTGTTGAACATAAGAAACAGAGGCCATTATGTGCATGTTGAAAAAAAGTACATTTCTAGTTTCTACATCTCAATCCAAGTAGCACTTTCACTTTGAGTGCACTGAAAACAAGAGGGAGTGATAGAATTGAAATATATGTCCAAGCAATTAGATACTTTTGCAAACAAGTATACCATTCACTTTTATTATTGCAAGTTTGTAACCATTCTTTCAACAGTTCAAATACGGCTTACTTCGTATCACTTTGGACACTAATTGAGGCAATCATTGATCCATTGGTTCCACAATAACATCATCTTAATCAGCACAAAAACATCTCACCCATTACCACCTTAAATTGCATCCTTCCACCTAACTAACTAAGCTTCCCCATCTCACCCTTTACAGTATATATATGGGATACACTCCCCAAGTCCCAACTCACCACCTTGTAATATAACTCCTTTTCTCACTTCACCTTGTAACAAGTTAGGCCACACACACACACTACAACTAATACCAAAATTCATGATGAAGCAGGTTCTCTTTCCTTCTCTTCTTTTCTTGATCTTCTTGTTCCATTGCACCACAGCAGCGTCTCCAGCAGCAGCTCCAGCGGCGCCCCCAGCAGTGCCCCCAGCAGCATCTCCAGCAGTGTCTCCAGCAGCAGCAGCACCGGCAGCAGCACCACCACCACCACCCTCAGGCCCCACTGACATCATCGCAATCCTCAAGAAGGCCGGCCATTTCACCACTCTTGTTCGGCTACTAAAAAACACTGAGCTGGCAGAACAAATCAATGCACAGGTTAAAAAATCGAGCCCTGGCCTCACTCTCTTTGCACCTACAGACAATGCCTTCTCTGACCTCAAATTAGGCACACTAAACGCACTCAATGATAAGCAACAACTCCAGCTGGTGCAATTCCATATCCTCCCTGCTTTCTATTCTACATTGCAGTTCCAAACTGCTACAAACCCTGTGCATACACTGGCTGGCGATAGCAACAGAGGAAAGTTCCCACTAAATGTAACCTCCTCTGAAAGCCAAGTGAACATAACAACTGGGGTTGACAGTGCAACAGTGGAGAATACACTATATACTTCTGATGGCCATCTTGTTGTTTATCAAGTGGACCATGTGCTTCTTCCAATGGATCTTTTTGGGTCAGCTTCAGTATTGACACCACCTAAGCCTGAGAAAAGCGATACTGATACTCCTGCTCCTACTGCAGAAACTTCTGGTGCAACAAGTCCAACCCGTCAAGCAGTGGCACCAATTGTGTTTGGAGTTGGATTTGGTGCCATTTTTTCCTTGTGGCTATGATACTTTGTGTTACCAATTGCCTCTGGAGTTGCATTTGGTGCCATTTTTCCTTGTGGCTATGATATTTTGTGTTGGTTAATGTTGATGAGATCTTGTGTGCTACCACTGTTGTAATTTTTTAAAAAATAAATCAATTTTCTTCTGGAAATAATCTCCCAAAGAATATTATTTGCCATTTTATGATATAGGGAGTGAAAGAGTAAAGCCTCCTCCTTCACCACACAACAACCCCCCCCCCCCCCCCCCCCCCCCCCCGGTATAGAAACTTATTTTACTTGGTCCTTAATGGCAGGGCCACTGTGGATAATAAGAAATTTTTGTATATTATTGTAAGAGAAATTAATCAACCGAGAGTCTAATGACGATTACATGAACTTCCAACTTTTGAGCAAATAATTGTTTGCTTTGTGAACTAAACGGTAAAATAAATTCAACTGTGTCAACCAGAATCCATGGCGGGTTTGATTCCAAAAGAATCATTATAGAAAGACACATGCAACCTATACACTGAATCAGGGGCTCACCAATTTTCTTGAATAAACTAATACAAATTTCTGACTAAAATATTCCTCAAAACAAAACTGCAAAACTTTCTCGAGGGATACACTTTTCAGGTAACAAGCCTCTCTGGTTGCCTAAATATTTACCGCCATGTACTAGTCAATAATTAGTCACACTGGTGTTTTGGGCTCCTCAATAAAACAACCACACCTTTTCTCTCTCTGTGAACTTGAGGGGAAGAGGAGTCCATTCTTCACTGAAATCAAAAGTGGAATTCATACCCACCCGGAAATCCTCCACCAAATCCACCACCACCAGGGAAGCCTCCCTCAAAAGTAAATGTAAACGGCTGTCCCCCGCCAAAGTTGAAACCACCCCCACCCTGTCCCCCCATGTCTTCAACGTCTTCTCCTCTATCATATCTCGTTCGTTTTTCTTCATTGCTGAGAACCTATTAAAAAACAACCACAAATGTCAGAACTAGCAACATTTCATCCAATTCTTGAATTCCTTTCTATCAAAATTTCTCGTTTCGCTATAATTCTGATGAGAATCTCAACAGTTAACAAAATAAAAAAAAATATTAAACCATATTCAGAAGCAAGGAAAATTAAACTATAAAATTACTGAGTCAGACCTCGTATGCAGCAGCAATTTCTCGAAACTTGGCTTCTGCCTCTTCTCTATTTTCAACATTCTTATCAGGGTGCCACTGTAGAGCAAGTCTTTTGTAGGCACGCTTAATCTCAGATACAGATGCAGTCTTTGAAACTTCTAAAATCTTGTACCAGTCCTTGCGTTTGCTCATCTTTAGAGCTTTCTCAGCCCTCATGAGTGATTCCCGAATTTCCATATCCTGCATAATTGGCAAATTATTACTACTACAAATTCACATATCTAGGGTATAGGGAAATTATCAAGGCTATAAAACTAGAAAAACCAGATAACTTGAAAAGCCAACAATTGCACCAAAAGACTAGGAATACTAAATTATTATCAACTGATTTGACTCTTTTTTTTTGGATGAATATTAACTGATTTGACTAATCAACTACAAATGTAAGATTGAAATATTTCAATATAAAAACCACAATAAATCAATGTAAAAAGGGATTTAAAGAGAAAAATAAGAAAAGTGAACATGACAATGTGTACTCCATGTGAAGCCTGAGTTGCAAAGAGCAACTGAAGCATATTTGATTCCCCACCAAGTTTCCAGCATATGTCCTCTCTTAGATTTTAACATGCAAGTAGAGTGACCAGAAAAGAATAGGAAGCAAGGGGAGTCATTAGCCGTTCATCTAAATGTTACAATTGTAACTTTTGAATTTAATCTTAATGCTTTCCTACAATCTCATAAAACCCTACAAAGCTCTGAAGTATTTAACTAGGTCACCGAAGCAAAATTTACAGGCTTTAACTCAACAGACAGGTCTTGACTTAAACTAAAAAAATTTAACCTGAGGAAGAATTTACCAGCTAGACATAAGTGAAAATGATTTCATCCTATTATTCTATATTTGGTGAACAGATCCAGCATAACAAGCAAAGTACACAGACACACAATCCATATACCACCTATGGTACACTGAAGATTAATTTGCCTTCAACTAGTATTATAATTGATACCCTTGACCAGGACCAGAAAATTGGCCTGAAATCTGTAGTAATTTATGATCTTCACTAAGGTAAAGATCATTTAAAATTTAAATTCATAAATGGTGTTTTTTTTTTTCAAAAATTACCGATTATAGCAATATATTAGCAGCTACAACAAAGTTGCAGTAGTAGATTGTACAATTAGAACACTTCTCAAAGGAATTCAATATTATGACTAACCTGAGGTGACTGTTGAGCTGCTGTTTTCAAATCTTCCACAGCTCCCTCCCAATCCTCAGTTAAAAGTTTAGCTTCCCCCCTCTGAAAAACAAAACATCCATTTAACACGCTTGAGTCAACAATATAGGATATAAGGGAGAACATATTGGTCTCATCCTGCCTCACAATAAAGCTAAAATTATTCATTAATGCACAAACAATTCCGTGAATAGCAGCATAAAAATGCCAGAAAACCTGAACTAAAGCGTCCAGAAGCTCCCCATCGATGTTGAGTGCTTCATTGCAACTGGTTATAGCATCCTTTCCCCTACCAAGCTTGACCAAGACCTTACACAAGCCAAGATGAAGATGTACATTATGTGCAAGGTGATTAGGATCCAATGCAAGGGCTCCTTTGAAATCCTCAACTGCAACCCTTAGCTTACCCTTGTTTACATTATCTTCTGCCTGTAAGACACAAGTAAAAGAATAACATTACCGCCACAGATGGTCAACATGGTAATGACCTTCAAGAAGGTTGACAAGTGAATAACAGTCCATGCCAATTTCCAAAACAATTAAGCCCCCACCCCAAGAGAGAAATGAACGAAAGGGAAAAAGAGTAGTCCAAAAAATTTATTGGGCTTACACTTTTGCTTTTTTTGAGTAGATTTTTCAATCCAAAATATGCCTTTTTAAGTTCACTGTGCTCTGGATCTAGGCGGAGGCCTTTCTGATAATGCCTGAAAATATACATGTACATGTATATAAATACTTGATTGAGCCAAATCATAATGACATTACAATTCTGTCATACAAACCTTAAGGCAACATCATGATCTGCTAGATAATAGTAGGCACGGCCACGTAACAATAAAGCATTTAAATTGTTCTCATCCTCCTTGAGAATAAGACCAGTCTCCGATATGGCACTGGAATAGTCTTTCTCTGCTAATAACAACTTCACTCTGAGGAGTTTGGCCTGCAACACTCAATACATATGGGTTAATGGGCAACACAAAAACTTAATTCATAAAAGACTTAATCCCATCTCCATGGGGTCAGCTTGCAGGCTGCTCGACTGTAATCATAAAATAAAAGGAAACGATATGAACGGCAACAGTGTTGTTAAAAGCATGCTTTAAGTGCGCTTAAACTCAAAGCTTGAAGCCCCAAGGCTCTAGCGCATTTTGCCTCAAAAGCTAGGCTCATTCAAAGAAGTGCACTTTTTTTCACTCTTTCAAAAAGCTCAAAGCGCGCTTTTTTATATTTTTCAAAAAAAAAAAAATCAAAAATGAAATAAAACTTTAGAATCTTGACATTATTGATATAAACCATTGATTTGACATGCTTTTAGTGTAACTTACTTATCAAAAATAGATATTTTGAGTGTAATGTGTCCTAAAAGGCTAAAACCCAACCCACAACCTCCCAGTTCTTCCCTATTTTTATTTTTATTTTTTCTTGATTTTTCTCCTTGAAACAGTAACCCACCCAGCTTCTTCTTCTTATTCTATTTTTTCCCTTTTGGATATCTGCTTGGTACCAATTACCATGTTGCTATGTCCTCACATTCTTTAGCTCATTCATGGAAAAAAGAAAAAGAAAAGTAAGATATAACATATTTGTGGTAATTGTTTAGTTATTTTAGTGGTTGATGTTGAACATAGCAGACTAATTCCTATAGAGTTAAAAGTGATTAAATTATTAACTAATATTACTAATTAGTCATAGGGCATTATGGATATCGGAGATTTAAGAAAGGATATTACATGGAAGTACTCATATCTAACTTATCCAAAAAATTAAAATGACTTGATTTGCAATTTTTGTGTTAAAATTGCAAAAATAGGGCTTATCTAAATGTTATATGAATTATATAAAATTTTTTATTTCAATTTCTATGATAATTTGATCATTTGATTGTTGCATTTCTCATTAATAATTATTTTTAAATTTATTAAATTTTTTTTTTTAAATGTGCGCTTCACTCCAATCAGGTGCGCGCTTGTGCTTCACTCCAAAGCGCGCTTCACTCCAATCAGGCGCGCGCATGCGCTTTGCGCTTTGTACCTAGGCCCCAAGAGGTCTTTGTGTTGAAGTGCACCCCTCGCTTTTACCAACACTGAGCGGCAATCATTAGAATACATAAAATCTAGGAGATGTTGTACCTTTGAGCATGCTGGAGAAAAAACAAGGACAACTTTATCAACATATTCCAAGGATTTTGTAAAATCTCCTGAATCAAAGAGAGTCAAAGCAGTATCCAGGGCACTCTGAGCCTGAAACAATTGAGATAGCTCCTTTTCTGCTGCTGAATTTCCAGGTTTCAACTCCAGGAACTTGTTGTAGCTCTTCTCAGATTCCTCATATCTACATCAGCCAAAAAGCGCCTGAATCATATAATATTCCAATCAGAAATTGGAAGGGGGGAGAGAGAGACTACGAGCAGAGATCCTGTAATCCTTTATGACATCTCTTATATTAAGAGATGTCTTACTAATGTGTGTTTTTCTTTCTTTTGGACAAATATCAATCTATACTTATTATAGTACTGTCGACTTAGATTTATGTTACAATCAACCTAGTACAATCATTCTCACAGCAACCACACCCGAATGTTGGTAAGAGAAATGCAAAAGAAATGTGTAGAGCTAAATGGTTTATTATTTTACAATTAATCCACTACTTAATAAAACCCCAGATCTCCAGATCTTCACCAATCACACCTACTGTATTTCCAACTAAGCATTAACATTAATCATAATCACTCTAACAGCCTGAGAAAGATTGGCAAATTCCATAACAGAAATCAGGGAAATTTTCTGCTTTTGGATGACACTAGAAAAGAAAACACTTTCAAATAGAAAAGTTAACAAAAGCTTTAACATTGAAAGAACCTGCATAGCTGACGAAGAATAGATGCACGACGAAAATATGCTTCTGAAAACATTGGATCTGTCTCAATAGCAGTATTAAGATCATCAAGTGCATCACTATAACGTTTCACCTTTACGCTTTGTGAAACCCTCTCAAGCAACTCAGCAGCATTACCAGCTTCACTATCTGCACAACCAGATTACATGCATAAGATATCATTCACTCAAGATAGTTAAACTAAAGACAAAACTTCCAAGTACGAATAGGAAGCTTTAATTTCGAGTGTCAATATAAACATACAACTCTTTCTGCCACCATTTACACCCTCTAAGTTTCAGATCGCTTCTAAATTGGTCTTCAACTATGGAAACCTCCAATTTACACCATTATTATTACAATAACATCAATGTGCCCCTTTTGTCAACACCCGTTAGAATCCGTTAGCCCACGTAAAAACAATGTCCTTTTTAGGCAAACTAGCTGCAAAAATGTGACAGACTATATGGAAGGGGCACATTGACGTCGCTATAATAGTCGAGGATGTAAATTGCAAGTTCTAAAAGTGAAAGGAACAAATTTAGAAGCGACCCTAAACTTAGAGGGTATATTTATAGTGCATTTTAGCCTCTCTCATTTTTTTTTTCCCATCCTAATCTCATTTTCTATCATCTGCCAAACAAAGCCTAAAACCTACATTGGCGTAAGTACCAGTAATACAATGCAAACCTTAAAAGTTGATCCAATTGTTCAGCTTATAAATTAACTAAATCGGTAATTACAAGAACTCTAATTTTTCAACAAAACAAATCGAACAAACAAGAGCTCCAACCTATGATTCTACGAAAACCTAACCTAAGCAACGAGAAAATTAAGAAGCAAATAGAAATCGTAAAAAAAGGGAACTAGATCGAAACTTCAACAACATAGTACAAAAAACAAAAGACAGATCGAAGAGTTAAAAAGAGATACGAAGTACAAACCTAACGCCGAGACTAGCGGCTGAAGAAGAAGGAGCTGGCAAGCGAAAACGAAATTGAGTATGAACACTGTGTACACCAATCCTCGCCACTCTACGGCTTCCATGGCTCTCGTAAATCTCACAACTACATTCATTTCAAAAAGTTCTCCAATGTTTTTATGTTTTATTAAAATCTGTTTTTCACTTTTATAAACACAAAAATGTGTTTGTGTTTTTTCTGTTTTTGTTTTTGTTTTGTACTTCTATTTCAATACTGTGACTGTTGATTTTGGTTTGGAGATTGTGAAACGCAGAGAGAAGCGTGTAAAGATTTACATGTTCTTCCACGTTGTTGTGACCAATAGTTGCTGTACATGTGGAATTTGCTTCGTGGCTTTGACGAGTGTGTGATGGCCACGTGTCAAGACTTAATTTAATAGAGAGCTGACACGTCATAAGATCTGGATTAATTGGTCTCCGGACTTTTTTGTTTGTTTGGGTCAAATGGGCTTAGGCCCAAACTAGCTCCTCTAAATAATTTTGTTAAGAGGGCAACACTTGGGCTGGCCTTACCTTCTGGCTCAAAAATACAAGTCGGGCCAACTTGCTGCAAATTGTATGTTTTTCATGCCCATAAATATATTTTCTTAAAAAATGTTTAAACATTTTTTAAGAAAATATATTTCTTATTTTCAAGTGTTTGGGACGACTAAAAAAAAAAACTTGGTCAAATCAAAATCATGTTCCCTGAACTAGAAGAACATTTCTCAATAGAACATATACCTCAAAATTGATAGGAATATATCAAAATTCTTAAAATGGCCAAAATATCATAAAAACTTCCAAAAATACTATTAAAATTTTTAAAATGACCAAAATATCCTCGAAACTATTAAAATGGGAGAAAAAAAAATACCCTTGTAAGCCCCTAAAATGTCCAAAGTACCCTATAAACCTCTAAAATGATAGAAATATCCCTAAAATCTCTAAAGTGACTAAAGTATGCTTACAACTTCCAAAATGATTGAAGTTCCTTCCAAACATACAATATAACCAAAATACCTTTAAATCTTCCAAGATGACTATGATACTCCATAAAACTATCAAAATAACAAAAATACCTCAAAAAACTGTTGAAATGATAAACATACCTCTCAAAACCTCCAAAATGATCACAACAACCTCAAAACTCTAGAAATACCACTGATCTTTTAGAAGTAGCACAAAAATAACTTTCATGTGTCATTTTAGAGGCTTCAAATGTTTGCATGTGAATGTTTACGTTTAGTTTAAAAAAAAAAAAAATTTAATTCAATAGTTACAAGTTACAACGGGAGATACAGGATTTAAACACTTAGTCTTTTCATTAGAAACACTAGGAATGGCAACGGGTCGGGTTTGGGCCGGGTTTCTTAATACTCGAACCCGACCCGCGGGTCTACCTAAAAAATCCGAACCCGCCCCGTTTAATAAACGGGTTTTTTTTTTGCGCCCCAGACCCACCCCGTCGGGCTCCACGGGCCCCGCGGGCCCCGCCACGTCAGGCCCAATCATAAAAAAAAAAAAAAAAAAAATTGCCCGAATCTTTAATCTGTGTAGAACAGAAACCAACACAAGAACAATGCAAAACAAAGTAAAAAGCACAAAAATTCTATTCAATACTACGGATCAAAATCTAAGACCATAAATACAAATCAGATCTTTCATCAAAAAAAAAAAAAAATACAGATAAATTAGAGTCTAATCCTAAATCTATTTCAACCCCTCCAAAACTCCAAAAACGAAAACATGAAAAACCCCCCAACAGATCAAAGTTTAAGAACATAAAAACAGATCAGATCTTTCATAAAAATAAAAATAAAAATACAGAACATATCAGCGAGGTGGAGGAGTGAGCAGTGTCTGCGGCGAGGTGGAGGAGTGAGCGGCGCCTGCGGCGAGATGGAGGAGTGAGCGGCGTGGTGAGGGAGGAGCTCGCGATCTCTACAACGAGGTGGATTAATGAGCAGCTCGGTGAAGGAGGCAGGGACCAATGAGATCGGTGAGGTGGAGAAGTGACCGGCGGCAGCAAGTGAGAGAGAGAAAGAGTGAGGCGGCAGCAAGTGAGAGAGAGAAAGAGTGAGGTAGAGGGAGGGGTGGCTGAGATTGAGAGTGAAGAAGAGAGAGGCGGCTGAGAGGGGGAGAAATTAGGGTTAGGGAAGTGATTTTTAGGAGTGAAAGAGTTGTATTTATACCTAGGGTTTTTTTTTTTTAAATAATATTACATACGGGTCGGGTTCGGGTCAGGTCGGGCCGGGTTTTTATAAAAACCCGGACCCGACCCGGACCCGGTTCGGGTTTTTAAAAAAAAAACCCAAACCCAACCCTATTTCTTATCGGACCGGGTAAAATCCGGCCCATTAGGGTCGGGCCGGGCCGGGCCGGGTACCCGCGGATCGGGCAAAAATTGCCATCCTTAAGAAACACCAACAGAAGCCAACAACATGGCTCTTGGTGCATATGTAAGTTTAGTTGATAGTTTTAGATGATTATTTTTTTGTTTGTTGCAATCTTATTTTTATTGTGTTTATTAGTATAGTTTTCAATAATTTTATTTTTGGTTGTACGTGTTTTTTATTTTATTTTTTTATTATAATGATTTTAATTGTTTTGATTAGTATTTTAAAGTGCTAAATCAAAGTGTTATTTAATGAATATAGGAAAATTTGTGACTTTTAATATGAGCCAAACATATGTATTTTTTTTTTCCCATATCATTTTCAGGTATAAAACCAAACACACACACAAAAGCAATTTTTCCTATAAAATTTCAGTTGAAAATATTTTTTGACAAACATTTTTCTATGCACGAAACAAACAAAGTATCAATATGAAATTAAATAGCTCCTTGTAGTCAAAGTGTATATCTCACTTTAAATAAGGTAAAAGCTTCACGTTCGCTGCATTATTAGAGTGGCAGAATTGAGAGAAGGATTATCCCCTAAGCCTTAACCCACCATTGCAATTTATTATGATTTATTATAAAAAGAAAGAAAATAAATAAAGGATGTAGGAAAAAGGATTCCCTCCATTTTTTCGTTTTCTTTTTTGAGAAAAAAAAACCCTTCAATTTTATATTCCAATTTTAATCTAGATGTAAGGCACGTGGCTTTTAAAAAATTAAACGTTCATTTAAAAAAAAAAAAGAACTCATATAATAAACCACAAAAAAAAAAAAACACCCACATATCTTACATTTGCTTAAAAATTAGAGGAAATTGAGGGTTAAATAAGACCCTATCTTATCCCCACATAATCATCTATTATTGTACAGTGTAGGTTTTTTTTTTTTTTTTTTTTGAGAGGTACAGTGTAGGTTTTTAATAACATGTTGACTTTTTTTGGTTCGCTTTTGTCAATATATGTATTTTTTGATGGGACACTTTTGCATGTTGCTTCCATAAGAGCTATTATTTCATTATTAAGGTACTATCAAACATGACATTAATGAATGTAGGGATGCAAAATTTTCTTGCCCCATTTGTTTTGGCCCTGACAGAGGTGACGGGACGGGAATGAATTTTGCCCATAGCCTATTTCTTCTATGTGTGTATAAATATATATATCCATATATATATATATATATATATATATATATAGTTAAGTTTAAGTTACACATCGTGTAACTCTAAATAATGTTACACCACTTAATAATTTATTATAAAATTCATAATTTGAAAATCTTACCATTGAATTGCATATTGTATATATTCTTAAAAATCATGCTAATTTTCATGTCAATTGGAGGTTATTTACCATTTGATCCATAAACTCATCTTTCATGTATTATTTTAAATTACAAAAACTTGAGTTTAAAAAATTGATTGATAATATGACTATTAATCTTTGATCACTTCGAAATTTTGCAAGTATGGAAAATATACGAAAATAATGCAATCTAACGGTAGATTTGTCAAAATTTGCATCTAATTAAAAAATATTGAGTGGTGTAACATTACTTAGAGTTACAGAAGGTGTAACTTGAACTCAACCCATATATATATATATATATATATATACTATCTTATAGATAAAATTTATAATTTCTTTAAGTAAATTATAAAATTGGTCTCTATTTTTTACACCATATTTTAATTTAGTTCTTAACACTTCAATTGTGTCTATTTAGTCTCCAACTTTTTCAAAGTTGTGTCGATTTAGTTTATATTATTATCTCTTGGATGGAAAAAACTGATATGTCAAACGGAACACATCATTTGCTAATTTTACCTTTGCATCAAATTAAAAAAAAAATCAATTTTTTTACTTATTCTATTATTATTATATTCCTAAAATGCTTTTTTTTTCTTTTAGTATACTCTCATGACTACTCGTTTCCTTTCTCTTTCATTTACGTGTTAAAACCATTTTATTAGGGATAGAAAAAAATAATTCTACCCGCCATAATCTCTCTCATCACTCGAGTTTGTTCAATCCTGAATAGGAGCCAGGCGAGGTCGAGAAACTCTTGATCCAACCCCATTCTGCCTTAATGTCATTCCTAAATAAATATGATTAATAGTGTTACATTAACAATATAATAAATAATTTTTGAAAGTTAAGTTGGCAAGGCTTAGGTATGGCAACTTAATTATAGTCTATGTCATAGTGTGTGGTGTTACTCATCCAAATAGAAATTACTCATACATGCCCCAAACTTGTTTGATGCTTGTTCACATGCCTTGAAGAGTGATTGTACAATTATTACTGCTACCACGTACTAGAGTAGAGATAGTTCAGACTTCAAAGTAATAGAATAGCCTGACCCAGGTCTCAAAAAGCTGGTCTTGCCAAATACCAATAAAAAGGTAAACTCAATATATTACAGTAAAGTATCGAGTTCTTTAAGCTCTTGAAACTGCCTCTCTTTTCGTGCATTTTGTGGACCCTGTTCTACTCCAAAGGACTGTTGCATATATGACCATTGGTGCTGTTAATCGAGTTCCTTTTAGCTTCCTACATATACAGCTCTATTCCTTTAATAAATAAGGGGGATTGGAAAGTCAAAACCCTGTATAGTGGGTGTGCCTACCAACTAATAGGGACAGCAGTGTGACCTAGAATATAAGGGTGTATACCTTTAACCAGAAAATAAGGTGCCCCCATTAAACCTTTCTGTGTGATCTCTGCTGGACTTTCTTTTTTTTACCCGATGTGGGAAGCTACTTATGGAAATGTATTTGAAATATGAACGGCGTTCATGCAGTTTCCGAGGATCCACATTAGAACCCCCAAACATTCTCAGATTAGTTCCGAGGTTGTTACCTTATCTTTCTATTTGGATTTGTTACCAAAATAACAATAAGATTGGAAACAATTTTTTTAATCACTATGAATATAGTCTTTTATTGATTGGTTTAGCATAAAAAGAAGGATAAATTATAAATTATATTATCTAACTTTGTTCAAAATTCAATTTAATCATATAAATTTTGATTTATTCATTTTAGTCCTATAAATTTTACTTTTATTCAATATAATCATTCTGTTTAATTCTTTCGTATTGTGCCATGAAATATCTTAAAAAATTACATCATTTTAGTACTTTGAGTTTTTCAAATTATAAAAAAAATAAAAAAATATTTATGTGATAATATTTAAAAATGATATTATTATTTTTATCAAATTAGGGAATAAGATATAAAAAGTCTAGTAATTTTCCCATTAACCAAGTCGGAAAAAAAAAACTAATTTTTACAAAATTTTCATTCTTTCTCACACGTTCACACACACTCTCTCTCTTGCTTCCACATCTGCCATTCACTGCAACTCTACCACCATCCACCCATGTTAGTGACATCTCTCTCTCTCTCCCTCTCTCTCTCTCTCTCAATATCGAGTCTCACTTGAGTTGTTGACGTCATAGAGGATCTTGATCTTGGTACAAATTTGGTGTCGAATCAAGTCTTCATGGTTTCCGTCGAACTAACCTAACTCATGATCTAGCTCATTGTCACAACTCAGATTTGAAGTTGCCTAAAGTTTTCACTAACCCAACTGCTCACCTTTTATGACCTAGATCAATGACCATGGTGGGTTTGAATTTATTTATTTATTTTTGATTGGGTTGAATGGATTCGAGTTTTAAAAAGAATTTTCGTTTCCTTTCTTTTTTCTTCCTTCAATTTAAAGAAAGGAAACAAAAGTCAATTTCTATTTTTCAGATTATTATTATTATTATTATTATTATTGTTGTTGTTATTGAATTTAAAATTTTCAAAAACAAAAAATGATGGAATTTTAGGAGAACTCAATGGCAACTCACTTAACGGGGTGGACAAAAGGAGTATATTGAATATGAGTAAAACCTATAGGACTGAAATGATTAAATCATAAAAAATCATGTCAATATTTCTTAAAAATATTGTTGTAAGGACACAGGTTGGCGGGCCAGTCCAAATTGGATGAGACGGTCCAAATGGTCCCTTAACAATGAATTTGTAGAGGATGGGATGCGAAAGCTGGGCTAGAGTAATTTAAACAGCTAGTATAATAGGTTAGGGTTTCCAGAAATAAAAGATAAGAAGCCCAAGTTTGAAGAACTCCTCTCGACGAGAGTCTGAGAAGGTTAATTCTTATATTTCAACTCTTTCTTTTCCTTTACAAAAATACACTTTGCCCCCCCCCCCCTCTAAAGGAGGATTCCTTCATATTATATAGCTCTCTCAAGACCATCTGCACCTTACACTTGTCAACCATCTGATTCTTTACCTGAGTGCATGTCCCGTCATGCATCCTTTTTGGCTTTCTGTGAGTCGCGGTGGCCGAAATTGCACTGTTCAGGGGTCTTCTCTACATAAATCCGGTCAGAAGAGTAGGTGCAACACAACTAATGTGGTGGTGATAGCTTTTCCTTAGGTATGTTTGGGGATTCCCATTTCCCTAAAGTTGAGGTCACTCCTCGGATTGCTTCTCTTAACCCAAATGTAATAAATCACAATCTAGGATTCTGCATGTCCATTTCCCTCTCCTCGAACTCTACCACGTCCTCGGATATAGCTGGAGGCTCAATGCACGGTTATGGGCCTTTAACTCTACAAGACCCACTACATGATCTTGGAGTTTTTAGTCTCTTCACGGCCTGATACGTAGTCTTGGACCCCTGTCCCCACAATTGTATTTTAACATTATTAATAAATAAATTTTATGGTCTCCAAATTTAATTTGCATGGTGGAACCGAAGTCAAATCAACCAAATTTTTATTATTATTATTATTTGGGTTGGGGTGGGGGTGGGGGGGCGCTAAGAAAAATACAATTGGTGCTCGTTATTTTATCATTGGAAACTTACAAAATGTGAAAGCCGAAAGATCTCCCACAAAGTGCTCTTTGTGTTCTTGAATTGAGATTAGATGTGGGCTGCATGGTCCTCCTTTGACTTTTTTTGTTCTTTGTGTTTACTGTTCAAAAATATCCTCTCTTACATGGGGGACAAAACAAAAACAAAAGTTATACATTAGTACCAGGGGCGGCATTGATTTTCATTTTTTTTCTAATTTTTCCTTTCTGAATAAGTGGGATCGGGATAGAAACCTATAACGATCTATTTTTATTAGATTATTACCATTTAACTAAAAAATAAATCCAAAACATACTAGCTTGTAAAATATTTCATACTGTACTATTTATCAAAATACACGTTTTTCGATTATATTATCTGCTTTCATATTCAACGTTAACATTTTTATATTTTTATTGTCTTATTGAATAATATCTTTGATATATTAATATAAGCCATTTATAATCTGGACAATTAGATCTTAATGGCAATTAAATATATATGTTTAAGTGAAACAGATATGTGTTTTAGTCATATACATAAATATATGATTTTAATTAATTAAAATTTAAAACCATTTTAAAATATAATCAAATGAAAAATAAACCATTTGCATTTTTTTACGTCACTTCAAAGTACAACCACTCAAAAAAAAAAAATATTGAAGTCAAATTACTTAAAATATTGAATTACCTAATTAAAAAAAATATTTAGGTTGGGTTTTGGAAAATAACTTACAAATTATATAACAATAATATTAGTGTGCCACTAATTAATCTTTTATATATATATATATATAAATTTTATTTTGATATAGAATTTTTTAATTTAAATTTCTATCATACACAGAAGTATTTTTATATAAATAAATTTATTTTCCTTTTCTTTTTTGGCATGGAGTGTTAAATATAGTTTTTAAACCTTTGAAGTCAATCAAAACTATATATGATTTTCTTCACGTTTATTATAAAGTTATTTTTATTAATATCAAAGAATTTGGTAATTTGCTCGATTTTTCTTCCTGTCAATTACATTATATTATAAGTTCTTTGGTTTGGGTTGAAATCCTAAGAGAATTTTGGGATATTCTAATATTTGATATTGCAAATTGCTTATGAGAATCCAAATGTGCGTGGGCAGTTAGAGTCCTGCCAAATTTCACTCTTGTGAAAAATGTGGATTCTCTTTAAAAATTTGGGTATCCACATTCTCATAACTTAGTAGATTTTTTTAAAAATTTACAATTATACCCCTTGTTTAATGCCCTCTAATTAAGTAAAATATAGCCTTGTTATAATGAAGTGCTTATATTATGTAAGAAAATAATTAGTTTATTATTATATTGCATTATTCATATAAGATTTACATTGTATACTAAACAGATGTGTACAATGTTATACACATTTGCATAAAAGTGTATAATATACATTATTCATGCAAATGTAACAAATGTGTACAATGTGTACAGTTTACATGAATGGTAAATATAAACCAATAACTGTGCTATTATGTATTCATTTTTTTATTAAAAAAATACAGTATTATAAATGGTTATGGCCACCTTTAATGTTAATTTTTGATTGTTGACTTTGAATTTTATTTTTATTTTTTTTAGTCCTTTAAGAAAATAAAAATTTTGATTGACAAGAAATGGTATATCCGAATTATAAACCCTAAAAAAAGACTTTGAAATAATTATTTGTGAATATGGAATCTTCAATAACCTTATCAATCAAACCAAACATGACATAATTACGATCCCAAACATTTTAGTGTTTCCGAAAAGTATCACATCTTACTGAATTTAGATGTGGAAATTAGATTTGATTAGATTGCCTAATCACATCTTACTGAATTTAGATGTGGAAAGTATAGATTAGTACTATTTGATTGCAAACTGCATTAAGGTCCTTTGGGGTGGGGGAAGAGGATAAGGACACTTCAAGTCACACAAAAAATCACATTAATATTTGCCACATATCTCAAAAACCATATAGCTCTAAAGTCGCCAAGGTTGGTGACTTGGTGTAGAGGATAGTACAGACTTTAACAAAAAGTAAGCTAATACTATGGAAAGGAATTTGCCTTCCCTCGAAGTTCTAGCTTCCTTTGTTGGTTGAACACATAATCGAGCCTAGCTCTCCTTTATCCAATACAGCATATACTATATGCCATTATTGCTCGATGACAATGAGTCAAATTTTTTTGGCCATAAATCCCATCAATCATTCAGTGTTTTTTATTTTTATTTTTATTTTATTTATATATATTTTTTTAAGTTTTTGTTTAGAAAATAAGAGAGTTTGGCTCGAGTAGAAGAAGATAGAGATATATAGTTTTTTTTTGGGTCCTTAACAGTTAATCCGTAAAAATTTTCAAGGGCATCAAACTAGCATGATTCAGTTTTGTTCATCATATATAATTCCAAACCATATTTCCAAAACTAATTATGTAACAATTGACATATCAAATTCAAACGGCTATCATAGACCCAAATACGATTTTTCTTCATACCCTTCCAATGGTTATAATCAACCCTAGAAATTTCATCATTGTTAGGGAGTTAGAGTCTAAGGCAGGACCTAGATTCTGCCTAGTTAAAAGTCACTACACACTGAGGCTTGGTCTTGCCAAAAGGGCTAAGAGACGTATAAAGCCTAACCTCTAAAATCTAGAAGAAAAATAAACCAAAAATAATGGGTCAAGCTTAAATGCTTAAACAAATTGCAAGGTAGCTAATTAATAAGTTAAAAAAATCCCATTAAACCCACCAAAGTTGACGAGTTAGCCGAATTGCTTTGACAGGCAGTCAACTACATCACGTAGTTTTCCGTGCCTTGCTGCTCAAAGCTTTTTCTTTTTTCAACAGAGTCTGGTAGCGAAAAGAGATAAGAAAGTTCAGACAGAATATAAAACAACAACAACAACAACAACAACAATAACAACAACCACGAAGAACATGCATGACTAGGAGTTTGCTCTCCGTTCAGTCATTTCAAACATGCACTGGGCCCCCACCTTTGTTTTTTCCTGACCATTCACAAGTGCTCTCTCTCTCATACATTGAGGAGCTGCATGCTGTCTCTCTCTTTATCTGAGTTGAGATTTGTGATTCCACCGAGTCCAACTCGGCCCCAATTAACCGAGTCTTTATACCAGCATGGACTTTGCAACCAAATTGACCCCCCAAGTTTGTGCTATCTTCCACACACTTCCTTTAGTATAATACAACAATATGTCATATATCAATGTACTGACAAGTGACTTCAGTGGTTCCCAGTGAATTGGCTCAAACCCATAGCTGAACTCATTGAAGCAAACTTAGCTAATTCCTGTGCTAAGAATGGTCTTTGTGATTCTCTCCCTCCCATGCCAAGAAAATCCCTAGTTAGACTATTTTCAATTGCATTCGAGCCTGGATGATTCTTTAATGCAACTGGGTCGCTTTGCTTTCCACTTGTTTGCATCATAAGCTGATCAAAACTGTTTGTTGAAGTTGTTAATGAGCTTAAATTTGAACTTCCCAGCATTCCATCAACACTCCCACTTGCTGCGAAATTCTCTGCTGCTTGCTGCTTTGAATTTTGAAGGGCTTGGTGCAGCTCATTTCGGTTTTCGTTGAGAGTATTGAAGCTTGTTGTTGTGTTTGAAGAAGAAGAGCTCATGATTCCGAAGCTATTGCCAAAGATTGATGATGGGTTGCTTGTTGTAGAGCCCATCTGAGCTGCCTTTTGCAAAAGTGCAGTGGCTGACATGGGCATAGATGGCTTTGATTGCTTCTTTTGGGTATCAGAGTAAAGAGAGGATAGGGTTTCAACCACATTTCCTTTGTTCCCTTCCTCTTTCATTTCGTGAGGTAGTGCTGATAAAGACAGACTTGCATTTGTTGAGGTTGAAACACTCTTATCAAACCCTTGAAACTGCTGATTATTAAAGTTTCCAAAATTAGGCATAGAAGATGAACCAAAGAGATTACCAGACACTGCTTGCACCATTTCAGGAAAAGCTGTAGAACTTGATGATGCGTAGAGATGAGAATTACCCATCATGTCAGTGGGATTAAGCTGAGAATTTGCCTGGTTAAGCCACAATGACAATCTGGGCTTTTGCTGATCTACACCAAGAGAGTTACCATTAATGGCCATGCCACTAAGCTCTGGTCGAAAACCCGAGCCAAATTGGGAAGCTCCAAGTGGCAAACCAGGTTGAGGATTAATCACAGTCTCATTCATTGAATCATTTCCGAAATTCAGATTATTAGCGGCTGCAAGCGAAGTGAGCCTAGCACTCTCATCAGCTAAAGCATCACAAAAGGCTCTGTGGGTAATGAAGCTATCTTTCCTGTTTAAATCAAAACAAAATAAATAACAAAACCCCATTCATTACCTAATCACATGGTCGCATTTAATTCCCACCCAAACCCACAAAACCCTCAACGTGAGTGAGCATTAATTGCTACTACAACGTATCAAAGATTCAGAGAAACAAAGAACAAGAACATGGTAGTAAAGAATAGAGTATATATACCTGGAAAAAAGGGTTCCACAGTCACACTTGTACTCTCGAGTTCCACAAGTCTTAGAATGAGCTTTCCAGTCAGATTGGACTGCGTATTTCTTTGAACACTTCTCGCACTTCCATTTCTTCTCGCCGTGTTTCCTGCTAAAATGTTTCTTTATCCCAGTGAGGTCTCCGAGAGCTCTGGACGGGTCATGGTGGACACAAGTCTTTTCTGGACAAATATAGACCTTTTTTCGGACCTCTTTGTTGGTCCTTTGCCTCAGCTTCCATGGAAGATTGTGACCCCTTCGATGAAGCTGCAGATTCTGATCTCTTTGGAACCCTTTATTGCATATTTCACAGACGAATCGGTTTGTCGCCATGAGAGTCTTGGGTGAAAGAGCAATAACCTCAGCATCTGGATCTGTCAAGAAAAAATAAGCTAAGTATTCAAAAAGAAAAGAGAAAAAAGGGTATAGAAGTATGTTTTACCTGGTGTTCCTGGTAGATTTCTCTTCTTCTTGGCAGCTGGATTAGGGTTAGGGTTTGTGTTCTGTACTTCTTGACCAAACCCTCCAATTGAAGAGGCAACTGAAAAAGAGTCACCGGACATCATGTTTGGCTTTGAACTGAAAAGTGGTTGGCTTGGGTTTGGTGGTGAAATTAGTTCAACTAGCTTTCAAAAGGGTTAAAAGCTAGCATACAAACAAACAAGAAAGCAGCGGTTTTTTTCACTACAACTGGCTAGCTAAATACAAGAACAAAAGCAAATAAAAATCTTTGGTAATATTCAAATCTTTGACACTCCTCTGATTCTGCCAAAAGACAAGAAAAAACCCAACTCCAGCTTGAATCTAAGCAAACAAAAAAAGGGAAAAAAAAATACTAGAGCTTCGGACTCTTTCTAACAGAGATCTGGTTTGCTTTGTTTGTTTGATTTCAGAGAGAAAACACCAAAAACCATGATGACTAGAGAGAATATTTCTTCTTATATTCTATTTTCTTTCTCTATCTTTGCAGTCTTAGTCTTACCCCTAGTCGCTCTTTTATCTTTGCTCGTATCCTAAAAGTCGGTCAGCCATAGATTTAGATGGGCCACCACTCTCTCTCTCTCATCACACGCACACGCAGAGTACTGTGTTAGAATTGTGTGTAAAGGCAGAGAGCTAGCTCGCTAGTTGCTACCAGAATGTGTAGGATTGTGTGTCTTTTTGTAGCTTTTTGAACTCATACTCCAATTATTATGATTATAAAATTACACCCTCGAACATATAATACATTAAGTATTGAAAAGGTCACAATTATATACGTATTATATAAATATATAATAATAACAGTAAAAGAAAGTAAACTGTGAGAAGTTGTGCATGTAAAAAAGGTCTATGAGATGGGATAGTTTTTACTAGCATGAGATTTTGAAACCAAAAAGGGTGAATGAAAAAGGTTCCTGCCTTTATGGCCCTTGATCAGGTATGAAATGATTAAGCCATAATTAAAGTTAGACCCAATTTAGCTACTAGCATGTTGAATCAGAGTTTCCAGAGAGAGAGAGAGAAAGAGAAACATAGCAGAAAAAACAGTGAGTGAGAGAAAAAAGAAGAGGCTGAGTTACATTTCACGAGGCAGTTTTGATTGGACCGTCCGTGATACCTCTGTCTCACATGGGACCCAACATTGGCCCTGAGGATTCTGCATCACCATCATCCAGTACCGATAAGAATTGGCAACACGATATTTTTTTTCTCTTTTAAATTATTGTTATTATCAATATCATTATTGTTGCTAATATGATGTTTTGTGTTTAATGTATGATAACCATAATATTAATGATGAAGTTAAAGGAAAGTGAATGTTGCTGTTACAAACTTACAATTCGTCAATCTCAAGAGTATTTTTGATAACACAAGGGAGTGATATTTCTTCACTTCAATGATGTTGATGATGATGAAGAAGCTACGATCCATATTTCTTACACGTTTATTACAACACCACTGAAATGGTAGGTATGCAAGCATGTTTGGACCCCATCTTCAGGTTGCTAGCTACTACAAACTAAACCGTCGGTTCGCTGACACAGACACTAGACATTGTGCATTGTCTATTGAATCTCTCTGCTAAATACTTGTTTTTATTAGTTTCATTAGCTTAATTCACTGTCTTCAAATTCAATAAGGTTACTCAGCCTCCCACCCCCCCCCCCCCCCCCGCCAAAAAAAAAAAAAAAATACAGTTAGGCATTCACCAATACGAGAGTGGAAGTACAAAAAGTAAGATAAGTATGTATTTCAGAGTAATTCTTGTTGTTTATTGTTTCGTATGATGCTTATTAGGCGTTAAGCGGTTTGAGTTGTGTCGCTTCAATAAATGTGTGTTATACTCACGATAATAGTCCCATCAAAGTCTTAGTAGTATGCACGGTATTATCTATTATTGTCATGAAATATAAGGTCGATGAGTCTACTGAAGATCCATTTTTTATTCAAAAAAGAAAGAAAGAAAGAGATAAGTATATATTAAGATTACTGTTATTTGCAATAAAATTGGAATTGAAATTGCGTTCATTATTCCACGCGGTAAACGGGTCTGTATCATTCATTCTACTATCAAAACTTATCACATGGTAAAGAATCTCCTTTCAATGTTTTCAAAAATTGAAAAAAAAAAAAGAAAAAAAGTCCAACCATAAACAAGAAACATGCCCCTTTTTTCATTTTTAATGTCACTGTGTATCTAGATGCAGCTATACTATGATCCCACGTGATTACCTAGTGCTTCTAAAAAAGTATACATTCTGATTTTTACATGTGTAGGTTCTCAATAGTTTTTGGTCTAATTTCCAAAGACCATGTGCATCACAAATGTCATTATCCTCATCTAACCAAAAAAAGAAAAAAAAGAAAAAAAAGTAAAGCATAAAAAGAAAAAACACAAGGCAACCTTTCAATTAGATATTGAAGTTAATAGAAGAATATCACTCATTTTATTTGAAAATTTTGGTTATATCTACTAAGAAGACAAATCGATTGAAAAAGGAGTTGAACCGGAATCTGGAGTTGCTTGAAGATGATAACAAGATTTTGATCTGCTCAAAAATGAGTTGATGGTATTTTCTTCATATCTTTTACAATAACTTGTTTTCGAGTAATATTTATTTTATTAAAAAATAACATTTGTGGTTTAAAAAACACGGTTTTGACTCAATTTGAATTTGAAATGAATGAAATATGACCATTTAAAATTATCACAACTATGTCGTTCTCGATAGTTCGCTTGATAGTTGCTATACACTTGCTTGAGCAAAATTGTTGTATACAGTAATTTGACTTTAAAAGTAACCTAATGATTCTAACATAACCGTCTACTGATGCACACATTGAGTGAAGAGAGGCTATATATTGTGATCAATATTAAGCTAAGAGCAAACCTTTAAACGCTCTAAATTCCTATGCCTTTGGTGTTTTCTTCTAGTGAAATGTATTTTTAAAGTTCCTTAATTATTGAGGTTATACTGTTAATTTTTTGAAACCACAATGTTAGTTCCTCAACTGTAAGTCATTGTTGTCTAGAGTTGTCAATTGTGAACGGAGTTCATTTATAAAGGAAGTTCACATAAAATGATTCCAAAGATTCTAGAACCACTAAGGTGGGAGGCAAAGGAGGTGTTTACTAAGATTACAATAAAAAGTCTAGTTTTACAAAGGTTTTATAAGTGGATTTTTTTTTTTTATACAAGATAGAAATTCTACTATAGCCTAATCTATGTGTATATGTGTGCGAAGCTCCCTCCTAGAGACTTGAACTCCAACCTTTGTCCCCTACACTCCACAAGCACTTATACTTGTGGAGTGACTATCACACCAAAGGTGTGCAGTGGTATAAGTGGATTGTTCTAACTATTTCTTCTAATGAATTTTCTACAAGATTAAATCCTCAGAGCTTTTTTTTTCTTTCAAAGAGGTTCTTTATTTTTTTTTTCCATTTCATTACCAAATTTGTGTATTGCCTTTTTTACTACTTTCATTATTATTGCTTTTAGGTTTGGTAATTATAACTGTGATTGAGATAATTGTTTGAGATAATTCATAAATTGTTCAATCAATCTGTTGTTTGGTTGTTTGTAATCTAAATAGAGATTTTTTAATTGGTATCAGAGCATTTAAAAATTATGGGATCAAAATCAGGTTTTTTCAAAGAGCAATCGATCTAATATCATCCTAGGCACTTAGTTTAGGCACTTAGCACCAAAATTTGCCTTTAATCAGCGTGTGGTTTAATTAGGTAATTGAGTGAAAGATCCATTTTTGGTGTTATTTTGTCTGGGAAAGAGAGAGCAAAAATTGACCCAGTTCACATGCATGTTTTAGCTTATCAAACTTTATTTTTCTCTTCCTAGCTTGTGTGTGTGTTTGTTTCTCAAAAAAAAAAAAAAAAAACTTTATTTTCCTCTATAAAAGGCAATAATTAACTATACAACACAAATGTTCTCTTTCATACTTGTGTCGCTAAGGGTTGAATAAGAGATCTGAAATTTCAATTAACTTAATTGGTAAAGTCTTTGGTGGTTGAATAAGAGATTTGAAGTTCAATCCCTGCTTACACAAAAAATTGATTGGCATCTTAATCAGATGATAAAAAGTTATTATCAAGAGTGAACGCCATAGGCTGAAACTCTCTAAAAATTAATTGAAAATGATATTGTTTCTCCAACAAAAAAAAAAAAAAAAAAAGCATTCTCCTTCATACCAAAAATTATGCTACAAAGCATAAACCAATCCAATAAATTCCCTTGCAAACCTAAGACAAAGGCAAATTAAAGGTACATAACAAAAACTTTCAAGTTAGAAAGACTTGCATATATACGCTTGTTAAAGATTGTATTATTATTATTATTATTATTATTATTATTATTATTATTATTATTATTATTATTACAAAGATTGTACAATATTGAGTTTGTTATTTACATCTTCTCAAAAAAATAAAATAAAATGAGCTTGTTATTTGTTGCAGATGTCTTGATCTAGTAATTAATTACAATCCTCTGAAAGTGGACATTGCCAATACATAAGTATAAATACTTGTGGGGTGTGGGGGTTAAAAGCTGAGGTTCAAGTTTTCAGGATGAAGTTTTATATACATATATACACTTAGATTAGACTAAAGTAAATTTTCTATAAAAAAAAGAAAAAAGAAAAAGAAAAAGAAAAAAAAAGTAGTTAAGAGATGCTTTCATCTCATTCAAATTTTGTTCATGAGGTTTACGCAATTTTTCACTTTACTTTATAGCCTAGTTGACTTCTATTGCAATAACCTGCTAGACAGGGTCACCCCTTAAAACCCTAGAATCTACAACAATGTTCTAGTACTCTAGACCCTTGCATTCTTTTTTTAATTATTATTGCATGACTATATGACAGCTTAGCCAAAAAGTGAGAGTTTTACATTTGGAAGATATATCATATATGATTTACAGCGCAACATGGATATACTTTCAAAAACAATCTAAACTGTCACTAGAATTTAATTTAGGTTTAAACTGCTCCATACCTGGATTAGATTTGGAATTTAGTTAGTTTTAAACCTACTCCATTAACCCAAATTAATAGAATATTTACAAGCCAATTATATATTGGAAATGGGTTGTGCTTGGTTAATTATTCGATAAAAGTGACTCAATATTATTATACGTCATTGGCAGTGGTGGCCCCAGAAACTTCTTTAGGGTGGTCATTAAAAAATTTAAATTATACAAAATCTAATATAAAAAAAATATCATACATTGACAAAACACGCACACACACGCAAATACATAAAATCTTACAATTTCCTTCTACAATTTTTTTATTTTGAAATTATTATATAATAGTCTCATTATCAATATTGCAAACTACATCTTTTCAAAAGTTTAGTTAAATAAAATTTATCTTAGACTTTTATTTTATTTTATTTGTAAGGACCGAATATATTGTTAAGGAGACTAAAGTTTAAGAACAAAATTTGGCTACTAACTTAGTTGTAGTCACTCTCACTAAATGAATTAACATTGTTACATATTTTAAAAATCTAATCAATAAATTTCATGTTCTCTATGTTCTTAAAACACGTCAAAATTTCATTCCAATTGGGTGTTATTTATCATTCAATCCATAAAATTATTTTTTATGTATAATTTTAAACTGTAAAAACTTGAAATTTATATATTTAATTGACGACATAGCTACTGATTTTTTTATTTTCTTGATATTTTGTAAGTATGGAAGATTTAAGAAGAAAATGTAATTAAATGGTGGATTTATTAAAATTCACATTCAATTAAAAAAAACATATTGAATAGTGTTGTAACATTTGCCTACAACCAAGCTTGTTGCCAAATTTTGTCCAAAATTTAATTATGTTGGGCCTAAAAAAAATTTATGGTGGTCACAAAGTTTTTTTAAGGATAAAAAAATCATAAATTATTAAAATTTATACATAATAATTTGTTTTTTTTCCAAGTTAGGGTGGTCCTGTGACCACCCAGCCTCTATGTAGTGCCGCACTGATCATTGGCCAAGAGTTTTGTAGTATTTCATCAGCATATTCTAGTGTTTTTAACAAAAATGTCAAGAATTCAAATCTCTCCTCCCCATTAAAACAAAAATCATAATCACAATTCTGCAATGACATCCTAGCTGACCCGTGCAAGCTTTGAAATTCAAATTCCGCAATTATTTGAATACAATTATTTGAATAGAGCCACACAGACACATCAATCACCCACACAAGAGGGGTTACATAGTCACACAATTGGCCTTGTCTACAGCGCGTGCTAGCATTTCTCAAACATGGAGGGGTGACATTTCAATGGCTTCATTATTATTTACCACAACGTCTTTATCTGAGCTGACTTTGAATCTCACATATATAATAATTGATGAAATTAAATGAAATGAGAAACGGAAGGACAAGTACAAATTGTGGATATATATAATTCAATCTGCTTTGGCTTCATGCATTCGGAGTTTCCTTCCAAGTAATTGATGCTTCCTCATCCCAATTTAGTATCCAATGCTCTCTTCCTTGCACATACACATGCACACGTATAAATATATAGTAAATATAAATACACAAAACCCCATATATGTTTTTAGTTCCATAGATCAAAACCCTAATTCCCAGGTGGGAAAGAGAATGAGTTTGTATATTATATGTCCGACAAGAAAATGACATCCTTCACATCCATCCATTGCATATTGATTCCCAAATGGCCCTCCCAATGCACGTAGAGACCCATTTCTCTTTTTTTATTCCTTTGAGTCTTGCTCGGTCTTGCTCGGCAATATTAAACAAAACAGTATTAAATTACATTATTTGTTCCAAACAGAGAAAATTATACCACAAAACACGTTTTAGTGTTAGATTTTCAAAGACCCTATATGTATATAATATTTAGGAATAGGACCCTTTAAACTGAAATTACTTATGGATGGGCGCACCCTTGATATGTAATTGTATGAACCGAGAAAATGCGCAATCTTCAACCTCTAACCCAACATGTAAATGGTTTAACCATCTTAATCAAAAAGTATATAGTATATACCATTTTTTTTATCATGTACGAATTTATTTATAGCTGGACAAATATTGGACCGGAAATGACGCTGTCCTAGAGAATATACTACTCTTTGTTTTAAAAAATTATAAATCGTGTACAAAGTATGAGGTGAGTTGAGATGTGGGATTTGTTGGTACTTAATAGGAATTGCAATGGGTTGGGTTAAATTCAAATTCCTTCTATGGTTTAGAAAGGGATTAGATTTTATATATAAATTAGATAATCAAACTAACTCAATTATTAATTTAAATTATAAAATACATTTATAAAAGATTTTTTAGAAGCACGTATTCCTTTAGAGCGATTAGGGCGTAGACATAAGGGTCTTTAATAGACAATCAAAATTTGATTAATTTCTAATTAGGCCTTGATCTAGTCTTTTTACACGAAAAAGTATGATTTCTAGAATAAAAGTAGGTGTCCCTCTCCTCTCTATTAAAATACTAGCATGTGGTCAATGCTTACGCACGAAAATATTAACAATTGTGATGATAAAATGTTCATCTTGATAGATTCAATTTCCACATTGAGCTTGAAATCTTCTTGGAGGCGCCAATGAAGCAGTAATGTATGACAGTGTGAAGTGAGGAAGAGTGAGATTGAACATTGTGTTTGAACCTGACCTTGCTCTTAGAAATTCGAAAGAAGGAGGAGAGGGTAGTGTGTGGATCTAGTTAGTAGAGGTTGAGAGAGAAAGAGGAGACATGGGATGACGATATGACATTAGGAGGAGATGATGTTTTACTTTTGTAGTCTTTCTCGTTGGACTTTTTGGTTCTGGTAGTGGACAGGTGAGATGTTCAGCCATAAAGTGTGCAGGTGAGATGTTCTTGCTTATGCCAGTGAGCATTATCATTGTGGTTTTCTTAGCTTCCGTGTTAAATGTTAATGCATCATTTATTTGGGCACAAAAATTAGAAAATTTAAATAAGATACATGACACAAACTTAGAGTTCAATTTATAATCTAATTAGATTTTTTTTAAAAGTTTTGGTTAGGACAAATGGAGCAAAATTGAGTATCCAAATCTAAACATATGGCACAAAATTGAAACTCTAATTTGGAATTCTACTTGAATTTCTCTCTGCTTCACTTATTATTGTATATATAGATTACTTAATTTGGTATAAAAGTGCATAGAAATACTTAAACTGTGTTAATTGTTAAAAAAATTTAGATATTCAGTTTAGGTTAACTCAACTTAATCCAACTTGTTTGACTCAACTAATGATAAGATGAACTACCAAGTTTGATAGAAAATGAGTTATAAATGGAAGAGATTTGGGACGGAAAATTCTTAAAATTTAATAGGATTTAGTGAGTGCAAGCATTCAAAATAGCAAGAGGGTTTGGGATTGGAAATTCTTTTTTATCCTAAACCCGATCCATTGTCATTCCTAGAGGTGATTTATAACTTTGTATAATATATAGTTGCATGTAATATCACACAAACATATATATGGGTGGACTCCCTTGATCTCCAAATGAGAAGGATGTTATTACATGCAATAGTTACTCATAATTCTACCTTTGTAGATGCTACATTTTTTTGGGGGGTTTGGTTACAAATGAGCGGCAAAAAATAAGCAACGAGAGTTAATTAGAGCCCACAGAAAATAAAATCTCCTTTATAAAAACTAGACCATGCAAACAAGACATGTCGAGTTGCATTTAGGTTAGGTTAATTGGACTCAAGTCAAAAATAAAAAACAAATAATTAAAAAATAAAATAACAAAAGACTCAAATAAAAATTAAATAATACATAGATTTTTAAGTTTACACTTACAATTCAAAATTAACTAATAGTATCATCATAAAAATTAAGTAATTTGTCGTTAAATGCCCAAAAACGCGTATAATGATTCTCATTTATAAATGAAAGGCACCGCTTATTGATCAGAATGATAGACATAAGGGCCATGGCACTTGAGCAACAACCTTTCTTAATTTGTACTCTTTGATTGGAGACAAATATTTCAATTATGTCAATCAGGAACAAAAATTTTAGATTTATTCATGCCGACTCTATCAATGGGTTTACAGTTTACTTACGGTTCACACTTCAACGCGTTTGGATATGGCAATTATATGCTAAACCTAAACCCCCTAGCCTCTTTGGGATAGGGGGTAATGAATAATGATATATACTTCCATTTTATTTGAATAAAAAAAGAGGAACAATGTGCTTGAATCAGTGAATGTATTATTATATACAACCATAAAATTGACATTTAATTTTAATTTGAAAATTAATTAAGGGATATTATGACATTATATTCACATTTAATTCAGCCAATAATATTCTGTTCTTGACCTTTATCAGCTTATCACTATTTTATTCTCAATATTACTAGCCCCGTAAAGATTAAGAACCCGAAATCAACAAAACCACTTGTCGATCAATGAGTTCTTGTAAAAATGACACGTCTTGCTTCAGTTGCAAAAAAATATTGATAACCTTGATATCTTTCCTTATACTACTATAAATTTTGATATCACTTGTTGGGATAAATTCTCGTTTGTGTTTTTTTTTTTTTTTTTTTTTGTGATTAATTTTCTCAAAGCTTTCATATATTTCTATTTTCTTTATTACTTGAGGTTATATTTAATTTAATTCACAGATAAATAGTGATTTATTCCAACAGCCTCAACCTTGTCCTTCCTCTTTTTGGGACGGAACATATTTGTATGTGTATATATATATAGGGTGAGAGTGGGTCAGGTCAAGGTCGGGGATGAAAACAAGAACAGGTTGGAGATACTTTGACATCTCTAAGTTGGTTCGAAATCAATGAGATAGAGATGAAAAATAAAAGGAAACAAAGACAAAGACATGGATCTCTAATCTTAACCACTTGTTTGCCTAGGAGGGTAAAGCTATGATAGATATGCAATATTTTTTCTGCCAGTTTTATTTTTCCCGCTTTTCTATTGTATGGTTGGGAGTAACCGTGGAATTTGTCCTCGTGAATAGGACCAATAATTATTCAAAGGTACAATAACAAACAGAAGTACCATTAATAAGAGGGGAACAGTACCTTCAAAGAAACCAGATTTTAGCTGTAGCTCAAGCCCATGCTAAAACCAAATAATTGCAAGTTTGGAACATTTTGATTCCAACTATTGCCAATTGCCAAACATAAAAGAGCATATACTCCCAGTTGCATCAATTGCTCCCACGTGTGGCTCCCCCCCTCCTCTAAAAGAAAATTAAGCTCAACTGCTCATGTTTGTTCAGGAATTATTTATTTTCAAAAAAAAAAAGGAAAAAAAAATTGTTTTGTCAGTTAAGACTGTCTAGAGATTTGAGATTACTGTCTTCTCTATTTTTTTTTTATTTTTTTTTATTTACTTATATTAAGTACATGTGCTTATAAAATAAACATAGCCATGGGTCTCTTGGCTTGGTGCTGTCGGCATGTATAGAAGTCCTAATTGTGCTTGTGAATATTATCTTAATATAAAGAGGTGTGATTTAATCTAATCAAGAAGACAAGTTATTTTTTGCATATTGTGTTTTAAAATGGTAGAAGAATAACATACACTACTCTCTCTCATCTTCCCCTCACTATATAAATATATTTAGCGTAGATGTCACACAAACTATGTAATAGTCACTTCATATTCATCATGTTTACCAAACATCGAAATAATTGGAAGACTAAACAATTTCACATATAAAATATATAAATACGTTCAATAATGTACATCTTGTATATTTATATATCATCTTTACGTATGAGTTTTGATGATGCAGTTGATCGCGTGGCCTGACCTGTATGCAAGAAGGAACACAAAGCACCGGACAAATCTTTGGGGATCACCAATAAGTGACTATTCGATGCCTAAATCAGCGAATGAGCAAAGAATTTCAATCAGGAGGAGCTGGTGGTTCTGTTTCTCATTCATTTTTTTCTCTTCCTTAATCCCTTTTTATGCCCATTATGGGAGTAATCTCCTCCCTAATCATCACTAAGAATTGAAATCGAATTCGAAGAGAGAATCTGTCTTTATAAACGAAGGTTCCATGGTTTTAGTGATTAGGTCTTGAGATTCATGGGTCCTGGTTGAGATTTGGTTTTAGTGATTAGGTCTTGAGATTTGAATTTTCCAAGGTGTCCATGGTCAAGGTACATATTTGCCATGTCATGGAAAGGTTGAGTTGTCACATTAGTAATTAAAAAAAATAATAATAATAAAGCACCACAAAAAATATCATTACTATTGGGTTATTACTTGAACTTGTATTTAGAAAACATTTAATCCAACAATAGGATTAATAACATATTAATTTAATAAAATACTATTGGATAATGTGATATTACAAAGAGTTATATTATGTGTGTATATGATTTTATATCAATTTGACAATATTTTATATTTAATTTTTTAAGAACAAAAAAAGGCAACGAGGGAGATGGGGGTTGGGGATGGCATTAGCGGAGTGAGAGAGGGAAGGGGATTGAGTTAACGTTGGGGTTAACTCAATCCCCTAACAGATCGAGATAAGGTGGCTGGGGTTTCACACACACAACACACAATTGAGTTAACGTTAGGGTTAACAAAAATTTCACTCAAAATTAGTTAGTTGCAACCTTGGATTTGTGTCATCCTAATTCTTGGTCACCTAAATTTGTACGCAGTAAGTGCTACAACTTTGTATGCGTGCAGCAAATCCTTATCCAAATGGATATATGGAAATCATAACTTTTTGGATAATATTCCACAAGGAAACCAAAAAAAAGAAAATTCATGATTAACTTATGGTCGCTATCAAGGGTTTCCCTTTCCTTCAATTTCAATATTGTCTGCTCAACTTGATCAATATAAAATTGCAATTCCTACCATAAGAGGTGAAAATGTGATTACTACCTCCAGGATCTTTTTGAGAAGCAAGGACCTTACATCTTCATTTAAGAAATGCAGGTAAGATGACAAGGTCTCGCAATTCTTTGCATTTTGCTTGCATCCAGAATCAAAGTATCATCGTAACAATTTATTAATTTTTAGAATCAGCATGATAACAAATTAACTTAAAGAAAAATGTACTTAGGACATAAGAGCATTCGGGTTAAAGGAGAATCGTCTCCCAGAAATGAACAAGAAGTCATATCCATATCCAATGATGAATCTCAAGGACAGACAAGAGCATATCTTGTTATAAAAATTGCGATCTTGAACATACCTAAAAGTCTATGACAGGTTGGGATGGAGCTTCATTCGGAAAACACTTGTCTTCTTCAAATTTTCTCTGCAGACAAGAAAATTTTCATGATGCTTCAAGAACTGTTTGATTGATTGATTATTATTATTATTATTATTTTATTATTATTATTTTTTTTTTTGTCTAGACAATTTACTAGCTGTGGTGGTATGTTTATAGTTATGGGAATGACTTGTATCTAGATTCTAGATACGTCAGGATACGGACACATATCCAAGAGTAAACACGTGTTCGCAATCCAACGTGTCCAGTGACAATTGTCACTAGACACAAGCTACACCCTATAGTTACTCCCCATCAGCAAGCTCTAAGGCAATGGGAAGGCAATGGGATTAAGTCACGTATCAAGTCCTTAAGTTATCTTAAACTTATGAAAAATGACACACATCCAGTTAAAAGTCAAATGGCAACATCAATGAAAAAGGTCTACATAAAAAAATGTAATTAAATTCAAGATTAATTTAAAATTTAAATTTAAAATCAAAAGTTTTTTAATTAAATTTGATTTAATGTTGGAGCAATTCCAAATTAAACTCTCCTCAATAGCCTATAAATGGTTTGTTTCATAAAAAAATAAAAGGGAAAATGAAAAGGTGATGGTACAGAAAAAAACAAGAAAGAAAAAGTGATTTCCAGTTCTACTTACCTTATCATAAACCTTGCTTACGAGTAATCTAGTCATTTTTATCTTATTATATTTGTAGGTAGGCAAAGAACAAAATTCTTCCTCGGATTTGAAGTCCTTCCCTATTAAAGAAGAAATGGAAGCCTTGGTTTGAACAAAGCTCATTTGTTAGATTTTTTTTTTTTGACCTTTCAAATATGATTGCATTATGTAATATGGTCCAATTCCTTACATATTTAAAATTTTAAATAGGATTCATTACCGGATTTTCTTTTCACAATATACAAATAAGATTATCTTAAAATTTGTCGTTTTTGCAGCACCATTGTATGAATTAAGTACTTAATAGCAACGTACCAGCGAGTTGGGAATATTTGAAGTGTAAAAATTGATGTGGGTGTAGAGTAATGTTGAAAAGACTCAAAAATGGACAAAGACTTGTACCGAGGAAAACATTCCAATTCCATGGAGTAAAAGACATGCAATGGAATCTTGGGTATCAAGATTGGCCATATTTAAGTCCCCCCCAAATCTCTCTCTCTCTCTCTCTCTCTCTCTCTCTCTCTCTCTCTCTCTCTCTCTCTCTCTCTCTCTCTCTCTCTCTCATATGTTCTATTTCTTGGACTTTTGCAGCATTTAAAGCTGTGTTATAGGAAGGAAAAATTATTAGGTACTCCCAGTGCTGGGATAAATCTCTATTTATGTGTGAATTAAATTAAATATAACCCAAGTAATAAAGAAAATAGAAATCTACAAAAGCGAAAAAAAAAAAATCAACCAACAAGAACATCAAGAAATTACATGGAAAACCCTCCAATGTAGAAAGAAAAATCATAGGGCAAATCTGATCTATTTTATTATAGTGGATTGATCAGATTTGCCCTGTGATTTTTCTCACACCATCTTAGACCAAATATATTCTTTTCCTTGTCCATTTTACTTAGCTCACAGTGTTTGGGTCCCTCCATTCGGTCATGGAGGTCGCTGACCTCGTTTCCCGTACAAAAAAATGCTCTTGCCAGGATATAAGACTAGAGCTCCCTCCAAACCAAGATTTTTCTAAGCTAGCAGACCTCACCCTTATAGCTAAACTTATCACAACAAAATCCATTGGCCTCAACGCTGTAAAAGAGGTCACATCCAAGGCATGGAAACCGGTGTTTCCCATGGAAGTTAAACGATGTAGCAAGGAAGTCTTCATGTTCTCTTTCCAACACGCAGCAGATCTGCATAAAGCATTCACAAAGAGGCCGTGGTCCATCAGAGGGGGACATTTAATCTTGAAAAGATGGAGCCCAGACCTAACTTGGCAAGAGATAGATTTTTCAACATCTACGTTATGGGTTCAAGTCCACGGACTCCCAATATTATGGAGAAAAGAAGAAAATCTAAAAAAGATAGGGGAAAAAGCTGGTGTAGTGTCTGAGATAGACCTTATTAGGGATAGCAGAGGTGCATGGAGAAAGTTTATAAGGATCAAAGTCGAAGTGGATATCTCTAATCCACTGATCCCAGGTCTTTCCTTGCCTCATCCCAATAGAGAAGATATATGGGTAGCGCTGAAATATGAAAAAATGGCAGATGTTTGCTACCAATGCGGCATCATAGGTCACGATGAGAAACTCTGCGTGCAAGAAGGGTTCAGACTTCGCAACCCATTTGGTTATATGTTTAAAGCAGCTAGACCGTGGATTAGAGCTGAGAACGACGGAGTTCCTGAAGGATTATTCAAACGAATTGTTGGTCCAAATTCTGACGACCAATCAGATTCGTCCTCCCCGGAAAACACCACGTCGTTTCCGGATGCGGACAATGGCATAGAGTCCGTGACACACTGCCAGGCTGTTCCTACCATCCTTGCAACATCTCCCCTAAAAACGTGGCGTCAAGATATGTATCTGGTACCAGCGAATTTAGGGGGAAGCGAAAAACTTGGGTACGGCTCAAACTGCTCAGAATCGTACTCAGGACAGATGGCATCTATGACAGCTCAGGAATCATCATCCACTTCCAATAACCAAATGGGTCCAACCTTTCGTAATCGTATTCTCTTGACTCCTGTAAAGGTTAGACCCAACTTTAGCTTAACACTAGTTGAATAGGACCAAGAAGAGCAAAAGACAGATCATTTAGCTGAAGGCCCATTCGATGAGAGTCAAAGCCCACCAAAGTCTCTTGACCACACTAATCCTCTAAACCCACACTTCCCAAGCCCACAAAAACAAATGTCCTCAGCACCTTTTCATTCTAATAGTCTAGCCAAACCTAAACGCCACTCTCTTCGCAAAGATACTAGCACCTCAGTTGCTCTGCCACAAACCCAATTCAAAACACATCACCATGACTCTGATCTCAATCAAACATCCTCTACTACCACAACCACCCAAATTTCATTAAAAAGAAAAACCCCTAAGCTTGCGGTTGAGCTGGTAGCTAAGCGACTTCGAAGGGCGGAGGAGGCATTTGAATCAGTGTATTTCGACCGAGACACAGCAACCTTAATTCCACGGTCAAGACTTGGACATTTCATTTTAAGGGAAGGAGGAAGTTCAAATAACCCGAAGATTGCCAACTGTCTTGATGAGACCACCTGCTCTCATGATGGTAACTTACCTCAACTGTCCTATCTTAATTCCAGTTCTCCAAATTCTGTTTGTGAACTCCCAAATGTTTCTATGAGGAGGCGGGCCTTATCATGCCCCCACAGTCGCCGTGAAAATCCTGGGTTGGAACTATTGAGGTATCTGCAACGCCTCGACAGTTTGAGCCTTAAGGGCTCAAATAAAACGGGTTAAGCCCGATGTTATCTTTTTATCTGAAACAAAGGCAGATGGTACTCGTATGGAGTTTGTTAGGAATGCTTTAAATTTTGACAAAAAAATTATTGTTGAAGCAAAGGGCCGTGCTGGTGGTCTATGCATTTTGTGGAGGAATTGTGTCTCAGTTATGGAAGTGGAATTTAGTAAAAATCTCATTGCGGTAAATGTTTCTGATCCTATCTGTGATTGGTTGTTAATTGGTTTCTATGGCCCCCCATACCACATAAAGAAGGCAAAAGCTTGGGAGAACTTATTTGCGTTGTTGGAAGCCCATCAGGGGCCGTGGGTATGTATGGGGGATTTTAACTTCATTCTTAATGAGGAGGAGCAGTATGGAGGAAATAGGGGAAGTTCTTCAGCAACAAATTTCCTAAGGGAGCTAATGTTTGAATTTAATGCTGTTGATTTTGGCTACTCGGGGAATAAATTTACTTGGGCCAGAAGTCAATGGGGTAATGCTCATATTAAGAGGAGGCTAGATAGGGGTGTTGCTAGCATTTCGTGGAGATTGGCTTTTCCAAAGGCCTGCATTTCTCATCTAGGGGCTATAAAGTCAGATCATGCTCCCATTCTCCTTGACACTTGCCCTGAGGATAGTTTTGCTCACAGACCATTTTGGTTTGAAGCAGCTTGGCTCAGAGACGACAGTTGCAAACCAGTCATTGAAAATGCTTGGAAGGCAGGAACCAGAGGGTCTAATTTCATTCAACTATATAAAAAATTAGCTGCTACAAGGGAAGCATTGAGGAAATGGAACAAAGAAGTTTTTGGCAAATGCCAAGATAGAATAAATTCCCTCCTCCAGAATATCAAAGATTTCCAGGAAAAAGAGCCGTCGGAAGATAATGCTTGTATGGAAGCAGCATTACAAGCTGAACTAACAGAGTGGCTTTTAAGAAGTGAAATCCTGTGGCGCCAGAAGTCTAAAGAACTATGGCTTAAGTTGGGAGACAAAAATTCAAAGTTCTTCCACCTGCCCACCATTATCCGCAGAAGACATAACAACATTGATGCCATTAAGAAAAAGGATGGGAGTTGGATCACTGAATCCAAATTGATCAGAAATGAGTTTCTTGGAAATTTCAAAGAAATGTTCCAAGAGGAAGAAGTATTTTTCCCGGAGCATCTTGAGCATCTTATGCTGCCTTGCATCACGGAGGAGGAAAATGAAAACCTCCAAAAAATTCCTTCTCCGGAGGAAATCAAGGATTTGCTCTTCCAAATGCAGGACTTGAAAGCACCTGGACTGGACGGATTCCCAGCTTTGTTCTACAAGCAGCTATGGCCTACTGTGGGCAACAATGTCATCAGAGCAGTAACATCTTTTTTTGAGATTGCGTCTATGCCTAGAGAGGTAAATCGTTCCTTGATTGTTCTCATTCCTAAAGTTACTAACCCAACCTCTGTTAATCATTTCAGGCCAATTAGCTTGTGTAACGTAGTTTATAAGATTATCTCAAAGCTTTTGGTCGCAAAACTAAGACCGTTGCTGGATAAGATAATTTCGCCAGCTCAGTCGGCCTTCATACCCAATAGATGGATTGCAGAGAATCAGATCATTGTTCAAGAGCTCCTACATGGGTTCAAATCTTGGAAAACAAAACCGGGACTTATGGTTATAAAGCTTGATTTGCATAAGGCGTATGATAGAGTTAACTGGAGGTTTATCAAGACTATCCTACTCCACCTTGGGTTTAATGAGAAGTATACAAACTGGGTATTGGCCTGTGTATCATCTGTATCGTTTGAAGTACTCGTAAATGGTGGCAAATCAAAAAGCTTTAAGCCAAGAAGAGGGCTGAGGCAGGGGGATCCTTTATCCCCCTACCTATTCATTTTGGGGCAGGAAGTATTGTCGAGGTTAATTGAGCATGAACTAAACCTGAAGAACATCAAAGGAACCAAATCCAGCATCAGCGGCCCTACCATCACCCATGTAATGTATGCTGATGACATTGTGATATTCTCTAAAGCCTCCAACAGAGATGCAGCTTATCTGGTGAAAGTCTTGGAAAAATATGGCAAATGGTTGGGGCAGGCCATCAATAGAAATAAGTTTGGTATTTTCTTCTCCAAACACACACAAAGTCATACCAAAAGGGCAGTTAAAAGTAGCATGCAAATGAAGGGACTAAAAAAGGATACTGTGTACTTGGGGGCCCCATTTTTCCTCTCTAGAGTACCATCAAAAGACTTTGCATACCTTCAGGACAAATTGGAGGCCAAACTTACGAGATGGAGGAGTAAATGTCTTTCATGGGCAGGAAGGAAGACATTAATAACTTCAGTTGCTCAATCTCTTCCAAACTACGCCATGTCTACCTTTAATATCCCAGGCAAAGTTTGTGATAATCTGGATGCCTTATCTAGAAGATTTTGGTGGAAACCAAAAGAAAAGGAGGGTAGGTTTCTCGCATGGAGATCATGGGACAAGCTTTACAATCCGAAATGTGTTGGCGGTCTTGGTTTCAAAAAAGCCAAGAACATTAATAATGCCTTCTTAGCTAAATTGGCTTGGATGATTGCCTCTGGTAGAGACAGTCTGTGCATGAGAACTCTAAGAGCCAAGTACAAAGTTAAGCAAGACTAGCTTCGTGCGGAACCCCACAAAGCTGCATCTCCCATATGGAAAGCCATTGAAAAAGCAAGGTCAACCATCATTAAAGGAGCGTGCTATCTCATTGGAGATGGGAATTTAGTAGATGTGTGGCTGGACCCTTGGGTGCCTTGGGTGCACGGTTTCATTCCCTCCCCAAAGGTTAACACAATTGATCTCTCTCCTTTAAAAGTTTCGCAGTTATTGATCAGGAGTTGCACTGCTGGAAGTATGAGGTAATTAGGGAGTTATTTACCCCTGAATCAGCACAAGCAATACTCTCTATCCCCATACCTGACAGACAAAAGGAAGACAAATGCTTTGGGTGCTGGATTCAAAAGGTCAGTTCTCTGTTAAAGCTGCATATAAGGCTCTAAACCTGCTACCACCATCCTCCTAACCCCAATGTCTGGACTGGAGGAAGCTTTGGAATCTTAAAGCACCTGAAAGAATTAAGGTGTTTCTATGGAGGGTGGGTGTCAATGCATTACCCACTAGGCAAAATATCTCTACTCGGTTTGGCCTAGAGGATCCCAGCTGTATCCTATGTGGTCATGATATTGAGGACCCTGGCCATCTATTCTTCAAATGCCCAACAGCTAAGGCTCTATGGTTTGCAGCATGTTGGGGTTTCAAATCAGATGAGCAGACAGTTAATTCAACTGAGGACATTATCAATGTAATCCTAAATCCCCCTGTGACAGCCAGCCAAGGCCGTGAGCAATGGACAATGTCCCTCATCATGGCATTTACACTTGAGGAGATTTGGCGTATCCGAAACCAAGTACTGCATCATAATGTCAAATTGGATATTCTTGCTTCTAGTCAAAACATTATTCACAAGTTTCAAGAATACATCATTGCTACCTTTGAGCCAGTACACCCCAAAACTCCGCCTACTTTAAACCGCTGGGTTCCTCCACCTCCTGGATTTATAAAAATTAATGTTGATGCAGCTTTATCTGCCAACAAAGCAGCCTTTGCAGTGGTAGCAAGAAATCACCTTGGAGAAGTGGTGAAAGTATGGGCTAGAATCTTGTCATCCCGACCACCCCTCCAAGCTGAGACTGAGGCACTCCTTTGGGCTGTACAGCTTGCTAAGCGTGAACATTGGAATCTTGCCATCTTCGAAGGGGACTCAAAGATTTGTTTTGATGAACTTAATCATCCCTCGTGCAATCCAGTTTGGTCTATTTGTACTTTAGTTGATAATATTCGTAGTTTATCTGTTGCTTTTCTTTCTTGCTCTTTCCTTTGGGTCAACAGGTGCTGCAACTATGCTGCACATGTAACTGCAAAGTTTGCTTTGAGCTCTAACTCTTCTTGTTTTTTCAATTCGGGGAACCTCCCTGCTACTTTGAGTGCAGCTTGTAAGGAGATTTCCCCTTGATGTTTGCTTTGTGTTTTGAGTTAATGAATTGAAGTTTATCAAAAAAAAAAAAAAAAAAACAATACTCAAGTTATACCCAAAATCTGAGTTCATAATAAATTGAGAAAATACAATAATATCTCTAGGAACAAATACAACCTCACCACAAAAGTCGGTAGCAAGATCTTCCAAACTAAATACTTCAATTCTCTGTGATTGTAGCACCTAAATAATCGTCTTAGAAAAAACCCCCAATTTATCTTCCTTATGTGTCTTAAGCAAAAGAAAAATCACATTTTCGTTTTTCCTTCAGTGCCACACAAAGCACTAATCTTTTTCCTTCAATTGGCTTCAAATCAGTGTTTCACTCTTCAGTCTCGCTGAATCTCTCTTTATGTCTATAATCGTGAAACCACATGCACAAGCTTTATATAAAAGTTTTGCCGCCTAACACTCCTAATTCAATTAGAAATAGAAGTCTTATTCATACAAGCCAACTATTTCAATTTCTATTACAATTAGGAGTCTGCAATGCATTTTCCAATTGGGCTGGACTCTTGGTGTAGCCATGCACCCCAACACCCAGAGTATCATAAATGCGTACTCTCCCTCTCTCATATGAATGGTGGGTTCCACCAAGAATTTAATTAATGAGACCTACCATTAATGTGAGAGGACAGAGTACGTATTTATGGTATTCCGAGAGTACATAATAATTTCTCGGAAGGAAGAAGGATACAGCCAATTAAAAGCATTTATACCATTTTTTTTCTTCTTTTGCTTCTCTAATGCAATTATTGAGTGAATGTTTCCTATAGTACATATATAGTGAACTATGTCCAAAAAGGTGAAGTGCCATTTTGTCTTGCTATGCTATGCTAGCACTTCAAAATGATATTTGTGCACCAAGCCACCAATATCAAATGGTCTTATTTGGCATGTGAATTTGAATAGAAAAGCACTATGAGTCTATGACTATCATCTCTGCCATTCAGTTAATTACAACTAAGTTCTTTAAACAAATAAAATTTTGATTCTTTACACACTCATGCTAGAAAAGCAGGGCCGTCTTTTCCTCTTTGTTGTAATTATTAATTATTACATGAAATCACATAGCGGTACACACTCTCATCCGTATGTTATGCACAATATTGTGACAATTAGGAGGAATATCAGGACACCAAGAGTGTAGTTTAGCCAAGAGAAGAGCCTACTTTGCTCCCGTGTTCGCTTCTCCTCTTAATGCTAGTGATCGATAGAAACAGAAGTGATAGCATAAGTGCATGCATCATAAATAATGTACCTCCAAATGATATAAGGGAAACTCATTCAATTATTGTCCATATTTCTATAAAAGAAACATTTCAAAATAAGAGGAGTACTATTAGTTTTGTCAAAAATACTATTGTGGCAGCCAACTAAAAGGTGCGACAATCATAGGTGGCAAACCAACAAAAAAAAAAAAGGACTCCCATTACTTGGAGTCATGCCACCAAATGCCTTTGCCTATTGCCACCTAAACCAAAACTATGAAACTATAAAAGAGCATTCATATATTGAGGAGAAAATGGGCTTTTGCCTTTTTTAAAAAAAATATTCAGCAAAATGCTTCATATCTGAAACTATTTAGGAAAATGTCCCTGTTTTGAAATTCGGTTTTCTAAAAATTAAGTTTCAATTCTTGATTTTTGGACAATTGAGTTATAGTGAACTGAAAATTAAAAAAAAAAAAATTTCTGGAACTCAAGTTCCATGTGAAGTGGTCGAGTTCATAAAACTTAAGTTCCTTGAAAAAATTCAAATGAAACTTGAGTTTCATGAACTCGAATACTTTACATGGAACTCGAGTTCCAAAAAAAAAAAAAAAAATTCTAGAGTCCACGTTTGCTATAACTCGATGTTCCAAAAATGGGGTTAGACATTTAAAACTCGATTTTTAGAAAATCGAGTTTTAAAATAAAGATATTTTCCTAATTAGTTTTAGACATGGGGCATTTTACTGAATATTTTAAAAAGAAAGGGCTAAAGCCAATTTTCTCCTTCATATTGGTTTAGCCAAAATTTTCCATCTATTATAAGATAGAATTTTTATTTATTTATTTTAGTTAATTACTTTTCAAAACATTCACATATGAATATTTATTCTATACTTTATTTCATTAAAATATTATTATTTTTCATTCATTTTTTTAATTATTTTTCCACCAAATCATCTCCTTCTCTCTCGATCTCTAGAGTCTACATCCTCCACTCTCCCACACCAAAAGACGCCTTCTCCCCCCTAAAATCCCATTCCACGCAAGCAACTAAGGCAAGAGAGACTATTATATGGCTTCACTCTCACAAGAATGTAAGTGGTCATAAACCACAACTACCTATGCCACCATTAAGTCTCCTCTTCTCTATGCAATTCAGGACTATTTCAATACAATTTAAGACCTAAGGTGATAGCTTTTTAATGGAATTTTTTATATCTAAATATCACTTAAATAATATTTAGTCAATGTTTTATATTATGATTTTTGTATTTAAAATCTATTACTCTTTCTTTTTAGTCTTACTAATTCACTTTTAATGATGATTGGGTTGAATTTTTACTAAGCTATGCCATGGCTTAAGTGGACTAGGTCTAGGGCCAGCTTTGATGCATTGCAACCCCTTGATTTCTTTTTGTTTCACACCAACCCCAAAAATGACCTCATATCATGACCACCATCTTCTTCTCTCTACACCACTTTCTTCTTCTTGTAGGACTCCTCCTTTTGCTTCTAAACCCAAACGGAGACTAAGAAAGTCCCTCAATTAATATAATATCGTAGTCAAGCACATGCATTATCTGTTAACTTGGATTCTTAATCTCAAAGGAGACAAATCCTAAGTTTTAAGTCCTTTTTTGGTAGGAGATCTTTCTGATGAAGGATATTATTCACTTTTTATCAAAGTTGTGCTCAGTTGGACAATTGAGACTGAGTGGGCGATATCTACTAAGAAAGAAGATCTTTCTTTTTTCGCCAATATCAACCAATGGGGCTGGCTGAGGAGATTCTAATGGTCAAATTAGAAAAGGGAAAGACAACTACGCATAATAACAATGATTCTAATGTGCATACTTTCCAGTGTAGGGGTTTTTTTTTATAGGAAATTGGAGGTGTATAATTAGCAATAACTCCCCCCATAAAATCAGGCAATAGACTTGTCACTTGTCAGTATGTCAAGGTTGTAGCCCCAAAATTGTATGAGGATGGAACAAGTTCAATCACATTTGATGCAGTTAACAATTGGTGAGACAAAATATTTTGAGAGAAAGGCAATGATGACATTCAATGAGCACTCTCTTTAAGGAGATGTTATACCCTGCATTGGGTATATGCTTCTTCTTTCTCACAATTGGTGGGTCCCCACCCTTAGTGGGACCCACCAGTTATGAGAGAGAGGAAACATATACTTAGTGCAGGGTATATTTTTCCCTCTTTAAGGGGGTCGCTCATACCAAACAACCTTGAGAGATCAATGCCTATATGCTTGTGGCCACGTAATCCCTAAAGTAATGGGACTCACCAATTATGAGAGAGAAGAAGCAAATACGTACCAGTGCAGTGCATATTTTTCCCTCTTTAAGGGGGTTGCTCATACCAAACAACCTTGAAATCAATGCCTATATGTTTGTGGTCACGTAATCCCTAAGTAATTGGTTGTTGTGGGCCTAAAACCCTCCAACCGAGAGAGTTATAGATGTCAGGTCTTGTTCCTAAAGGCAAAGGGTACCCTTCTCACAAGTTGGGCCTCGTGGATATGACGTAGCTATTCATTGATTTTGGGAGCAATGCCCCCCTTCCCCCAAAAATTTTTTTTTCTAAAATATACTAATATATATAATTATTAATTTTAGCAATTTGGTTCAATAAAATTATATTTGGCACTCTATTAACATTACCATTAATCCTTTTAAATCCCATAAAAAAACTCATAGATCTAAAATTAAAAATAAAAATTAACAAACCCAAAAAATTAGTCCAACAATAAAAATTACCAATAGCAAAGCTAAAAAAGTCCAATTTTACCCACAAAAAAAAAAAAACAACCCAACCATTTAAAAAAAATTTAAGCAAAATAATTTTGCTCTTGCCCAATAGTAGGTGCATGAATCAAATGTACGCCGAGTTCCATTTTCATAAATGATCACATTGTAATATATTAAGAAATAATGATTTTGTGTGTCTTCGTTAATGGTTTATTAATACTAAATAGATGCTTATTTGAAATTTCATAATTTTTATTTATTTATTTACACTTCTACCCTTAACTTCAAGTCCCGGCTCCATCCCTACTCATGAACTTCGAGTCAATATTCTTTGTCAAACTAATAACACCAATCCTAGGGGAGTTTGCCTCATCATGTACCCTAATTATGGGCCTTGGTGTAAGCAGTCATCGTGGTTTGGGCCTACCAGGCCCAACCCCTCCACCATCCAAGTTCTAGGACCTTTAGACTGGCAATATATTTTAGTAAATATAAAGTTAAATGCACACAGTTGGAATTCCATATATATTATCTCAAACAAAAGACATATGTTGCTTGTTTAGTTTGGTTGGCTCCAAAAATAACAAACTGGACAACTGCGTTACCTTCTGTAACCTTTTTATTTTCCAAATATATTTATTTTATGTCATTTATGCTATTGACATATTGTCCCCTTCTGCATGAGAGAGCAGAACAGCCCATATATGTAAGCTATGTAGACTGCTCTCAAACTTACAACTATTCCATTCGATAATACCGTAAAAGTATTCATTGATTGATTCCAATATCCGAGGTTTCTCCATCTCCAAGAACAAGGTATCCCTTCATGGAGAACCAACAACCCACCTCAGGTATCCGACTCCCACCTGGATTTAGATTCCACCCATCTGATGAGGAGCTCATCCAACACTACTTGAGAAACAAAATCACTTCAAGTCCACTCCCAGCTTATATTATAGCTGAAATAGATCTGTATAAATATAACCCATGGGAGCTTCCAAGTCTGTATCTAGCAACTTGCAATTATATATCAGTTTTTTCTTATTCTTTTCTTTTCTTCTCTGTATTCCTGATATATTGATAGTGAATTACTAAATGAATATTACTGTTTTTTTTTTTTTTTCCTCACGGAAAAGGCTTTGTTTGGAGAAGATGAATGGTACTTCTTTACACCAAGGGATAGGAAGTACCCCAATGGAGTGAGGCCTAATAGAGGAGCAGGTTTAGGTTATTGGAAAGCTACAGGGACAGATAAACCCGTACACACTTCTTGTGGGACGAAAACTATTGGGGTCAAGAAAGCCCTTGTGTTCTACAAAGGTCGAACTCCGAAAGGAGTTAAGACAGACTGGATCATGCATGAGTATAGATCATCACTCGATACCATGATTTGGACAGCCAAGGCAAAAGGGTCTATGAGAGTAAGTTGGTTCTATATTGTTAGGTTCTAAAAGCTTAGAACAATTGGCAAATCGTGAGCACACAAGAACATGTAAGCTGCTGAAAGAAGAATTCATAATCTGCCTGGTTCGATCGATCGAAAAACAGGCTCGATCGATCGAGAATCGTATCTGCAGAATTTTAAGTTGGCCCAAACAGCAATTCTAGCCCATTAAGGATTAGGGTTTCAGATCTACTTCTCCCACTATATAAAGGAAACCCTAAGCACGTTTTTTATAAGGTTTTTTAGAGAGAAAAGAGTGTGCCTCTTTGTTATTTAGGGTTTTGTTCCTAAAACCTCTCTTATTGCTTCTACCGGTGTTGTTCCTTGAAGAATCTCAAGATCCGGTATTGCTGAAGTTGCTGCCTTCTCTAGTCATCAAAGGAGCTGATGATCTAAACCTTCAAGGGTGGTCTTGGAGTCACAAACAGGAGAGTTTGTGTTGCTAAACCTTTGAGTGGAGTCTCAAAGTCACAAACGGTGGTGTTTGTGTTTTGCAAAGATTAAAGAAAGAAGGAGTCCGTGGATCTCGGAGTTATCATGGGGTCATGGTAGTAAGTTTCCTACACTTGGGTAGCAATAGGATGTTAGTGGTCTAAGTCGCTATTGTGTAAACTTCAATTCTTTCTAGTGGATTTGCTATTTGACCTTGAGGATAGCTAGGTTAAATCCTCCCCAGGTTTTTTACCGGTTTGGTTTTCCTGGGTCATCATATCGTTGTGTTATTTATTTTTCCGCTGCTTTACTTGATATGATTGATATTGTTTTAACCTAGATCTGAATAATAAACCTAAGTATTCACTTGGTTAATTAATTAGGTTAAACAATCTAGGTTTACAGGGGTCTAAACGAACTGACATATATATATCATGTCAATCAATTTTTGATGGACAGTTTCTTAGTTAAACGATTGGGTTTTTCGATTAAATCCAAACATATGGTTGAATTGAATTTTAATTGTTTTTGAATAGGATAATACCGTTTGTGTTATATTGATCAACACGATTATATGTATGAATTTAATTATGAAACCTAAGAAATCGTACTTAAATTTTATCTATTTTGATAACATTTTTTACAGTTGGACGATTGGGTGCTATGTCGGGTTCGGCAAAAATGTGGTGTACTAAGGAACATGAGGGAAGATCGAAACGGTCCAAGTAATGAACCACCAGTCCACGTTCAAAAAGTGGATGAGCCATGGTCTATGAATGTGCACCCTACCCTCTTTGCGGCTGTAAGAAATTATTTATGCAACGATTGCCCAATGCTGCCATATTTCTTTGCCTCTCAGAATATGCTTGCACTGATACAGCCGCAAGCATAAGCTTCCAAAGTAGCAATGGTGGAAAATTATGTCCTAAAGACGATACAGCTATAAATCAGTCACAATACTTTGCTTCTTTCAACAGCTTGCCCAACCCACTGAAAAGAAAACCGGCAGAAGGAAATCACAATGAGATTTTCGTTTTCCCAAGCAAGAAAGTAAGCAGCAGAGATATTGAAAATGAGGAAGTTAAAATATCCAAAAGGAATGATAGTACTGCAGGGATGAAATTCTGTGGAACAGACCCTCCTCAAGATAATGATTTCGATGCTGTGCAGTGGAATTCCCTTAATCCATGTCAAGAGCTTGATGATCAGTTTGTGTTCACAGGAAGCAGCAACTAGCTAGAGTAATGGAGAGAAGGATATGTAGCAAACTACTAGGGTTTTTTTTTTTTTGGGGGGGGGGGGGGGGTGTGTGTTTGTGAAAGTCTATTACGTAGATAAACGCATACATAGCCACAAGAGATGGGTAAAGATATGGTAGAACTTAGAAGTTGAATAAATTGTTGGTGATTAATTTCATTATGGATTAATCACTTGTAATTTGTGTTTGCGAGGATTGAGAATTGAGATTCATCTTTACAAAGTTCTTGTTATTTGTGATATAAATATTACAAAGATGTAGATATTCGTAGCCAATTTGTATGAATGGTTGTACAGGGGTTTGTATAAGATGCTAATATGTATACACTTCAAACTATATTATTGGAATCATTATTAATTTCAAGGTTGTTTTATGATACAAAAGCATGAGCTGTTCTTCTGTTAGTTTTTGTGATATCTGGTTGAGACAGCCTGCGTTGAGCATCTGAAATATTAGTTATTAAAAGATATGAAAAGATAAATCATTGGTTATAACCTATTTATTCTTGAGATGAACAAGAACAACAATGATCAACTAAGTTGTCGTCTCTCTTTGTATACGACATGCATGAGTTTATTTCACTGTGCTTCATTTCATACAACCACCTACCAAAAATCTCCCACTGATTTGATTTCCATGTGCAAGATTCCGACGATTATTGTCTTATGGCTTTGGTCAAGCATCAGATTTTAAAATTCATATAAAGCCAGCCCTAATCCTAGGCCACTTAGGCCAATGCTTAAGGCCCCTAAATTTTTGAGCAAAAATTAATATATATTTTTGAAAAAGATATGTTTTTGAAGATATAGGAAAAAAAAAATAGTTTTTCTACTTTTAAGAAATCTCAAAGACTTAAGTAATGTTAGAAATAATACAACTTTAAATACTTTGATCTTACAAATATATGTGTCACTAATCATAAAAAATAATTCAAATAAGAAAATACTAGAAATACTATAAGTTTTACTTCAAAGACTTTGCAAATTAATGTGACAATTAACAACTAAATGCATTTTTTAATTACTTTTTGTGATTAGTGGTACATTTCTGTAAGCCTCACGTTATTAAATTTATAATATCTCTAACATCATTCATTCAAATATTTGTTATTGAGGGAAAAATTTTGATATTCCTGAATAGAATATAGGATAGCGAAGCCGAAACTTGATGATGAGCCCTTGAAATAAAGCCCAATGGCTTTTGGTGTTGTGTAAGCCCGTCCAAGCAAGAGAAAGAGGTTGCACCCTGACAAGAAGACAACAATAAAACCCAATAAACACGTTACTGTTGTTAGTTTATTATATTATTAGTTTTTTTACAGCATCATAGTTCAAATCACTCCTCTAGCGGTATGGTATTATCTCCAGCAGTATGGTAATTTATATTCAATTATTAAATAAATGTAATAAAGTATTAACTTCTGGAAATTCTTATGTATTTTGTTCAATATGATTCACAGTACTCTCAGTCATCATTACATCAATATGAAGAAAAAAATTCCAAAAGTCTCAAATACATTATAGCCTACTATAGTAAAACAATAAGTAAATATTGGTGGCTACATAGTGATGAAAAAGGAGATATTTGGCATGGTACGAAGGGAGAGAGGGAATGCATGTTCAGTGCAGCATGTGGTTACCAAGATCCTTAATGGAAATGTGGGTGGTATGTAAGGAGAAGCTTTTTTGTTGGGTGAGTGTGTGAGCTTATGAAAAGTTGGTTAAAAGGAAGCTTGACCGAGTTTCATGGAGGGAGTTTAGGCTGGTTATGATCAGTTATGAGACGTTTATGGAGTAGGAAGGTGTAAGCAAGGTGGGTAATGTTGGTGTTATGGTGACTATAAGCTAAGAAAGGTTGTGAGTGAGCTCAAGAGAGCTTGGGAAAGCTTAAAGAAATCTTAAGAGGGACTGAATTTCTGCAGAATGTAGTCAATGACTAAAATTTTTAGAGGGGCCTGGTCCTCCCTTAGGGGCTAGAGTAGTTTGCCTTTTATAGAGAGGATTAGAAAAAGCATTAATTAGCTAAAATTCAAAAAACGTAGGTTTGATTCAGGGGAGTAAGACAGCTGAATTAATAACCTGAATTTGGCCTAAAATAGGAGATTTGTTTTCGGGGCAGTTTTGCTTTTTTGGGCAATGTCACACATGGGTAATATTTGGGGTAATTTTGTATTAAATGCTAAGCTTGTTGAGATTGTTTTCAGCCAATGAGAGTAAGTATTAAGGAAAAATCTTAGTGCTGCAACTGAGATTTGGACCCTAGGAAGTAGGATTCAACACCTCAAGCCAGGTGTCAAAGTTTAAGTCCACTTCAAAGAGTTCCGCTGGAAATCCCTTTATGCCCTCCAAACCACATGTTCCCAAATTTTTCCCTTTAGAATTCATGGGCTTGGTTCATGAACCAATTACATATATTTTTAGTAATAAAATAAACTATTTGGTTGAGGATTTCATGAGCTTGAAGGTTTTAGTTATGACTTACTTAAGTTGTGACCAAAACTTGGGGAAGAAGGGTATTTATTGCCCATTAGCCTTTAGGTGTCAGCCTCTGGTATTGTTCACGTCAGAGTTGGCAGTGGGACAAGTGGCCAGCTCCTAATTTGGTTTAGAAGCTTCATTGCTTCTTGAGGTGACCTCCAGCGGAAGACGAAATTAAATGGAGTTCTCCAGCAGGGTCAGTTTGCACACATGGACTGTTTCGGCTGAGACTTCATGTTGGGCTTGGCCATGTGGGCTGAGTATTTTGGTAGGCCTCTGACTTGGTGGTTCTCTCCACTTGGGCCTATCCTTTTGCTTTCTCATTGTGAGCCCTACAAAATGGACAAAGTTACCATATATTGCTATGGATTTTTATTCCACATGGGTTTTAGTTGTTAGTAGAAATAAAATGAATCCATGAGCTTTAATAAATATTTATGATATGTTTTGAGTATTAATTTCTATGGGCTTTAAATAAAAACTTGTATAATTTCTCATAATTTTTGCTATTGATTACTTTGTAAATGATATTTTCTTTTGGGCTTTTTAAATAATGACCTCCAATATTTTCTTGAGAATAATATTCACCATGGGTTTTAAATAGAGGCAATATCCACTATAATGGAACAATGTGATATTCTTATGAGTTTTTCTATAAATAATCATAATCGGAATGTAGGATGAATAATTACCATGAGTTTTGGAAATAAATATTATGAATGTTGTGATGTAAGATAGATAGTGAACATGAGTTTATAATATGATATGAAATAAATAAGTGTAATGGGTCTAAGATAAATAATCATAACTTTCCATGGGCTTTTATAAGATGATTGCTATGGGTTTTGAGAATAGATAATTCATAAATTCTATGAGCTTGTAATATTATAGTAATAGGTTAAAGAATCAAAATATTGTTCATTATTGGACTTTTAAGTAAAATAATTATGATATAGTATTTTGCCAAGTATTAATAACCTTGGGTTTTTGATAAAATAGTGTCAAGTAGTTAGCTTGGGCTTTTAATAGTGTCAACATAAGTTGGACTTTTGATATTGTCAATGAGAATTGAGCTTTAATATTGCCAATAAGAATTGGGCTTTAAATATTGTCAGCGAGAACTAGTTATTGATATTGCCAATGAGAATTGGGTTTTGATATTGTTAATGTGAATTGGGTTTTGGATAAATAATTGACATGGGTTTAAATCATGGGCTTTGATTATGGATTTGAATTCCATTGATAAAATTGTTTTGCTATGGACTTAAATCATGGGCTTTTCAAATATTTCCAAGCATAAGTATTCTTGGGCTTTAAATAGAATAGGATGTGTATATTGGGTTCATAGGGCCGGTTTTGGGCTTAACTAAATAATGATAACAAAATTGGATAAAATATGAGTTTTTGGATTTTTTGTGATAGTTTATATCATAACTCAATTTAGATAATGAGATATGAAACATTTGTGATTAACATAATAAAAGAGCAAAAAATATTTGGGAAAACCCAATAACTTATTAGTAGTATTTGAAAATAAATAGGTGGTACTCAAATAAAATTAGGTGTAAAAAAAAAAAAATACCCTAACACTTGTTTATTATTTTCTTGAAGTGTCACTAATCATAATCATTGTTACATCGTTTTTTAGTGTTTTTGTAGTAAAATTTTTTTATAGCTTTAGCATTTTTCCACCAAAAAAAAGCATATTACAAAATAAAAAGAATAGATTTTTGTTATTAAAAAAAATTATAATAAAAATGCCTCATTATAATAAAAAAAGAATAAATATTATTTAAGTGATAACAAAAATGCCTCATTTAAATATATCACCTAACACCTTAGAATTGGTTTAGCCGCCCCTGTATAAAGCTAAACTATAACCTTCCCTATGATCATTGATCTAGCCGGGCTTACTTAAGCAAGCAACGACAACATATAAACCCGAGCTTAGCCCTTAAAATAGCAATCTCCTGGCAGTCGAGTCATTCTCCGATTGGAATTTTAAATGTATAGCTCAAATCGAGGCAGTATTTATTATACACCGTGCATGTGTATAATACACATATATTGTCTTTTAATACTAAAATCGTGATATTAAGGCTGTGTTTGGCTCTATGTAAAATATTTTTTTGAGTGTAAAATATTTTCAGGTGAAATTATTTTCAGTTGCTTGTTTGCATTGTGGAAAATACGTAGAAAAATTATTTCCTATATTTGGTTTGTCATGTAAAAACCTATATCCATAAGCCCAGCCACCACAATCACCACCATAAACCCAGCCACCACTAGCCACTATCAACCACCATATAACCAATTAACCTAAAAAATCATAATCATAATCAAAATCAAAATTCATTAATTGCAACATCAATATCAAAACCCATCTACCACAACCCACCACCATTGAAACCCACAAACCATTCCAGCCACCGATGCACCAAAACCCACCCCCATTTGGCCATTATCAATGCTAGAATTGATCACCCCCATGAATCACCCCAACCGCCTATCCTCCAAAACCCAAGAACAAATATTATTTACAATCAAAAAAAAAATACAAAGTAGAAGGCCAATGAGGGCAGATCGGTGAGGGAGGAAGGGAGGACAGAAGGGTATAAAGAGAGAAGCCAAATTGGTATGGGAGGAAGAGGGAGAAAGAAGGATGGAGAAGGAAGGAGCTAGGGGGAGAATGAAGTAGGAAGAGAGAGGAAGAGGGTTTAGGAGTTTACCATGATTGACGGTGACAGGCACGGCCATGGATGGTGGTGGATCAAAGCTCGGGTTTAGGTGATCGACGGTGCTCTCTCTCTCTCTCTCTCTCTCTCTCTCTCTCTCTCTCTCTCTCTCTCTCTCTCTCTCTCTCTCTCTCTCTCTCTCTCTCTCTCTCTCTCTCTCTCTCTTAGGTAGACCTAGGAAATGGTTTGAAGGTAAAAAGGAAGTGTAAACAATTTTACACTTTAGGCCTACTTATTTTATGGTCAAATATACCAATTTTCGAATTGACTAAAATTTCTTCCCAAACCAAACACTCCTCACGGTGTAAACTGTTTTCCCAATTTCTGTTACAGCTGAAACACAGCCTAAGTCACGTTTTCAAGTTGGAAATAAGCCATGATTTCAGTTATAAAAGACACTATATCTACACACTGTACATAACACATGCATTATCTTTTATTGCTAAAATCGTGATTTTAAGTCATGATTTTAGTTATAAAAGACATTATATCCACATATTGTGTGCAACAAATTTTTCCCACTCAAGCCGGCCCTAACTAGGACATGGTCTATTAGGGTGGTCGGGCTATCTAGGTGTCAACTGTCAAGACTCTTTGTCTTGAAGAATAAGTGGCTGCGTGCGGTGACGCCTTTTACCCGTACCAATCACACAATGGACCAAGCAGGGTGCGTTGTGGCAGTAACATGCTATGTTGTATTATTGTAGTACATGCATACTCATGTTAGCTTGATATGGCAATGAGACACTGTGGCTTTGCAAAGGTGAGGGACCCATTGTCATTGCTTGTGAGGTTGTAAATAATGGTTGTGTTGTGGGCACGCCGCACATGTACAGCAGATAGCCTTGCATTGAATGGCTTGACCACAAGCAACAAGTGGATAGGTCGCGTATGTGTAATACATAGCTAGGCTGTCTGAGGTGACATTGGCACGGGCCAAATCCTTCACATGGTGGCGCATGAACCAAGCTTGGGAGATAGGCAATGTGTTTGGGTTGCCAAGTTGATGGGCAAGGCCTATGATGGCTTGGAACATGTGCACAAGTTATTCACATGTGTCTGACAAGTGACAATAATAACATGGCAAAATACTAATTACCATGCAGTTTCTATGCAGAGATTGCTTTTTTAGTGTGTTGTAGCATGGAAAGACTCTAAAGACACAAGCAATGTGTCCTAGGCAAGCAAGTTTGGTGGACAGTTACTTGGTAATTAGCCATTGATAGTTTTTCTTGCATGTTATATCCTAAGCTATTAGGGATGTCAATAGTGTGTGTAAGACGAAGAACTCAAAGTATATTGTAGAGGGAAACAATGTAACACCATGTATTTGTAATTGTAAGCCTTAGTGGTTGATTGTGGTTAAGACAGGTTTTGTGATTTCCCGTAATTGTATTTGGAGTGATTTCCCGTAATAGGTATTGTTGGTTATGCATGCTTTGATGGTCATGCATACTTTGATTCACAAAAATTGATTGAGTATTAAGAGTTGGCTAAGACTAAATGAGGTTTACTTATAGCATTTTCATCAAGCTAGTTAAACTAGCATTTGGTAAAAAAATAATAATAATAATTGAATAGCCCTAAAATCATGATGAGTAATGTTTAACTGTCTAGCATTCACAAATAACAAATAAAGAACATTAGTATAAGTGGTACTAAAAAGTCATATTGCTATTTTTAGCACCCCGGTGCTAAAAAGCATATTGCAACGACAGTGCGAGAGCTAAAATTTTTTAGCTTTTTGCTACAATGCACAGCCATCTATAGTTGTACACTATAGCAAAAAATTTTATTTTATTACACTTCCATGCTCTCTTTCTCCCTTGCACGCTTCTTTTTTCTTTTCTTTTCTTTTCCTTGCACGCTGTTTTCTTCTTTTTTTTTTTCTTTTTTTTTTTTTGCCTCTTTCTACCTTGCACACTATTTTTCAGCTAATGACTCTCAGCTCTCTTTCAGTTTTTAGATTTGATATGTTGGGTTGTTTTATGGGTTTTGCAAATTGGAATTTTGTGAATTTTTGATTTTTTTGCAAATTTTTGTGTTAGTGTGTTCAGATAGGAAGAAAATAGAAGGTCAAACCCACTGTTATAGTGTTTGTAATGATTGTTTATTGTAGTGAATATATTATTTTATTGTGTTATTTATATTATTTTATTGTGTTGAAAGCTAAAATAAAACCACTAATATTGGGTGTTTTGCAAAGTAAGAAAGTAAAATAAATAAAATAACTTTCTGTGATGCTAAATAGCTAAATTTATGGCTATTCCAATGTGGATGCTTTGAGTCCTTACCTCTATTAAGTTACTGTTCATCAAATTTTTATTATTCTCTCTCATATTACTATTCATCAACAAAGATTTTATTAAATAAAACCCTTTTTTTTTTTAATTCCCTGCTCTCTAACCTATCTGGGTTGATTTTGTCTTTATTTTTTGGTTGATTCAGCGTAGGTTGATTGCGATGCAGGTTGGCTTTGGGTTGCTTCATCAACATGGTTGCTCACAGGGGAGCTATTGGCTGCCAGGGCCACTAGGAGCTATCATTTTGGAGCTAGAGATATCAAATCAGAGCTGATAATTGTAGATTTAGGTTGCTCGCGGTGGCAAAGGTCACGGGTTGTTTGGGTTACAGTTCTAGGTTGATTAGGGAAAGTGTGGAGAGGAAAAAAAAATGGAAAAAGAAAAACAAATATTTAAATGAAATAAAGATAGTGCGTTGAGGCTGATTTAGGCATGATTGGGAAAAATTGATGAGCAGTGACAAAAGTGACCAAGTTTGACTAAAATTATATAGAACCTAATGTGAATGCTCTTGTGACAAGGCAGCAAGTTATTGGTGAAAATCTTTCTTGTGACAGTAGGCAACGTTGATTCCAATGATAACTAGACAGCCAGTGTTCATTGTGACGGAAGACTTGTTATCCCACAAGCAAAAGATTTGAGTGAAAACCAAAGGCAAGGAGAACAATACATCACTAGAAAAAATTAAACTGCGGTCTACCTAATGCGACCCACCTTTGTTTTCAACCACATTGATTTCTAATGGCAGATTCAGATCATAATCATACACTCTAGGCTTTGATGTCTATGGAGCATATGTCCCATAACTGGTGACTGGTGCTCAATTTTGTATGTGATAAGTATTCAGTGTGGAAATATCTTGTACAAGGAGATACGATTTCATCTTCAGCCAAAAACAAGACTATAGAATGTCTGCAACAAAGCCAATATTATTAATACAGACATGACCAATGTGCTCGCATTTGTGTACGAAAGATGTTATATATATTAAGAAAAGGTTATAACACATGAGAAGAGAGCAAGAACCCTAATACATGAAAGAAACAATAAAAATAATAAATCAAGCACAAGAAGCCGCTCCATATGCAAGAAAACACCAGACAAACAACATCATAGGCTCTTTAGTTCACCTCACTTCTTCAGTACACTGCAAATGAAACACACTCGTCAGAAGAACATCATAACAGGTAAGAAACATGAGGACACAAGGAATGGCCCACCACAAAAGTTACAATTGAGATTTCATGAAAGAAAGAAAAGACAAATTTACAGGGGGAAAAAACCCTTAAGATGTGAAACTCCAGAGCAACAGTTAGGTGAAGATTAGCGGACCTAACTCTGTGAATCATGAAGCGACCAGGCAAATCCAATAGGCCGTAAGTTACACAGATATCATCCTGCCTAGATTGTCCCTCACTTCATGCAGTTAGTTCCACAGGCCACACAGATAATATCAAAGTCCATTAACAAGTCCAGTCTAAACAGATTTCCTTATGCTGTAGAAGATTTTATTCAAGGAAATCCCAATTCTATTTTTCCTTGTAGAGAAATCTATTTTCTCTATAAAATATCCTAATGATTGAAGTAGGTTGATGGTGGACCCTATATCTCATTACACATAACCATCACTCTAGTGCATAACATAGTGGCCTAAATGCTAATGAACTGTGGTTAAAAAGATCTGGACACTCCAGCATAGATAGTAAAATAATTGAGAAATATGTACAAACAAGCGTGGATACAAATTATGAGATTATTTTTTTTAGGGCAAGAAATGCAATTTAGCACTCTCTTGGAGTGCTTCACATGTGATCAATCCTTTGATTAACAGTCAAGGTTGAAGATGAGGGCTGAATAGCTTGTTCCCAACTTCAATAAGAGATTTGTATGTTGTTTTTTATGAAGACTTTAGTCTCTCTTAAGAAGGTCCTTAACAAAGGTTTGATCTTTCCTTTTGTTGAGATAAAGGTATTGCAAAGCTAGGCCTTAAGGTTTTCTCTGCAACAAACATGTTAGTGCTTTTTTTTGGGGTGAAAAAGTGTTTGTAACCTCCTTTTTTTTTTTTAATTCAATAGTTACAATGAGGGAGGCAGAATTTGATCCTAGGATGTTATGAACACACTAGTAGGCGCTAATCAATTGAGCTACAAGGCTCTTGGCATGCGTTTGTAACCTCTTATCCAACTACTCTATTTATAACAAGGTTGAGCAGATAGTTGCTTTCTAGAGGTAGTTACCAAACGACATGACTTGATTTTTCCCTACCAATATAGGTATTTGGGGAAATATATATAATTTAAATGACTTTCTGGGCCTAGAGGGTGATCCACTTAATAAGATATGGCTTATATTGGGTTTTTTCAGCTTAATTAGCTAAACCCAAATTTAACTTGATTTCAGAAAACATGGTAGTGTATGTCACAGAAGTTTCGATCAAAATTTTGGAATTGGCCCAATTTTAGATTTAGCTACACTTCAATAAAATTCCTTTTGTCTCCAAATGATCCCTCAAGACTTATTTTCATACAAACTCAAGATAAATTTGCCTAGGGATGAAATAATATCAATATAAAGACACATTAAGGTAAAAATTAACCTGGACATCCCATCTAAAGATAAATTCACTTTCAATTAAATGATTTGGGAGAAAGACATAATGAAACAAATTTACTCATCTTTTCTTTGAAAAATAATTTAAAACAAAATTCTTTAAATTGAAATTTTTCCAAAATTTAAAGAAGAAAAAAACATTGTGATTCTTGTGAAAGTAAATTTAAACAAGTTGGATGTATGGATCCATATGTCACCATCACCACCACTTCTACCAAGTATCAATGAATATATATATATATATATACACAATATTGATGATTCTTGTGAAAGTAAATTGAAACAAATAGAAAGAGTTGGATGTATGGATCCGTATGTCACCATCACCTTTACTTCTACCAAGTATCAAGTATATGTGTGTGTACACACACATATAAAGCAATAAGGTTGGCATAATGTTAATTTCTTTCTGAGAGAGAGAGAGAGAGAGAGAGAGAGAGAGAACAGCCAAAAAAGAGAAGCAAGATGAAGAATGAGTGAATGACACGATGCCATCCATCCAAGCATCTTCCTTGTATGTTTCTTCTTAACACACACACACACATAATAAATGACAAAACAAATAAAAAATCAATGAACTAAAAATAACAACAACCTTACTGGGCTTTGCTTTTGACAATGGAGGAAAATCCCTCCAGAAGAAAATTGTGCAGATAAAAATTTAAAAAAAATAAAAATAAAAATAAAAATAAAACCTCAAGGAATAGTTTTGTCTTTTGATGTGACAGAGAAGTCAAAAGAGGCATAAACTCCTTATATACTCTAGCTCATTTATGATATGGTTTGAGCCATATTATAATTCTATCATTGAAAATTTCCATTTTCTTCTTGTCATAAAATTTCAACAAATATATACTCATTTTAATGGACATATTTATGACCACCATCATTCTAAATGAATCCACAGTCCCCTTATAGCCTACTTAACCAAATTTCCACTTCAATTTCATAAGAATTGTCAACCATATGACACTGCATGAACCTCCACCATCTCTCATCCTCATGAATGATGAAGCTTAGTTGATGCATCCATATAGAAGATAGGGATACTATAGTCTTACAAACATTATTTTGGTAATTCCAGTAAGTAGCCAAGGGCCACACTATGCATGTTGAAACAGATAGAAGCAAACAAGATGAGTCAATTGTATTAAAGCAAAACAAAATATGAAAGCTTCAACAAGAAGATTAACCATCCCACAAACTGACAAAAATTGCCATGAAGAAAACACAATCCTTATATTTAACCTAAGCTACAATTTGTAAAAAATTTCTCAAAATATTTTATCATATGGATCCTATTAAATGATCCACAACCAATTTCCTGGATTTGTTAAAAGCTAGAATCCGAAAAATTATAAAAAGATCACCCTACAGAACAGGACAATAACTCATATAACTAGAATTGATATACATGAACAAAAAGAGACACAGTGCATGTTTTAAGCCACTGAAGAAAAAGGATAGGAACTTACTTGTACAAATATGCAGCAATTCCCAGAATTATACACAACAAAATAATATCAATACAGAAATTCCGACTCGATCTCAGCTGGAAGAAAATAGGACTTGTATTAGATCCAGCCAAAATTTTAGAACATGGCACAGTGAAGCATATGCATATCTAAATTTGAAGAAGTTGTAGCTCAATTACCTGATTCACTGTGTCTTTAAGTCTAACATTAGTATTCTTAAGGTCAGCTGCTGCCTTGTCCACCTGTAAAGATGTGAACAGAATGCTAAGTAATTTAAATCTTAACTCCCAACTGAGTAGCTTTGAAATTACAAGCAGTCGATGATGTTTCTCACCTTGGTGTCAATCTCATCCATCAAAGGAACTTGCCTATCTAATTCCTGCACTTATTGGAACATGTGACAATCAACAAGTGTAGACATTGTAATGGAGCATAAACTAACATAAAAGACAGCTAACCTCATTCATATCAGAAGCCATGTTTTTAAGTGTATCCAAACCTTCGGATATCATATCTAAGCCTTGATCCTGTAAGAATGTGAGAGAAGCTAAAATGAATAAAACATAATCAAATATAGTAGCATGCATGAATGTGAATCACAGTTTAAAATAAAATTAAAAACTACAAATCCAAAACAAATGACTTGCCTGCTTTATTTTCCGCATTTCAAACTCCTGCCTGAATCCACTCGACTCCTCAGTTTGTTGAAAGTATTCATCATCAAACCGACCATCTATAATCAACATGGAACACAATTAAACCGCAATAGTCAATCAAAAAACATCCCCCCATATGTTAAACAAGACTGGCAAACAAAACACGAAGTGTACACAAAAAACCATACATCTAAATAAAATAAAAAATCACCTGAATCAAATTTGATCTCAGTGCGAGAAGCTGAAGCTGCCCAACCTCCACTTTGTTTGGCTGCAGGAGCACTCCCATCCCGTATAGCTTGGATCCTATCCGGCAATGCAAGCACCAAATCATTACGAGCAGCAAGCTCCTCCCCCGAAAGCCCTTTCACCTATAAATAGGTCGGAATCAATTGTTCATTAGACAATTACAACACCAATGCATTTATCTTTCACTTTCTTATGCACAAAAAGAATTCCACTAAACCTTTCACTTGAATTACGAATCCGAGCATCGAAAAACAAGTACAGAATTCAGATCTAAGTATAGAAACTCAAATTACCAACACTCTCACAGTCAAAAAAATGAACTCCACTATATTCAAACTTATCGAAATTCACAAAAATGAATGTAATTACAAAAGAAAAGATAGAAACCAACCTTTTTCACAGCCAATCTCTGCAACTTAGGGACCTCCTCTAGCAATCTAGCCTTGGTTCGACGAACCTCCGCATTCATCGCAACCGCCGATGCTTTATTCTTCTCCTTCGAAGCAGACTCCGCTTTCTGCACATCAGATCACTGTCAATTTGATCCAAATTTTTGCACAATTTACAAACCCTAATTCTTCGCACCGAAAATCTCAACTCAGCTAAGAGTGAATTCAACTACACAGCTAAGTCCACGTAATTTTCCTACTGAATTACATTCTTTTCCTCAAGATTTTCTTAGTAACCAAACAGGTCAGGTCGACAGAGCAAGGAAAATCTAGAAAGAGAGAGAGAGAGAGAGAGAGAGAGAGATGGAAGGGACCTGAAGAGCGGATTCGAGGTCGGCCTCGACGGCGGCGTAGAGGCGAGCGAAGGCGTCGTCGCCGGCGACATTGACATCCTTCTGCTTTTCGACGTCGTATTTGTCGTACTTCTTGCAGATCGCGTCTACTCTGGTCAAGATGTCGATCACGCTCATCTTCTGCTACTTTTTGTTTTTTACTTTTTACAGTTTAACTTGGATCGGAGTAGACAAAGAAAGCAGGAGAAGTAAAAAAATTTTAGAGAGGAAGAAGAAATTGAAGAGTTCAAATTTCTTTAGAGTTCTGACTTTCTGCTTCTGTTGTTCAGGTCAGGTCACCACTCAACCAGCACAATAGCGGTTTCTAGAGCAAAGGTGGACTTTCGAACTACAGCCTGTATTGCATTTTTTTGCTTTTGTTTTTTCAATTATCAGAGTAAAAATCATGTTAATAATTATGAAAATTTTATAAATAAATAAAAATTGTAAGAATTTTTTTTTTTTTACATAATTACTTTTCTTTTCTTTTTAAGAGAATAGATATTTTATTAAACCCAACACAAAATATTACCCAAAAAAATTAGAATGCCTAGATTCTCTTTCCAAATCCTAAGTAACCAAGAAGGGAATAGATTCAGGTCCTCTAGATTTTCTAAAGTATTCTACCAAATAGATTTTCTTAAATCTTAATCATTCTTAAATAATTTAATGGTCTAAATTTTACCATGTCAGCATTTTATTAACCATAATCTTGATTGTTTTGTTTGCAACATTATTTTATTATTTTAAAAGTATTGTCAATGACATGACAAAATCTAGACCTTTAAATTATAAAAGAATGGTTAGAATATAAGGAAATTTATTAGTAGAGTACTGTAGGAAATCTAGAAAATCTGAATCCGATGGGACCTAATTTCAAAACACTTAGGAACAGAGTATATATTTTACATTACATTTCATTCATATATTATTTTTTATAAAATTTTCATTATATTTGTAAATCATATCTCTCTCTTCCTCGACCAAAAACCACTTCTCTTACTCTCTCCAATCACTCTCTCTCTCTTCTCTCTTTCCAAACCCATCAAACCTAAAGATTTGTTTGTTTAGGAAGATGGAAAAGTGACAGAATAGAAAATATTTTAATTTTCTTTCATGGTGTTTAGTTAGGAGAATGGAAAAGTAGAGGAATAGAAAATTCATTTGTTTCGTTAAAAAGAAAAATAAAACAATAGAAAATACCGTTTAAATAAATTTACTTTTATGCTCCTGTTTTATAATACAAGAAATAATCTTTTGTAATCATGAAATAAATAAATAAATTACTTAAATATTATTATTATTATTGTCATTATTATTATTATTATTATTATTGTTGTTAGAGGTGAAAGCCACCATTTATTTCGAAAAAAAAAAATTCGCTGATTAAGAAAAGAAAAAAGAAGCTACGGTTGACTTTAAAAATAGAAGTAAAAAAAAAAATAAATTAAAAAAAAAAAAAAACAAAACCCATTTATTTAAAAACCACGTTGATAAGAAAAAACAAAAAACAAAAAACAAAAAACAAAAACACGTTCACAAGAAAATAAAACACGTAACAACAACTCGCACAGTGTGAAGAGATAGTTTTGGTGTTTCCTCAAAACCCCTCTCTTCTCCCATTTTCTCTCTCTCTCCTACTCCTTTGTTGTCCTAAAAAAACTCTACCACGGTGCCACCTTCCTTGCCATTAACACATTGGAAAACAGACATGTCAACAAATGGGTTTGGAGAAATTGAAATGGATTTGGAGCAACTGATGGATTTATGGCTGGGTCAAGTGGTGGTTTTGAGGTTGGGTCAATCGGTGGTTTTATGGCTGTGTCTAGCAATGATTTTTTTTTGCTACGTTATGCAATGCTTGAGGCTAGGTCAAGCAGTGGTTTTATGGTTGGGTTGGGATGGCGGTTTTGTGGCTGGGTCAAGCAATGGTCTCTGTTGTGTCTTGACTCGATTAGGTAGAGCAAGGAGGCTCTACCATCTTAAGAGATAGAGAATTTGATGAGCTGAGAAAACAAAACAATGAAATGCATAACTATAATATTCGTGCATATCTACATGATTACTGTAACATAATGTTATTTTGCACAATTTTACATAAGCTTATATGAGTGATTTCATTCATACCTCCAAGCCTACTTAGACATTTTTTTTGCTCTTGTGAAAAGCATTTTTCAACATATGATTCTCATATTGGGGAAGTGATTACCCATGTCACTGACAATGATGCAGAAAATATCAATCGTGTTGTGATTGTTTTTATAACCACTGTTTAATTGAAAGCAGTATGTCCAACGACTTCTCTCAGTCCTCACTAGCATCTTCCATGGCTTCTCTGTTTTGATCCTTCCTAAATTCGCAGTTACTTGTAGGGGTGTGCATGGGTCAGATTGAGGAGTTTTTTTTATTTAACCCACCATGGTGGGTTAAAAAAAATCCAACCCAATCCAACCTATCACAGGAGTCCAACTCAGTTACTCAGCCCAACCCAACCCATGTGGATCAGGTTAGACCCATGGGTTGGACAGTTTTAAAAAAATTACTATTATCATTATTATTAAATTGAACATTAGAACAACAATACTGCAAATAAGAACAAATTTATAAGCAAATAATCATGAGTATAACACCAAACAAACACAAACTATATGAAGAGAACTTAGGGTTTGAGTTTTATTTAGGAAGAGGGGCCAAAAAGTAAATCAAAAAAATTGTATAATATGTTTTTTAATATATTTTTAAAAAATTAAATATAAGTGGGTTAGGTCGGATTAGGCGGATTTGTGAATCTTTTAATCCGAACCCAACCCGATCCACTGTTAAAAAAAACTTCATAACCCAATCCAACTTACCAATTCTTAAAAATCGACTTAACCTGGCGAGTTGAGTTAGATTGGGTCGGTTTTGATGGGTTGACAAATTAGCTATACACCCCTAGTTATTTGTGTATATATATACACATATTATTGGTTGAATAAAATTTTAATGTGATTGTGAACATGAGTATTAGTTTCTATTCTTTAATTTGTTAAAAAAAAATGAGGTAACATTATTTTATTGAAGGGGTATTTACATCCCATTGATCCTTACTAAATTTAATATTATGTCAAATAGGTTGGTGGTGTTGTGATCTCATATTATATGTGATATCTCTAATCATGTTCTGTAACTTTTTTTTTCTCACTTTTATAAGTTTTCAGTTAAAAAAAAAAAGATAAGAAAAGAAATCATAGATATATTTTGAGGGGTTAATAAAAAAAAAGGATTTGAATCTGGATTTGGCATCGGGTGTAATTACACTTTTTTTGTTCTCACAAAAATTATCTACCACTCTTAATTTTTAACTTTAACTTTTAAATTTTTTTTATTTATATTTAATAATTAAAATTGAAAGTTGTTTTTTTAACTCTCAATCTCAACCATCCAAAACTACCTCATCTCAATCCAAGGAAAAAAAAAGCAAAAAAAAAAAAAAAAAGAAATATTAAAAAATACTTATTCTCCTCCTAACCCACTAAACAAAAATGAATTGATTTACGTCTTTTCTGTCCTCCATTATCTAAGGTCATCCACTGAAATGCATACAGTCACCATCTTAAATAAATAAATTTATAGAATCTATGGATAATGGGTTGAGACTTGAGATCCACATTTCAAAACTCATGTTGCATGTGAGAGACTTTTAAGCCCTGCATTGTAAATGAACAATTAGATGCATATCCTTGACTTTACTCTCTTTTTTTTTTTTTGGCACCGAATTGATTCACAGTGATTTCACCAGCCCGCACATAGTCCTGTTGGTTGGGTCAATAGACTCAACAGTACATGACAACGTAATCAATCATGGCCACTTATTTGAGTTCTCTGCTTTTGAGCATTGATGCCCGGACAATCCTCCAAAAACATAATCACATCCTGAAAGACCACACAAACTTAAGACAGTAGTCATCAAAATAAAATTTCTAGATTCTCTGTATCTAATTGACGGCTTAATTTGTGTAAGGACAAAAGGTAGAGAAAGATGAAAAGAAGGCAATTTATTATGTTTTTATTTGATTTAGCCAAATCTCATCCATTGTTACATATATAGTTGGATCCAAATATACCCAAACTTTTCCAACTATATACAATGAACTTTGACCTCATTATTCTTTTACAATGCTTAGTTGAGTGACAATTATTTGTTATAAAGTAAGTGCAATCCACTTTGTATCACTCGATTTTTTTAGTAGTTAGGCCCCTTCCCATTACCAAGCACAAAACAGTGTCCCTATGTTTTCATTTTTCTCAAAATCAAGTGAGGCCCGGAATTTTTTGAAAGAATTGTAGCCTTAAAACACTTAACCAGTAAAAGTGTGTGCATGAGCCATTTTGTGGAATGGTTAAAATTTTACACGGGTAAAATGAGTGCACAAACCCTATCTCACATAGGTGAAACTTGTCAGTGTAGTCCAATTATGCCTTGTGTGGATTTTTCATGTCTCAGGCATAAACGTTGTCTTGTATTGTTCTATCCTGCCTTAAATTTGTGCATATATAATTGATTTTTTTATTTTATTTCTCAACAAAATAAGTTTCAATTGTAAATTTTTTAAAAAAAGATCCAATTATATACTCGCAAATTTAAGATAGGGTAGAACAATACAAGACAAGGTGAGCAAATATCATCTTCAATCTTTTGTAATATATATCTATTTATAATTTTTTTTATACCCTAGTATTAGACCTGTGCAGTGCATGAGTTGCTTAAAAATTATATGTTAATAAATTGAAAATATATTAATAATTATTGAATCGGATGACAAAAAACACACTAAGTTTACGGGGAATAATATATATGTCTATTGAGGGACTTCACTCAAACACAATATGCTGTGTAACTTCTAATATATCAAAACCTAATGTTATGATATATAATAAAAATAAATATTAAATTTATTTTAAATTGCTCATAATTTTGTCAAAATAGAATTTTTAGTTGAAGTAGAATTTTAAATTTCTTGGAATTTCATAATAGAGTTTTATGTAGAGTAAATTATTGGTAATAGAATTTAATTTATAATAAATTATCTTAAAAATTAATGAGGATATATTACTTGAAATTTTTGGTATTAAAATTTTAGTTGGAGTATAATTTTAAATTTCTTGAAATTTAGGTAATAGAGGTTTATGCAGAGTAAACTATTGTTAAGAGTTTGATTTATGACAAACAATCTTATTAGTTAATGTGTATAGACATTTGTTGCAAAGTAAAGATAAACACAACTTCTAACACCCAACTTTTATTATATAGTATATGATGTTCTATTATTATAAAATACTCATCTCTCTCTTATTGTCTCCTTTCTCTTTTCTCTTTGATCTCTATCTTATCAGTGTTTAGACATCTCATCATGGATGACAAAATGTCTCCATTCCATCCTGACTCACTTCCATCCCACACATATTTTTTTCCTGTCATAAGGAAGGGACGGAGTACCCACAACCCGACTCTGCTTCATCCCAATGCCATCTCTAACACTAATTTCAACCTTAGGCAACCATCTCCCATATTCCATCAATATTCCATTACACACCTGCAACCCATCACACAACCATCAACCTAAAGCTAAACCCTAAATCCTTTGTTAGGTTGTTCTTGGCCTTGGTGTAGGGATCATTAGAGAGATAGAGAGAGGCAGAGAATAAAAATATAGGAGAAAAAGATTTATAGGAGCTACAATGGACTGGTATATTTAGAAATCCATTGTAGTTTTTGTAAAATTTATTGCAAAATACATTACTTGATGTGGGGATGTTTCTATGCAATTTGTGAATAACATTCTCCATTTTGATTTTTAATAGGTTTTACACTATCAAATGGGAGATACTAAATGTTTGGTTGAGTTAATGAAAAAATAAATAAAGAATGAAAATGTAAAAGGATAAAAATGTAATGTAAATAAATTTACTATTATACTCTTATATTAGATAAGGGGAGAATACAAAAATTGGACAAAATAGAAAATTTTTTGGGTATCATTATTTCTATTTGAAATCCTTCGAGGCTACCTGTCCAATTATGAAGGAAAGAAAAAGTCAAAAGAAGGTGACAATGACATACTAAGGAGGTTTGGTTGTAGGGTTACATGATTGAGGTTGGGGATAGTGAGATAGATCTTTATTTCATTTATTAGATGATAGAAAAATTAATAATACTAGTCGTTAACTCGTGTGATGCACGAGATAGTTAAATAAAAATTAAAAGTACTTATTTTACTTAAAGGTATATGACTTAAAATTTTAAAAATGTATAATTTGAAAATGAATGAAAATAACTAATTTGTTCAATATAATGATTTAGAAAAACTCTTTTTCTTTCATGTCATTGGTTTCATATAACACATTCCGACGTTGGCTATTCTATGGTGATAACTTCGCATAATACTCAACTGCAATTAAATCTACTATCCACTATCAATATAATCTATGTTATCTTGATAGTAGATCTACAAACTGCATTCTCATATTCTTAGAGCTTGCCACATCATTATTATTATCTATATATAATGTAAAACTAAAAATTTTAACTTTTTAAAAGACTTACGTTAGAATTATGATTAATTTTTTTTTAATTAGACCTCACATTAGATTTATTTTTAAAGGACTCACTTTAGGTTTAAAAAAAAAAAAAGGACTCACGTAAAAAAAAAAAAAAAACTTTAGGATTAAGGGAAAAAAAGAAAGAGGCTCCTATTAGGACTTTCTTACTATTTAGTTTAAAAACTTAAATTTTTTTATAAGTTAAAATGATGAGAAAAAAATAGAGAAAAACTCTTGTTAGGACTCTCTCACTATTTAGTTTTAAAAATTAAAAAAAAATTATAAATTAAAATAGTGATGTGAAAATTTGTGAAAATTTCAGAAGTTTCGGTTTCATATGTATAAAAAAAAAAAAAAACTAACCTCTGAGCACGTGCGTGAATAAATAACCCCAAGTTGCTATTGTTTTTTTTTTTATGATTGAAAAATGTAATAATTCCAAAGTATAATAAATGCTCTAAATTAATCTTTACTAAAAAAATAGAAGAGCCTGTGCTCAGAGGCTAGTATATAGATGAAATATAAGTTTAAAATTAATGACGTGACACTCCCCATTTAGTATGCTACCTTAGTTTGTGAAATTACTAGTAAAATTAATGGTACTTTTAACATTTTCCTTTCCTTGAAGTTGAAAAGATTAAAAAAAAAAAATTTGGTGGCTTGAGATGGAAAATTTCACCCACCGATTTTCGATTATCCTCCTTTTCAACAATACCAAATAAAAAATAACTTAAATCTTCTATCTTCTATTTTCCATCCGCTCCAACTTTCCACGCAACCAAACGGCCAAAGTTAACACGTGGACAATTTGCCATAAATATTGCTAGTCAAACATTGTTGTCATTGTGTTTAAATTATATTCCATATTTGATAGATTGCATGACCAATAAAATAACTGCTGTACAATTTTGACTGGCTCAATCTTTTCCCTGTGCATTGTAAAAATTATCTTGAAAATAAAAATACTTTGTTTAAGATGAGATTAGTCTCATGCCTAAAGTACTTCATTAACAAAATTATCACTCTGAAAAAAAGCCTTTTGCACCAAAAATAAAAACACACATTTCTTTTACTGTTAATTAGGCTCAATAAGAAGGTTAAAATGGGCATTTGTCCTTTTTGCCAAAACTTTTTAACAAAATACTCCATGTTTGAAACTATTTAAGAAAATGTCTCTAAATTTCAATTTAAAATTCGATTTTTAGACAATCGATTTATAGCGAATTGAAAATTAAAAAAAAAAAAATTTTTGTAAAAAATACTCATGTTTCATAAACTCAAATTTCATTCAAAGAACTCAAGTTCCTTAAAAATATTCAAGTGAAACTCGAGTTGATGGACTTATTGGCCTTAGAATAATTCTCATCTCCTTGGTAACTTTTTACTTTTTTATACACAAAGATACCATTACCATCCAAATTGGCCTGGGTAGCGAACATGTAAAGTTTTATTATACGAATTTTCAGACATCAATTCACATGCCATTTACGTGTTGACTGGAAAAGGTTTCCTAAACAAAAAGAAATGCCTTTAATTACTACACGTGGCGATCTTCCGTTACTTTTCTCTCTTTTTATTTTATTTTCACAATAAACTTACCAGAATATTAAATATTCGCCCGCCATAAAATTTGCTTAGGACTTAGAGCACAGTTTTTATTAATTATGCTAATAAATTATGGGGAAGTGAAGTAATTTTTAGGTACTCTTATAGTACAGTAAATAATACTATATCCTCTTATATTTATGACTATTAATTATGTTAATTAATTATCAGTTTAAGTGGAGTAATTCTTAAGTACTCTTATAGTACCATAAATAAAACTCTATCCTCTCACATGGTTTGAGTGGAGTAATTCTTAGAGCACAGTGAATGTGAGAAGAGAGAACATCATTTCACTATACTTTAGAAGTATTTAAATATTTTGTTCCATTATCTCACATTTATGACATTATTAACGTGAGAAGAGAGAGTATCATTTCACTATACTCTATGAGTATTTTAATATTTTTACATCCGAGTGTCTCAAGTCATTTGTTGACTAACTATTTTGGAAAACTTTTAATACAATTTTATGAAAAATATAAAAAATTGTAAAAAAAAAATCGGTTGTTTTTTTTTTCTCCTTTCCTTTTCATAAAAATTTTATAAAAAAATTTCTTAAATCAATGTCCTTAGGGCATCGTTAACTTTTCTTATTAATTATTTTTTCTAACATTTTTTCATTGGAAAAATTTAACAAACGCCTTAAGGGTATTAATTATAAAAAAGAGAAATGTAACTAAATTTTTTTTATAATTTTTTATATTTTCCATAAACATGAGATTGAAACTTTCCTAAAATAATCATTAACAAATACTCTAAGAACACCATTCGGACCATTTTTAGTTTACCAAACACCCACACATGCACATGTTTCAACCCAATACTTATCCTCCTCAATTATTGGCAACAAAAGATTATTTTTCAACAATATCTTCTATCTTATTAAAAAAAAAAACTAAATAAATACAAGAATCTCATAGTTAGCGTTAAAATAGAAGAATATTATAATAGAAAGAACGAAAGAATGGAGTAAATAAATATGAGTTATGCTAATTAGTACCTTTAGGGTATTGGGTAGTAATCCGAATATAGAAAGATTTTATAGAAAAAGAAAAAAAATAATTAATTTTTTAACAGCTTTTTTTTTTATTTTTCATAAAAGTGATGTTAAAATTTTTCTAAAATTGATTGTTAACCAAGCTTTTTATTATTTATTTTTCATAAAAATGATGTTAAAACTTTTCTAAAATTGATTGTTAACCAATGCTCTAAGGGTATTCATTAGCATTTTTAAATAAATATATTAATAATAAGAAAAAAAAGGTGTGAATCGGTAGCCGGTAACGTTGGGTAGTCCAGCCAATTTCTCCTCCTCTTATTTCTACAAACTCCGCACGCACCCAACCGCTTTATATCTGTCTCCTTCCAAGAACAAGTCCCAATTTCTCTCTCTTCTTCTTCTTCTCTCTCTAAGTTTCATATTCAGTTTTTCTTCTTCAATCTGTACCAACCTTTCATCAATATTCATCAAGGTATGCTTGTCTCAAAAAACCTTAATCTTTAGCAAATTTTCTATCTCTCTGTGCTTTTTTTTTTTAAAGGTTGATCATTGTTTTAGTTTTTTTTTTTGTTTGTTTAATGTTAATATATTGTGAGTTTTATGTGTTTAAGGATGTTTTTTTGAGTCCGATCATGCCAAGTATTTGTTTAGATGATCGGTTTTGTGTGTTCTGTTTTTATTGATCTTCCGTTGGACGGTTTCTGATGCTCTATTTCCCAGCTTTTGATCGTTGAGTTTCGGTTGTTAGGTGCTTCAGATTGTTTTTGTTTTTTGAAAAGTTCGCTTTTTGGTTGGTTAAGAATTGTGGGTCTTTTTCATTCTGTGAAACTCTGTATTTGATGGACCAAAATTTTGGTGTTCTTTCAATTTTTGGGTCTCTTTGTTAATATATTATTGTTGCTCTTGTTTCCAAATGAAACTTTATAACTAAAATTTCCAATAAATTTAAAAGTGTAAACTTTTTGTGGTTGGGTGTTTGTTGAATTCATTAGTGGCTGCACATGTCCTTTTGGTAATGTTTGCTTTGGATTGCTTACTCTAACAGATCCATCGAATTTGGTCTTAATAATTAATTTTGCTGAAATTTCAACGCGGCGTGCACGTGGATATTGCTGGCTGCGTAATGCAAAAGAAACTGGTAAAAATTCTTTAAAATAAAAGTATTTTGTCTTACAAATTTGTTCTAAAACTGGACCGGTTTATCTCCGTCTCGCATCTTTTCTAACTTCTTGAACTTGTGCAGTTATTTGAATCTAACTTTCCTATCAAGCTAATCGTTTCTGGTGGGTTCACTAGTGATTACTTGCATTTCTTAGTTCTCATGGTTCGCTATGCAGTAAACGCATGAGAACTTATATAGACTGATTGCATTGACCAAGATTTAATTGATGAAAATAAGCTAAATAATTATCATTAAAGCCATGGGGCTTCGATAAGAAAGTGATTATTAATTTTCATCTGAAGCTGCACCATTTGTAGTGGTTCCTCTTATCTCCATGAGCTGTTTGTTGGACAAGATTTGGTAGATAGACTTGGTTCTAGTTTTACCTTGGATTGCCTTAGCATCAACTAGGTTTAGACTCTTTTTTATTATGCAGGTTCGGGGCGTGATGGTGTATTATTCTTGCTCACATGTTTTAAGTGTGAAATCAGCGAAAGAATCTTAGTTAGTATGGAAATATTGGAATGATGGCATGTCAAAATTGGCAGGTGAGAAGTTTTGATACTACTAGATCTCCCTCTCTCTTTTTCTCTCTGATCTATTTCCTTCTTCCAACCGTGCTCTCAGAAACTTTTTAATTATATACTCCTGGGACCTTAGGTTGATTCTCTTTACAACATTGTTGGCCTTAATTTTTCTTGTCATGTCTTATTGTAGCATTAGTTGTATATCAAATGTTCATTACTTGGATTTTAGAAAAAAATCTGTTTGTTAAGATCTACATTGCCTTTTGATTTAGTTAACCCTAAGATTTTCTGTATATCAGATGCAGAAGTTAGGGTATAGCTTAGTTTTTTGTGGTTTCAGTTTTCATTCTGAAGTGCGAATGGTTTGCAGGCACTTTGGTCAGGGGCAACCGAAGAACAGATTTGAACTGAGATCCTGTTTTCTCTTAAGGATTTATTAGCATGATCTGCTGCCGTATTGGAGTGTATAAGCCAGCATTGATATAGGGAGAGCGAAGTATATGGTACTAAAGATTTCATCTTTAGCTTTCAGAATTGTCTAGACCTTGTTCAATTCACATTCATCTTTAGAACAAGGTGATTCCACTCCGGGGTCAAGGGCTGTATTGAAATCAATGACCTAGTGATTATTTGGAGGGTTTCCTGATATTTATATCTATTATGTTTGAGATCATAGAAAAGTGATGCAAGATGTTCAATATTGAGAGATTGTTATTCGCTCTCTAGGCAAGATTATAAATATGAAGGAACCAGGAATAATTTGCTTTCTAGTTTTTATTTGTGTTGTGCTGAATTGAAATAAAGGGATGGATTTTGGTTAACCCTATGGATATTTGTTGGCCTAATAAGCCTGGAGGCATCTGAAGTGCTTTTTAAAGTTTTGGCAGTTGATTCATTCTTTCATCTTGTCCCTGCATCTGGAGCTGCAGCAGTACAATGAGTGGGTGTATTGATGTCACCGTGGGGGAGTGTGCTGACTGGCATTTGGTCCGTTATCACATGCCATTTCTTGTGACTCTTATCTGTTGGTGCTGAGTGGATAATACATGATTTCTTTTATTGATCGAACTTAGGTTTGCTGATCCTGGCAGTTGGCCTATAGTTGAGATCACATACACACAAGTCACTGGGTTTAGCTACACAGCTGTTTGCAAAGCATTAGGCAGTTATAATCTTACTCATTGTACTAAGTGCCATGAATACACTTGTTAACAAAAGCTTGGAAGTGCTGATCTTGTATTGTCCTAAGACAAGGCTTTGTGCCTTTAGATTGATATAGTTTGTCAGGGCGGAGACTTGATGCTTTATAGTTGTCATTGCCTAGAGGGAGGGAAGTGGTTTCTCTGGACAGGAAGGCTAATTGCACAATTGGTGAAACCCGTTTCTACATTGCTGACAAGTTCCCAACTTCCCATGGCAGCAGCTTGCTTTCAAAAACAGCTGCCAAACTTGGGATTATGGAGACTATCCAATTTTCCTGTTAGGATTTCCCCCCCTAAATTTACAAGCCTCTTTGTCTCTGAGAGAGAGTTTTATGTACATGTGTGTGAAGCTCTGTCTTATTTGGAGTTGTCCATTTGTATTTTTAGGTTACTCGTATTCCCCTTGATTAGAATCCAGCATTTTCTGAAACTTGATGCAGTCTGAAAAGGACTCTTCCTGGAAGGAATACATAAAATATTTGGTTATGTTTACCTAATCCTCTAATTTGATATTTTTCAGAAAGTAGTTTGTAGAGTATGATTTGTATCTAAGAGGTACTATATATAAGCATTCTGATATGATAAAAAGTGTTGTTGGTATCATTATGGAGATTTTGTAATGAATAAATCATGGACTGGATGTTACAGCAGTATCATGTATGGTGGTAATTGTGTTTTCAAGTTGTTAGGCTACAATTGTGACTAATGGTAATTCCTAACATTAATGCAATTCTTAATTTTCTTCAAATATGAAGCAATAAATGGTGACAAGTTGAAAATATGCACAAATAAAATTTTTAATTGTATTCACCCAAAGACATAAAGGACACAAAGTTGAGAATTATTAATGGTAAAATATTCTGATGGTGTATCTCTTGTATACTTCCTGTGTACATTATTTGCACCCCTTTTGAGCCATTCAATGAATTTTTTATTTTTAGAGGCAAATGATTGGAAGATTTTTTTTAAAATAAAATTATATATTTTAAACTTATTTTTATAATTTTCTTGACGTTCTATTGCCCCAACTAGAAAGTTGTGGGGAAAATAAAAAACTTAAACCAGATTTGTAGCTAAAAATTAAGGGAATTGCAGTGTCAAATTCTCTTTGGAGCACAACTTGTTTGGAAATTTGAGTTGCTTGCCTGCAGTAGGTTTCATCTGATCTCAGCCTCATCCTCCCCCTTCTTGTAAAGAGAGGTGTTAGGTGTTATGGTTTTTACCAAGTGTGGAAATGAAGCTGAATATAAAGATCTGGTTAATATGATATGTCATATGAGGGTGATGATGCCAGATAAGCCCTGTTTACTGGCCCGAGTAGAAGGGAGAAAGTTTTACATATGATGCTAGTTTTCTGACAGTAGTACAACAGTGGCAAACTTCTCAAAAAATGGCTTATAAATGAGTGCCTCTTCTCTAGTGCAGGTTCTTCACCTTTTTCATTTTTGTCTCTCTCTCTATTAACTCTTTTTTCTTTCGAGAATGGGTTCTTCATCTGCTACTCTCTCTCTTGATTAATTTTTTTCCCTTTTTTGAAAAAGGACTTGAAGGATGAAGGCAATATATATATGAATACACACACACACACACACACACAATATTAAAGCTTAGTCCCAATTTTTTTGTGGCGGCTATGGATACTCGGTAGATTAGTTAAGGGTTGGCCACACACACATACACACTGACATGAAAACAAGTTATTTTATATACTGGGTTTCCCTTCCTCCACTCATCTTTCTCCTTGTCTATGTTCATTCTTCTGTGTGTTCATATAGATGTCAAGTTCCATGATACTGACTTTGTCGACATTGGCCTTTTTATAATATTTATTGTTTACCCAATTGTGTCCTAGACTTGTTTGACATGTCTTAGGCATATTCTAATTGTGAGAAATACATGTTTTCAATTTTACATGACAGATTCTGCTCAATGCCACTATCTGTTTGTGTGGAAGCAATGTCTTTCTAGATGGGTCTGTATCGTACACCATGCGAAAATTATATCTATGCTTTTCTTCAGTGGTTGTTAGCACACTCTTGTTGTCACCGTATCTTATAACTCTGATTTTACTAGTCTCGTATAGAGGCTGAAAACTTCAGAAGTTTTCTCACTTCAATTGAAGTAATTCAAGTGTTACAGATAATGCCACAGCTTCCCCATTTGGCTTCCTTCATTATTGAAATTTGGATCTCCTTTTTGCATGATTGGTATGCCATACACCTTGTTGACGACTTGAGAAGCTTTATGAGTTAATTGAAATAATTGATAGCTACATGTAATGCCTCAGATTCCTCATTCACCTGCATTGAAGTTGGGATCTTCTAATTGCATGACTGGTATGCATTGCCTCAGTTGGGATCTTTTCATTTTGGGTAAATTTGAATTTGAAGTTGCTGGTAGTTAAAGAAATATTTTGGGAAGAGTATCACCTAATTTTCACATGCATACTCATTTCTTGTTCTGGCCTTCCATACTTATTATCTTATTTTTAAGTTTCCCAAAAATTTTTAACATAAAAAAATATGAAGCACTTATCTGCAGATTTGAGTTGCTAGGAAGTGGTTTATTTTCTAGATTACTGCTAACTTTTGGGTTTCAGGGTAATTTTCTTGGTCTATATAGCACCTGTTGTTGAGCTATTGAGCGGTTCATGAGATTCTTCTTAGTTACTAATTCAGTTGACTTGAACTTCTGTTTACAGTTGCTACTAATACACCTCTGTTCACTCTCCCTGTTAAGGTATATGTCCATTGTCTTATTGATATTCGTTGTTATGACCAATGTTGGATCTTGTTGTTTTGATGTTGACTATCTTCCTAGCCTATTTCCATAAATAGTTTTTTTTGCTATTTAAATTCAAGGAGAAGAGTAGATGAGGCCATTTTAGGTGTAAACTCCCAAGTCCATATAGGTTGGTTACAGGTTGTATTCATCTATCCAGAGAAAGGTTGATCTCATGGATATTACTTGTTTTTTTTTTTTTTTTTTTTCTTCCGTTTGTTTACTACTTTCAGAAGGAGTATAGCAGTATAGAGCCATGTTATTCTTCCGCTGATGTACCTTTACCAACTTCTATACCCTTCATGGTTGATTACTCTTTTCAGGTTCAGGAAAAAGAAAAGGTTGTGCCAATTAATTATTGGATAAGGATAGTTCATTCAAGATGACTGTTACCTCTCTCACAACTGCTAGGTGAATTTTCTGATCCAGACCCAGGTGATGTCCTTATGAGTGGTTGTGCTCCTAAATCCTAATCCCTCTTCTGTTTCCTACCGATAATTATTCTAAGATCCTATTGGTATTCGTGAGGGGGATGGAGTGAGTACTAAGCATTGATTTTCATGTCCATATTTGATTAATTGATCTTGTGTTCTTGTCACGCCTTTACTTTTTTTGCCTCTTTTTTGTTTTCTTTGCCTCAGAATGGGAAGCATGCCTCATCAATCTTAGTGGAGAGTAGTAGTCTTTTAGGAGGAGTGAATGATATAACTTATGGTTGGTAGACTTGGTGAGTTGAAACTTGAGGTGCGAGCAAATGTTCATTGTTGTCTAAACCAGTTTTTTAAATGGTTGAATGTCCAAAGCACCCTAGTTTTTGACACATTGCTTGCAGCATATTTCCCCTCCTTCGGCCCCCCCCCCCTCTTTTTTTTTTTTTTTTTTCCTTGGCTTGAATTTACAATGAAAATATTGTGACTGATCATTTGAAACTTATTTCAGCCTGGTCTGCCTACTTGTTTTGAATTGGTCAAGTTCCAATCAGTACTAATTTTATTGTGCCTCAAGTGCATGGTTTATTTTGTAGCTGAGCTTAGTAACGTTAGCTTGTGACCAAGGGGATGAAATTGGTTGAAGATATTGGGAATCTGCTACACGTGGGATGTGGTGGCTGTTGGTTTGTCCACTTTTGTGTGGAATCAATCTCAGCGTTCCGCTTGCCCTTGGGTTAAAGGGCACTCCCATCCACCATGGGTGGTAGCTCTACATATAAACTTTGTCAGGTTATGGATTTTCAATTTCTATATGAAACATATAACATAAGTGGAAATCTCTGTTTCCATCAACAAAAGTTTGACATTTTCATTGCTTCTTTGACTTAGTGTTTGAATTTTGTTGCTTGCTTTCATTTTATGGATTTGTACCAGTGAAGATTTGTATTGAGCCTTGTCTTTTTTGACAGGGCTTTCTACTTGACTAATTTCTCTCTCCCCTATTCTTGGTGACCATACTCTAATGGCCTCTGTTGTTTGCTTCTAGAAACCTTGATTCCTATTGGTAATGGAAAAATGCTCTATTCATTAGTTTCTTAATTTCTTTTGGCCTGAAATTTTCCTATGAGAGCTATCTCCTAAGTGTCCAAACTCTTCAAGTGGGTGGAAAGGATGAAAGCTAATTAATCAGTGCATGCAAAACTTGGGAGTATCCTAAGTGACCGACGATGTAATTGAGAAAATTAGTATGGGTTCCATCCACTTGAATGTGGAGAAAAAGGTTGGAATGGGCACCATTTTTAGCAATCTACTACTTATTTTTTAAGGATATGTTGTAGGTGAAAAATGTTGAGCAGGATTTATTATGCCCAATGGAAATTATTGAGATAAGTTTCTGTGGTTAATGTTATGATAAATAATAGATTTTTTTTGAAAATCTCAGTTCATAAGTTCCATGCCAATTGTCAAATAGGCACCATTCTTCGGTACCCAGACTAGGTTCATCTAACTAAACTTGTCTTACGGGGTATTTGTAGGTATCTTAATCCTATCCTGTTATGCATATTTTTAATTCCACTCCCTATCAATGATGCTGTTTAAATTTACATGCCTCTTTCTTGAAAAGTGAAAATGTGGTGGGTCTCAATTTTATGTTTAGGAGGCTCTAAGGGGCATATTTTTAGGATCTGTAAACATGTGAAAAGCTTTATTTTTTATGTACCTTAATTAGTAACATAAAATGGTATTATTAATGTTGAATCACATGGCTACATATGCATGATCTAGCAGCTATTGGGGCTCATCCACAGGAAAATATATGAAATAAGAATTTGTTTGAAACGCTACCTTTTAAGTCAAAGGTCTCAAAACTAAACTAACAGTTAAAAAAGAAAATAACTTTTCTAATATATGATATTTGAGGAAAGAATATATTCACTCTTTTGGTATCCCTTTATATGGTTGATGTAGGTGCATGCTTCAAGTTTACGTTTCAGCTTCATCAGCTGCATTCACACTTTTGAGGGTGTAGCACTGGGGTTCTTACTTGAAGTTCTTGCTGAACTTAAATTTTTAAGCAAGCCTTTAGAATAACCTCAATTGGCTTTTTAGGAACTGTTGTCAGATTGAAGAGCAGCTAAATATCTGCAGCTGTGGAATATGGAATCCATTATTAAAAACAATGCAGTAATACATAGGTCTGACAGTGCAGGCTTACATAAAAAGAAAGTGCTTAGAAATTGAAAAAGATTCAAACTTCTTAGACATAGGTAAATTATTGTTTATTCTGCCTTCTAACAATTATGCACACTGATGGAATAGGGGAGATAAATCACTAGTTTATTGTTAATCGATTTAATTTTTCTTTTCTGTATTATATCTGACCTCCACAACCACCACCCAACGCCCCCCCCCCCCCCTCTCCCGCGCCTTTTCCCTCCTTCTGATACCCAGCTGCCCTTTACCCTAGTAAGATTCTTATCTGAAATATGAGATGATTAGAAGGAAAAAGTGATTTGTTTTTGAGAGTTGTGAATTCAAAGATACTACTTATCCCTGGCTTTGCCAAAACTTCATATGATTGCGGAAAATCATGAGGTCAAATCCAATTCCGTTGTATTGTACGAGTTGTATATTTGCCTATTAAAAAAAGAGAGTTTGTATATGTGAAAAAAGTAGAAGTGTTGCACTCCCTTGTGATGATTGGGGCATGAACACACACATGTTTTTTACTCTTTATTCAATTTCTTTAGTAATTTTGCAGTTTGCAACCAAATGTTTGAGATACTTTCTTTGTATGCAGATTCTAGCAGATTCCAGTGCCAGGGCATAATTTGTTGTGACATTTAATGGGGCATAGACATTTGTTCAACTCATCCCAAATGTTCGAGAATGAGCATGATCAGAACTGGAATCATATGCATACAGAACAACATCTTGTGCATCTTGGTATTGTGACTTTAAAGACTTTGCTTGCATAACTATTATTTGTTCAGTTTCTGGTTTAACCAGGGTGAGTGTCTTTAAGTTTGTCTGGATTTGAATTACAGTTGCCTCATCATGGCAGTTGAAACACAAAAGACTTTTCTTAAACATAGTAGTTTAAAAGAATAATAAAAATAAAAAACAAACAAACAAAAACCTAATTCTGGAAAATTGAAGCTAGTCTTTTTGTTTTATGTGGTGCTGATTGACCAATGCGACAAACTCTTGATGGCCCATGCAAAGGCAGAGCTAGATATTTTTTCAATGTGTGTGTGTGACCAATCATTTCTGGTCTATGGGTCAGCTTTTGTTGTGCCTATACTAATTGTGAACTTCCATTGCAGCCCGGGCTGGCACTTCGGACAATGGTTCCTTCTTTTATCCTGCGGAAAATATGCCGGTAGATGCAGTGCATTTTGCATCTCACTGGGGTCCTGCACCAAGGTCAACTGGGTATCCTTCTTCAAGTCACAACGTGGATGTACCACCTTACCAACCGGATGCTTCTGGCCCATCTCATGATCCTTTTATGCATGTTTCAACTGCTGGAATGTTCTCTACAGCTCCAGATACTTACGCACAACATGCGTCTTCCTCTAATTATGAGAGGCAAACTTTCCATAGTGTTGAGGGCAGTTTTATTGATCTTACAATGGGCAGTGGAAGGGGGCCTCACAAGCGAAAAAGTCCTGGAATCCCTCCAGTCTGTGAGAGAGGCAGTTCAAGCAGATACTACAATGCTGGAAGTTCCTCTGATCTTCCAATATCTTCAGAACTACGGATGGATAAACCAAGTATAGATTCTCAGCACATGCCTTGGGATCACATTAACATGGCTCCCATTTATAGCGGCAGTGGCCTTTCAATTAGGGGTGAGGGTTCTTTGAGGAATGTGAGAAGCCGGTCTGCACTTGATTTGGAATCAAACCTAGCTAGGACCCATTTGTCAAACAACCCTTCACACCCTTCATATTCTGCAAGCCACCCAATTGACCATTCTAGCAATGTGGATCTTTCAGTTCAGGGCTCCAGTGCTTTGACACGGGATTGGGGTCATATTAGTGCGTCTCCTGTTCCTGGAAGGGTTCTAGTTTCAGGTAAGCTTTATGTAGGTTTATGTCTCCCTATGTGTCAAATTCCAATTTGCCATTGTTTCTAAGAGACTCCTGGTTGTAAATTGCAGACACAGGCAGCTTCAATCATGACACAAATCACTTCCTTGTAGGAAGCAGTGCTGGCAACTCTTCTGCTGACATTGGGGGATACCATCATGATTTCGTTACAAGCAGGAATCCGGTTCCTCAAAGTTTTCATGCTAACTCAACCCAATCTGTGAGGGGAGTTCGGAGTAGCTTTACTCAAAGGTCTAACCCGGCTTTCAGGGCTTCTACAAGCAGCTTACGTGTGGGACATGTGGCGCCTTCAGAAGAAGGAATGCAGTTGGCAGCCGAGAATTATTCCTCTAGACATCCAAGGCCATTGTCCACCATAGGGTGGCGTAATGGCGACAGGAACGGGAGGTCGAGGATATCTGCTGAAAGATATCGATCTTTGCCTGATGAGGCAGGTCTCCATGATCGATTTACATCTGAGGTATCTTCACTTATCTGATAGGAACTTATGCCACATTTGGGAGAGGGGTACAGCTCCTCTGCAAATATTGGAAGAACAATTTTTACAATGTCACTCGTACATAAGCTGTTGTGTCATTTCAGGAGATATCTGCAGAATAGCCGTTTTTCGTTTTGAACTGTCATTAGTTGCTGAATACTGTATTCCATTATCACTTTGCAGGGTTTTATGATTGTGGATCGCTCAGCCTTGTATGGATCCAGAAATATGTTAGATCAGCATAGAGACATGAGGCTAGATATAGACAACATGAGCTATGAGGTTATTTACGGAGTACTTGTTTCTTCTACTACTTTATTCCTGTTATTGCTGTGTTTTTTTCCCCCCCTCCTGAAATTCTGTGCTGTACAGGAGCTTCTTGCACTTGGGGAAAGGATTGGGAGTGTGAGCACGGGTCTCTCTGAAGATTTAATATCCAAGTGTGTGAGAGAAACAATTTATTGTTCATCAGATAAAATTCAAGAGGAAGGAACCTGTGTGATCTGCCTGGTAAGATTTTATTTTTATTTTTTGGGCTTCATAAAGGTAGGACTTTGCCTCCAGCAGTTTTCGAATCTGAGCATACTCCATGGGGAGAGGCACTTGCCAAATGACCTAGAGGTAGAGGGCAAGTAGGGTATTTAAAAAAAAAAAAAATCTGAAATAGGAAAATATCAACTTCAGTGTAAAGAATTCCAAATGCCCTTGGTTTTTTGGTTGGGATTATAGGGATTAGGCTAATGGAACCCAATTCAAACCCTTATATGGGTTTAAGTAATTTTCAAGAGATTGGCATGTAGTATATGTTCCTGATTAATTTTCTGGACATGCTTGGCTCTTGTTAATTCCCATGACTCTGCAAGCATTCTGTTTGAGCTTTAAAAAAGAAAAATTTTTAAAGTGTATGACTGAGACTGAATACTCATTTACCTGTCATGAATCTGTTTACAATCAACAGGAAGAATACAAGAATATGGATGATGTCGGGGCACTGAAAACTTGCGGCCACGACTACCATGTTAGCTGCATCAAGAAATGGTTGTCGATGAAAAATTTATGTCCAGTCTGCAAGGGATCTGCCGTCACTGATAATATGAGCGACAAATAATTTATGATGCCCTTGTTCACTACATTCTCTCATTCTTGTATGTGTATATATTATATGTATGGAGATTATCCTCAAAACAGAGGAAACAATTGCAAAGTTGTAAAGGGAATGCTAGCTGGTGCCAATCCATTGTTTCTGGCTTCCTTTTTATGTGAAGCCTTTAAATGTCTTAGTTGTTTTGTACGGTGTTCATTCAATGAAAAGTTATAATCCTCCTCTTAGACTAGGTCGTTAAAGCCTAAAGTTATTTTATTTAACACTAAAATTTTGTTTTCGCCCGAAAATTTGCATGATTTTTTTTTTCATCTCTAAACTTTACCTTCTGTCACTATTTAAAAGTTTAGGGACAAAACTAGTGACGAAAGTAGAACTTTAACAATAGTTTAAGGATGAAAAATGGATTTTTGAAATTGAAAATTATAAAGTGTACAACATTTTTAATAGTTTAGGGATGAAAAACGAAATTCATGCAAACTTCATTTATTTATTTATTTATTTTTTCTCTAAATTTTAAGAAGTTTTCCTTTTGTCACTCAATTTTGTAAAGAAAACTTTTTAACAGTTTATAGATAAAACTATGGATGAAAATAAATTTTTTTACCATAGTTTTGGAATGAAAAATGGACTTTGGAAATTGATAATTATTAAGTGTAACATTTTCGATAGTTTAGGGATAAAAAATGAAATTAATGCAAAGTTAAAGAACAAAAATATTATTTTAGCTTTTATTATGACCTAGTGATTGTTATTATAAAGTTTAAGGACGAAAATATTAATTAAGCTTTTATTTTGACCAAGTGGGTGTTATTATAAACTATTAAATTGTGATGAATTACATCTGATTCGATAAAATGAAGAATTTGCCTATAATTTTGGAGAAAATTACCCAAGAAAAAGCAAAACGGAAAGTAGTCTCTTTATCTTTTGCTTGTATTTATGTCTTTAATGCTCTTTTTTTTTTTTTTTGAATGAATAAAGGCGGAAAGGAATAGAGTTCATATTCTGTCTTCTAAACTATGAAAACACATAATCAATCACTCAAATTAAAAACATTGTTTGTCGTCTATTTTGTTATTAAGTTGAATGAAATTTAGTATTAAAAGACCAATTTACCTCTTTATCATTTGTTTTGAAGGGGTAAATTAATCGTTCAATATTTAATTCATTTATACTTAACACAAACTTAGATGGTATGTGGACATTAAAAAATCACAGATGCATGTGGACATTGAACATAATTATAACTTTTAGGAGGTCAATTGTGCATTTTAATAGTTCAAAAAACAAACTGTAAAATGAGATATAGTTTAGAATGAAAATTTGAAATTTTCATTTATATTTTCTTTTAAAGTTAAGCCTCAATGTGGATTGGTTTGCAAGATTTTTGAGATGGCAGATTTCAAGGAATTTTAATATATTCTTATATAATTTGATTTTATTAGAATTAGATAAGATTTACGAGAATTTGAGATTTATATATTCCAATCAATTGTCGAATAATTATTTATTCGTTTCAAATTATCTATAAGTTATGAATATAATGTCACACATTATTCCTCAACCATAAAAGATCTGATACTCCAAGAGAAAATCTCAACTATAGAACAATGCACCATACTGTAGACTATTATTCCTCACATTTATATAGCTTTCTTATAGATAATTAGAGAGAAAAATTATATGAGATATAAATCATGTTAAATAATCTAAAATAATTTTTTAAAATATTATAATTTTATAATTAAGACCAAAATAGTAATTATTTTCAAATTCTTAATTTTCAAGGCTTATTAGGATATCATACCTTGAAAATTAAAACAATTTATTTCCTTCAAATATTAAAGTGATTCTTAACAGGAGATATAATTATATAAATAACAAGCTTTCATTTATACTATCTATAAGAGGATTCTCATTTTTTGACTGGATTTTTAGTGGTTCATAAATATTCTTAAACCCTATGTTTAATAGGAACAAAACTTGAGAATAATTTGGTAAAAATATATCTGCAACTCTACGTAAAATGCATACAAAACTACTAATTCATGTCTTTAAAAGAAACTTATCCAAAAATTAAAATTAAAAAAAAAAAACCTCTCAATCCACTTTGATATTTCCCTCAAGACCACATACACTAGACCAAAAAAAGAAAAAAAAGTTTCATCGCATGTGCAAAACTCGTGTAATGAGGCTAGTTATACTTGTAACTTGTTCCAAATATGCAAAATTTAAATTGATATCGATAAAGTTGCCCAAAAATTCAACCCACCTAAGTGATTTGGTGAGAACGGACCCATTTCAATTAGTTTCACCCATGATTTGGTTAGAAGTGTCATCCATTGACTCAATATTTTTAGGTTAGATGTCGATTCCTATTGCCTCTCCCCCCAACCTACCTCACTTGACTCACTTAACCATTCCTTTATCCAACCATAGCTTCTACGGCTCTTGCCATCATCAATTACCTACAATTGTTGGTCATAAAATCATCTCTTTTATTATTGTCCTCATTCTCTAATTTGGTCAATCTTATTTGTGCAATTTTTACACCTATCCCAATTGAGTCAAGTAGCGAGTTAATTAAAAATTTAATTGATAGACACTTCTTAGTTAAATAAAAATTAAAAAATAATATCAAAACTTTTGCGGTTTTACCTAAAAATTAGAAAATCTTACTTAAAAAAAAAAAAAAGTTGGTGAGCAATGGTGCACAACCAAGAAAATTCTAGAACAACTTGGAGAGAACGTATAGTATGGTATAATTTCCTATTCAGCCTTAAGAATAACAACCCTCCCAAAAGTTCCAACGACTATTCTTCATCTCCACCGCTCCTTTCTCGTAAGTTTCGGACATCACACGCATCCCATTACGTCATCGGGTCGGTCTCGTCTCCTATATAAATCAACCTCTACAACCCTTACTCTCTCATCCAAATATCTCTCGAAATCTCAAAATCTCGCAAATTTCTCTCTCTCAAAAAGATGCAGATCTTCGTGAAAACTCTGACCGGCAAGACCATCACTTTGGAGGTGGAGAGCTCCGACACCATCGATAACGTGAAGGCCAAGATTCAGGACAAGGAGGGGATTCCGCCGGACCAGCAGAGGCTCATCTTCGCCGGCAAGCAATTGGAGGAAGGCCGTACACTTGCCGATTACAATATCCAGAAAGAGTCTACGCTCCACCTTGTGCTGAGGCTCCGTGGTGGCATGCAGATCTTTGTGAAAACCCTAACCGGGAAGACGATCACCTTGGAGGTAGAGAGCTCCGACACGATTGATAATGTAAAGGCCAAGATCCAAGACAAGGAGGGGATTCCACCGGACCAGCAGAGGCTTATCTTCGCCGGGAAGCAGTTAGAGGACGGCCGCACCCTCGCCGATTACAACATTCAGAAGGAGTCTACCCTCCACCTGGTTCTGAGGCTCCGTGGAGGTATGCAGATTTTCGTGAAGACTCTGACGGGGAAGACGATTACTCTGGAGGTGGAGAGCTCCGATACGATCGATAATGTGAAGGCAAAGATTCAGGATAAGGAGGGAATTCCTCCGGATCAGCAGAGGCTGATCTTTGCAGGGAAGCAATTGGAGGATGGGCGTACTCTAGCTGATTACAACATTCAAAAGGAGTCCACTCTTCACCTTGTTCTTCGTCTTCGCGGTGGCCAGTAAATTTCTCTGAAGGTTTAATGGGTTCAAAATGCGGTTTTCTGACTAAGTGTAATAGTAGTTATTTTAGCTAACAGGTTTCTTCAAAGTTCAAAACTATGTTGGGGTTAAGTTTAAGTTCTCTTTCGTTAATGTACTTATATCTCTAAACAAATAATAGTGCCTTTAGTTTGTTCTAATCTCTGTGTTTTTATTGTTGATCCACTGATATTTGCAGTGGTATTTTGATATGATAAATCAATGATTTGATAGCAACTTACATAGTTTCATATGGTGTGTGTGAGATGACTTTTATTACTTTCAATAGTTTAGAGAGAATTTTCTTATATATCTAGTTGTTTGGTTGAATTGAATTGGCTACATGGTATGACCAAATTGTCATTAGCGTGAGAAATTGTTGTTGAGGGAAATTATGAGTGCTACTACAATCAAGTTTCAGACCAAATTTTAATCTTGTTGGTCCCTAATCTCATGTTTTAGGGTTAAAACTGAGAATTTAGTGTGATTACGGTTACCTTGTGATTACGATATCCAGTTATGTGGTGCTCACTTTGTTCAAAGTCAATTGTTAGAATGGATACAAGTTGTCGTTCTGGTTGGGTTATTTGGGTCCTATTATGAAGTGGCTTTGAAGTATGCATATTTTATTTGATGGAATTTGTACTTGGTGCCTTTAATGTCAAGAATACGATTATATGATATATATTTTCTCTATCTAGCATTTTGTCTTCCTTCCCTATTCCCTATTCTAAGTGTTAAGACACTTAAACTTCAATTTCTCTGAGCTATTGCCATCTTGACAGTCACATTTTGTGAGACTGTTGGTGAGTTTGATTGGTTGGTTTGCAGTTGTTGATTTAGTATGTACCCATGTATCTGGATTTTGGACTCTTTACTATTGGGGATGATTCTCTTATGAAACAAGATGGTAATATAGAACCGGATAAAATATGAATAATTTTGTGGATGAAAAGCAAGCACCCATAGTTAAGTGTTGAAATTGAAAATGTTTTCCAATCTTCCAAATCCATTAGCTTTAGATATTATATTGTTCTAGAGAATTGTTGAATTAATTTGGTCAATGTACATGTTTGGTGGGTGGCTGGAAAATTAAGAGCATGGCTGGAAACTTAGACTGGTCAGGGAAAGAATAATTGCTTTGGTGTTAGTAGAGCTGTGCTTTGTGTTTACATTGTTAAACACAAGTGACTTTCTAGTGCTAGAGAAGAATGTATGATCTTTTTGAATTATGATTTTCATTGACTGTGTTGTTATTGCTATAATGACTTATATTCTCCTCATATTTTTCCTCCCTGAATGATTCCTAAAGTTCCTGTGTTATCTTCATTTAGTACCTTGGATTTTTGGCACTTACTAATATGTGGGAGGGAAGATGTTGGTCATTCCCTCCCCCCCCCCCCCCCTCCCCCCAATATCGTCTAAACTCTTAATACCATTGTGAACTTTGATGATGCTGATATCTTCAACTAGAACTTGGATGGGTGGGTAATCTTTCCAGAAAATATAAAGCTGAATTTGTCATTTTCAGTTGGTGTTACATAAATGAACAAAGATACAGAGTGTTGCCATACCTACAGAATGGCTGCTAGTAATCTCTATCTCTGCAATACCTTTTTCCTCTCAGCAGTAGCTTTTGATATTATATTGTTGTAGAGAATTGTTGAATTAATTTGGTCAATCTACGTGTTTGGGTGGCTGAAACTCACAACTGGTTGGCAAATTAGGAGCATGATTTGAAACTTACTACTGATAAGGGAAAGAATAATTGCTTTGGTAGTAAAGTTGTGCTTGTTGCTTACATTGTTAAATTAGTGGCTTCCTAGTGCTAGAGGAACTTTCTGATCTGTATGATTCTCAATTACTGTATAATTATTATTCCTATTTTCTACAATGACTTATATACTGTCCTCGGTGTATTTTTTTTTTTTTTGTTGTTGTTTGTTATATGTAATTTGGCTTGTCCTGATTCTCAAATTTCCTCTGTTTTGACATTTATTGTTGTTATTGTTATTATTTTTCCTCTAGCCAGAACTTAGAAGTTTGCATTCGGTAGATACTCCTGTATATGTACAGTATTATGTGTACCCCTCCATTTGACATTTGCTCTATAAGATGGAAGGTATGTTTGTTGGTCATCCCGGTTTTTGCTTTTGTTTGTTTCCCCCCGAAAATATCCTCCAAACACCATTGCGAACTTTGATGATGCTGATATCTTCAACTAGAACTTCGATGGGTAGGTTATTTTTCCAGAAAACCAAAGCTAAGTTTTTGTCATTTTTCAGTTTATGTCTCTGACTAACATAAATGAACAAAAGATAGAGAATATTGCAACACTCGAGAAAATCTTAACTATAGAACAATGCGCCATACCCTAGACTATATTGAAGAACAGAAACAAAATTACATTTGAGGTGATTTTTTAAGGTGATTTTTCTCCCGGTAGCTTCAGAGAAAGGACAATACCTCTCTAATGATGGATCCATTTTGACAACAAAGCTTCTGGTTGGACTCAGCCGATAGATCCATTTTGACAACAAAGCTTATGGTTGGACTTAGCCTTTTTGCATTTTGTTTCGCTTTTGGTATTTATGTATCAGTGATAGGAATTTGTTTCTTTTACCTTCGAATTCTTAGGATCTCAAGAAGTTTTATGTATGCTAATTAGAGAGCCCTGAGTAGGGACATTCATTACCTTTGAATTCCTTGGCATCTCAAGAAGCTAGAGAATTCTTTGTTTGTTGCTGTGAACTGGAATAAACCAGGTTTTCCATTGGTGTATGTTAACCGATTTTAGGTTTTAGGTGTAAGCTACCAAGGTAGCACTGTCTATCACATTGCCTAAGAGGTAACAATGGGGGTGCTGAATGGGAATGTTTGGTGTAGATCTATATGGTGTTTGTTGTTTTGGTTTGAAGTAGTTTAATTGATTTTAAATATATAGGGCTTCATAATCCTGGTTCGCCTAGTTTATATACGTAGAAATACATGCCCATATTTTCAGACATGTTATCTTCTGAGGATTGCTATATCAATACATGAGCTTGCCTGGCTGGTTGTAGAAATATAGAAAACAAAATCGATCCCTATCATCGGTTAGTAAAAACCACAAGCGAAAAAACCAAAAGCGAAACAAAATTCTAAGTGTTGTCAAACTGGATCTAACAAGCTACACAATTGAGATTACAAACTGGATTGCTTTTCCAACCACTTGAAAAGGTCAAAGTGAACCAATGGTCTCATAAAATATTGTGGTTTTCATCAATTTGCCCCTCAATTTATACACCCAAATGCTTAATTTTTTCAGATTCATTCCCCATCTAAATCACTCAATCCCTAGGTGTTAATCTCCATCTAAATCACTGACTCAATCTGCATAAATCACTGGCTCAATCTGCATTTAAAAAAAGTTCCTTGCTTTCTAATTTGAAATATATGAAAAGCTGAAATTTGAACGTTAAAACATAATTTGTATTTTTGAGACAAAAATACGGAGCATCTTTTCACAAACACTTGAGCTTTTGCTGTGACTAATATTTTTGTATTCAAAAAACAAAGAAAGAAATATACTAACACCCAAATTTTCCATGATGAAAATTGGACAAATTAGTTAAACTTCTTTTTTTTGATACCAAGAACAGGGAGTACAAAACGATATTAAGAGTTCATATACAAAGCTGGATTCAACCAGCGCTGGTTAAAAGGCACTAGAGTTGCCTGCTTAGCTACAGTACTTATATAATTAACTAGCAAAGGGGGCACTAAGATCACTTTGAAGAGTAAACCACCTTGAACATGAAAGTTAAGATCAGCAAGTTTAGTAGTGTCCTGCCAATCAGAAGCTCTCTTGTTGTTGAGGGTTCTAACAACTGCTCCACAGTCACTTACAAACAAAACTCGTTGGAAGTTATGAGCAGTTGCAGTGAGGCTAGCTTCCACCACAGCTTCTAGTAAACACCCTGTTGCAGTCCTAGCTGTACTACTATTAACACCAACAAACACACCAACTCCCTGTCGATTGATTGCTTCATATGCATAGGCTCTTCGCTTCTTATTCTTATTTCTGCTACCAGCTACCTTGATGATTAATTGCCGTGGTCCTGCTGCGGATTGGGGTTCAACAGCTGGTCTTCTTGAGGTCCCAGATTGGCAAGACTGTTCTGTGAATGCTTCCTTGTACCTGCAAGATAGAGTCTGAGCCATTAGAATAACCTGCATTGGGTTAGGGGTGATTCCATCATGTACCACTTTATTTCGATGAGTCCACATGGTCCATAGATAAGTAAAAAGAGCTTGCAAATAATCCATGGAGTCTGGAAACTTCAGATTGTGCCTGGTGAGCAGAATATTTAAACAATGCTGAATAGAGATATTAGCATAATCAGATGCATGAATGGCAAGTGAAGACCCATGCCAGCAGGCTCTAGCAAAAGGGCAAAGAAGAAAGAGGTGTGTAGAAGCTTCATCCTCCTCATGACAGAGAGGACAGGTAGGATCTAAAGAAATACCCCTCTGTTTAAGATTTAGGAAAGTAGGCAATGAATTGTGCAGTAATTTCCATATAAAGTGATTAATTTTGAAGGGTACTTTCACTTCCTTTATTAAGGAGTTCATAAGCAGTTCTAACCTGGTAATCCCCATTGATGGAATATTTCCAAAGGATTTTGTCTTTGTACAGAATTTGTTTTAGGGAGGGGAGTTTGCAAAATGTCCCTTGCTTGTGAATGTGGATAAAGGCTTCTAACTAAATCAGCTTTCCAAGAGGATTTGCCATGATCAATGAGGTCCCCTACTGTTCCTGTGGGTAATCTAGGATCACTCAAATTCAGATCAGGACATTGGAACCAAAATTTATGGTTCAGAGGAATACTAAAACCACTCCCAATCCACCATCTACCTTCCTTTAAGGTTGGAGCATCATGGTTGATGATATTTTTCCAATACCAAGAGTGGTGGGATTTGGGAACACAATCTTGAATAGCACAGTTAGGAAAATACTTAGATTTGTAAGTTTGGGCCAGGAGTGATTGCGGATTGTGGCTGATTTTCCAAAACTATTTAGCTAGCATTGCTTGATTCATGGTTTTGAATTTCTTCAAACCAATCCCTCCATCTCCTTTTGATTGACAAACAGACTCCCAACCAATTAGATGCAACTTTCTTTCTCCCTGTTCATGCCCCCACCAAAAAGACCTAACAATTGAGTCCATTTTGTTGCATATGGTGTCAGGGACCTTGAAGCAAGCAAAAGTATACAAGGGAAGTGCTTGTAAAACGGAGGATATAAGAGTAGATCTTCCAGCTTGGGATAGCAACCTGATTTTCCATCCTTGAAGTCTAGATTGAAGTTTGTCAACTAAGAACTGAAAATCAGCACATCTATTGCCTCTTAATTTGAAATCCATTCCTAGGTATTTAGAGGGGTTCTGGACAATATTTACTTGAAGTGTTTGAGCAAGTGCAGATTGATCATCAGGATGCATATTAGGAGAACAAAAAAGATCAGACTTGTTAAGATTAAGTTTCTGCCCAGAGATTGCACAGTACCAATCCAGGATCAGTTTGATGTTTTCAATGGATTTGGCATCCTTTCTGAAGAAGAGAAGAGAATCATCAGCAAAGAGGAGATGTGTGAATGAGGGACCATTTCTTCCTACTCTAACACCATGAATCTGCTTGAGGTTTTCAGCTTGAATTAAGGATAAGGATAAGATGTTTGCACAAAACAGGAAGAGGTAGGGAGATAAAGGATCCCCCTGCCTTAACCCTTGGGATGGTTTAAAGGATGATGCCAAATTCCCATTCACCAGAAGGGTGTAGCTAACAGAAGAAACACATTCCATAATCCACCTAACCCAGTTGTCCCCAAACTTCATAACTGTCAAAACAGCTCTAAGAAAGTTCCAATTTACCCTGTCATAGGCTTTACTCATGTCAATCTTGAGCATATCAAAGCTAGTTTTCCTACCTTTCTTCTTCCTTAAAACATCCAAGATCTCATGAGCAATAAGTATATTATCAGAGATGTTTCTGCCTTTGATAAAGGCATTCTGAAAAGGAGTGATGAGGCTATCCATAAGGGGTTTCAGCCTATTGACAAGAATCTTAGAAATGATTTTATAAATTACATTGCAAAGGCTGATAGATCTAAAGTGTGTTACCTCATAAGGAAAGGGGATTTTAGGGATGAGGGTAATAAAGGTATGATTGAGAGGAGTGAAAAGTGAACCTGAATGGAAGAAAGCCAAAACAGTATTAATGACATCAGTTTTAACAATGCCCCAAAAATCTTGATAGAAGAAGGCAGGCAAGCCATCTGGTCCAGGGGCTTTGTGGGAGTCTGATTGAAACACAGTGTCCTCAATCTTAGAGGGGATTTTAGTTAAACTCGTATTAATCAGAGTGAAAACGATGTTTTTACAATCGATAAGAAAAAAGAAATTGATAGTTTTATTAAGAGTAAAACTTTAAAACACTCTAAAGCCCTTGGAGGGAGCCACCTGCCCAATTCTAACTTGGACTAATCTCGACCTAAGTTCCTTTACACCGAATTGATGGATCTTTGCATGGATTCTATTGTACTGGTTGTTCCTCTTCTTGGCTTTACTGAATAGATTTTGAATTGATTTTGGTTATTATTTTCTTGGAAAGAGGTTGATCTCTTCTAGTACGTACTCATGTTTTTCTCACTTTGTCACACTATAAATAAATATGTTCCAAGATCGTGGATGTTGCCATTGAGGCTCTCTTGCTCACCATAACCAGCAATCCCACTTGTGTTCAATTGTAAGGCGGTTTTCCATCCATGCCTTCTTGTCTGAAAACTGAATCAAGATAATGATAAACCAATGCCATGTCACAAAGGCCTTGATATTATAGCTAGATTCTAAAAGGTAAAGAAACCCAATCCAGATATAGATTTAAGAAATTCACAACACTCAAGCCAATCTGCTTTAACTCAAATTACACTTTTTCCTGCCACAAGATGAGCTGAGGACCCACTATGTGCATATATAACTTACTAAGAAAAAAAATTAGATCATTCAAATATAATAAAGGAAATGTTTGAATGTCACATGGATTCATAACCATTTAGTGTTTTACAATGCACACACAAAGCAAGAACCAAATCACTTATGAATGAAAAGAGAAAAAGCTCATCATTTAGAAACATAAATTGGTGCTATTGTTTTAAAAATTTTGAAGAGAGATGCACACAAGACCCTCCTAGTTCATTGAAATTCCAGTTTGGTGATTTCAGAAAACTATACCAATCCACGCTTCGATTTCCATATATTTGTAAAATCAATCAATTGATCCATATTCTCTTGTGACACGTACATGAAAATCCCAAAATTGACTGACCTCATATTACAAGTGTTTTGCTCCAAATACCCATTAAAGCACTAGGTACCACCAATCATCACTTTAGTTGCTACAAGCCTACGAGATAAATTCCCCAAAATGCAGCTCCAAAGTAAAGACTTTCAGCATTGCCTCCACATAATATTTCTGGAACTCCTGGCAGTTTATTGGGTTATACATAAATTTATGTGCAAAGGATCAAAAGAGATGAATGACCCATATTAATAACATTTGAAAAGACAAACTAGTAAAGATCATATGATAGATGATGAAAAAATTGGTAATTTATAAGGCCCAGTTACACTATCCACGTCATCTAAAGAAACATTACAAAAAATTTGAGAGCTATTTAGATGCAGCGAATAACACAATAACCTGAAATCCCTAAAGAAACATTACAAAAAATTTGAGAGCTATTTAGATGCAGCGAATAACACAATAACCTGAAATCCCAATTAGAAAACATGCATTGCTCACAACTTCTATTGCACAATCAAAAGCAAATTCCTAGGGTGTACTTTTGGTTTGCTTTTAAAGTGATCACAAATGCATATGCACTAGGTAGCCTTAAGCACCATGTCAATCATACGAACATCTGAGCCATATTGATTTAAACAATGCCTAGGAATTGGAACAGGATAATATAAAGCCAAAAGGATACTAGTGTACAAAGCTTTTAACTTCAGCCCCACCCCCCCCCCCCCCCCCCCCAAAAAAAAAAAAAAATCCCCCTAAATAGTAATTAGAACAGAATTATTCAAGATTTTTTTTTTTATCAAACCAGACAAATAGTTTTGAACATATCTTCAAATGAATTGGTTTAGAAGCATACTTATTAAAATAATTTTTAAAGAAGATACTTAAGGATCAATTAAGCAAGATATGTAATAGATGTTTCACTCATCCAATAATATCACTCAATAGATGAAAGACTTTGGATATTTTTTTTTTGAAAGACTTTGGATATATTTGCTCACATATAATTCTACAAAAGACCAGGTATACCTTTGTTAATCTTTGGACTAATTTTCACATCCATCTCAAAACTATCATTGTTCCTTTGCAGCTGGACTTGTTTGAGCTTCCAAAACCTCGCAATAAATAATCTAAATACCAAAGTTGCATTAAAAAGAGAAATGTAGGGAGTTGATAAGATGCTCATAATAAAAAGAAGATACATTTTTTTTAATTATTTTTTTAATAAGTAAAAAAAAAATATATATATATATATATATATATATATATATATATATACACCGTTAATGTGTGTCAAATATATAGTTATTTACAAACACCCATATCCAGTGAGTCTTGTACACACTATCTCAATCTCCACCTTTATTTTTTAAAGATATTTAGTTTATTTATTTATAAGTAATCAAAATTTTATTGCAAATGAAAGGAATTACACTATGTTCACAATGATGAGCATAAAGCACCTTGAAGAAGTACAGGCAAATCATATAGAAGATCTAAGAGAAAATTGAAAATAAAAAATGGAAGTACAATTAGTAAACCCCATGCTTGAGATCATTCAAACAAAGTGTGAAGTAGCAAGGAATTCAATTTCTCAATAGATCTCGTGCCCTCCTTAAAAATATGGTTGTCACGCTCTTTCAAAACTAACCACATCGCGGATGCTGGCACCAAGTTCCGTACATTCAAAGATTACTTTGACATAATATAAAATTTTATAATGAAAAATAATACATAAACAACTACACGGTTCATGACATCACATTGAATGATGGGGGCAAATATAGACCCATTCAACCAATGCACTTGGATAATCTCAAGAAACTGCCCTATTTTCCCCTAAATACTGACGCAAGAAATTTCCCCCATCATATAAGTTTCTAATTTTGAAATATCTAATGGAGCTAAATCATTGTCTTTTCATCTTCATGCACGACTCATATAATACATATATAGAACCATATGAAACATCCAACAATAATTTTATTAACCAAATTCTCTATAGGTTTTACACCATCATATAGACATATCATGAAAAGAGAGAGATCCACACCTCTAATATATGATCATGTGCTATACCTCCAAGAAAACAATTGAAAAGTACATCAGGTGGTTTAAATGCAGTGTCCACTTCCCATGTGTTTGTTGCATCCCTACAAATAGAAGAAAGGTAAGCACTAAGACTTGGGACTTTAGAAGCTAGCATTAACAGTTATTCCTTCATGCACTACTTTGTTTCTATGTATTAAAATAGCTCAAAGACTAAGAGTGCTGGCAAAGATGACAGTGAAGTGATTGCACTAGTCTTGTGATTGATACACTCTTTCCCACCAAGATGAAACTTAATTTGACTTGACTTTGGCTTTAGGACCTAAGTTCTAATGGTGAGTGGTGATGTGAACCACATTGCACAAGCTAAGTCATAGGCAATATCATCTTCCACAGGGCAGCCCACATCTGAGAACTATATCTCTGAATTATGCTCCTTCCATCTAAGTATTCATTAAGGAGAAGCTAATAAGCTCTTTTGATCGTAAAGAGACATGACTGATCATGGGGCCAAATCAGTTTCCCTGTACTTCCAAATCAGTTATAATATTGTATTCTGATGGCAACATGACTTGAAACTACTTTAATAAATTTGTTTAAGATTTAGAGAATGGTCTATTAGAAGCGAACAGAGGAACCTAAAAGATAGAAATATCAGTTTTAAGCAGGAAAATGAACTTAAGGGATGAAGAAATTTTATCAACAAGTACAGTTGTGATCCCAACAATGATGAAGTTATGGCCCTGTCCATCCTCATTAATTCAAACATTCCTAATTAACAAAAAAGGTAACAAGTATATAACAACACATGACGTTATATTATGTTTCTAAAAATAACTTCTTAACCAATCATATATAAATAATATTCTTCCACAGATCCAAACCAAAGGTTTTTGATAGCACATATTAAATGATCACTCAAGAATCTGAGGGGTGAACGGATACTCTAGTAGTTCCAACACCTCTTACGATGTCTAGTATTGGGTTTCCAACCCCTTCCCCAATTTACCTAGGAAAAAAAAAACCTTAAATATTGTGATCAAGAAACATGTTCTAATACAAATTAAAGCAAATCAAAAAAACTAAATAAATGAATAAGCCAATCTAAGACTCCTTATCCTAATTAAACACTCCTTGTTGGTTTTGTTGCCTAAGTAGTCTTATGTATAGACTCCGAAATCCCAATTCTTCTCAACTGTATATACCTTACTTTGGCAGCCCATTCCAAATTTGCAGTGTTTAGAACCTCAAAAATATTGTTTAGCTGTTTGAATAGTCCTATGACAACTTCATGCCGAACTCTTTTCAAGTGTAAATCACTTGGTATTAAACAAAACCAAAATCTCAACAAACACCTATTGTTTTTTATCAACAAAACTAACCAAAGATCGTCATTTTGATTAACAATCAACTCATTATCTTAATATGTGATCCAAAAATTTTATTTAATTTTTAGAACATTAAGAGCAAGGTGCACTTTCAAAAATGCCTTTCCAAAAGTATTTAACTGAATTACCTACCTTTTTATCTGTAGAGAGTACCTCTTGATTACCTTGACATAGGATCTCTTGATTACCTTGACATAGGATCTAGTCCTTTAATTACTACTCCACATTCCTAGACCAAAAGACCCAAATAAAGATTTGAAACAGTTAATTTGTATAAAAACTATTTAAATCACTAAATCATAAGTGATAGCAAATTAAAAAAAATTAGAACATGCCATAGCAGAGGAGTCTACTATTTACCTCCCATCTTAGCTCTTGAAGCTGAATCTTGGCATCAAAAAGAAAAAGAAAAAAAGATCATGTATTTTTTAAGCAATTGAATGAAAGGGGAAATTGGTTTAAGATTTTTCAAAGAAAAAAAGAAAGTTCAATACCACCGAACTATTATGAAAAGGTTGGAATTTAACTCATTGACTTGTACCATCTTCCCATCCAAGAATATTCACCAAAATATGGATCACTAAAATAGGAGATCCACAAAATAAAATTTCCAAAAAGCATTAAATGGAGAACGCAGTAACCATATGAGCAATGCAATCAAGAAAAAAAAAAAAACAAGTTTAGTTAGAACATTAACGTTTGGCTGCAACAGAATTCAGGTTTGAATTCACACATTCTTTGTAGCTTGTTCTTATTTGGCAACGTAGAAAATAAGTAAGTTAAAATGGTCAAGGTCCTCAAGTAATTATTATTATTATTATTATTATTATTTATGAACAACTGAATTTATTAAAGAAACAAACCATACAAATAGGAAACACCAGTATCTAAAAGTTGTAACACCTAACAACAAAAACAGAGCGAGCAGGAAACTAAATAAAAGCTGCAACTAAACTAAACTAAAAAAAAAAAAAAAAAACCCTCAATTATGGTAAACTCAATCAAGGCCTTGATGGCTTAATGCCTCCTCAGTCGAGACATTGCTGCAGAATACATAAACATTTCTTTCAAGCCAAACATAATAAACCACTGCAAACCTAGCAATTTTTCGTGTTTTTAGAACTTTTGGCCTTCAATTTATTTTTACCCCCAAAGAATTACTTGGTACCAACCATATATGCCTAGGATTATAATAGACACTATGACTTAAATCGCAGCCATAGCCTCTTTGAGAAAGGAAGGATACTCAAGGATCCTGAGTCCATAGCTTAGTGCAAAGTTGATTTTTATTTCTCTTGGTAATATGTATGCATTCTTGTTCAGTTGTCACTTACCTCTGAATAAGATAATGAAAAATCTAAGTAATATTATTTAGTGAATCAATAAAAGTAAAGAAACTTCTATGAAAATTAACAATATCTAAATTTAAAACCCACAAGAAATGCAAAAGTAATCTAACAAAATTAAATTTCAATTTAAGCAACAGGTTCAATATCCTGAAAAGGCATTTCATCAAACAACTTGTGTGCTTGGCATAAATTTCAATTTCAAAACAATCAGCAAGCATACTCGTTATTTAATAAAATGAAGTTTAGAAAATCTTGTAAGAAGAAATTATGCACTAGAAGCACACAAATCAAATGAATAAAAGAAAAATATTATAATAAATGAAAATTAAATTGCAAGGTGGAAATGAATCTTGGACCTACCAATTACTTTAACAACAATAGCAATAGCAATAGCAACTGCAACTGCATACCACCGCACACCTTTGCCGTGAAAAATATTAGAATAAATGAAAATTAAATTGCAAGGTGGAAATGAATCTTGGACCTACCAATTACTTTAACAACAATAGCAATAGCAACAGCAACAGCAGCTGCATACCACCGCACACCTTTGCCGTGATAGTCACACAACAGGTATAAAATTCTTTTAGGGTGTAAGGTGTAAGGGCCGGATTTAAGTCTCTAGGAGGGAACTTCACACACATATACACATTTATCTTGTATTAAAAAAAAAACTCTATTAAAATAAATTAAATTAAATACTTATTTTATAACTAATAAATACAAATCCTAGCAGCTTGATTTTCCTATAAATATTTGAGCAACAATCCTATGAGTGATACAGGCAGGCAAAGATGTGAATCCAATAATGCAACTAAAGCAGGCATACCTTGGCATTGAAGTTGCTTTCAGTTGGAAGCATAATTCTTTGAAGTTTGATCAAGATGTTCTTGCCTTCTTTGATGGTGGTAACTGATTGAAGTCGGAATCATTGTTGTCAAAGGCATGGGCCACTGAAGAGGAACCCAGATCAAACCCATCACTAAATCCCAAATCTTGCCAACCCAAGCCTAATTCAAACCCATTTGTGGTATCCAGTGGAAGCACATCAGATGGCAAAGAATGGTGCTCAATGTCATCAAGGACTAGGTGAGAGCAACCATCTATACTAGCATTTGAGTTGAGATATCTAATCCTTGCAAAGGGATAGGCAATTGATGATGAATCCAAATTGTGCACATCACCATGAAATGTTGATTCAAATCCTTCAAATCCCAAATATGACCCAGCTAAACTTGAGTTTGGTTCGATTAAAAGCCCTGAAACCCCTCCACTGTTTAAAACCCCATGATCTAAGTCTGAACCATAGGAAGTAGAGAAAACAGCCGGCAAAGGTTGTAGCTCATTGTTGTCAAAGGCATGGGCCATTGAAGAGGAACCCAGATCAAACCCATCACTAAATCCCAAATCTTGCCAACCCAAGCCTAATTCAGACCCATTTGTGGTATCCACTAGAAGCACATCAGATGGCAAAGAATGGTGCTCAATGTCATCAAGGACTAGGGGAGAGCAACCATCTATACTAGCATTTGAGTCGAGATATCCACTCCTTGCAAAGGGATAGGCAATTGATGATGAATCCAAATTGTGCACATCACCATGAAATGTTGATTCAAATCCTTCAAATCCCAAATATGACCCAGCTAAACTTGAGTTTGGTTCGATTAAAAGCCCTGAAACCCCTCCACTGTTTAAAACCCCATGATCTAAGTCTGAACCATAGGAAGTAGAGAAAACAGCCGGCAAAGGTTGTAGCTCATTGTTGTCAAAGGCATGGGCCATTGAAGAGGAACCCAGATCAAACCCATCACTAAATCCCAAATCTTGCCAACCCAAGCCTAATTCAGACCCATTTGTGGTATCCACTAGAAGCACATCAGATGGCAAAGAATGGTGCTCAATGTCATCAAGGACTAGGGGAGAGCAACCATCTATACTAGCATTTGAGTCGAGATATCCACTCCTTGCAAAGGGATAGGCAATTGATGATGAATCCAAATCCTGCACTTCACCAGGAAACGTTGATTCATATCCTTCAAATCCCAAATATGACCCAGCTAAACCTGAGTTTGGTCTGATCAAAGGCCCTGAAACCCCTCCACTGTTTAGAACCCCATGATCTAAATCTGAACCATAAGAAGTGGAGAAAACAGCCGGCAAAGGTTGTAGGTCAGTACCATCAGAGACAGAGGAAGACCCACAACCACAGCAGATGCAATCTACATGGACTCCCAACCATGTAATTTTGGGGTCATCATAAAAAGAAGAGGTTTTGGAATAATACTTGCTTTCAACGGTAATCCTAACGTCATTCTGTTCAGATGGATTTGATTCATCCCATTTCCTTTTCGAAATGTCAACTTTAAGCATATAGAGATGCTCAGAGAATACTAGTTTAGATATATCGTTTTTTGAAAAACCGTTGGCGGAAACAACAGAACAAGATGCCCACGAAAATTTCGCCTCCACCGATCGAGAAGCAAAAAAGAGAAATAATTTTTGAAATTCACGACCAACCCGGAATGATACAGAATTTCCAACACTCTGATGGTTCAATTTGAACCACTTCGGAATCTCAATTATTGGTAGTTCAAATCCACAACAATCGTAATCAAAAATTGAGCGATTCATGAATAGTTCTTGAAACTGCTTACATTTAGCAAATACAAGAAATTGAAGTTTAGAGATTCTCGTAATATATATATATATATATATATATATATATCACTTAAACTTACACGTATAGAGAGAGGGGGGAGAGAGCTCACCTGATTCAATATTCTGCATGATGATGGTTGATCCACTGACGTGCAGTTTTCTGCGTTCACAATTCTTATTGACTGTGGAAGCCTTGGAATTTCTCGAAGGTTCTCGCAATATTTCATGGAAAGTAATTGTAATGTAGTAAATTCAATAATGCTTCTCGGGATTGTAACAATATTAGAGCCATATAAATATAGTTCTCTCAATGAGGGGAAGAAATTGGGCTTTGTCAAAAGATGTGATTCAATTATATTTCCATCACACCACCGAATTTCTAGCTCCCGCAAGTTTGTAAACTTACATCTCAAAATGTTACCAAGAAGATGACCCAGTGACAAAGATAACAAATTACATTTGATTTCTGGGTGAATATTGGGAAACTTTTCAAGGCTTGCAAACAGATCTATTCGAAGAGTCTTAAGAGATTTCAACTTAAGGGTGTTGGGAAGAATTTTAAGTTTTCTGCAAGCAAGTAAATTCCATTTAACAAGCTTATCAAGAGATCCAAAGGACTCATGAACCTCAATTAAATTTTCACAAGAACTAACGTCCAATTTCTCTAAGTTTGGGGCGTACAAGTTAGGTAATATTCTAATGGATGAACACTTGTACAATTTGATTTTTTTCAAATTTTCGGAAGGGAACCCCTGCAAGGGAAAAAAAAAACGAAAATTGTTCTTCAACAAAATTTTAGAAAAAACATATAAAGAAATCAAAATTCATCAATACTAATCTTCATACCTGCTTGAACAGCTTCTCCAATCTAATGCAACTATGTGACAACTTGAGTACAACAAGTTCTTGAGGACAAAAATTGGATGGCAAGGAAAAAGGATATTGGTCCCATTCAAGTACCTTTAATCCATTTAAGGAAAAAGGATATTGGTCCCATTCAAGTAACTTTAATCCATTGGGGAGATATTTAAGTTCTTCAGAAATGAGTACATTTCTAACCATAAGAAATTTGAGATTTTTCATCTTTTTGAAAGCTTTAGTATATAGTTGCACTGTTGTTGGATTAGGCAAATGCAACATTATACCTCGAATATTATCTGACCCCTGATTAGATAAAGAAATAAGTGAAACATATAATACAATAAAATTTTCCAAAACTATAATAATTTTGAAATTTTAAGCAAAAATGATACTGTTAAACTTATATTTTCTATAATGTTACAAGGAAAAAATATCAAAGGAAAAAAAAAAAACTTATTACTTCTACTTGACGAAAAAAGATGTTAAAATATAAAGAAAAAGAAGTTATACCTTGCTTCCAGTTAGTACTTCAAGTGCATCCTCATAATGCCATAACCTGCTACGTGTTTTGAGGACTTTTGGTGATTCTTGCCGAACAATTTCCCTACCCATTTGTTGTACCAAGTCATGCATCCATAATATGCCGTGATCAATAGTTATGAGACATTTATCAATAAGGTTTGGAATACAAGATGTTGGATATAATTTGCAAGCCTCTAATAGATTTACAATATTATCCATGTTCCTTCCCTTGAAGAAACATGCAACATCGAGGAAAATATCCTTTTCGTTTTCTTCCAATCCATCATAACTTACTTCAAGTATTTTTTGAATGTCTCCTATAGGAATTTTTCCATATTGCTCTATTGCACTTTGCCATTCAGATTCTGTTCTTCCACACAAATGAGAACCTATTATTGTTAGTGCTAATGGTATACCATTGGCATATTGTATGACTTGGTTTGCAAGTTTAGAATAATCTTCCTCAAGTTCATTTCCTTTGAAGGCATGTTTATTAAAGAGTTCAAGAGCTTCACAGTTGTCCAATTCTATCACCTTGTAAGTTGTACAAATTTTTCCAAGATTATTGAGCAAGTGTCTATCTCTTGTTGTTATAAGGACTCTACTTCCTGAAGCAAACCAGTCATATTTTCCAAGCAAATTTTCTATTTGTTTTGATTTATCCACGTCATCAAGAATTAAAAGAATTCTTTTACCATGAAGCATTTCCTTTATCATATTAATTCCACGGGCTACACTCACCACCTTCAATTGTTTGCCCTTTAAGATATTAAAAAGGAGTTTCTCTTGTAGTTGGATCATACCATTATTTGTTTTAGAATTTTCTCTAACATTTTCTAGAAAGCAACTTCCTTCAAAATGCTCAAAAATCTTGTTATAAACAACTTTTGCAATAGTTGTCTTACCTATTCCCCCAAGACCATGAATCCCTACCATTCGAACATCATTTACCTTAATATCTAAAAGTGATTCTATGGCCTTGGCACGAGAATTTACTCCAACAGGGTATTTAGTAACAAATAACTGTGTGCCATCTAATTTGGTATACAATATATATTCAATAATTTGTTGGATGAATTTGTATTCAGGGCCGCTGCCAATCACAAAGCATACAAGGCATTAAATGAGTTCGACTAGTTGAAAATATGAATATAAAAAATAAAAGAATCAAAATGTCTAGTTTTGTGCATTACATCCTACACGTGACATATTATCAATTGAATTAAAGGACATAATTCAAGTATTTGAGAAGTATCATTTATTTTATTATATATTTTTTGGAATAAGATTTTGGCTTTTCATACTTGACCAAAATAATCTAGAAATTTTGGATTTAAAAAAAATGGTGGGAGAAACTTTAACATTATCAAGTCTTCGAAAGGTATATTTTGTTTCTTTGCCAAACCGAAACGACATTATGTACTTTATTCAAAACTTTGATTTTGATTCATTCTATTTTTTTCCCTAGTAGGAAATTGTTTTAGGCTTTTGACAAGTAGTTGCATTGGAACTTCACCTCAGGTGAGATAAAAGCTTTGAAAACCCATTTATAACACTTTGAATGAAATGTTTTTGAAAGGATCATGTGGGTGAGCCTTGATTGAAGCAACACTTCCTCCTCTCACAAGTGTGGGTGAAAGGTGAGGTCATAGAATTAAAGCTCGTTGGATGTGTTTACAACTTACTAATAGGGAGAGAAAAACCCAAAAATATGTTAGACAAACTCTTTAATTGGTATGATTAAATTCTTCTATTTCTACTAACCTAACTGACTTAGTAATTGAAGAGATAATCATAATATACAAATTTTTTTATATTTGGCATTTGTGGTTGTAACAAAACCATTAGAAGTCTAAAAGTCATAAAAGCACATAACATTAGTTATTAGATACGTACCGACCCTCATAATGCCATCCAGACAAACTAGCTGCTTCCTTAAGAGCTGCCCTCCACCTTTGCACCTTCTCTATGTTATTCTTGAACTTGATTTCTTGTTCAGCTAGTGCTACTTTAAAATTACCTTCTTGCTTACGTACTTCAGATGGATCCACTTTGTAAAAAATAGGTAGAACCAATTGTCCATTTTCCTTACAGTTAAGAATCTCGACAAGTTCATCCAAGCACCTAGCTGAAAATGCGTAGTTTTGAGAGAATATGATAACTGAAATCCTTGACGATTTAATAGCTTTCAGAAGTTCCAATAAAATTTCTTCTCCTCTTCGTAGTTCATTATCAATGAAGGTATTGATACCTTCGTCACACAAAGCTCGATATAAATGACCGGTAAAACCATCGCGGGTATCTTCACCTCTAAAGCTCAAGAAGACATCATTGTCCCACCAGCAAGTAGAAGAAGAAAATGAGACTCCTTGATTGATCGGGAAAGCCATCAGAATCTACAAGCAGAAGATTTGAGAAGATCAAAGATGTGATGAAATAAGGAGTAAACCTCCTAATTTTTTGACAGAGCGATATTTGAAAGGAAATGAAGGCCTTGAAAGTATGGAAGTCCCACACTCCCATTTCCACGAAGATTCCATAGTGCAAACTTTCGAATAAACAAGCTCTTTCGTTTTTCAAAAGGTGAATTACAAAACAACGCGCAATTGAAGTCTTCGGTCTACACTCGGAAACTCATTGGTTTTTACTCACGCATGATTCGCTCCAATCAACAAATTAACCTAAAAAGAAACCATACATTTTGGGAAAAGAAAAGTGAAAAAAGTAGAAATGAAACTTGTTGGAAGGTTACTTACAAATACCATCCCATGCATATTTATTTACAAAAGTGCCTTTTAATTTTTCCTTGTATTGCCAATCGGAGTAGAGTGTGGACTGTGGGTACAATATGTAAGGACAAATGCATGATGTGTGCAATTAACCTTAACCAATTCTATGGATTTTTTTTCAAAATAACTATAAAAGCTCAACTATTTAGTTAGTTAGCAAATGTTTCAAACAAATTTGGTTTCTAACAATTCGAGTCCAGAGGACTCGATTTTGAGTTCAGATGTTGTCCACGTAAGCTAGAAATCGAGTCCAATGCACTCGGATTGGGTTCATAGAAATCGAGTTCAATGGACTCGCTTTCCATTCATAAAAATCGAGTACAAACAACTTGCTTTTTCTTCATGGAAATCGAGCCCAAAGGACTCGATTTCAGTTCAGCCTCCACTCAAACTTGCACAAATTTTTCTTCGTGTTCTTCCCTTTCCTTTCTCCAAATGCCCCAAAAACCCATGAACAAATCAAATTCAAAACAAATCAAACCCACTGACCACTGGAGCGCCGGCGACCTCACGTCCGATCTGATCTCCATCACCTGAAGCTTTCGCCGCCTGGGTTTGGTGAGAATCGGTGCCTGGGTTGTTGGGTTTGGTGAGAATCTGTGCCATTGCTTCTTTCTTCCACTAGAGCGGCGGCGAGAAACCACGCCTGAAGCTTTCGCCGAGGTTTGGTCAGAATCGGCGCCTGAGATCGTTGTTCATCTCGTTGGTCAGAATTGGCGCCTAGGCATTTCTTCTTCTTCGTTTATTCATCTCAGAATCGGCGCCTGGGCACAATTCTTCTTCTTCGTTTGTCTCTGTGAGTACTATGAACGAAACCGAGTACTATGTGCTCGATTTCCATGGACAAAAAACGAGTTCTTTGTACTTGATTTTTATGAATGAAAAACGAGTCCCTTGATCTCGATTTCTATGAAGCAAAACCGAGTGCATTGAACTCGATTTCCAGCCTACGTGGACCGGCTTTCTGACCCCAAAATCGAGTCCTTTGAATTCGAATTGCTATAAACCAAAATTGTTTGAAACGTTTGCTTACTAACTATATAGTTGGGCTTTTATAGTTATTTTGAAAAAAAATCCCAATTCTATTCTCAAAACCAAAAAAAAAAAAAAAAAAAAAAAAAAAAAGCTAAACCAATTCTTCAAAAAAAAAAAAAAAAACCATAACCACCAATCAATTCACTTCATTAGATTTTTTGTTTATTCTATTATCAATTTAAATTTTAGCTCAATAGTAATAAGTAATACCATATAAATATAAATATATATATATATATATATATATATATTGTTTTTTTGCGAAACTGAAACGCATTCCATATTTTATTCACAATTTCAATTTTGATTTATTCTCTTTTTCTTTTCCTAGTGAGAAACTATTTTAGGCTTTTGGCAAGTAGTTGTATAGAAACTTCACCTTAGATGCGGTAACAAGCCTATTGAAAACCCATTTATAATACTTTGAAAGAAATGATTAAAAAAAAAAAAGAGAGAAATGTTTTTGAAAGGATTATGCTGATATAGGAGCGGCTTCATACATTTGGGAGTTTAAGGCGAAAAATAAAATTGAGGCATTTTATATATATTTAAATATGACTGTAAGGACACAAATTAGGCGATTGGGCCTATTAACAGAATAGCGGGAGGCCCAGACTGTATTTAATATCCTAACAATGAATTTGTAAAGAGAGTGGATTGAAGATCACTGGATTAGACACGTATGGGTTGAAAGCCCAAGTATAGTAATGACCAGATGTGTATTGATAAAATGATCAAGGGTTACAATATTCTCTTCGGCACTGTCCGAGGAGAGTGTTCATACAAATATTGTTTGGACTTTTCTCTTTCTTCTTTTTTTTCTCTCTTTCTCTCCTTTTTCTTCCGGCCCCCTCTTTTGTTCTCTTTTCTTCTATTTATATGCCCCCTCCTATTGCATGGGCTTTCCTTCATACCTGTCCCATCCGCCCTCATCCTGAGCCTTCCTGGGGCAGCTGTAAAGGAGGAGGTCACTGTTCAGGAGTCTTTTCTCATTAATGCGACCATGATGTTAGCTACAGGGCCATAAATGCGGTGGCAGCAGCCTTTTGCTTAATATCTGATTTTCGCCATCTGTCCTTACGGTCAACACAAATCGGGGGATTCTTTGGAAGAGATAAGATTGAGGCTGGTGCACTCATCTGGGGCACCTTTTTTAACAGTCCGAGCAAGAGGTCTCCTCGGACAAGGCTCTCTCCCACGAGATTCACACTTCAGCATCGAACCAGGCTGGGCAAACTCTCCAAGATATGTTGTCCTCGGACGCATAGGCCTCCTCGGACAGGCCCGCGGCCCAGGATCTGATGTTGGGCCTATTACCCCTACAATAGCCCCTCAAAGTTCCGGTTTTCTCCTTTTATCCGAGGAGAAAGGTGGGACTTTGATTTCCGCAGGGGTGAAACCCATCAAGCGCCCCAACTAATCCACGTGGATGCGCCGTTTCGCGAGATTTTCGATTTCCAAAGTCGCTTCGGAAATTGCAGCGCGTCATTTATAGCTCTAGGTGGCGCTCTGTCTCCTTGATCAACGGCGAGGTGAAGATTGTGTGGCTGAGATTTCTTCGTGAAATTTTGAGCGGGATAACTTCCACTCATATTCACCTACTATAAAAAGGGTTCTTAAGAGGTGCTTTTCCTCATTTCGCACATGTTTAAGTATTTCAGCGCTCTCAAGTGTCCTTGCTATCATACGCTCATCAAACTTAAGTAGTCCGAGGACGTTTTAACAAAGATTTCTAGGCGTTTAAGGGATCTCTGAATCTGAAACCTCGACTCCCCTTGTAAGTATTTGGTTCCCCTAATCAATCTTCCTCGGCCGGGCACTTCGGCCTTATCTTTCTTTAGCTTGTCAGTTTTACATCAGCGAACCTCTTTAGCGCCTTCTTTGTAGAATCCAATGGGTAGATTTAAGAACCTTGTTGATACCCCTATAGCTGTAGAGCTCTTTAAGGAGAAGTACCATATTCCCGAGGGGGTTAGCCTTAGGTACTGTCCGCCGGAAAACATTCTGACAGACAAGCGAACCGGTGAGGTGGTCATCCCCGTGATCGCTTTTTTGGAGGGAGGGATGACCATTCCCATGGGTACCATAACTAGAGAATACCTTAGGAACCATAGACTGTGCCCGCACCAGTGTACTGCTAATATGTTCAGGGTCCTAGGCAGCGTCGATGCCCTTAACCAGATGATGGACTTGCAGCTCACCTGGCACGACGTCGTACATATGTACGAGTGTCATTCTCAAGCCGACGGGGGATATTATCTAAAATCCCGGTCTCCGGTTGTAAAGATGGTGTCGTGCCTTCCGAAGTCCAACAAGGGCATGAAGGACGACTACGTAATCGTCTCCGGGGCATGGCACGACGGTCACCATTGCCCGGTCAAAGAGGGGAAACCAGGTGGGCTGCCGTAGGGCTAGATTGAGTTATCCTAGAATTTAGGCTCTAGGTTTCACCTTTCTGTACTGTTTCATTATTTGGTTTCAATATGCTGTTACTAACTTTCTGTTCGGCGATTGTGATTGCAGATAGGAAGCTTGTTTCTCCTCGCCTTAGTCTTGTGAACGTGCCGGGACTCAACAAACTCTTAAGGTCCGAGTTGTGCGTACACTCCGACGGCCAGCTGCGCGCGGTCCACCTCGTATTGGACTTCACCCCTCTGTCCGACAGCTTTTTGGACGTCGGTAATTCCATCCGAGCGGGAGACAAGAGGATCAACAGGATCGACGTTTCGACCCCTGGTTTTCTGGCCAAGAGGGATCTTCCACCTGTTGAGTGGCCAATCCGACAAGCTCCTCCTCAGCCTGCTGTTCAAAGGGAAGAGTCCACTTCGTCCCTGCAATCTTTGGAGGAGGAGATAGACGGCTTCCACTTTAGCGGTGAAGAGGAGGTACAGGGTAAACCCAAAGGTACCCAAGTGTCCGAGACTTCTGAAGAAGAAGAGGACGACATGCCGCTGAAACCTAGGGCAGGGCTAAAGGACCTCATCGCCGGCAGGACAAAGGGGGGTCCTTCCAAGGAGGCACCAAAACAAAAGGAGCTTGCTCATCTTCCCCCGCCTCCTCCTCCTTCCACTGCTGGGCTCGGCCTCCTCCCCATACCCGATCTTAAGAGGAAGAGGCCTGTCGTGGAGGTTGATATCGAGGAGGGTGAGTTGCCCCCACCACCACAAAAAGGGGCAAAACAGCACAAAGGGGGAAGAGATGACAGGAGGTTCTCCTCGTCCGAGCGGAGGGGAGACATCCGTGCCGCCGAAGACCAACAGCCATCGGCCTGGGCTCCGTCATTGGACTTGGACGGCGTGCCCATTCCCTCCACGGCTTCCATCAGGGAATTCCAGAGGGGGCGCTCGGGTTACATTGCTGAAGCATTGAAGCGTCCTCTCCTTTTGCCCAAGGACATGGATACGGTGAGGTCGTGGAGGCAACTTGACCTGTTCATGTCGATGAAAAGAGACCTGGCCATTGTAAGTTTTTGATTAAATTAAGTGCATGCCCTGTATTTCCTTTACATGGCTAACGACGTAATAATTTTTTTTATCGGTCTGTGCAGCTCACTCAACAAGTCTATGTGGCCGAGGACTGGGTCAAGGACGCCCGAAGCTTGGCTAGGACCGAGACCCAGTCTCGACTTCAAGCGGAAAGGGACATGGAGGCTCTAAGGAAGGAGAAACAAGAGTTAGCCATGAAGTTAACCGCGGAGGAGAGGGAGAGGCGAAGCGTTGAGGCTGGCCTTAAGAGCGCCCAGGATCAGGCCGAGGACCAGCGAAAGAAGTTATACACTACGGAAATAGAGCTGGCGACCCAAAGGCAGCTGGTTCTGGAGCTCAAGGCTAGCCTCGAAAAGGCCAAGGAAGGAGAAAAGGAAGCACGAGACGCCCTTCTGTTTGCTAAGGCCGAGAAGGAGGCAGAGTTTCTCCGCGGCATTGAGGAAACAGAAATAAGGCTGGCGGAGGAGGTGTCCGAGGTATGCAGGGATTACTGTCAGTTCACCTGGGATGAGGCCCTGAACTTGGCAGGAGTCCCAGCTGACTCGGACCTGAGGCAGCCGGGGAGGATCTATTATCATCCCCACATAAGCTTGGTCCCGGCTGACCCCGCCCTCTTGTCTTCTCAAGCTCCGGAGCAAACTACCCTGGCGCTTGTTCCTCATGAGGCCGCCGAGGAGGTCGAAGAGGGACTAGCCGCCCCAACAGTGCAAGTGGCTTCGGAGGTTTCTTCAGTTGTCGTGGATGCCAGTATGGCCAAGGACGCAGTTGCAGTGGAGGTCGAGGCCGACATGCCAACAGTGGAGCCGAGTGGATCTGGCAACCCTCTCCCTAAGACATAATAGGTTTAGGACTAGGTTTACTTGTCGCTGTAGTTAGCAAGTATTTTGTATATTACAAGCATTTTGTGTGTGGAACCGATGTACTCCATCTTCATGATTTAATGAAAATATTTTACTTGACTTCAACTGTCTTCCTTTCACTTTATTTACTTGCGCAAAGTTCATGTTTATAGATAGAAACCCAAAACTTTAGTTTTGACTCAACAAATGACAAGGAATTCGAGCAAGCATAATTAGTTGTCGTACCACTGACTCGTTAAATTAAGTAAGCATAAGTGCTTAGAGCGTGCAGCCTGAGTGAATATGGAAAATTAACTTTTTTAAATAGTTCTAAGTGTATGATCTGAGAGGGCAGAATCGTCTGAGACTTCATACGACCTTTAGAGGAGTGAGTGAAAAATGATAGTTCACCCAAGATGGTTGATCCGAGGGACCAGACCTGACGAGGACTACGCTTAGCATTTAGGAGCGTTAATTTGCCCAAGGTGTGTGGTCCGAGGAGCCAGGCACGACTAAGGTTTTGTTTAACATTTAGGGGTGTTAATTTACCCGAGGTAGGTGGTCTGTGGGACCAGGCCTGACCAAGGTTTTGTTTAGCACTTAGTAGTATTAATTTACCCAAGGTGTGTGGTCCGAGGGACCAGGCACGACCAAGGTTCTGTTTAATACTGAGTGGTGTTAATTTACCCGAGGTAGGTGGTCCGAGGAGCCAAGCCTGACCAAGGTTCTGTTTAACACTTAGTAGTATTAATTTACCCAAGGGGTGTGGTCTGAGGGACCAGGCACGACCAAGGTTCTGTTTAATACTTAATAGTATTAATTTACCCAAGGTGTGTGGTCCGAGGGACCAGGCACGACCAAGGTTCTGTTTAATACTGAGTGGTGTTAATTTACCCAAGGTAGGTGGTCCGAGGAGTCAGGCCTGACCAAGGTTCTGTTTAACACTTAGTAGTATTAATTTACCCAAGGTGTGTGGTCCGAGGGACCAGGCACGACCAAGGTTCTGTTTAATACTTAGTAGTATTAATTTACCCAAGGTGTGTGGTCCGAGGGACCAGGCACGACCAAGGTTCTGTTTAATACTGAGTGGTGTTAATTTACCCAAGGTAGGTGGTCCGAGGAGCCAGGCCTGACCAAGGTTCTGTTTAACACTTAGTAGTATTAATTTACCCAAGGTGTGTGGTCCGAGGGACCAGGTACGACCAAGGTTCTGTTTAATACTTAGTAGTATTAATTTACCCAAGGTGTGTGGTCCGAGGGACCAGGCACGACCAAGGTTCTGTTTAATACTGAGTGGTGTTAATTCACCCAAGGTAGGTGGTCCGAGGAGCCAGGCCTGACCAAGGTTCTGTTTAACACTTAGTAGATAAGCAGTGTAAGATACTTTAATAAGAGAACTGAAACTTTCATTAGTAATAGTACCTTTTCAGGTTATTTACATTCCAGGGGTGTGGTGCAGCCTTTTCATCTAAATCTTCTAGATAAAAGGCTCCTATTCCAACTACTGATAGAATACGGTAGGGGCCTTCCTAGTTAGGTCCCAGCTTTCCCCAGGCCGGATTCTTCGCGGTGCCCATGACTTTTCGCAAAACCAAATCTCCTGGTGCTAGTGGTCTTAGTTTGACATTGACATCATAACTTTGCTTGAGCTTGTGCTGGTAATAAGCTAATTGAACTGCAGCGTTTTCCCTACGCTCAGCGATTAGGTCCAGATTGCTCCTCAGCTGTTCGTCATTGTTGGTCGAGGTGAATGAACTGGTTCTAAGTGTGGGGAACCCAGTCTCTATGGGGATGACAGCCTCAGCACCATACGTCAGGGCAAAGGGGGTTTCTCCGGTAGATCTCCGAGGAGTGGTCCTGTAAGTCCAGAGCACATGTGGTAATTCTTCCACCCATTTTCCTTTGGCGTCGTCCAACCTCTTCTTAAGACCACTTACTATGACTTTATTAACTGCTTCAGCTTGGCCGTTCCCCTGAGGATATGCAGGGGTGGAGTACCTGTTAGTAATGCCTAGTCCACTGCAGAACTTTCTGAACGCTTTACTGTCGAACTGAAGGCCATTATCTGAGATGAGGGTATGCGGCACTCCGAACCGTATAACGATATTCTTCCATACAAACTTCTGGACATTCACATCCCTGATGTTGGCTAACGGCTCGGCTTCAACCCACTTGGTGAAGTAGTCTGTTGCAACGACCAAGTATTTCTTGCTTCCGACTACCTTAGGAAAAGGACCAACAATGTCTAGGCCCCACTGAGTGAAAGGCCATGGACTTGACAGAGGATTCAGAACTCCTCCCGGTTGATGTATATTCGGGGCAAACCTCTGGCACTGATCACACTTCTTCACGTATGCCTGTGATTCTCTTTGCATGTTTGGCCACCAGTACCCCTGAGTTAAGGCCCTGTGTGCTAGGGACCTTCCTCCTGTGTGCTAGGGACCTTCCTCCTGTGTGACTGCCACAAATCCCTTCATGTAGCTCCTCGAGGAGCAACTTTGTGGCATCAGGGTGCACGCATAACAGATAGGGTCCGGAGAAAGAACGTTTGTACAGCTTATTGTCCCCTGATAGCCAAAACCGAGGAGCCTTTCTTCTCACCTTGTCAGCTTCAGTCTTGTCTGCTGGCAAGATATCTTCTCGGAGATAAGTCACCATAGGGTCCATCCAACTTGACCCTACCCTAGCTTGACAAATACTAGGCCCTTCAATTTCCTCAGAATGCTTCTGGACATCTTCCACTAGGATAAGCCGGGGCAGCCCCTAAGCCGAGGTGGTTGCGAGAGTAGCTAAGGAATCCGCGTGCGTGTTACCACTCCGAGGAACATGTCGCAAATTGAATGACTTGAATCGCGATTGCAGCCGTTTGACCTGCTTCAGGTATTTCTGCATTCTTTCATCACGAGCTTCTAATTCTCCTTGAACTTGGCCGACGACCAAAGCTGAGTCCGAGAACACTTCTAGGATGCTGCCCCCCATTCTTCCGACCATTGCCACCCCGATCAGCAATGCCTCGTACTCAGCCTCATTATTAGTAGCCGAGAAGTTTAGTCTTAGGGATTTTTTGATGACAACGTCCTCGGGGGATATTAAAACTAGCCCCACTCCTGAACCTCGTTGATTGGCTGCACCGTCCACATATAATTTCCAGGACTTGGAATCTTGCACAGCGATGACACCAACTGAATTTTCATCCATGGGCATTGCTCCAGTTATCCCTTCCAACACAGGCTCAGTAAACTCGGCCACTAGGTCGGCCAATACCTGCCCCTTGATCGAGGTGCGAGGCATGTACTTTATGTCGAAAGCCCCCAGTATGGTACCCCATTTAGCAATCCTTCCCGTATAGTCTGCACTCCGGAGCAGTGACCTGAGCGGGAGTTGGGTGAGGACTACAATCGTATGTGATTGGAAGTAATGAGGGAGTTTACGAGTGGCATGAATTATCACAAAGATAGCCTTCTCAAGTGGCAGGTAGCGGACCTCGGCCTCATGAAGAGATTTACTCACATAGTAGACAGGCTTCTGGACACCATTGTCGACTCGTACAAGTACTAGACTCACAGCATGGGTGGCTACCGCAATGTAGGCGAATAAGACCTCGTCCGTTGTAGGGCTAGACATGATGGGTGGCCGAGCTAGGTATTCTTTCAGCTGTTGAAAAACTAGAATACACTCTTCATTCCATTCAAATCCCTTCCACTTATTCAGCAGCTGGAAGAAGGGCCGACATCTCTCTGCGGATTTGGAGATGAACTGGTTGAAAGCGGCAGTCATCCCGGTCAACTTCTGTACTTCCTTTGGGTTCCGAGGAGGCTGCAGACTGTTAATCGCCTTTATTTGATCGGGATTCACCTCGATTCCCCGATGAGTGACCATGTATCCTAGGAACTTTCCTGACCCAACGCCGAAAGAACACTTCGAAGCATTGAGGCGCAATTTGTGTTTCCTTAAGATCTCAAAGATGTTCTCAAGGTTTCCGACGTGGTCGGACTCAAGCTTGCTCTTGACCACCATGTCATCAATGTAGATCTCAATGCATTTCCCTAGTAGTGGTTCAAACATTTTAGTCATCATTCTCTGGTAAGTGGAGCCTGCATTCTTCAGACCAAATGGCATCACCTTGTAATGGTAGTTCCCAATGGAAGTCACAAAGGCTGTTTTCTCTTGATCATTCAGGGCTAGAGGGATCTGGTGGTACCCTTAGAAGGCGTCCAAGAAACTCATTCGTGGATGCCCTACGGTTGCATCCACCAGTTGATCAATCCGTGGCATGGGGAAAGGGTCCTTTGGACAGGCTCTATTTAGATCCATAAAGTCCACGCATACGCGCCATTTCCCGTTCTTCTTTTTCACCACCACTGTGTTAGCCAGCCATTCTGGGTAGAACACTTCCCTGATAGCCCCTGCCTGCTTGAGTTTGTTCACCTCATCTTTGACAGCGTCAGAATGTTCCCTGGACGAGCGCCGAGGCGGCTGCCTTTTGGGAAGTGCAGCTGGGCTCACATTAAGGTGGTGACAGATAAACCCGAGATCTACTCCTGGGGCTTCGTAAGAATTCCAGGCAAACACATCCACGTTTCTCCTAAGGAAAGACAACAGCTCTTCCTTTTCCTGAGGGGGTAGCTGATCCCCAATCTGGAAAAACTTGTCTGGGTCTTCCCCGATGACAACTCTCTTTAACTTTTCACATTGCTCCTCGGACGGATCCTCGGCTCCGGGGGGAACCGGAAACGTTGATTGCTATGAATGCCCGACCGAGGTGGTTGTTAGCTCGGCATCCTGCTGATGTGAAATGGCAGCTATAAGGCACTGCCTTGCCATAGGTTGGCTTCCTATGATCTCCTCTACTCGTCCTCCAGACGGGAATTTGACCTTTAGGTGCAACGTCGAAGAAACGGCCCCCAAGGCATGGAGCCAAGGTCTGGCCACGATGGCCGTGTAGGGGGAATATGCATCCACGACGATGAAGTCAACTTCAACTAGCTCAGACCCTACTTGTACGGGTAGCCTAATTTGACCCTTAGGGATGACGGTCTTCCTATCAAAGCTGACTAGGGGCGATTCATACGCAGTCAGATCTTCAAGCCGTAAGCCCAATCCCCTATATAGGTCTGGATACATGATTTCAGCTCCACTCCCTTGGTCAACCATCACCCTCTTCACATCGTACCCTCCTATTCTGAGGGTGATGACTAAAGCATCGTCATGGGGCTGTATTGTCCCCACCTTATCCTCGTCCGAGGAGCTCAATGCTGGTCGGGCCTCCATTCTTACCCGTTTCATTTCTTGATTATCACCCTCAGCGAATGTCCTAGAGATAGACATCACTCTGGAGGGGCAGGATCCAGTTCTTCCGGGGGCCACGAAGATAACGTTAATCGTGCCCAAAGGGGGCCTTGATGAGGCAATCCCCGAAGCCCCTGGCCTGACATGATCTCCCTGGTTGTTTGGCCGGTAAATGAACTGCTGTAACTTTCCTTCCCTCGCAAGTTGTTCCAAATGGCCCTTCAACGTTCTGCAATCTTCAGTGGTATGCCCTCGCTCTTGATGATACTGGCAATGAAGGCTCTGGTTGCGCTTCATGGGGTCTCCTCCCATCTTGTTCGGCCATTTGAAGTATGGCTCGTTCTGAATCTTCTCCAAAATTTAGTGAATAGGCTCTCGAAATACGGTATGAACAGCTTGCGATGCAGCAGACCCGGACTGCACACTGTAGTCTCTCTGCGGCCTGCTATTGCTGTACCTGTCTGACCTGAAGTCCCTCCTCTCCTGAGGGACAACCTTTGCCTTTCCCTTTCCAAGTAATTGGTCTTCCTCGACCCGCTTGTACTCGTCTATGCGATCCATTAGTCGGCGCACGCTCCTCACAGGCTTCTTGGTCAGAGACTTCCTCAGGTCGTGCTCGGCTGGCAAGCCGACCTTGAATGTCCTTACAGCAACATCATCAAAACTCCTTTCGATCTCGTTAAACATCTCCCAGTACCTGTCTGAGTAGGTCTTTAGCGTCTCTCCTTCCCGCATGGACATGGATAGCAAGGAATCTAATGGCCGGGGGACCCTGGTGTTCGTCACAAACCGAGAACAGAAGGCTCTAGTGAGCGCCCGAAAGGATCCGATAGAATTTGCCGCGAGGCCATCGAACCACCTCATAGCCACAGGCCCCAGACTAGAAGGGAACATTTTGCACATGAGGGTCTCGTTCCGAGAATGGACAGCCATTTTCTGATTGAAATGACTCACATGTTCCACGGGATCAGTCCGTCCGTTGTATGTAGTGAAGGTAGGTTGAGTAAAACGCCGAGGAAGGCTCCCTCCCTCGATGCTGCGCGTAAAGGGTGACCTGGAAATTTGGTTGAGTGCCTTTGTCATGGCATCACTCCCGGTGCCCCTCGAGTACGTGTTTCTGCTCCTGCGGTCACGGTGATGCTCTTCCTCGTAGGAGAAAGACTCGCTTGGTGGTGTCCTGGAGCGGGGTCTATAACTATCATCCTCCTCAACAACGTAAGAATCATCCGTGTCGGATGGACTGCTAGACGGACTGCGTCTCCTCTACGCACGACGCAACCTCCTCTCGAGGTGATCAATTTTGCGTTGCATGGCCTTATGAGTCTGGTCACCGTCTTTCCGGCGTTGACTCCTCGCAGTACAGTTCGTGTGCACGCTCCCTTCACGGTCCCTCTGGCGCTCAAGATGCAAAAAGTGGTCAATATGCTGAGAATCAGCTGACTCCGCTCTGTCTGATCTAACCATGGTACAAGCTATAACACACAGGTACAATCGTAATCTTCCCCACAGACGGCGCCAATTGTAAGGACACAAATTAGGCGATTGGGCCTATTAACAGAATAGCGGGAGGCCCAGACTGTATTTAATATCCTAACAATGAATTTGTAAAGAGAGTGGATTGAAGATCACTGGATTAGACACGTATGGGTTGAAAGCCCAAGTATGGTAATGACCAGATGTGTATTGATAAGATGATCAAGGGTTACAATATTTTCTTCGGCACTGTCTGAGGAGAGTGTTCATACAAATATTGTTTGGACTTTTCTCTTTCTTCTTTTTTTTTTCTCTCTTTCTCTCCTTTTTCTTCCGGTCCCCTCTTTTGTTCTCTTTTCTTCTATTTATATGCCCCCTCCTATTGCATGGGCTTTCCTTCATACCTGTCCCATCCGCCCTCATCCTGAGCCTTCCTGGGGCAGCTGTAAAGGAGGAGGTCACTGTTCAGGAGTCTTTTCTCATTAATGCGGCCATGATGTTAGCTGCAGGGCCATAAATGCGGTGGCAGCAGCCTTTTGCTTAATATCTGATTTTCGCCATCTGTCCTTACGGTCAACAGAAATCGCGGGATTCTTTGGAAGAGATAAGATTGAGGCTGGTGCACTTATCTGGGGCACCTTTTTTAACAGTCCGAGCAGGAGGTCTCCTCGGACAAGGCTCTTTCCCACGAGATTCACACTTCAGCATCGAACCAGGCTGGGCAAACTCTCCAAGATATGTTGTCCTCGGACGCATAGGCCTCCTCGGATTGGCCCGCGGCCCAGGATCTGATGTTGGGCCTTTTACCCCTACAATGACTTTAAAAAATCAAATATTATTTAAACTCTATTATCTTGTTTTAGATGCAAAATAATTACTATTTAACATGAACCATGTAGAAATGTTTTTTATGGAAAGTCTCATAAAAAATTTGACAAAACTTTTTGCATTTGTTGATATGATAGAATAATGGTGGTAAGTAAAAAAGTGATGTTAGTGGTAGACTCAAGTGAGAACTATTAAAAACTTAACTATTGTGAAAAATGTTGTAATTTTTTTTTTTGTATTGCTCTTTTTTTTTTTTTTTTTTTTTTTTGAGAAGTGCTACATTCACAATAGAGCCAATCACTAATATTATTTTTTTGCCATAGATACAGCTTGTAACAACTTGCTACTTAGAATTTGTTGTAAAAGTGTTGTGAAATTTTTTGTGAAAGTAGCATTTTTGTCTCTTTTTTTCTTGTTTTTCATTTGAAAAAAAATTATTATTTTATTTATTGGCTAATATTTGGGCTTGATTAGATTAAAATTTGGGGCCTTTTTTTTATACTTGGGACCTTAGGCAATTGTATCAATTGCATTTAGTGTTAAGCCATTGTGTTGATGAGCCTTAATTCAAACACCACTTCCTCTTCTCACAAGTGTGGGTGAAAGTTGAGATCATGGGATTAAAACTCATCGGATGTGTTTGCAACTTACTAATAGAGAGAGAAAAACTAAAAAATATATTAGACAAACTCTTAGTTGGTGTAATTAAATTCTACTAAATATTTCTACTAACCTATCTATCTTAGCAATTGAAGAGATGATCATAATAAATATTTTATTTTTTTCATATTTGGCATGTTATGATCATAATAACAAAACCATTAGAAGTCCAAAAGTAATAAAAGTACATAACATTAGTTATTAGATACATACTCGTCTTTATAATGCCATCTAAACAAAAGAGTCACCATTAGTATAATGGTTGTAATTTGGGTTCTTGTTAGACATGGCCTCACATATACCACCCTGTGAATCAAATGTGAACCATTGAATTGATTTCAATGAGGTGAATGAAAAATTGTGTGTTATTGGTGATCCAAAACTTTGAATAGAACAAACCTAACAAACACAACTTAATAGAACAAACCCAACAACCACATATCATTCTACATATTGACATGAGAGTTCCGTGAGATTGGCCTTGATCTTTCGCGGAACAATCATATTGCCCAGATTATATTGCAATATTACTTAAAATACTTTTTAACCTTTTAAATTATTGTGTTGATCATCATTAAAATTATTGGACGCTAAATCAAATATGCAACTGTAGTTTAGTTCTAGTGTCCTCATATTTTGCTTTTAGATTCATTTCAACCCGGGGTGGATTTAGGATTTCAAGTTAGGAGAGGCCGAAGTATAAGGAAAAAAAAAAAAAAAAAAACTAGATCTAAGTATCCATATAGTATTAATAAACTATTAACCAAAATAAATACACAAAACTATTGTTTCTTAAGAGCATAAGCTATTGCAAAAAAAAAAAAAATAGTATATATTTTCTCAAACCAAAAATTACTTTTACTACTTTAATATAGCATTTGAAATGTCTCGTACTGTAGTGTTTTTGGTATCAAGAGTTCTAAATACTAAATATTGGGAAATACTAAATATTGGGAAATGCTAACGGATGCCCTTAGGAAAATGGTTAACAATCTATTTAAAGATAGTTTTTATGGGAAAAAAAGAAAAAGTAATTAATATTTTGACAACTTTTTTCATTTCCCATAAAACTGGTGTCTAAACTTTTCTAAAGTAAATTTTTAATCACTGTCTTAAGAGCACCTATTAGCATGACTCCTAAATATTTAGCATTGAAAATACCTGATGCTAGTACTCGAATAAAGGGTTGACTAGGATTTTTTATTTAAAATTTTGGGTTGAGTAATTGTTAATTGAGTTAGGCTAATTAAAAAAGAGGGGGTAAGTTTTTGAAAGAGAAAGACGCAACTTTAAAAATAAAAATATATAGCCAATAAAAAAATTTCTTTTTTCTCTTTGGGTCAGCGGGCCCAATTTTTGTTTTTTTCTTCTTTTTCTTTGCGCCAGGGGAGCCCCTGATTTCAACATTGGAAATGAAGGCCTTGAAAATAGGGAAGTCCCACTTCCGCAAAGATTCCATGGCGCAAACTTTTGAGGCTCTTTTCATTTTTCAAAAAGTGAATGACAAAGCAATGAATAATCAGACTTTTTTGACAACGCGCAATTGACTAAAAGCCTTCAGTCTTCACTCGTAAACTCATTTGTCTTTGCTCACACATGCATGATGCATTCGCTCCAATCAACAAATTAACCTCAAAAAAAAAAAAAAAAAAACATACATTTTGGGAAAGGAAAAGTAAAAAGTAGAAATGAAACTTGTTGGAAGGTGCTTTACTTACAAATACCATCCCATGCATATTTATTTACAAAAGTGCCATTTAAATTTTCCTTGTATAATACTATAATCGGTGTAGAATGTGGACGGCGGAGTACAATATGTAAGGACAAATGCATGATGTGTGCAATTAATTAATTCTTCTTAAAAAAAAAGAAAAACCATAACCACCAATCAATTCACTTCATTAGTTTCTCAAAAAGAAAAAAAAAAAAAAATTCATTTCATTAGATTCTCATAACCAAAAAAAAAAAAAAAAAATCACTTCATTAGATTTTTTTTTGTTTATTCTATTATCAATTTAAATTTTAGCTCAACAGTAATAAATAATACTCATTTATTATATATTTATATAAATGTATATTGCGGAAATTTCGAAACGGTAAACCAGTATCTACTAGTATAGAAATATTTTGTTCTTGTGACCAAAACCAATAGTAACAAGCAGCGAATACACTTTTTGTCATAATATCATGGTACAAATAGATTTAAAAAAATAATTAAATGAGAATTTTCTACCTTGTAATTTAATTTGGATTTGAATGAGTCTGCTTGATTACAAGTTTTGTCACACATGACAAAAATTTTGTAACTAACATTTTGAATGAATCATCACAATTTCTAGTTTTGTCACACATGTATGATTTCAAAAATGTAAGTTCTAGAATAAAAAACATGTAATCCAACCCAAAAATAACTAATCTACAAAGCAAGCATCATAGATTCTTTGTTTATCATCATTATGATAAGAAATCATAGCAATCCAAAAGATTATACAAGAAATCATTTGCATATTGCGTGCTATTTCACAAAGATTGTTTGGAAGAAGCTGTTCAAAAAAATATGTTGGATTAATAGAGATATTTGAAGCTATGAGGATAAGCTTAATTGGAAAATTAACAAACAACAGGCAGGGATTTTAAAACTACATTGTTGAGATTGTTTGGGTAGCTACCAATGCACCACATTTTGTTACATAAAATTCCAAAACTTCACAATGGGAAGTTCAATAGTGAAATTGATTTTTCATATAGGCAGTGATGATACACACACACACACACACTTTCATAGCTAGGGGAGAGAGAACTGAATATCAAGAAATGTTAATTGAACTAAAACATATGTAGGTGCTATAAGTATTGATCTCACATGCTGTGAATTGTGAAAGGAAGGTCTCATGAGATTGTATCAGGAGATACCCTCCCTTAGATAAATGAGTCTATATATCAATTGCCGTATATGCGTTTAATATATATAGTCATCAGTGATACATCTATATGGCTTAATTTTTTTGCATTCTTATAAATTCACTAAGGTATTTTACAAATTAAGCTAAAATAAGGAATATCTTTGTATAAGCTTATATTCATGTGGCAGTTGGTTTGGAAAATATTTGTAGTTTTTGACAATCCTCACATATATTTCAATATTGTCATATTTGGTTATTGAATATATGATTGCTTCCTACCTTACGCCTATGCTTGATGTCCATTTGCAAATGTATCAGTTATAAAATAATTACTTTGACATCTATTGGTGTGTATAAATACCATTAGTTATACTTTCTGTTTAATTTTCACTTTACTGATTGTATTAATATTATCAAAATATGTACAAGACATGCGCTGAATGTTGCCATGTTTCCAAGATGCTAGTAATTTGCAATAGTAAGGAATGTAATTGAACTTGAATTTTACTTATCAGGTCTATCCTGTGGTCAAATGTTTGCCTTCTCTTATGTCCGCCAGGCATCTATTGAAGTCACTTGTAGTGACATTAGTTACTAGGCATTAAAATCCAAAGATGGATGCCTTTGTAAAAAGTGGAAACAGAGACAAGGAGTCAAGTGGGGAGGGAGGGTAGGCATTTCAATTTTTAAGCTGAAATGAAACTTCTTGGAAGGTGTCTTACTTACAAATACCATTGCATGCATATTTATTTACAGAAGTGCCATTTTTTTTTATTGAATACAATATGTGAGGACAAATGCATGATCTGTGCAAAACTAACCATAACCAATTCTTCTAAAAAAAACTAACTTCATTAGAATTTTTGTTTATTCCATTATCAATTTAAATTTTAACTCAATAATAATTTGTAATAATATATTTTATCATATATATATTTATATAAATGTATATTGTAGTAATTCTAAAATGGTACACTGGTATCGAAATAGTCCGTTGTAGCAAAACTAATATCAATTAGCAGTGAACAAACTTTTTGTCACACTATCATGGTACGAATATAATTTTTTTTTATAAATAATTTGGATTTGAATGAGTCTGCATGATCACAAGTTTTGTCACACACGACAAAACTTATGTTATTAATGGTTTGAATGAGTTAACACAATCACTAGTTTTGTCATACACGTACGATTTCAAAAAATTCAAGTCATAGTAAAAAACAATTATGTAATCCAACCCAAAAATGACTTAGAGTATCATGAAGGATATTGGATTTAGATTGCCAAAAGCCTTAAAACTCAATTAGAGCACATAGTATATAAACTAACGGAGATAGATGAAGTGACATGAAGTAAAATTGTTTACAAAAGTTAAGTTGGAAAAAATAAACATTTTAAAGTTTACTAAAATTGAACATTTTAGTAAACTTTAGAGATGAAAACAATTTTGTAGTCTATATTTTATTCTGGATATCTAAAAGAAAGGACAAAATTGGCCTATGTCCTTTTAAAAAAAAAATCCAGCATTTTGCCCCCATTCTCAAATTAATTAAGGAAATGCTCCTCTTTTGTAACTCGACATTATCATAATCGAGTTTCAACGTCACTATAGATTCCTTAAAACGCCACTATAGGTATGTGACGATCAAACTTAAAAAAAAAAAAAAAAAAAAAAAAAAAAAAAAAAAAAACTTCCATGGAACTCGAGTTCATGGAGCTCAAGTTCTGAAACGCCACTTTAGGGCTCCAAAAATTGAAACTCGATTTTGAGAAAATCAAGTTTCAAAAGAGGTCCCTAATTAGTTTGGGAAAGGGGGCAAAATGCTGAATTTTTATTTTAAAAAGGGCAAAAGCCCATTTTCTCCATAAAAGAAACAAATTATTTATGTAACTAATCTACAAAGCAAAGCGTTAGATTCTAAGTTTATCATCATCATGATAAGAAATCATAGCAATCCAAAATATTATACAAGAAATCATTTGTATATTGAGTGCAATTTCACAAAGAGAGTTTGGAAGAAGGTGTTCAAAAAAAATATGTTGGCTTACTAGAGATGTTTGAAGCTACGATGATAAACTTAACTAGGCAATCAACAAACTATAGGTAGGGATTTTAAAACTACACTGTAGAGATTGGTTGGGTAGCTACCAACCCACAACATTTAGCTACATTAAAAAAAAAAAAAAAAAAAAAAAAAAAAAAAAAAAAAGCTTCTCGTCAGAAACTGATCACACCCATAGGGTGCTTGCTAAGGCAAGCAGATCTATGCACCCATTAGCAGCCTCTTTTTCTTGTATAATGAAGAATGCATTCATGGTCTGCCATCTCGTAAATTTACAACAAAAAATAATAATGTCATAACTTTACCCTTTTTTTCTATTTTTTTTTTTAATCTATGCTTTTAGATTGGAGGGACTTTACTTTTTAGTGTTACCTTTGAGCTAAATATAAAGGTAATTGAGGCACTTCTGAAAATAAAAATAAAATAAAGGAAATTGAGGCATCACCTTTAGATGGCATTAAACTCATATTTTTATACTTTTCCTTACTCATCTTAACCACAATGTTCTAATTTAAGTGGTCATCTAAAATAGTTAAAGTGAATCCATTACACACTGAGTGGTTGTCTACTCAGTCATATTTTAGATAAATTCTCTAGCCATATCACACCCTAGGAACCCCAAAGCTTGACCAAGCCCAGTCTCTGCCATCTTAATAGAATACTTTTAGTTTTGAATTTCTCCCTTAAGTTTAACATTCTTTATGCAAGAAACTCAAAATGCTACAACTCATTTATCATTAGAACTTCTTATGTTATTGAATGAATGATTGCTCCCTACCTTATGTCTGAAGCTTGATGTCCATTTGCAATGTGTCAGTTATAAATTAATTACTTTGATATCTATTGGTGTGTATAAATACCATTAGTTATACTTTTTGTTTAATTTTTACTTTACTGATTGATTGTATTAATATTATCAAAATATGTACAAGAAATGTGCTTCTCGTATGTCCAGGCATCTATTGAAGTCACTTGTAGAAACATTAGTTACTAAGCATTAGAATACAAAGATGGATGCTTTTGCAAGATTATATATACTATTACTTAGTCGGAACTAATTACTTTTGGAACTTCCATAGAATTCTTCTTAAAATTTTCTGATTGTTATATTTAAGTAGTTGCAGACCCACACGTGGAAATAAATAATTATTTTATAATTATAATATAATGTATAATTTTTTCTCTAAAATTTGTTGAAGATAATTTTTTTCTCCCTAAAAATTAAACAATTTATATTCGGTTCAATTAGGTCTACTTCGGTCCCATTTGATTCAATTTGGTCCACTCGTTCAATTTTGGTCCTCTTCAGTCCATTTTGTACTAATTGGGCCTTAATTGATTCTTTCCATATGTTGCATTTTTAAGTTTAGCTCAAAATTTCATTTTTTCTTCTTCTTAATTTTAGGGTAGAAAAGTATGAAATTTTATTATATTTGGGCTAAACTCTTTAATTTTGAGTAAAACAATAAAAATAAAATATACATTAGAAATTAGAAATATGAGCCCTAAAAATGCAATAAAAATAATAAATATTCAAAAGTCCTATTTGGTCCATTTTGTCTTTTTCGGTCCATTTTTATTCTATTTGGTCCATTTAGGTCCAATTTGATCCATTCCATGCACATCAGTCCTATTCTGTCTACTCCAGTCCTATTTGGTCCACATTGGTCCTATTTAGTCCATTCTATCCACTTCAGTACTATTTAGTCGACATTGGTCCTATTCGGTCCTATTCGGACCAACTTGGTCCTATTCTATCCTATTTGTTCCTATTCAGTTATTATGGCCACTTTGGTCCTAATCTGTCTATTCATTCTTATTCGGTCCACTTTGGTCCCCTTAAATCCTTTTCGGTCCACATTGGTACACTCAATCCTATTCGTTGTACTTTGGTTTTATTCAGTCCATTCCGGTCCACCTTGTTCTCATTCAATCCAATTCTATTCTATTTGGTCCAATTTGGTCCATTTGTATCCACTTCAGTCCAATCAGACCACTTTGGTTTATTTTGGTCTACTTTGGTCCATTTTTGTGCGCTTAAATATAGGGAAAATACATGTTTAGGTTGAGATCACCTATTCTGAATCCAAGTTTATTTTATATATATATATATATATATATATATATATGTAAGGACACGAGTTTCAGCGGCCCAAACCCGCATAGAATAGTGAAGCTCGTCCCACCTCACTAGGCTCAAACCAATAGATATTTGTTTAGAGAGAGAGTATATAAAAACAAGTTGAGCTTAGTCCGAAGATTCAATCACGAAAGGAATGAATTGAGGTCTAAGTTATGTGTATTGAAGGTTCTTTACAAGCTCGTCCGATGACGATGTTCTTATACTAAGATATCCGTTGTTCCTGTTCTTTCTTTCTTATTACTATTCTTGTTCTAATCTTTTTCTCTTGATTTTTTCTAGATCCCTTCATCTGGAAGCTCCCTTCCTTTATATACTCCTCAGCTTCTTACATCCTAGCCCTCCATTTGCAATTCTTTAGGCTCTCCTTAAGACACCTGTCCCATTAGATTTCTGTTGAAGGTGGTAGAAGGAGTTGCTTAGATATGAATTTACTGTTTAGGGGTCATTTCCTCATCAATGCAACTGATAAAGCTGTTGCTAGTCATTTAATGCGGAGGCAGCAGGTGAGCTTTCATAGGAAACTTCTTCCAACTACCTTGACTCTCTTTCTCAACGCCATTCTCTCCATTCAGACTTCTAGGATGTATTTTGTCTCTTCCCAATATATTCTCAGGCGAACCCACTCCTCGGGCTTAGAGTACTTCCATTTGAAGAACGAATGATGGTCACAGTGGTTTTACTCTTCCTTGGTCCTTGGGTACCCACAATATATATATATATATATATATATATGCGTAAATCTCAAACTCGTAATATCTAAAATTTTAAGCATATCATTTATTGTTGCTACAATTTTGTTTAGTTACATTAATATAACATTTCAATCCATTTCGGTTCAGTTAAATTTAATTGAAAGTATTTCTAAACATGAAGGCTATGAATATATAAATTTAATTTTTAGGGCAGTTACTCATTTGTTTTAAAGTCATTATTTTTAAATGAATTATATGAGATTGATTAGACTTTCAAGCAAAAAATATATATAATTTTTATTTAAATAAATTATTCAAAATTTTCATTCTCTTAATAGAGGTTATTATGATAATCAAAATTTTATTCTCTAATTATATGATAAGTTTTGGTTATCATAATATGTACAGTTTATTCTCTAAATTTTATTGTAGATAATTTTTTCTCCCTAAAAATAAACAATTTCAACAAATAATTTCCATCACTCTATTTTTACAAATATATAATTTTATCATTATTGATGTTTTGATATATATTTTTTAATCTTCTAACTATTGTTATTATGCATTATATTTTCCTAATTTCTTTTGGTACAATTAAAATTTTTAAGTTTTAAAATTATTATTCAAATTCTCATTCTCTTAAGGAGATTATTATGATAACCAAAACTTATCATATAATTACAATTGATATTACTGAAATAATTGGTACTACTCTTAACCCATACTTGTTTTTTCTCATTCTTAAGTAGATACACTGAATTGGACCGAAGTGATCCGAAATAGACCAAATGGACTGAATAGACCTAAGTGGACCAAATAGATCGTTTTGACTGAATTGGACAGAGTGGACCAAATTGGATTGAATTGGACAAAATGGACCAAATTGGCCCGAAAAGGACCGACTTGATCAAAATAGAGTGAATGAAAAAAAATAGACCAAAGTGAACCAAGTGGACTGAATTGTCCGAAGTAGATCAAATGGACCTAATTGAATTGAAGCGGACCAAAATAGACTAAAATGGACCAAATTTTGATTTATAATTAGCATAGCCAAGATTGTGTTTTGATATAAACTCAAATTCTTACTTCCAAAATAATTAAGTATTAAATCAAACAAAAACAAAATTGAAACTATATAAGAGAGAGAGAGAGAGAGAGAGAGAGAGAGAGGGATACTACTTGTAATGGGGAACTAACAAAATACAACACCAACGCATATGAACCTAAAATAAAGTTTTAAAATCACAATGATTCATCAATATAAAGTAGAGTTGCAAGAAAGAATAAAAAATTAAGAGGGAGAGAGAGAGAGAGAGAGAGAGAGAGAGAATAACCACTTTTTAAAGAGAGAATATGAGAGAGAATTGTAAGAAATTTATAGAAAATAATATGAGAAGAAAAAAGTAAAAAGTAAAAATATAATTATAAACACCAAATTATCCAAGTCATGTTATATTATGTAATAAAATAACAATATATTATTATATACCATCTTTATAATGCAATAGTATAACATCTATGAAATCAAAGAGAAGAAAAAATATAACGACTTAAAAACATAACTTAATTATATCAACCCAAAGTAGAGTTTCAAATAATGCAAAAAATCATCAACCAAAGTAGAGATGCAAGAAAAATAAAATATTCCACCAAAAAATGAAAAACAAAGTTTTGAGAGAGAGAAAGAGAAAGAAAACAACCTTTTATGTGTGGGAAAATATGTATAAAATGAGAGAGAGAATTGTAAATTTATAGTAAGAGGAGGGAATAAGAAAAGTAAAAAATAAAGGAAGATAAAAAGATAGAGGAAAAGCCATATTAAGGTATTAGTATTGGGAAGATGAAAAGGTAAAGGGGGGGGGGAGTTGGAGAAAGTATAATAATAAGTTGAAAAATTAATAAGAAAAAAAAAGTTAAAAATAAGAGAGAGAATGCTGGACATGGGTGGATGATATGGCTCAATAGATATAAATTACTTAGTAGGTTATTCGATCCAAATAGTTGGGAAAAACAAAAGTTGGAACTTTTAGAGACCGCTCGCACTTTATTTGGTGAGTTATGAATCTTTTTATGCTGATTGTATACTAAGCATGCTGCAATGGCAGCTTTGAGAATATTTTCTAGGGGGTCATTCAAATTCATGTTGAAGAGGTTGACAATGACCTCTAATAATATTTCTCATTTCATCTTGATCGTTAAGATGATAAAATGAGATATTTTCTCCTAACTCATGATCCATAGGAAGATTTTTCAAGTCAATACGAGTTCTCTTAGAAGATGAATTTTAGATAGGAGATGAATCTTGTTCACTATAGGGGTGGCAAAATTGGACACAACCCGCGAACTCGACACGACACGAAATTAAAAGGTTATGAGTTGAGGTTTATTGGGTTCGTGTCATATTCTGGTTGACACAACGGACTAGTTTGATAACGGGTTGGGTTAGTGTTCAAAATATGAAACCCGTTTGACCCATTTAATTAAATGAAATTTTACCAATATAGCCTTCAAATCCTAAGTATATAAACTTATTAGTTATTGTAGTTTATTTTCTTTGACATATTGTGATTGATTTTTTGTGATATTGAGATATGATTTAATTTTGAATGATTATTTTTGATGCAGTTACTCATTAGTTTTGAATTTTATATTTAAAATATTTATTTGTTTGTTTTTTCATAAAATTTTTTCTTCATTTTGATAAAATCTGATAAACAGGTCGACACGACTGACCCGTTTAATAAATAGGTCATGTTAGGGTTGAGGAATCTTGACCCATTTAATAAACATGTTAGGTTAGTGTTGACTCATATAGTCGGATACACATGAGTTGACACGACACGAATCCGATACACGAACACGAATTACCACCCCTAGTGCTCTATATGGTTGGCTGGGTGCCATGAATGCAGTGGAAGGGAAGATGTTGTTCATCCCCATTTTGTTTTGTTTTGTTTTGTTTTGTTTTTTCCTATGAAATTATGCTCTAAACACCATTGTGAACTTTGATAAAGCTGATATCTTCAACTAGAACTTGGATGGCGCATTTTGTTTTTTGTTTTTTTTCCCCCTATGAAATTATGCTCTAAACACCATTGTGAACTTTGATAAAGCTGATATCTTCAACTAGAACTTGGATGGCTAGGCTATATCTTTCCAGAAAACATAAAGTTGAGTTTGTCATAGTCTTTGTCTATGATTGGTGTTAACTATAGAGCAATGTGCCATACCCTAGACCATTTGGAAGAACACACAAAATTACATTTGAGGAAAAACTTCCATACCTCCATCAAGCCCTTCATACGGTTTTAGTCCAAACGAGCTCCAAGGACAAAAACTCTTTAAGGAACTAGGACCCAACCTCAACAAGAGTACACTAAACTACAACATTACTTTCATTTAGGGAACACATATTACATGGTAAATCCTAATACTTGTTGGAAGTAGTCGTCTAAGATTTATTAACTATTAAAAAAAATGTAGTAGTCTAAGATGAACAATCTGGGATGGCTGCCTTCATAATGAAATATTGTGCAGGCCAATTGATCACAAAGGGATGCTTCGATCTCCTAGTACGTTCAGAGGAAGGACACTTCACACTACCTCTCTACTGACAAGAAGAGAATACTATACATAGCCTGGAGACAGGCTACAGAGAAGCCTTGTATTGGTAGAATTTGAGCATCTAGCAGCCACACTAAACACAATCAAACAGAGCACAAGGGATCATGCAACTACCCTGAATGACAGAAGGATCCAAATGGCCATGCTCCACTATGTATACTTTTGAGTGGCTCCTCGACCAACAATCAAGGAAGTTCAAAGCTGGCGGGAGAGGGGACCCAAATCTACACTCGCAACATATGGCCCTAATTCTATCTCTTTGCTAAGTACCAAGAAGAAAAAGAAAAATTATATATATGGCATTGTTCCTCACATTTATGTCTTTCTTACATATAATTAAAGGTAAATAATTTGATACATAAATCAAATTAAATTTTCTAAAATAATTGTTAAATATTTTTTAATTATGTTCAAGAATTCACATCCGGTGAAATAAAAAATTTGACATTTAATACTTTAAAAAGTTATTTTATCTACTTTAATACATCACGTAAAAATACACCCTACATCTCATCCTCTATTTTTGCATATAAAACATTAAAATAATAGAAATAAACAACATTTTAAAACCAGCCACACCACCATCAGGACCATAGCAACAACCACCGCCATTGCCACCGCCACCGCTGCCACCACCACCACCCACAACCGCATCCGTCAACCACCGCAATCCATACAAAGTCACAACCTACCATGCCCAAAACATAATGGCCATCCAAAACCACCACCAACACCACCACCACCATGACCGCCACCCAAAATCAAATCACACACCTACCAAACCCGCATTACAACCACTAATCCAACCCAGCTACAACTACCAACCACCATGCAACCTAGCAAAACATAGAGGTCTCACTCACACAAACTTATATTGGTGGCAATAGCAAAACCCAAGTGAGCCACCAACAAGTGATGATCGCCACCTCACCCAAAATCACAATGACCAACATCAACCCAAACCGAATCAAACTTGAGGCAGGAGAGGAATTTAATGTGGTGGAGAGATGGGTTTGCTAATCTAGAGTAGAAATCTAAGATGACCTTAGTGGTTTGCAGTGGAGAGGAGGTGGTGAGAGGAGGAATAAAGAGAACGGGGTGAGATAGAGAGATGGAGTATAGAGGAGAGAGAAGAGACTGGGAGAGAAAAAGAGAGAAGCACAATAGAGACAAAGAAATGAATTAAATAATAGTAACAAAGATCATTGTAGCATGTTGCTTGTTTTTTTAAGTTTTGGCACCTTTGATGTAGCAAAATTTTTGGTGTTTGGGGTACCAAAATAATTATTTCAAATTTTTATTTTTAATAGCTTATTAGGACATAATACCTTGAAAATCAAAATAATTTATTCCCTTCAAATATTTAAGTGATTCCTAACGGGAGATATAAATAGAAAGCTCTCATTATAGTTGTTCCAAAAGTGTGAAATTTAAATTGACATCATTAAAATTAATTAAAGAGTTTAATTTGTCATTGTTAGAGCTGCCTAAAAGTTTAACTAGGATTGTAAATGAGCCTAACTTTGTCGAGTAATGAATGTTCAAGTTTAGTTTGACAACAAAATTAGAATGTTTAAGTTTGGCTTGAACATGAATCAAGCCTACAAATAATGTTCAAAAAATTATTGAACATTAAAAATCAAGCCAACAAATAATTTTCACGAAGATCTGCATTTGGGTTTAATAAACAAACCTAAAATATGGGTTTTAGTTAACTCAACTAGTAAAATCTTTGATAGTTGAATAAGATATCAGAAGTTCAATCTCTGCCTATACCAAAAACCGATTGGAGTCTTGGTCTAATGATAAAAAGTTATCATCGGGAGTGGATACCATAGGTTGAAACTCTCTCCAAAAAAAAAAAAAAAAAAAACTTAAAGCATCTCTATATAATTGTACTGTTTGGACAGTGAACAGTGACATTTACCTTTTACCTACTTACTTTTCCAAATACATCTTCCAACAGATTCTCTATCATTTTTCTATCCCATTTAAATATTATTTCTTCATTAATTATTTATTCATTTTTTAACACACGTATCCCCATACTTCCATCCCCACTCCTTTCTTTGCTAATTTTTTATTCTGTTTTATTCTCTTACTAATGAACAGTAGCACATCAGGTTTGGAGAATGACTGTTTATTAGCAAAAAAAAAAAAAAAAAAATTTGAGTTTAAAGAAGCTGTTGGAAGACTATTTTATAGTTAGAATCTCTAAAATAAAGATGGTTTTGTGTTTGCTGATGCTATTGGAGATGCTCTTAAGCTTGACTTATTTATAAATAAGCAAACATGAATAAACTTTTTATGAAGCCAAGTTTGAACTGTTTATAAATGGCTTAGTTCATTTATAGCCCTAAATTCAACCAATCGAGTGACCTGGTGAAAATTCCAATCGGTTTCACCCATTGATTTGGTCAAAAGCAGGTTGTCATTTATAGATGCATTAGCTTATGTACTCTGTTAGATCTTATTAAAGAGGTGCTACGTCTACAACATTTTTACAACAAATCATAGGTGGTTAGTTGTTATTGGTTCAAATTTGAACCTAACACTAAGATTACTTTTTTGCCCCAATAATAACAACCAGGAACAACCTATCACTTGAAATTTATTATGAAACTATTGTGAAAATATTGTAAACATATCATTTCTCCTCCTCGTGAGAGTCAACCTAACTATTTGGTCGACATTACTTGTGGTCGTGGGTTTTCAGGCAGTAAGTCAATTTAAACACCGCTCCTTAGAGCATCCACAGCAGTGGAGCTAAAAATTTAGCTATTTAGCTCCATCAAAAGTTACTTTATTTATTTTACTCAACAATGGACTCCACCACCACCACCACCAGCACTAGTAGTCTACAGTAGGGAAAAAAAAAAAAACCCAAATCTCCAATCTTTTTCCCCAACCCAGACCAAACAAAATCACCAATCACAAACAAGCACAACGTCAGCGAGCTGGGTCGGCAAAAAGGGTGGGTCGGTGAGCTCTATAGGTTTCCCAGTCAAGTACTCAATATCCACAAGCAAGCACTCCGATCGACGGCGTGGGTCTGAGGCTGATCGGTGGCTTGGGACGGCTGGTGGGTCGGTGATGTCGAGCTTCGATGGCAGCGACGTTAAGGATGAGTCGGGTCGGCGGCGGTGAATGAGGGAGCTTGAGAGAGTGACGTTGAGAGAGTTTTGAGAGCTTCTGGAGTGACTGAGAGAGAGATAAACTGTCGCCACCGCCAATTGATTTGCGGTGCTTGATCTAGTTTTTCAGCTCTCTTACTCTCTTTCTTCCACAATGTGAGTGAATCACCATGTGTGTGTGTGGAGTTATACTGTTATCGTCTTTTGATTTTTTTGTTTGAGTTTTGAATCTTTGAGACTGAGTGTGGGGGCGCTATGGGGTTATAGTGTTCTTTTGATATTTGTGGTTGACTTGTTGAGTTGTAAGTCTCTGAGTGAGTCTGACAGTGTGTGAGGGCCTGTGGGGGGTTAATGGGTTAAATGTTTTTTTTTTTTTTTTTTAAGCCATGGTGTTTTGAGTTTCTTTACTGGCACCGTAAGTGCTTGGGTTGATTTGATATAAAGCTATGAGCATGTCTTTTGCATTTTGACTATTTTACCAAATTTGTTGATTATGTGAGTAGGTTAATACATTAATATTAAAAGACAATAAAAATATAAAACATTCAAAGAATTGTAAACTTATTAATTAAAGAATTGCAAAAAAATCACTTAACAATAACAATTAATATGTTATAGTGTATTAGAAAAAGAATATGTCCAATAAATTTATAGTTTGTTTTTTATTCTTTTGCTAGTACTATGAGAGATCAGTGAATGAATTATTATTTGATTGTGTACATCAAAAAATATATAGCTCGTAGGATTGAGAATGAACCTATCATGTAACGGTTTCAAAATATGAAACCTTATAGAAGATAATTGTAGAATTTTATATATTTTTTAAATTTTTTTTATATTGATATATTCAAGTCTCTTTTGTTTTAAATTTTATATAATTTATGTTTTTTATTGACCATTTTGGATAAAAATCCTAAAACCACCTCTACAACTTACCGCTTGGAATAAAAATATGGTAAAAGTATTATAGAAATATCATTTCTCCGCCTCCGCATGAGAGTCAACCTAACTATTTGGTCGACATTACTCGTGGTCGTGGGTTTTTCAGGCGGCAAGTCAATTTAAACACCGCTCCTTACCTAATTTAAGGGTTTTTTTTTTAATTTTTTTTTTTTTAATTGCATTTGGCAACGGTACACTACCAAGAAATTTCTAGAACTTTATCAAAAAAAAAAAAAAAAATCTAGAACTACTTGGAGAGAACGTATAGCATAATTTCCTAGAAAAGCTGGAATACCCTCCCAACAACTCTTCTTCATCTCCACCGCAGCTTTCACGTAAGTTCCGGATCACACGCATCCCATCACGTCATTGAGTCGGCATACTTCCCTTTAAATCACCTCTACTTCCCTTTTTCCCTCATACAAATATCTCTCGAATTTCATCGTCTCCCTAATAATTCTCTCTCACAATCTCTCTCTCTCTTTCTTTTACTCACATCCATCCAAAGATGCAGATCTTCGTGAAAACCCTAACCGGAAAAACCATCACCCTGGAGGTGGAGAGCTCCGACACCATCGACAACGTCAAGGCCAAGATCCAGGACAAGGAAGGCATTCCCCCGGACCAGCAGAGGCTCATCTTCGCCGGCAAACAATTGGAGGACGGCCGTACCCTCGCCGACTACAACATCCAGAAAGAGTCAACGCTCCACCTCGTGTTGAGGCTCCGTGGAGGCATGCAGATCTTCGTCAAAACCCTAACGGGAAAGACGATCACCTTGGAGGTGGAGAGCTCCGATACCATCGATAATGTCAAGGCGAAGATCCAAGACAAGGAAGGGATCCCTCCGGACCAGCAGAGGCTCATCTTCGCCGGAAAACAGTTAGAGGACGGACGTACCCTCGCCGATTATAATATTCAGAAGGAATCGACTCTGCATTTGGTGTTGAGGCTCCGTGGAGGTATGCAGATATTCGTCAAGACTCTGACTGGGAAGACGATTACTCTGGAGGTGGAGAGCTCCGATACGATTGACAATGTGAAGGCGAAGATTCAGGATAAGGAGGGAATCCCTCCGGATCAGCAGAGGCTGATCTTTGCTGGTAAGCAATTGGAGGATGGGAGGACTCTCGCGGATTATAACATTCAAAAGGAGTCCACTCTTCACCTTGTTCTTCGTCTTCGCGGTGGCCAGTAAAAGATTTTCTCTGAAAGAAGAAGGTTTAATATGTTTGAATTGTGGCTTTCTTATTAAGTGTTGTTGTTGAAAGTTATTTTAAGAACTCTGTGTTGTGGTTTCATCAATGTATTTATAATATCTAATTTAAATAATACTACCTTTGTTTGTTCAAATTTCTGTGTTTTCTATGCCTTAATTTAATATGATTAAGGCATATTGGAATTATGATTTGGATGATTAGAGCTTTTTGCTGCCAAGAGTGTTGTTGAAAAGATTAGCAGCCTCTCATCACAGATTCACAATCACCACTGTGTTATCTGTTGCTAATGTCGAGATTGTTCCTGTAATGCATTTATTAGTGAAGTGAAAGCATTTTTGTTAGATCTTCTAGTTCTGTGCTGATGAGGTATTGGGTATGGTTATATATTGTGTTTTATTTGCTGTATTCTTGGGGGAGGGGGTTTTTATCAATTGGCTACAAGCTTATTTGTGATATCATGTATGTTGTAAGGTTCCTGTTCTAGTTCTGTGCTGATAAATCAAATGATATGATAGCAAACTTGTGGGGCGTCAGATGATTGTTAATTTCACTAGTTAGAAAAACCGTTTTTATATAGTTATATCTAGTTTTCTAGATTCTGTTGGGTTGAATATGAATTGGCTGCCGGATGGGCAGTACATATAATAGCATGCTACATGGGACTGACCAAATTTTCGTTAGTGTTAGAAATTGTTGTTGAGGGAAATTGTGAGTGCTACAATTAAGTTACAGACTCATGTTATCGCTTTCATCCCTAGTACCATGTGATCTGTGTTAGTTAAAACGGAGAAGTTATTGTGAAATATACTCAAAATAGCTTCCTGTTTGTAGCTACAGCTGAAATGTTGCTGATATTTTTATCATTGGTCTGGATAAATCATGTTTGATTCAAAGCTCTGAGATAACTGTATTGAAATTCGTGCTATTCTATTGCTTCTCTGTCAGCTTTCTGCCTTGTGGAAACCAGAGGTTTCTGCTTATGATTGCCGGTTATGTAGTGTTGGTTCTGTTCAAATTCAGTTGTCAGAATGGATAAAACTAGTAGTTTGGGTTATAGACTATTTGGTTCCTATAAGAAGGGTTTTTAAGTATGCTTTCCTTAGTTCTTTCGTGAATCTGTTCTGCTTTAACTAGTTATTTTGATTCTGAATAGAAGCATGTTTAATTTCTGTGTTTGGTTCAAGATCTTTTATTTGATGAAATTTATACTTGGTGCTTTTAATGTCAAGAATACAATTATATGATATTTCTTATCTATATAGCATTTGTCTCCCTTCCCTATTCAAAGTGTTAAGCCACTTAAATTGCCATTTCTTTAAGCTATTGCTCTTCTGACAGCCACATGCTACTTGTGAGACCGTTGGTGAGTGTGATTGATTGGATTGGAGTGTGTTGATTTAGTATGTACATATGTATTTGGATTCTTATTCTCATTGGGGGATGATTGTGTCTTATGAAACAAGACGGTCGTATAAAACAGAACAAAACATGAAAATTTTGTAGATGAATATCAAGTACCCATAATTAAGTGTTGAAATTGAAAATGTTTTCCAATCTTCCAAATCCAGTAGCTTTCGATATTATATTGTTCTGGAGAATTGTTGAATTCATTTGGTCGGGGAAGAATAATTGCTTTGGTAGTAGAGTGGTGCTTGATGCTTACATTGTTAAATAAGTGACTTCCTAGTGCTAGAGGAGAATGTCCCGATCTTTATGATTCTCTATTGTTAATCTTTATTCTTTTTTTGATAAGTGATTCTCTATCATTATTATTACAATGACTTATAAAATGTCTTCGTTTTTTTTTTTTTTTGGTATGTAATGAATTTGGCTTGTCATGATTCCAAAATTTCCTCTGTTATATCCATTTGGTACCTTGGATTTTTGGCACTTATTAGTATTTTTTTTTTCCTCTAGCTGTTGGAAGTCTGCATTCAGCAGTTACTTTTATGTATGTACACTCTTATGTTTACCCCTCCCTCGGGTAAAGTTTAGCTCCAAACTGGGATGGAGCTATCTCCTCCCTACCTACATGGTGATTTATAAGATTATCTATGTATATATTTAAACAAGTCTCATAACTTACTAAAAAAGTTATGTGATCAAAACTACAAGAGTGGTTTCTTCAATCGCCACATTGAGTTGGAGCAAGATAGCTCCAAACTAGTTTGAAGCTAATTCTTTCCTTTGCTCTAAGGGGTGGCTGAGCGCCATGAATTGAGTGGAAGGGAAGAAGATGGTCTTCCTTTTTGTTATCCCTCTCCTGAAACTATCCTCTAAACACCATTGTGAACTTTGATGGTGCTGATATCTTTAAATATAAATCTTTCCAGAAAGTTTTATCATTTTTTAGTCTATGATTGGTGTTACATAAATGAACAAAAATACAGTGTTGCCACACCTACAGAATGGCTGCTAGGCAGGCTGGTGACTGTCTTCTGGTTCCAAAGTCTCTTCAGACCTCTAGATCTCTATCTCTACATTACCTTTTTTCCTCGTTATTTTTATATAATTATTTTTTTCACTTATCTGTAATTTTTTAATCTAGCTATTGACAAATGAGAAATCTATTGAGTGAACGTCACTTTCATGCTGAACACGAAATGAATGACTAGATAAAGGCGAATGTGTGGAGCTCGGCTCATGAGAACTGCTCTCTTCTTGTCCATGGTTTCTCTGGTTCTTCGGCAATGATATCTGATCATGGTGGTGAGAGGATGAATGGGGGCCATTCATATCCCAACCTTCATTATTGAAATTGGACATCCTTTGCGTTTTATGAATGCTGTCCAGTTCACCTGGGTAGTGATGAAGAAGATGGACAGGAGACATGGAATGCATTGGGGTTTCTGGCGTTCTGGTTGAATGTTGATTCTGTTTTATGTTTTTCTTTGCTTTGTGGTGCCACTTTCGTAGTGCATTTACCACTCTTTCGTTGAAGATTGTTGGCTTCATGGTCGAACCCATCTGTCAATTGTCATGAATCATTAAGATTTCTTTATGCCAAGGAATAAAAAGATTGACAATCAACATGGAATAATACTTGATTGGTGACTTATTGAATTTTTTATTTCCTCTGCATATTTAGGGCAGCAAGTCTTACCTGTGTTACCAAAGCATAGAGAGGAAGAGTCACATAGCTGCATAGAATCTGTGTGAGGACCCTGGTCAAATGGCAACAATCACCAGCATCATTAAATCCAAGTTTCATTCGTTTAGGGAATTGTCAGTATGAAACTCACCCCATAGATATCCTGATGATCACATCTTCCAACTTCTCATGGAAGCAAGAGTTTAAGCCAAATTGATGCTGGTTACATGGGAAATAATAAAAATCAATTTTGGGACTTTGTTAAGAAAACCAGTCAATTTTTTAAAACTAGAGTTAGTAGCTGGATGGTTTACCCAAGTCCACACAAAGAAGGCCAGTTGAAAGGCATTCTGCAAGAACAAAAGAATGATCTGGAATGGATGAAAATGTAAAGTGGATTAATGGTATACAATACAATATTTGATAGTAGTACCTGAAAGAGAACAAAGTGGATAAGATAAATAATGAGGCGAGGGCGATTGAACCAAAAAAGTTCATCACCAGGCTGAACTAGTGGAGTTCCTTTAACTACCCCTCCCCTCTCTTGAATTCTCAAACCCATCATGGTTATAATCACTTGTAGCTTTGTCCCAACCAGTAAAATTATCTACAGAAGCACCATATCAGCAATTAGATGCGTTTGCTGGAGTGTCCAACAAAGTGAATGTGTGAAATGGGCCAAGATGATGCTTACAATCAGTGGAAGGAAGGGCAGCCACAGATAAGAATACCAACCTGTAAATTAAAAAAAATAAAAATAAAAGAAAAAGAAGAAGAAGATGACTAACTTTTATTTTTGGGGGTTAAAACAAGTAGGGGGATTTGAACTAATGTTACCTACATAGGGGAGTTCAGGTATTGCTTATTACGGGTGTGTTTAGATACATACGGGTGTGTTAGATATTGCTTATTACTGAAAACAGAAAATTAAAAATATTGTAATAAAATAATTTTTAAATGTGTGAATAATGCCATGGAACCCAATTTTGAAGTTGTTTTTGTTGAAAAAGTATTTGCGGGTTCTGTGAACAGTGCACGAGACCCACTGAAAAACGTCAAATGCAGCTGAAAAGTGTTTTTCAACACTATCCAAACATACTGTCACTAAACTCTTGGCTAAGTTCTATGATAAATATAAAATGATAGATTTGTTCGTTTGTTTTGTATCCTTCAAAGGGTAAAAGATTTTGGACTTAATAAGTTTACATTTTACTAGTAATGTAAATTTAAATTGTACACTTTTTTTTCTACACTATAATATAAGTTTACATTGCTAGTACAGTGCAAACTAAGAACTTTCCAAAGATTTTTATTAGGAAACTTCTCCATTCAAATTACTAGCTCCTGTGAACAAGAATGTTGCACTCACCATGCTCTTGCCCTCCCTCAAAAAACAATCGAAAGCAGAAAAAGAAAGGAAGGCTTACCATGGGTATTAAATAGTAGAAAAAATACGGCAAAAAACCAAATTGCTGGGCTGCAAGTGTGAAAAAGAATGTCAATTGTCCTACTTAGTGATAGTTCTTTCACAATGCACACAAATATCAAATGCTGCATTTTATCCTCTATAAAAACATAAGTAGAATTCAATCTGCACATGATCCAGCATAACATTTGTCAATTATTTGGATGGCTCAACAGCTAAGAGCACGCACCTTATACCAACAACGACTTTGAAATCCTCTTCAAGTGACCTCTTGATGTATCTCTGGAAATTAAACTTTGTTTGACTCTCAGGTGCTAGATGTGCCTGAAGAAATCAATTATCAAATGAATCAGGAGCTCTTGGCAACAACAAAAAATGGCATTGTAGACTACAAGTATAGGAGGCTAGCTTACAACAATAAAACCATGGCGCAGGGTCAAGTAATCAACTTTGGGGACTGATCTTAAAAACTGTCGGAAGAAACAAACCTGCAAATTTGGAAAATGCAAATTGTATGTATTTTTTTTTTTTCTAGCTTTTAAAAAGTAATATGTAGACAAGCCTTTTGGAGTTTTTGGTGCTCACTGTCCATAGGAGGACTGATGATCGGCTCCAAAAGCTTAAGTGCCGCCGCCCAAACGATGTGTCCCTGGCAAACCTAAATCTTTCTGGGTCTGCATCACAAACCTCACTTTTTTTAATCACACAGCCAGTATCATAAGACGTTCGTGTAAAAGCTTGATACTAAAGCTTTAATTTTGTGACGAAAACGGTTATCTAACTTTTTTTTTTGAGAAGAAACGGTTATCTAACTTAGTATCATTGTATTGCTAATTATCTATGAAATCTTTTGTTAGAAGTTCATATTTTGGGACAATCTCTTATGATCTCATCTAACATTAGAGGCACGCTGAATAATTTATAACTAGGGATAAAGGTACTTATAGAGTTTGTTTAGATATAACTTATTTTGCTGAAACTGAAAACACTATAACAAAATATTATTTAAATATGTGAATAGTATCGTGGAACCAATTTTTAATGAAAAAATTGCTGAAAAGTGATATTCGTGGGTCCTGTGAACAGTGCATAGACCTACTAGTGTGCTGAAAAATGACTGAAAAGTCAAATATTACAGCTACTATCTATAAATAGTGCATGAACAGTAGCCGAATAGTAAAATTTGTTAGTTGAAATGCGTGCCAAAAAAAAGAGAGAAAACATGCTGCTTGAAAACGCAGACATAAAAACGCTATATCCAAATGTTTGCAACTTTGTATGCAATGTTAAGGAAACAATTTTTCCATACTTGTTAGAGGTGTTAAATTGTAATTGAGACATTATTTTCACATGAAAAATATTATAATATATATATATATATATATTTTTTTTTTATATATCACAAGACCTATTATTTGTTGCTCTCATGGTACGTAGGTGAAACCTACCATTGGAGAAATGGTAGTCAGCGGTCCTCGTTTCCATTTCCCATGCCTTCCACTTTCTCATCTGCAAAAGGCAAAAAAGTTCAGCAAAATGTTGCATTGATGAGAGAGCGATTCAGATTGATTATTGATACCTTTGCTTTGCCTAAAGCCAAAGTGATTATACAGTAAAGTACGTGGAAAACCGCAAGCACAAAGATGAAGATATGGAGTTGGTGGATGCCTTTCGCTGAGACAAAAGAAGCTTTACCCTGCACATATTCACCCAAAATGTTTATATTATAAATGATGTGGCTGATGAGTATGCTTAGTCCCACATTTAGACGACAATGACAAAAATTAATGATTAATATTTATTATTGAGTCTAAATTTATTAACTACATTGGATTAATGGTGTCCTATGTATTGGCAACTTACAAAGAAATATGAGAATAAATAAACTACATAAAATGTTTGGAGTAAAATTGGGTCTTTGACATATTGTATTAGCAACTTACCAAGATAAAAGAGAATAAACTACATTAAAATTTTGGATTAAAAAGGGTGTCTTTGATATATTGTTACAGCAAATTACAAAGAAATATGAGAATATACCAAACAATGAAGAATGGTGATCCCCGCGAAAGGGGGAAGAAATATTTCATGCAAAAAGAATACTATGAGGAGGAAAATAATTCAACATGCCATGTCTGCGCATTTGTCATATCCTGCAGCGGCTAAAACACGTCGAGTATTACCACCGCCGCCAAAGTCTGAAATTGTTAGAAGCCTCCGGTGGCCATTCTCTTCGTCCTTGTTTAGTTTTTTGTCTTGACTTTTATTACAGGGATGCCATGTTGCCCCAACAGCCTTTGTTATGCATATACTCGAAATGGGTCGTTGTCCTACTGTTAGGAGCAAGGATATGAACCCCAATAGCATAAGCTCTGACAAAGAGATCCTTGAGTTAAATATATAATAGCTGACTCAAAACTACAAATATTATGTTCTAAATTATATGTTTGATAATCAGAGATCTTGCAAACCTGATTTTATCTTTTCAAGAGCTTCATAAAGAGCACTTTTATGTCTCTTTGTTAACCACTGCAGGGTGCAAAAGGCACATTATCATTCATTACCAACCCAACTAATTACACTAATAAAGAAAAACCATATATAATTGTATAAGCGCTAGCTAGAGAGACTTCCAATATAGCCTTTACCTTTCCTATTAAGTGAATGACATGTTCAATGATGATAGAAACTACAACCAGCACAAAACACACTACTGCTACTGCCCAAGTTGGCGTTTGCTCCAAGGATTGTCCTCCCTCTGCTCCTGCCATCTACTACTTCTATATTTCTTTTTTCTTTTGGCCTATAATAAGTTACCGCAAAAGAAATTTAGGGAGCAAAAGAATTGGCCTCTTTACCGATTCAACGAGTTGGTTGAGCAAGAAATAGTGAAATACATGTAGCAAGAGAGGAAGCTATAGCTAGGTGACCACTGAAGCTTGGATTCCAATGGAGAGGAAAGAGTCCAAGGTAGGGCAGTTGGGAGACTTTGACTTTGGACGTTGGACGTTACCTACGGGAATGGAAAGGAGACTGGGATTGAGACATGGAAATATTAATGGGATGCTCCTCTTTTATATAGTTTTTATTTTTTTTTTTTTTAAATTTATAGTGTATTGGAGAAGGAGAGATTATTATTTTTTGATAATTCAATAACTGAGAATTTAAATTTCGAATATTTCTATTAAAAAACATAAAAAAAAAAAAAAAAAAAACCTACCAATAGAAGTGTTGAACTACAATCTACTGGGCTCTTGACAAAGAATGAGACATTTGAATCTTGGTCTTCACCCTACTTAATTGTAGTATTAAAATAAATGATTTTTTCTTTCTTTTTGAATTTAAGATAAATGAAATTGATATTATATCAATCACAACTAATGATCTCAACAAAACAAAAATAATGTCTTTCAGTATATTTTATTTTACAATATTTGTTTGCTAGGCTCACACCACATTGGAATTTGTAATATTTTTTAATTATAAGTCCTATTCCTTTTTCTTTCTTCTTCTTTTTTTGGGCTTAAATGAGCCTTATTCCATTTGCTTGATAAGTTCGTGTGGTTATTTATGATATAAATACACAATTTTGGGTTATTTTTAGTATTGCATTTTGAGGTGTGGTTTGGCCAAAAATCATCATCACATCGCATCTTAGTTATGTAGTCACATTTATAGTGCAGTGCAATTTGATTCAGCGTAGTGTATAAAGTGCAATTTGGTCGATTTTGAGTTGGTATAGTTTTCAAAGTTTTATGACCAATTACTGGTTTATTATTAATAACCATGATAGTAACTTTAAAAAATAATAATAATGTGTAACAAAAAAAGTAACATAAATATATACAAGACCAAAAAAAAAAAAAAAATCATAACAGATTAACAGTAAACTAAAAATGCCACAAGTATATACAAAAAAAAAAAAAAATCAATGGCTATAAATCATACACAATTATACCTAAAAGTGAGAGAGTATTGAGAGAGAAAAGTGATAGTGTGAGACGGGGAAGTAAATGAGGTTTTAAACTTTTGATTTTGTATTTAAGTAAAACGAAGTCATTTTTAATGTGAAACTGGAACACATCAACGCTGGTAAAAATACTTACTTCATATAGTATTAAATTATTAATATACATTTAGTGTGTGTGTGTGTGTGTGTTTATATGGTTACAGTGTGGTGTGGTTCGCTGCCACTTGTGATGCGATGCAATTACTCTATTTTGTGGGCTATTTTTGTTGGTTTGGGTGAAGTTGTATTGTTTGAGTGGTATGGTGAACACACTTACACCTATCGAAAACAACTTTTTTATGGTTAGATTACATTTTTTTTATTCTCGACATACCTACCAAATTTCATATTATTCATATGTTATTTAATATTTAATTCATAAACTCATGTTTTAAATAATACTTTAAAATCAAAAAGAGTTAAAATTTAAACATTTTACAATAAGAAAGTTATTATCTCTAATTATCTTGATATTTTGTAAGTATGAATATAACAAGATCACTATTGGTTTTTTTTTTTAAATACTCATTTAATTAAAATTATGAAATAATTTAACATTGAAAAGAAGATCTAAATGATATGGTGTTAATTTTATGAAATGGATCACAAGTGAGTTAATTTTTCTTTTTTATGCACAACAAATTATGGTATGGCATTCCCATCAAAAAACAATTATGGTATGGTATTATCCCATCAATATGATATGATATGGTGTCAACTATTTTTACATATATCGATAAGTGATTAGATTGCTTATTATCCAAATTGTTCAAATATATCTACCATTCTATACATAAATCATAATACTGAACAACATTCAGTTTTTTTTCTTTGTTGTGCATATATAGAAAATACTTTTTTTTTAATAAGCCAAAAAAAAAAATTTTGAACTCATCATAATTTATGCCTTCCATATGTATGTCTTATTCTTTTCTTTTTTTTTTTTTTTGAGAATCATATGTATGTCTTATTCAATTAGTCCGTGTATAACTCAAATTAAGGAGGTGGTCTTTTTTTATGAAACATATGTAATCTTGCTTTGCATAACTCCTAAGTGAAGAAGCCAAATTAACAATTAATTGAATTGCATTCTTTCTACCCAAAAAAGAATTGTATTCCGATCAACTAAGTTGTACTTGGCTTTTATATGTGCCGGTGTCCACCCTTGATCTTTAATAAACTATGATCCTTTTATTCTAGATGAATACCATATCATATAAAAGTACTAGTAATTAGTCTACATATATACCCTTACATATTATTTTTACTAAATAATGTTGACCGGGTAGCTAGGGATGTAATGAAATAAACAAAATAAAATAAACAGAGTATTTTATTTCATTCGTAGAAACTCTCCAAATTACATTTCTCTATTAGTCAAATTTGACGGTGGACTCTATTATGGACAATATACAAGTACATAAGGAAAAGTTGGAAAGTGTAAAAAATGAAAAGTGAAAGAGAAGTTGCAAGCCAGTTTACAAAAACCAAACGTTCTTCTAGGGAAATAAGACGTGATTTTGGGGAAGAAGACCTCCCAGCACAACAGATTGATGATATTAGGAATTGACATTTGACCTTGTAATTTAAGACCGTCTCAACTCTCAATTTAATAACAGTACTTACCAATAGCGTATTCATTAGTACTAATATCTTCCACCATGTGATGTATGGTTTTTCTTCGAAGCTAGCTACGACTTCAAATTTATTTTATTAATTGTGTAAAAACTAAAAATACAATTATATCTTAAAATGGGTAACTACAGGAAACTCACATGTGACATGTGGTTTGGCCCGAATTCATATTGCCTACCCGTGATTTGAAAAGTGTTACTTTATCTACCTGAGGTTTATTCTGTTAGAGCTTTGTAACCTACCTCTATTAAAAACATTGATAAATGTTGGTGTGGGTGTGTGTTCCAAACACTTTTATTTTTATTTATTTTCTAGCCGTTGGAAATTTATGAGTAAAATAGCCGTTGGACAATTATAAGAAAAATAGTCGTTGGATAATTATGAGAAAAATAGTCGTTAGACAATAATTGATAATATAGCCGTTTGGCTTTTAAGGGTTATTAGTAACCAATAACTATAGACTATTATCTTTATAAGTAGCCTATATAATACTCATCATAAAACATTTTCTAAGGGGGTCTTTTTACTACTCTATTCTTTAGATATACACAACTCTACTATCTTTCTTTCCCACATATTTTTTCTACAAGAATATTTGTTCTAAGGAAAAGCACTAGAGAGTTGTTCTTAAAGCTTTTGTGAGTGGAAGTGCGTACATGACAAAAGTTGACGCTATAGTCTAATCATGGGGAGTTGTTTGGCCAAGAGAACCAATCGCACCAAGTTTTACTTTGGAAGGCACGAGTCAACTTTTAAGGACAACGCTCTTTGCGTGATTCTATAGCACTGTGAGATTGTTCCTAATTTTATTTAAATTTATATTATTATTGCTTATTTACATTCTTGCTAATTATTTGGGATATTGTTTGTTGTATCAAACTTGTTTATTCACCATTTTTTTTTTTAACAATAAATATGTATTTTTGCTCACCTTTTATGTCTTTCTCCTTTTAAAACATAGAAAAACTAAAAAAAAATAAGAGAAAAGAAAATTTAAAAGTTAATTTTTATAAAAATATTTGAGTATTGAGTAATACTGTTGGGGTAGAATGCTTTCATTATTAACCACTCTTGTTTAGCTGATCTGCCTCTTACTTTTAATATCTCTCTCTCTCTCTCTCTCTCTCTCTCTCTCTCTCTCTCTCTCTTGTAGACATGCACACTTGGCTTTATTGGTTACAATTGGGTTGTTGGGGTGGGATTGACGACTGAGTTCAATAGTTGTTGAGGTTCAGCGACTGGGATCAGAGACAAACATCATATTCGTCTTAATCTATTTCTATTTTGGATCACCTTGTAATTTCTTGATTTCTTTTTGTTCTTGTTTAAAAAAAAGGGGTTAGGACTTAGGGGAATTTTGTGAGCTTGAATTGGAGATTCTGGGCTACGATTTTATAGAATTTAAATTGAACCAAACAATTAGTCCTCAAAGAGCTTGGTGTAAAAGACAAACCTTACATCATCATGCCTATGTGCCTTCAATTCAAACATGTCATATTTCATAAATTAGTTTAGTACTCACATCTCTTGAATATATCTCAACTCTTGAGTTAGTTGGTCAAGGAAGCAATCAAAATAATAGGGTTTTTTTTCTTCTTCTTTAAAGATTGGATAGGATTTGAATTTAGGTTGTTAATTCAATAACGATTATATTTTATCATTAGGCAAAGACACTAATGGGTTTCTTGATGCAGGGGCAGAACTAAGTAATGTATTGGGGGAGCCATGGCCCCTCCAAATTTTTTTAAATCCTCTTTAATTGTAGGTAAAACGAGGTCTCAATCCCTTTAACTTAAGAGCTAGCCCCTACAAGATAAAAAGCTTCCCCTCCTCCTCCCCCCCCCCCCCCCCCCCCTCTCCTCCCTTCCTACACGTCAGCCATAAGAATTCCCTTCTCTCACTCAAATCCCCACTTTTTAGCTATAAAGATTCATTCATTTTGTTTTTTCCATTCTCCATTAAAAGCACGGCCACAGGCAAATGCCTTCTTTATTTATTTAATTATTTTTTTGCTAAAAGGCTAAGACCATATCCTCCTGATGTCCATGTCCATGCCCTTGCCCTCTACTACAGTTTTACACCTTACACTTTTTAGCCATTCAATTTTCCTAATAGGATAAAGCCATAAAACTAAGGTGTAGTACATTATATTTCCAATTAAACTCTGTATTGAATTTAATTGTCCTTAAAAAATACTAATAATATTTTTTATATTTTATTTGACATGGTAAAGATGTGTTTGAATTTAACTGAGAAACCCAATGTATTACACTTTAGATACTATACTTAAGTTTTGCAATTTTCCAAAACTATTACAATATCCCCTTGCACTTTATAGCCACCCAAAAGAATCTACTCTTCACCACCACCGGGTGCTCTCTCCTCAATTTTTCTTTGTTAATTCTTCCTTACAATGCTCTCATATGATCACATTTCCATTAGCTCTTTTCTCTTCCTTAACAGAGTTTTCGTATTTACGGATAAGAAAATATTGATAGATACCAAATTCTTCTTCTTCATTTTCATTGCTAGTTTAGTTTAATTTCTATTTATTTATCTTATGATCTTCTTTTATAGTTCAAATTCTATTTAGTTGAGAGATACATAAGTGATTTTGAATTTATTTTTTACCATATTAGTCTAATTTGGTGATTTTATTATATTTTTTTCTACAAATATTATGGACATAATTGTTCAAAAGAATAGGAGAAACTCAAGGGGGGAGGGGGGAATGATTTAAAATGCTCAATTGGTCAATTAGGTTGTTAGTATTTTGAGTGCGGAATTACACTGATAAAATAATTCTAGAGCAGTAATATTATTATGATTGTTTGGATTTAATGTTTGTTTTTCTAAACTAATGCACCAAGACATGTATGTATGTATGTATGTATGTATGTATGTCATTTTTTAAATTTTTCTTGAATTTCAAATCAATATGATTGTTTTATCTTGGCCCCCCAAACAAAGATTCCCTGACTATGCCCTTGTCTTGATGTATACATGAAAATTATTTTTAGTATATATTAGGACATCTAGTTTAAGACCATCTTGATAGCTGATTTAGACAACAAACTTCTCAATTACTGTTACAAGTTTGCAGGCAAAGTGAAAAGGATGCAAAGATGATCAAACTAAGGCTATACTGATCTACGTCGATGAGAAACAATAAATGGCAATTAGATTTAGGACTTTAAAGACCTAATGGATTAGCAACTAAAAACTTGCTATGAAACTAATGAAATTATATAAACATTAAAAAGTAATGATTACAAGAAGACTATATACATGCTTTAACACGTTACAACGATCCTAAAACTAGAAAGCAATTACAATAACAAGAGAAAAGTTTCTATTGAGTAGTTTGTGATGAGGAAATTGTTTCTTATTTTGAGAAATAAGCCTCTATTTATATTTGAGGTCATGGTTGTGGTAATAGGGGTCATCATGTCCAATGAGAGGATTAAGAGAATTGGGCATTTTCCAATGATCTTCATGTGGCCACTGCTATCTACAAACTTCTGGATCTATTGGTATTATTTCAGATAAGATTCCCTTATTAAGAGATTCTGTCATTGTGAGAGCATGGTAACAAGATACCCAAGAGGTGTCCATGTGTGTATGTAGAATGCCATCTGGATTAGTAACCCAGTGTATTTCTGCAGGGTGAAATTTTCCTTCTGTATGGATATCATTTTTGGAATTGAGTTTAGCAATTAAACACGCTGAAGTAATTTTGCAACCAAATATTGGATGTTTTGTTTTGGGATACTTTATCCATTCTCCTTCGTGAGCATCATTTTTTAAAATTTCAAACCAGAATTTACAAAAATATCTATTTCCACGTGGAAAAATATATCTATAAAACTCTGGCTCAAAATGAAGATACAGATAATACTTATTGAATAAATACCACATGTAGAGATAATGTGCAACAATCCATTGGGTTATCCAAAAGGCAAAAAGGGTTTTCCATGGTTGGTCTATATCTAGAAAGATAGCAAGGAAAAGTCTTTGATGGTCTTTTAGATAATTATGAAGGACTTTAATAATTCTTTTGGATCTGGCTTCTAAGGTCAAGATCTTTATTTGGTCTTTTATCTCTGAGGGAAGGTTTTCTACCATATTAAGGATATCATCAGGGGCTACAAAGGAAGAGCCTGAGGGTGAGGATGGGTCTGTAATAGGATATACACACAAGGGTGGAGGAATAATTGTGGTGTTAAGAATTGGAGGTTTTCTAGAAAGGTAGTCAATAATAAGGTTATCTTTTCCTTTAATGTGCTTGACTTGGAAAGACCATTGTGAAAACCAATTTGACCATCTAAGTAACTGAGAGTGTGAGAGCATCTTTCTTTTGAACTAAAGCATCTTAGGAAAGAAGGACATATCCATTTCTACTAGAAAATTATGCCCAAGAAGATGAAACTGGAATTTTTCATTCCCATGTTTCACTGCAAGAATTTCTTTGAAAGTAGAGTGGTAGTGCAGTTCTGAAGGCTTGAATGCACCATTTTTATAACCACAAATACTTCTCTTTGAAAGTAGAGTGGTACTTCTCTTACCATCAATTTCATCAAAGAGGGCTGGTGCCCAATATTCATCACTTGCATCTGTTTGCAATATCCATTTGCCTAGTTCTGGAATCTGTAAAGGGGGAAGTTTTTTTGCTAATTTTTTCAATTGTTGGATTGCTTCTGTATGAACAAAATTTCATTCTGGAGGAGACTTCTTCAGTAATTGAGTTAGGCAATTCCTGTATCTGGAAATTTTTGGAATGAAATCTGACGTGTAATTCACAATTCCAAGAAATTACTGTTTTTGTTTGGTACTTGTGAGCTTATCTAGAAATTCACCAAGAGAGACGGCTATATGAGGTTGCAAAGTATACCTTCCATCTGAAATGTTTACTCCCAAGAAGTATACCTTCCATCTGAAATGTCCTATGACCATTTTCTTTTCTGAAAGCATTATCCTTTGAGATTTCACTAAATTATAAAATTCCATGAGCAACTTTTCATGAGATTCTTCATCTTTTGAGAACAAGAGGATATCATCCACATAAATTAATGCATTGGTCAAGAGTGGCTGGAACAACGTTACCATTGCTTTTTGGGATTGAGATGGAGCATTTTTGAGGCCAAAAGGCATGACAGTCCATTGGTAATGATGATCTGGGATGCAAAACGCCGTCTTATATCTTTTTTCTGGATAGATTCCTAATTGCCAAAATCCTGCTTTAAGATCAAATTTTGAGAATACTTTTGCATTTGAAAGATGCTGAAAGAGAGCACTCTTGTTTGGCAAAGGGAATTTATCATATGCAAGAAAATGATTAAGATCATGATAATTAATTACCAATCTGAGTTTTCCTCGAACTTGCTCAGCATGTTTGTTGACATAAAAAGCTTCACATGCCCATGGAGAGGCTGTGGGTTCAATGAGGCCTTCAAAAAGGAGGGTGGATAGTTCTTGCTTACCCAAGGTTAAATGTTCTGGATTTATTCTTCTGTGACTGGCTTTTGTGGGGTCGACATCTTCATTTTTTTTAAAGGGAAGGTGTATGAAAAAAGTTTAGGTTTTTCCACAAAAGATTTAGATTTTTAAGGAGCATGAAAAAAATTGCCACATGGAGAGAAAAAACTATCATTACTCCCCTTTGTTAAGAATAAAGTAGAATAGAAAAAGTAGTACAAAAGATTTGTACTTTATAGAATGAGTTTTTTTTTTTTTTTTTTTTTTTTTGGAGAATGATTTAGATAACGCAAGATTGTGATTTCCTCACTAGCACCGAATTGAAAATGGTCTCATGATGAGGATACCAAAAGCATATTGAAATAAACAAAGGGCAAAGTACCAGATGAGAGAGAGAAAAAAGTCTTTAAATTTTCTTTTTTGCATCTCAAATTATAGACCAATAAAAACCTTTTTTTTTTTTTTTTAATCTGACTTTTTTGTACATGTGAGGTAGTTAACAAGCTACTCAAATTTAACGTCCTAATTGACGATCATACCGTTTTATTGTGTTACACTATTTTTTTGTTATATTAAATCATTATATCATTAGTAAAAATATATACTACAAATGCTGATTCTGTCCATGGGTGTAAAAAAAGGCAGGGAAGTGGTCCAATTTGTAAGAAAATAAAGCGTTTGGACCTCTAACTCCCATCAGAACATGGTTTTTGTCACATTTAATTTGTGAATAATCATAGTATAATGCAAGTCACACTAACACACATATTTAGCGAAACAACAGCAAAATAAACAACACATGATGCTAAAATTTAAAATTTTAAAGAAAAAACTAAAAACTAAAAAACTCCTACTCACGTTATTTTGTGCCAGGACTTCAAAAAGAAGCCCTTGTATTGGGTTGAATGTTTTCCATGGGGAGCCCAGTTGAACTGGGTTTCAAAGCCTGGGCCCAATAAAACTCATTTTTAAGTTTCAACATAGGGAATTGTGAAGCCCACTGGGGCACTCTAATAGCAGCACTGGCCTGATTAGTTTGAGGCTTTAACATAAAAAGTATTGGAAAAAGAAGTATAGGGGCATTCCGAGAATTGAACTCGGGACCTCTCGCACCCTAAGCGAGAATCATACCACTAGACCAAATGCCCTTGTTGTGAATGATTCAATTATTCTTACAATATATTTTAAACATACAAATAAAGAAATTTAACATCCCACACTTCGGTAAGGAACTGAGGATTATATTCCTAGGAACTAAGGTAGGCCATTTGGCTGTAGCAAAACGTAATTTTTTATAATTGTAATTTTTGAATGATTAATTTTACATTTACAACATTTTTCATAGAAAAAAAATGCTACAATAACATCCAATTTCACAATATATTAAATTAATTAATTGTGGGTAATGGAAAAAAAGTTTTGAATCTACGTAAAAAAAAATAGTGGATAAAAAATATTTACTACTTATAAACCACAATTTTAATATGCAGTAAAATTGAGTGTCCTAAACTTATTATTTTCAATTATAAAATTGATGAATTGCTATTGATCCTCAAAAGGGCCATCATTCATGTTACTCTTTTTTTTTTCTTGAGAAAGTCATTCATGTTACTTTATTGTGTGACTTTAAAAACTTATAAACTAAACAATTTGTGAAAAAAGTTTGTAATTATAGACTTATTGATTGTAATTACTTGTTATCCAGTTTTTTTTTTTTTTTTTTTTTTTTTGTCCCCGTGACAATCTCTTATTTGCCAATAAATACCAATTCAAGAATCCTCATGGGACGTAAGTTCTACGCTTGATATATGCAAGACATAATATCACAATTCATTGTTTAAGGGCCATTTTGGATGAAGTGGGAGAGAGGGGGAGTACATAAGATGAAGGGGAAGAGAGAGGGGGTCAAATTTAACTTAAAAAGTCACTTTTGCATTTTTGCTAGCCTTTTTTTCCCCATCTACCTATATCATACACTGTATATTTAATTATTTTTTATTAATTATTTTTTACTCTCCTGTACTCTCACAACTCCCCCTCGATCTTCTTCACCAAACCATAACTCGTTGCAACCTAAAACTCCTCTACAGCCTTAAGAACCACGTCAACTACGCCGCTTGATTAGGCCCACGTCTGAAACAACTCACTCTAAATTAATCTAATGGCTCGTTTGAATTGAGGGGAGAGAGAGGGGGAGTGAAGGGGAGTCCCTCGATCTTCTTCACCAAACCATAACTCGTTGCAACCTAAAACTCCTCTACAGCCTTAAGAACCACGTCAACTACGCCGCTTGATTAGGCCCACGTCTGAAACAACTCACTCTAAATTAATCTAATGGCTCGTTTGAATTGAGGGGAGAGAGAGGGGGAGTGAAGGGGAGTAGAGTAGAGTTAGCTGAATATAAACTAATTTTGGGCTAATTTTACTCTCTCTCCCTCTCCTTTAATCCAAACAGACCAATATATATAGAGATAGTACTCCAATTTATTTTCTAGGTTGCGGTCAAAGTTTTTTAACGTGAAGTGTGAATAGGTAAATGTTATAAGTCAATGGTCTACTATTGAATTACTTGCCACTTTTTTAACATTACTTCATTTGCACGGGTTAAAGAATTTCTCCAATCACTTATGAAAATATGGTTCAGATTTCTCATTTTTATATGTTCCAGCTGATGCATGAAATCATACTGTAGTTGTTTTCCATTTTTGACTGGAATATGTCATATGTGGTAAGCATGCATGTACGCCGAAGAAGTACTACCAGTACCATATAATACGTTTAACTAACGTACGGGACATGATTACTTTACAAGAATTTAGAAATATCATGCTCAAAATGCTTACATAACGCATGACCCATCTGATTTTTTTATTCTTTATTTTTAAAGATTTTTTTTTTTTGATGAGATATTTTTAAAGAATTAAGTGCAAAATGTTTACTCAAAAAAAAAAAAGTGTAAAATGAGGCTTGTGGTGTGCGTTATTATCAAACAAACACATCTATTCAGCTAAAAAAAAAATCAAACACATCCCACTTGTTCTAAAATTAACCAGTTATTCATTTTAAAAAAAAAAAATTATTAACAAAACCTTTCAAACAAAGGTGCCCACAGTAAGCATTCCAAATTGCTTTCAGGGGCTTCATGCTTATTAGTCATTACAATAGAAATGCCTTTTTAGCCTAACAACGGTATGGTTTATAGAATTACATGTTATCATAATTTTTACCACAATTTATATATATATATATATGTTAAATTGGGATTTACATTATTTATGCATTAGTCTATCATTGGTATTTAGTGAAAAGTAATCCAATCTCTACTTGACATAGATACAAGTTATGATAAAGTGTCTCAAGATTTTTCCAAAATTAACCTTTGCAAATAACAAAATTGACATTTTTATTATACTTATGTTATTTTTAATTACTATAGAATGCAATATGTGTTATGTATGAATCAATTAACATGCATGTGTTTTGACCCACTCTCTAGAACTATCACATTCAAAAGGTGAGAGTCATTTAGCGTAAAGTCACTACCTAATCTCTCGTCCATGCGTATATGTGAGCTATATGTCCATAGGTTCTCTAAATTATTTTATTTGTTGATGCTTGCATTACTTTGTATACCCACCAAAAGCTTTGTAAACCCTCTTCGGTTGCTTTCTTGAATAAATTTCTCCTTTATACCTAAAATAAAATTTAAAAAAAAAATAGCTTTAACACATAAACCCATTTCCATCGTTCCATGTCACAATTTACTATACAAATTTTGTCTATTGGTAATTTGTTACTATAAAAAACTAAAGGTACGTACTTCAAACACGTGTAAAAACTAAAAATGAGAAAGGAGGGGAGCTTGAACTCTAATTACTTAAACAAAATAGCTTATACTAAGCTGGACCACTGTAGGTCCAGCTTTGTATTAATAATACACTATTCCATCAAAATAGCCCATATAGACTTCTAACTTCTAAGAAGAACAAAAAAGTCAGTTGACGTTGTTGCAATATAGACTCCATTTCTGGGAGTCTAAAACTGGTTTTACTTTTATTCAACACGGACTTCTCACACGAATGATAAATAAGCTTTGATTAAAAAATACGTGAGAAAAACAAAGGTCAAGAACAATGAATATGAAAATCACACATCAAAATAGACAGTCAAATGCCACGTCACAACCTGTCATATATATCCACGTGGCAATCATCATATATACGGAGAGCTTAAACTCTTTAAAATTTTTTAGACTCCCAATCAAACTGTTGACCGACCTTATATTAAATTTGATTTGCATAACACGTTAATTAATACATATATACTATATTTCAATAACATGTTTGTCACTTGAATAACCTTTTAATTAAATGGGTTCTTTGAGTGTGAAAGCAGAGAAAATTGTGAATATAAGAGGAATCCAATATCAACATTCCGTTATATATGCGGCATGCCTATAAGAACCAGTCTTTGCTCCTCAGCTCTCTCCATCTCAAGTCTGAACCAACACACTTGTGGTTTATTCAACTGAAGAAAAATCATTCCTCTACCAAGGCAATCACTAGAAAGTCATGGCGGCCGGAGGCTCGTCCGGTGCCTCTCTCGAACACACTCCGACATGGGCAGTTGCCACAGTTTGCTTCTTCTTCATCTTCATCTCTATTATCCTAGAATACATCATCCATCTCCTTTCCCACGTAAGTATACATATATTAAGATCCTTTTTTTTTTTGCTCAACTATTTTGGGTGTGTGTGTATATGAATATATTATAAACTTGAAGCTAATGTCAAAAAATTAATGGTGCACGTATAGTGGCTAAAGAGGCGCAGGAAAACCGCGTTGATCGATGCATTGGAGAAGCTTAAATCAGGTGCAATCAAAATAAATATACATGTTTTGTATAATTTAATTATGTTGTTTATAGTATACTTGTATATATGTGTGTTACTTTATAAGACTTTTATAAGGTTTTAACTTTTAATTGATCTTTTTGTGTGGGATTGATTTGTACAGAGTTGATGCTTCTGGGGTTTATGTCCCTCTTATTGGCAGTAACTCAGGAACATATTTCTAAAATATGTGTACCTAGCGGCGCTGGGAATATCATGCTCCCATGTCGTAAACAGACTGATTCCGAATCTGAAAACATAGTAGCAATCAAGCACTTCACAAAAGTAATGATCTGGAATAATTTGTCATCGATGAATGATTTGTGGCGACCTTATAGAAGGCTGGATGAAGAAGAAGAAGAAGATAATGATGTTGCTCCCAGTCCACCTGAAGCTGGTGCAATTGATTCTTGTCCAAGCGTATGTTTCTTAATTGAGTAACGCTACAAACCCAATAATTTTCTTAATTGAGTAATGCTACAGACACAATAATTTTCACAGTTACAAATGAAAAAAAAAAAAGCATCATATGTCTGTCTACTGTTTTAACAATTAGAATGGGATTTATTTAATTTGCAGGGAAAGGTTGCCCTAATGTCACAAGATGGGATTCATCAACTCCACATATTCATTTTCGTGTTAGCAGTTATGCAAATCGTGTATACTGTTCTTACTCTGGCTTTGGGTAGGGCCAAGGTAAAAAGTTTGCTTAAACTTGGGATTTCCTCTCAGCTATATAATATTATTTATTTTTCCAGTCAATTTAATTTATGGTTATTTGTCCTGTTAATTTCCCTTGTTCAAATCACTGTCCATTTGAAAATAAACAAACACCTTGATATATATGGTATAAGTATAACTATGCTAACCCAAAGGGTTGGCCGAGTTGGTTGGGCTCTTGGTCTCAAGATACTTGTACTGGGCTTGACTGAGTGTGCTCCCTAGTTTGAGTCCTGCTATCTGCACTTTGAAAAGAATTTACTGAGCCAGCACTTTACCCCTTCATGGGTCCACCCGATGCAAACAGTGATTAATCTCTAATTGAAAACTTTGAAGAAACACGGTGAGAAACCAAAAAAAAAAAGTATAACTATGCTTATTCCGCTTTCATACTCATACCACCTAGAAATAGCAAAAATACAAAAATACAAAAATAAGGAAAAGCTTTCTTAATAACAAGTGAAACTCAACGTTGTGTGACTGTGTCTTCCTCTAAGCATGTTTAACACTCTGTTTTAATAGATGAGACGCTGGGAAGCTTGGGAGAAAGAAACTCAAACAACAGAGTACCAAGTTGCCAATGGTATGTTTAAAATTCATTCTCATGAATCATGATTCACTTTGTCTTTTATTAGGTAATGGGCTAACAGTCTAACACCACTATATACACACAAAGAAAAAAAGGAAAGTGAAAGAGGCACACAGCCACATATAATTTTAATGAGTTTGGTGACAATTCGTTTTCGGTTTTATATTCCAACTCCATTCCCCCCCACCACCAATTTGTGGCCCCTGCACCGATGAGTGGCAACCATGGCAAGCGTAATAAGCAATCCATATATGGTCAGGGCTACAGAATTCAATTCCTAAGAAAAACTAAACCATTTAGTACGAAAGAGCCAGCATATTCATGAGAAGTAAAAAAAAAAATTAAAAAAAAAAAACCATCATTTTTGAGATCTAGAAATTGCCCAAAAAATTGTCTTCCTTTTGTGGTGAATTGTGATCATATAATTTTTGTCCTTCGGTGGGTGAAGAAAGACTGTACAGTCCACATGATTCAAGTCTTGAATTTCGTATTTCCAACTTCCAAGTTGAGCTTTAGACCCACACTAATCAAATTGGCCACGATAATCTCTAGTAGTAGTTTACAAAACTTGACCTTATGTGCCTGTATTCATTATGGCAATAACCTTTGACCGCAAATCTGCGACTGATTCATAACATAGACACTATTAGTTACCGGGTTTAATAGGTCGTTGAAGAAATGTGAAGATTTTTTTTCCCACCCCACCTAGATGAACCAAGCCCCAATCAAACACCTTCGGTTGGTTTTTGTGAATTAATGGATTGAGTTGGGTCTTAAAAATTTTTGGAACTTAGGTTAACTTGGGTTTGGTTTGCAAAATTTTCGATCGAAGTAATCGAACTAAACACCCGTTACTAATATTATATATATATGCACGATTTATTTATAGCTGCACTGCTTACACCGCCTTGACACCTTAAGTCCTAACCCTAGTTTTGTTTTTCTTTTCCCCATCTCAACTAACATCCACTCCCTTCACACATCCCCCTCTCACTGTTCATGTTGCACCCCTTGCTAAAACCTTCCCTTGGTTAAGAATGGCAAAAATTCCCTACCCCCTTGACCTGTCCCATCCCATCTCTAATTTGTAAATATATGCTTTTATTTAATATATATTTACATTGCATTTGAAAGTATAATTTAATCTTTTATTTTTTATATGGATTAATTGTTTATATTTTATTTTATTTTTATATACTATTACCATCTCTTAAAAAACTTATTTCTTTCATTTTTAGCACTTTCACAACTATCCATTCATTTATCTTTCATTTCTTTCTTACGAATGTCAAAACCACCTAATCGAGGATGGTAAAATAACTTCAATCCCCCCAACCTTAACTTACCTCGCTCCTTTTCCTACCCTGCATTGGCTTTCCCCACCCCAAAAAGGAAACAGGGCACTCTTGATTTAATCCTATGTACCCTGTTGCCATCCCTACCTCTAGTCTCGCCCTTTAGCTCTCTCTCTTTGGCATGGTGTCACTCTCTCATCAATTATGACCAATGATCCACAATCGCACTCTGTCTTGTCTAAATCTCAACATTTTGCCTTCATGCCGGCCTTCATCAAAGCTTGAAAGCCCAATTTTGTTTATTAGACCAAACAAAAAGGCCCCAACCTAATGATCTAACCTTACTTAATCTGGTTATTGTGTGTTAGTTTTGGTTGGGTTGGTTCCTATGAAGCACGGGTGCATTTCGAGACTCGGGTGCGGGTGCGGGACTCGGCAATTTTTGAAAAAGGTGGGTGCGGGTACGGCGGGACTCAGCGATTAAAAAATTATTAAAAATATTTTTATTTATATTTTTAATATATTGCTAAGCATATTTTTTCACATTATATAAACATACACCAAATTTAAGAGCAATACTAGATAATATATTAAAAATATAAATAAATGTATGAATTGAGAGGGGAGTGTAGGGTGTGAGAGAGAATGCTTGAGTGAGGGGCTGAATTTCGGCCTGAATCGGCCGGAATTTCGGCCGAAATTGGCCATTTCGGCCGAAATCTACCGTTTCGGCCGGAATCGGCCGGTTCGCCGGTACCGCGTGATATCGGCCGAAACGGGCCGAAACGGCCCGATTCGGGGCTATTCAGCCCAGTTCCGGGCGAATCGGCCCGCGTCTCAGCCGCGTCGAGGCGAGTCGGCCCGAGTCAGCGCAAAAAAAAAAAAAAACACGTGGTGGACGCGGCCCGACGCGCGGGCAGCGGCGTCCGGTGCGCGTCGCCGCGTCGCGCCGCGTCCGACGCGGGTGCGGCGCCTCCGGCGCCGCGTCCGTGCATTCCAGGTTGGTTCTAGAGCTGCAATAGATTGTGTTGAGTTGGGTTACCGTAAGCCTTAGGGATTTCATAACTTGAAGATGTCAGATAGGGTTGAAAATATCCTCAACCTTGATCAATTCCATTCACAACCTTCAGGGACAAAGGGTAGAGGGAAGAGAAAGGATGCCATTGACAAGAAAAGTTAAGATTACAATATACATTTGTTGCCAATTCGTACTTCACCAATACAGTATCAACAAAAGAAAAATGATCTAATCTATGGATGCAAAAGATATATTTTGAAATTAGATAATTAATGCATTAGTAAATTAATATGAATTTTTTACTTAAAAGATATTACTCAATACTACTTAATAATATAATTTAACACTTTGCATTAATCTTACAATCTATAGAAATTAAATAATGATAATAGTTTCAGCAAGATTCCGGTAGTATACGTGATATTACTCATTACCATTATACGTCAAACGGCGTTAGGTCAATAAGTTCACACCAAAATCTAGAAATCTCATTTTTCATTCAGCAAAAAAAAAAAAATAATTAATAAAATATTAAATGCTAAATTCTCTATCTACTAGTGAAATCAATGAAAGTAATCAAATTTTGAATGAGTTTCGTTTTACTATATACCTGAACCTGATTACTCCACATCATGTAAGTCGTGATCAATAATATTTTCAATGATGATCAGATCCTAATCGATTCAGATTTACAAGGCAAACAACATTTGGAAGACGGCACCTCACTACTTGTACAGAAACATCATTTCAGCTATGGATTGTGAGTTGCCTTTCTATATCTCCACGTAATCGATTTAAATTACAGTTTTAATGCGTTAACACTTTGGGTTTTGAAATGGGGCAGAAATGTTTCTTCAGACAGTTCTTTCAATCAGTAGCAAAGGTTGATTATCTCACTATGAGACATGGTTTCATCTCGGTAATGACCTTTCAAGTTCCAAGTTTCTTAATTTTATAAATAATTACGCACAAAAATAAAAATAATATAGGACCAAAGTGCTTCTGCTACTTACACAAGGTGTATATTGTTCAAAAACAATTTCAGGCTCACTTATCAAGCAGGCTCGACAACTTCAATTTCAAAAACTATATACAGCGATCCTTGGAAGAAGATTTCAAAGTCGTGGTCAGCATCAGGTTGTTGATTTTCTAAATATTATTGTTCCCAAAACAACTAAATTTTATGGAACAAAAATTGTACATTACACCTTTGATGTGTATTGATTATGAAATTGCTTAATTTCTCTCCACTAATGTGTTCTTTTTGTCTTAACAGCCCTCTAATGTGGTTTCTGGTTGTTCTCTTACTGCTCCTGGATGTGTACCGTAAATATTGTTCCCTTTTGTTTTCTTTTTTCCTCTGAAAGTCAATCTAATTTATCACTTACTAAAAATAAATTTTCATTGAAATTTGTTTGGACTCTACCAGATTGGAATGTGTTTCTCTTTGTATCCTATATACCTCTCTTGGTAAGCATTTTGCAACATAGTAACCACCTTGTGTTGCATCATTAATTTCCATCTGATTCTTAGTTTCCTTCCCATTCCAATTGCTTTTGTAGGTTGTACTCATTCTAGGAGCCAAACTTGAAGTCATTGTTGCAACTATGGCTCTTCAAACCAGAGATCAGAACAATGTAATTATAGGAACCCCTCTTGTCAGACCAAATGATCGCTACTTCTGGTTTGGGCACCCAGGATTTGTCTTGACTCTTATACATTATACTCTGTTTATGGTAATTCCTCCTCCTCATGAAAGCAAAGTAATAATATAAGAAGAGTTGAGATATTATAGATGCTAACTTTTCTGAACCTTCTCAGAATGCATTCGAGTTTGCCTTCTTCATTTGGGTTACAGTAAGTTTTCTTTCTTATTCTTTTCCATTTTCCACACCATATAGTTTTGAACTTTGAAGGTCTGGTGTTGGAAATTTTTGTGTGGCAATATCAGATGTCTAATATATTTTTCTTTTGGTTTCAATTCTATTTTCCTTCTTTCTCAGATACAGTTTGGTTTCAATTCTTGTTACCACGAGCGCACTGCGTTCATTATCATCAGGATTGTGCTAGCGTAAGAACAGCCTACCACTTATTTAGTAACCTGTGATTTACATTTTGGTAACTTCATAGTAAGTAAAGTCAGGAACAACTTTTTTCATTACTTGGATCAGAACATCACTTTCACTTGAGTGAATTACTGAATTACTGACATTAGTTTTATTGCGTAACAACCATCTTGATTCCAACTTATGAATGATTCACGAAGAGCCTTATAGCTCAACTGATGCATTCTTTTATTTCTAATAGAAACATCTAAGAGTTCAAATCCTCATACCCAACTATCAAATTATAAAATAAACCTATTAGTGATTCTAATTTCCTGTTATTCTTCAGGGTGACAGTTCAAGTAATTTGCAGCTATATTACTCTTCCTCTTTATGCACTTGTTACACAGGTAACCATTTTAAAAATAGTTCCCATGCTGGTATTTATGTAGCACACTTTCTTGACATCTAGCACATATATAACAAATTGCAAGTGTTTGTTCACAGATGGGATCTAACTTCAAGAGTAAAGTACTAGAAGAGCAAATGGCCAATATTATAAGGCAATGGCACGCTGACGTAAGGGAGAGAAGGAAGAAGCGAGAACTATTCTTGCAATCTCCTCGCACTTCTTTGTCTGCAGAATGGAGTCCCAGAAGGGTTAGTGCCACTGAATTTTCTTCTTTCGCAAGACCCACATCTGTACCAAGCGACAGCATTAGGAAAGGGAAAATCCTAGAAGAAGAAGAAGAAATAATGAGAGAAGAGGCAGCTGGCTCATCTACACGTCCATCCCGGCCTGTCAATGTAGAACTCTCGACAGTGAGAAGAGAGTAGATTATTGAATCATTGATGACTGGGAGATCAGTTTTTTTTGTGTGTGTATGTGTGTGAGAGAGATAGAGCAGTGTTTTGTAAATTATACTTCACCATACATCTTGTCACATTCTACAACTTGGCTAGAATTACTAGTCTAGAATTTACAGTGATTATATGAAAATGGGTAGACGACTATGTTTTGTGTGCCGTTTTTCATACATGCAAAACATATTTAAACCATCTTATCATAACCAATAAGTCTAGATAAATTACAAATTTCACAACTATTGAGAAAGGAAATTGTGATTAGTACACAATAAAAGTAAAGTTAAAAATGGTCTCAAGTAAAAATGATGTTACACTAGTCATAATCTATAACCTTCACATACTGTGAAATTTGTGATGTCTATTGTTGTATGGTAACTAGTCTAATGTAGTGTGCATGGTTGCTCATCCTATATCATTGAGCTTGTGAGCCTTTATTTTTTCTGTTCTCTATTGTGTTTTCTATATATATATATATATATATATATATATATAATTCAATTAATAGTTGAGGATATGAGGATTTAAAATTTGAATGTCTCAATTAGAAACATCAAGAAGTACTGACTAATTGAGTTACAAGACTTTTGGCTATTATTTGTCTTTATTTAAAGGGGGTAGGGGGAGTCCTTTCTAATTTGCTACTATTAATTTCGAAATTAACATATTTTAGGAAGAATGGACTTTCAATAATGCAATTGAATATAAAGTTTTGTCATTAATGTTCTCAATGGCCATTCACATAATGAATTTGTTCACTTATGTTCCATTTCCTTCCTGGCAATGGGTCATCCGTGTTTTTGTCGTGTACGTAACTGGGGGTATAGCAATTGATCGAACTTAACCAACTGTAAATGTTGCTGTAAGGATGAGTTTAAAAAGAAGAAAAAAAAAGAAAAAAAAAAAAGAAAAAGGATTACCTAGCTACATTATAGAACTTAATTTATATAGGCTTTGTGGAGATGGTCATGGAGGGACTCACATTTCTAGGATCACTAGCTGTCGAGAAGGGTGATGAGTTTGTGTTGTATATCAGAGAATGTATCTCATGCATCATTTATACGTAGCCTCACTCTTTTATATAAAATCGATGAGTTTCAATCCGACCATGTAATTTATACTATTATAAAAGAAATGATTCATATATTAGATGAAAAAAAAAAAATATTGACCATATATGAGATTGTGCTCACAATATTTTGGGCAAGATAGTCATTTAACATGTAAAAGATGTGGAACTAAGGGAATCAAGACTTAGGCCACATTTTCAATCGGCCAAATGTTGTCCCACTCTACTTTCAACAACTTGTGTATGTTCGTTTCTGAAAAAAAATATAGATAATATAAATCATAAGATAACAACGACATCCCCTACACATTACAGAGATTTGGATTCCCAGTAGGTCACTTCTCTGGTTCTCTCTCATCAATGGCCAATTACTACTCCCTCTGTCTTGTAGGAGCCATGGATCGTCTTTGGTTTCACCAAATTATTCTTTTCCCAGAAACAGTCTCAGACCATAAAACCCCTGAAACTTCTAAGCCCAACTCTCTGTCTCTTGCATATTCATCTCTTCTAGATGAGGGAGTTTCATCAGACATATCACTTCTTGCAGATGAAGTAATCTTGTCAGACTCATCTCTAAGCTCTCCAACGGTACTAAAACATATACTTGTTTGTGTGGCTTTTTTTTTTAATTTTTAATTTTTACTTTAGGCTTACACACCTCTGACTGTGCTTCTCTTGTTGTTGCTGTGACAAGGATGATTCCAACAATGAAGACACAGAGAAAAAAACCAGCCAGAAGGAAAAACCAACAAGATTGAATCGGTCATATTCATCATCACCATCAACTCAAAAACGCCCTAAACGTCTTAGAAATTCGGGCGCAAATGCAATAAGGAGATTACAAAAATCCATGAGTTGCAAGACCTTGGGGGATCTAGAACTTGAAGAAGTAAAGGGGTTCATGGATCTTGGTTTCATATTCAAGAAAGAACACTTAAGCCCACGAATGATGAGTGTAGTCCCAGGCTTGCAAAGACTTGCACACAAAAATAAACAAAGCAGCAAACTCACTAATGATGCTGAAGTAGCTAAAGATGATGAAACTGAAGAAGGGAAAGAGAAGAGAGTTGTAAGGCCATATTTATCCGAAGCATGGCTCATAAACAGACCCGACTCTCCACTTCTAAATTTAAAGATTCCAAGTGCCTCTACAGCTGATGATATGAAGAAACGTATCAAGTTCTGGGCTAGAACTGTTGCATCAGTAATTCATGAGCAGGAATCTTAGTTCAAAGTTGTTCAATCCCACAAACATCATAGCAGTATAGTAGAGGGAGCAAGCAACAAAAATTGAGAGTTGATTGCATTTCACCGACAGCTGCAACTGTAAAAATAGTTTTTTTATGACGTGTGTATGTTATTATACCTTTTTGACAGTTTTATCTCGGAAAAATCTTGTTACACACCCAATAATGTACACTGTACATATTAAGAATTGCGTGCATGATATTTATAACTTTTGTACAGAGATTTATAATAAAATATAAACAGTAACAATGTGTATAATTGATGTACACAATGAGTATTAGTTCTTTTAAACTTTCCTTACGTTTAAGAGGGGAGGGAAGTAAATTTCCTTTTTTCTTATAGAATTTTGGGCTTCAAAAGTCTCCTGTCTTTCCAATAATTGCACCCAAAAAAAAAAAAAAAAAAAAAAAAAAAAACAAAGTTGAAAGAGATAAGGCAAAGGGAAAAATAAGTTCAAGAAATGAGAATCGGGGCCTACCATGATGTGGGTTGAGGAAGAATAAGTAGAACATGGCTTTTAGCGAAGAAGTGTCCCGAGAGCCACATGATGGTATTCCATGCTTTTGTTAGTTGGTTTGTCTTCATATAAGAGTTTATGTGCATTATGATCATGTGTTTTTTTTTTAGGCCGCCTATTTTGAGTTATGAATAGTTGAACGCACATTTATCTGTAGAAAAGAGAAGCGGTTGTGTGGCCATTGGAAATCATGGTTTTGTTTACCCAAAAAACAAAAGGAAATCGTGGCTTTTTGGGCCACTTTATCTGTTGTTCCCAATGCTTGCGCCTGTCCAAGTCTCTCCTGGAACTGGGTTCTCGGGTCCCCTACTCCACTAAATAAATTTAGAGTGGTCTCTTCGAAGTTCGACGTCTAGTCAAATTACTGAATTAGAGGTTATTTTAATTTTTTTTTAAATGATGGAGACACAGTAAAATTACAATCTATTAAAACGGTAGATTTTGATTACTGATTAGTAGTTTAGTACAACATTATTTTAACAAGATCACCATTGATATTATTTCAACTGTACATCAATCACGACTTGTTGCCTCAACATTATAAAAATATTTTGATATTAGACTTTTTTTTCTTTAGTCGAAAAAGTAAGAAAAATATATATGTAAAATAATTAAGAGGCATTTGTAGTTTATATACATTTAAAGGATGTATTTTCTCATGGTTTGTACAAGATACAAATACAAAAATGAGGGGCCGGATTATTACAAGCATTTGTTTTATAAGAGAACTCTGCCCTTCAATGCCAAATGATCAAGACAAAAGTTTGCTTCCTGGTATGTGTTAAAAAAAAAGATTTGGGTCTACGATCTACCACACTCTTACGAGTAGTTTCCTACAATCAAATATAAGTACTAGGGTTGTCCAAGGGATCGGAAAAATCAACTCACCCGAGTGACCTGACCGGAACCAATCTAAAACCAATCCAATCTGGTGGTTGTTACGATCATCAATGGGTTGACAACTTCATAATTGGATCCAGTGGGTTGAGTTCGGTTTCTCTCCTCCAAAACCCGAACAAACTAACCCGACCAAAAACCCAACCAAACTCCAATAAAATATCAACCAAATCCAATGAGATCTTACTAGATCTAGTGAGTTTTCCATCGTATTTGGTGAGTTTTGGCTAATCCGTTGAGAGATCTTGTTGGATCCGGCAAGATTTCCACCAAATCTAGCAAAATCTCACCAGATCTTCATCATTTTCCATGGAAATCAAGATCACTACCGCCTTTATTGATTTCAACCAAAACAAATATGACCCATGGAACAACTAACTCAATCCAACTCGTTGAAGTTATTGGTCGACAGTGGGTCTTTCTATTCTGCCACCCGCCAGAATTAGTTGAGTTTGGGTAAAGCCCAAACTTAACCTGTAGACATTCCTAATAAGCATAAATATCCATGGGAGTGGCACAATGTGTTTAAGCATATAATTTATATACATGTAAACGCTAGATTGAACCTAATTCTAATATAATGTTCCTATAAGCTTTATCCCAAATAAGTTTAAGTCGTTTTAAAGGAGAGTGAGATAAGTTAAACTACACACAACACATTCATTTAAGTAACTTAAGATAATTACCTTCTTTTTTTAAGAAACAAACACACATATGAGGGAGAGAAGATGTTGTTCTAAATTTTAACACAAAAATGGAGTTTACAGCATGCCTTTGTTAATACTTCATTCCTCTCCCTCCCTACTATGTGTTTGTTTCTCAAGAATTAAAATAAAAAATAAATAAATTTTTAATAAAAAAAAAGGAAAAAGAAAAAGAAGTTAAATTCATTGCGTAGCCTATAGTTCGACAAATTATTGGTGTAGTCTAGCCTTTAGAGAAAAACCACCTAGCTAGTTGTGGGCATAAATGATTTCTAATGAGATCGACTGCCCTGGTTGACTCTGGATCACCCTACGAAGGCTCCATGGTATTCATTGAACTTTCATCAATATTTATTTCCACATGTCCCTTTGAAGGGGGTTCTCAAATACCCAAAGGGATTCCACACAACACGATGGTAGCTAATGTCACACCCCGCCCCCATGTGCACGATATTGTTCTCTTTGGGCGGCCCGAAAGCTCTCTTAATCCCTCAAGGTTTTGTTCTTCCCATATGACACCAAGCCTCGTGGGAAAAGGCCTCATGCACATCAAGGGAGGGCACCGCTTATGAACCAGGCTCTAGACACTCACTTAAGCGATGTGGGACTCTTGGCACCCAGTGCCTCACCCACACCCTTAGAGGAGGCCTCATGATGGTACCAAAGCTGAGGATGGCTCTCCTCTGAGGGTGTGGGTGAGGCACTGGGTGCCAAGAGTCCCACATTGCTTAAGTGAGTGTCCAAAGCCTGGTTCATAAGGGGTGCCCTCCCTTGATGTGCATGAGGCCTTTTCCCATGAGGCTGAGTGTCACGTGGGAAGAACAAAACCTTAAGGGATTAAGAGAGCCTTTGGGCCACTCAAAGAGGACAATATCGTGCACATGGGGGCAGGACGTGACAGCTTACTAACCATAGGTCAAAATAGAGATTTTCAAGGTATAGAATATGATCATTTTTCTCTTCTTATGTTTTTATATCAAAGTTGATTTTTTTTTAGGTTAAACTTTTGCTTGCTTGCTTCCTAAAAATTAAACAATTTAATTTTTTGTCAAAATTGTTTAAGAGTAGAACTGCCAAAATATTATTAAGAAATTTTACATCATGGTGAGGTCGAATTGATGGTTTTTAAATCCAGACTGTTTAATGAACCGAAAAAATGAAAAATTCAAGATTTTTAAAGTCAAACCGAGGTTAAACCATGATGATACCATACGTCTAAATTAAGCCCATGCCTTAGGCACAAATTAAACTAAGCCCATGCCTTGATGCTTAAGCCCATTTGAACGGTCAACTTTCCAATGAAGTTTAAATGTGGAAAACAAAAAGAAAAAAGAATTAAAAAGAAGAAGTTAGAAGTCTACTCATTAAATAATAACTTAAATACAAAACAAAGCCCAAGAAGAAAGAGGTTGGTCAGTGAGTAGATGACAACCAAGCATTACTTCACCATCTCCATCATCTGCAAAGCAACTCCAAAGTCCAGACACGGAAACTGAAACGGCAAAAGGCAAAAAACGCAAAAAAATGAGAGAGAAAGCGCAAGTGAGACAGATAAGAAGAAGAGAGGTGATGCGATCTAAAGGTCTCACAGCATCTCACAGTGGTTTGAAGCATCAACAATGGTGGTAAGTAACAAAAATAAAATCCAGATCTAAATCGCAAGAACCGTCAACGGTTTTCAAACCCAAGAGGTTCGAGCACGATTTGTACGGTTCACTGCTTTTCTTTTATAGGCCAGTTCTTAAGAGTTAAAAACCTGTATTGACGAATGGTTTTCGGTTAATCCGGTTGGACCGTACGGTCCGGTTTAGGTTTCACAACCTTGTTGAAGAAAAGAATAATAAAATAAGAACAAAGTTTAAATATAAAATTAGTTGTAACCTAAGACTATAATCTTACTTAATAAAATAAAGGCGTAAATGCACTTTTAGTCCTTATATTTTGCTTAGTCCTTACATTTTGCACTTTTTCCATTTTGGTCCCTACATTTAATTTTTACCACTTTTAGTCCCTAAACCAATTAACGCCTAACATTTAGGTCATTTCCGTCACTTAAGCAACGGCAAAAGCTGACGTGGCAAACGGAGTTCACTATTGGCACAGTAAATGCTGACGTGTCAATTAAAATCATATTAAAAAATGCTACGTCAGCTTCCACATCAGCATCTAACCTTAAAAAATATATATATCAATTTTAAAAATTATATAAAACAAAATTATAAACAAAAAAATGGTGGAACTTAGATCTGTGCCTAGTTTCTTTTTCTTCTTTATTTTTCTTTCTTCCCCAGATCTTTCTCTCAATTTCTCCGCCTCCCTTTCTTTCTTTAGTCTTCTTTCTTTCTTCCTCTTTTTCTTCTTTCTCCCTCTATCTTGGTGCTTAGCCTTCTTGAACTCCTTAAGCAAGTTCCTCCACTTCTCTCATCTCCGACGTAATCTATCTTGGTGCTTCGTCCTCAGCGTTCGCACCGGCCAACTCCGTGGCGCTCAACTCAAAGACCTCATCTACGCCTTTGACGACAAGGAGAAGGAGCAGAAAGGCCGCCGTGCCTTCGTTTGCTTAGTCTACCAACTTGCTAACTCCTCCGAGCTCCAGTTCACTCCGAGCGCCATCATATGGGTTTCTTGTTAGATCGAAAACCCCTTTCCCTCCTCACTTTCTCATCTCTCTCTTTCTTTATCTGGGTTGAGTTTGCTGTATTTGTTTTGGATTTTTGATAAATTTGAAAAGAGATAATATGGGTTTGTGAAAGGAAGTTTTTGGGTTTGTGATAGAGAATTTGTTGGGTTTGTGTATAAGGGGATTTGATGGGTTTGTGAAAAATGTTTAGATCTTAAGATTTACATCAAAAATTTGGTTGGCTGTCAGATCTTGAATTTTTTTTTTTTTTTTTTTTTGTGAAACTGAAAATTTTGTTTGGTTGCCAAGAAAATGTATAAAAGTTCAAGGATGGAATTCTTCACTACCTTGAGTCCATTGGTTGCCACGGTTTGTGTGTATTTTTGTGTTTGGTTGACAAGAAATGGCAAGAAAATGCTAGAAAATTTTGGGGTGTGTTGTTAAATTTAAATCTGGGTTTGTGTTCATCGTGGTACTATTGAAGATGAACTCAGATCCTAATTTGTATTTTTTGAATTTTAATTCTGCTGTTGTTTTTTTTAAATTGACAATTTAATTTTTTAATATTATTTTAATTGACACGTCAACATTTACTGTGCCAACAGTGAACTCCATTTGCCACGTCAGCTTTTGCCGTTGCTTAAGTGACAGATATGACCTAAATGTTAGGCGTTAATTGGTTTAGGGACTAAAAATGGTAAAAATAAAATGTAGGGCCCAAAATGGAAAAAATACAAAATGTAGAGACTAAAAGTGCATTTACACCTAAAATAAATATTACTACATATTTTGAAAATTTAACCGTTGAATTACATATTCTTTACGCTTTTAATACACATGTCAAATTTAGTGTCAATTAGATATTATTTACTATGTGATTCATAAGCTTATATTTTAGTCATAATTTTAAACTACAAAAACTTGCAATTTAAATAATTTATTAATGACACAGCTATTAATTTTTAATTTTTTAGAAATTTTGCAAGCATTGATGATATAAGAAGAAGATATAATCCAATGGTGAATTTGTCAAAATTCACCTCTAATAAAAAGATATTGAATAATTAAGGTTGTAGTCTTAGACTACAACTAATTTTATAACTAAGTTTTGTCTGTAAAATAATACATAGATAAGGTCGAGAAGGCTTAACCCATTCTCAAAACTTTGAATTCCATAATAGCAATTATATATTTAGATGATTAGTCAAAGATAAGACTGGCATCTACATTTAGAGAAGGATAACGTTATTTGGGAACAACTAATACTTGTTTGACATTTATTTTTCTTCAAGAAAACGCTAGAAAATGGCGAATCCGTCTCTCCTATACTTAAGGGTCAGTTTAGTAGAGTGGTTCAAACTCACTCTACCAAATTTTAAACAACCTTACACATATTTTTATGCACTTTTTTACTCACAAATATTTTAAAAGTTTACAAAGCAGAACTAAAACAAGCAAAAACAAATCTTGACCATTGTATTTTGTTAGGCTGTCTCTAGATCTGTAAGGAGATTGTACGGATCAACTCTCAAAATAAATATTAATAGAAAATATGACCCAACAACTTGTGGCTAAAGAAGAAGTTATCACATTTTGCATTGACTTCCAATTTTTTTATTAGAAAATTTATACCATTAAAACTGAGCTGAGTAAGATAAGCCAAAGACACTCATGACCACAACTTGTGATTGAATCGATTATATTTATTATCGAACATGATTACCCACTAATCATATGTGAAACTGTTTCTATGTTTTCTTATCTCTCAACTGCCAAAAACTTACTCATCTAGAAGAAAGAAAAAACTAGCTAGCAACACAAATTGGCCCTGTGTGGTTGAGAAGCGAGAGATCTATTGGTTTCCATATCGATCTAATTATTAGTTCCACTAAGATTTTTTTTTCATTGATCAATGACATGCTACTCCAATTTCAAAGGCTAATACTTTTTGTAATAACACTAACTTAGAGCATCTACATTGATAGAGCCATAAATTTAGCAATATAGCTCTACAAAAAGTTATTTTATCTATTTTACTTTTTTACTTTACAATACACTCAACATCAATGAATCTATTATTTTAGCTATTTGGTTAAAATAATATAAAAAATTCATTACAAAGCAATGTGAACACAACCAAAAGAGATTTTAAAAAAAAAAACAATATAAACACAACAATTTAATAATATTTAGTTTTTGCATATGAGCTACAGTGCAGTACACAACCAAAAGTAGATGTGCACTATACCTGAGGAGACAAAAAAATATAGTTTTGACTTCACCAATGGAGCCACATTTTGATATTTGGTGGTGTTAAAATAGCAATATAACTTTTTAACACCACCAATATTAGTGCTCTAATGAAGCAGCATCTTATTGCAAAGCTAACTAATTAATCACTACCATTGATTTTCTTGTGACAATCATAAAATCTTAGCCCCCACTCAACCTCCCATCACATCTTGCCTAAAATTGACAGCGCGGTGGGGCGGCTGGCTGGTTAGTCAGTAATCACTTGCGTTGCATATCTTTTGGGGTCCGCACCACATTATCTTCAATCAACAACCATATTATGAAACTCATTCTTGTTATCCAGAACTATGATGAATTCTCCATCCCTTACGACTCACTGGCGGCTCCACGTAGATTTCAGGCTGGTCACAGACCACTGACCACTCTGACTTGAAAAAAAAAATTAATTATTATATGTAAATTTTAAAAATTTTATAATTTTTTATTCTTAAAAAATATTTGAGACCACCTTAAATTTTTTTAAGCTCAACATAATTACACTCTAGACAAAATTTAGCAACAAACTTGGTCGTAGATTAAGACTACAACTCCACTTAATATTTTTTTTATTAGATGTGAATTTTGACAAATTTACTATTAAATTACGTTATCTTCTTAAATCCTCCATGCAAAATTTCAAAAAGATCAAATATCGAAAGCTATGTCATCACTCAAATCTTCAAATTTCGAATTTCTGTTGTCTAAAATTATACGTAAAAAATAAGTTTATAGATTAAATAGTAAATAACTTTTGATTGACATGAAATTTGACATGTGTTTTAAGAACATAAAGAACATACAATTTAACATTTAAGTTTTCAAAATATGTAATCAAGTTAATTTGTTTAGTGAGAATTGTAGTCTTAGGCTACAATTTTTATGGAACTAAAATTTTGAAAAAGATGTAATTTGTAATATTGATAATAAGATTATCATACAAAGATCTCAAAATAAGAAAATTCAAAAAGAAAATTGTAAGACTCTATGTCTTTATGTGCATGTGTATGTGGTTTTTTTTTTTTTTTTAATGATCCATATATGAAGTTCTATTTTTATTAAATTTTATATAATTTAAGTTTTTTAATAACCACCCTAAAGAAATATTCCTAGAGCCACCACTATTACGACTCACAAAACCCAATTTCTATTTTATATTTTTATTAAAGTTATCGTATTTATTTTATTTCTTATATGTTCCTCACTTCCTCTAAATGGATATATTGTAACACAGTTGAATAGTAATAGTAATTATTTAAAACTTTATACAATAAATATATACATGCACAAAGTACCATAACTCTTGTAGCTTAATTAATATCTCCTTGTACACAAAATGTTTGAAGATGTAATTTTCTTTTCATTTCCGCTTAATAGGTCGATAATGTTTTTTCCTTTAAAATTTTCCCGGAATAGTTGCTTTAGGTAGGGCCATGCGCGTGAGGATTATCGCCGAAAGGTCAAAGAATGTGGCATAGTGGTAGTGGAGTAAAATACTAATAATAAAATTTCATCTTGCACGCTTCAAGAGCACACTGCATTTCTATATAAGACTTTGATAATTTGCTTATAGAGATCACAGAGAGCCCTGGAGTTAGTAACTAATTATAAGAGAGATGGCCACCAATAACAAGCTTCGTTCTAGCCCAAGCTTCATATTTCTTTCATTAGCATTACTCTTTCATTTTTATCTGTGTATGTTCTTAATTACATTTGCATTCTCAATCTTATGCAACATATGGTCGTAGTTATAGTGTTATACATCAAACAATCTAACCAATGGCCTTACTATTTTCTTAGTTATTCATTATAAATGGTATTTTTGACACAGGTAAAGGTGATCTTCTGCTGAATTACTATTCTGAGAGTTGCCCTAATGCGGAAGATATCATCAAGCAAGAAGTCACTGACTTGTACAACAAACATGGCAATACAGCAGTTTCATGGGTTAGAAATCTCTTCCATGATTGCATGGTTAAGGTATATTGTCATTTAAATATGTACCAAATAATAATATATATGAAGTGGTTAACTTATAGCATAATTAAGTTGTTAACAAAGTTATTGCTTGTTGTGTAGTCATGCGATGCATCTCTGTTGTTAGAGACAGTGAATGGTATTGAATCGGAACAGGCATCTGAAAGGAGCTTTGGGATGAGGAATTTCAAGTACGTTAGCACGATCAAAGCGGCACTTGAGAAGGAATGCCCTTTGACAGTTTCGTGTGCCGATATTGTCGCACTTTCCGCAAGAGATGGCATTGTCATGGTGCATTTGCTCGTTACTTTCTCTCTCCCACAAAGTCACAATCAATTCTATAAACATATATATTTTAATGAAACTATGTTTGATCTTTTAAAACAATTTTTTTTTTCAGAGTTATAAAGAACTATAGGTTACTCTGACTAAGTTAAAACTATTTGTAACTCACCATGCAACCCAATATTTTATATATATATATATATATATATGTGTGGGTTGGGTAGTTATACCTTTTATATATATATATATATATATATATATATATGGGTTGGGTAGTTATACCTAGTGTAACTCTAAGTAATATTACATCACTCAATAACTTATTATGGTATTTATATTCTTAACATCCATGCCAATTTTCATGTCAATCGAATGTAATTTTCCATTTGATCCATAAGCTCATCTTTTATACATTTTTTTAGACTATAAAAATTTGAATTTAAACAATTGATTAATGACATGGACATTGATCTTTATTCATCTTTAAATTTTGTAATTAAGTATAGAGAATGTATGAAAATAACGTAATCCAACGATGAATTTATCAAAATTCACATTTAATTATAAAATATTGGGTGGTGTAATTCTAAGTAATATTACACCACTCAAATTTTGAAAATTCAACTGTTGAATTATATGTTCTATGTGTTCTTAATATGCTTGTCAATTTTTATGCCAATGTTTCTATATATATATATATATATATATATATGAACCTATAAAATTTCACTTTATGATTCACATTCTTCATCTTCATGCCAAAACATGCACTAACAAATTTTTAATATAGACATACAAGATTTGAGCTTAACAACAATAAATTTTAATAGTTAAGCTAACCGAAATACACACCCAATAGTTTTACTTAACTAAAGCAACCCAACTACTAAACCGCTCCACTGAACAATTTTTGTGATTAATTTATGTATGATTTTTTATATATATAAAAAATCTAAAACTATATATATATATATTTTATAAATTATCTTATTTGAATTTTTTATTACTAATATTTATTAAGTAAATAAGTATCACATATAAATATTATTCGTTGACTTGTAAATAATAAAATAAAGAAAATATTGTTTAATTGTCATATGGCCATGTTACAGTTAGGAGGACCACGCATTGAAATGAAATCTGGGCGGAGGGATAGCAAGGAAAGTTATGCAAATTTTGTTGAAGAGTCCCTCCCTAATCACAACGATAGCATCACTCTAGTGCTTTCTCGCTTTCAATCCATTGGACTCGATGTTGAGGGAATCGTTGCTCTTTTAGGTATGGCATTTTTTCTTTTCTCTTGGTACATCATTTTTCATCTCATTCTAGCAATTGTACAAACATTATGGCTGGTAATTCGGCCTAACTAACCTTCAGGCTGGCTTTAGGTCCGGGCCTAAGGCTCCTTTAGTCCTAAAAATTTAACCACTAAAATTAATGGCCTTAAGAGTCCAAATATGTTAAACCTACCTTGTAAACATGATACCCAAAACATAATTGATGGCCCATTGGGTTTGATTGGACGGGCCTCCATAATACACTTGTAAAATCTTGAAGAATTACACCAAGAAATAGACCAAATCCTAAAAATAGGGGATGATGTACATAAAAGAAAAATTACTTAAGTACTTTAAATGCAGTATATTATGATTTTCAAATTTCAAACACTTTGTATTGACCAATAGGACACAAATAGTATTTTTTATTCAAAGATGATTAAAACTTTTTAATGTACTGCATCTAAGTTATTATAAATTTATATCTAAGTTTTACCCATACTTTTGTTATCTAACTACGAGCTTGGTTTCCTATGCAGGAGCTCACTCAGTGGGTCGAACTCATTGCATGAATCTAGTACAACGACTCTACCCCACAGTCGACCCAACTTTGGATCCTCAATACGCTGAATACCTAAAGGGTCGTTGCCCCACACCAAATCCTAATCCAAATGCAGTTCTTTATGCAAGGAACGACCGTGAAACACCAATGATACTAGATAACATGTACTACAAGAACCTATTAGGCCACAAGGGCCTACTCATTGTGGATCAACAACTCACTTCTGACCCAACAACATATCCTTATGTCGAAAAGTTTGCTGCTGATAATGGCTATTTCCAAGACCAGTTTGCTAAGGCTGTGCTCTTGCTATCAGAGAATAACCCACTTACAGGAGATGATGGAGAAATAAGAAAGGATTGCCGCTACGTGAATAGCATTTAAGAATGTTAAATGACCAATTCTGCATTAATAAAAGAGTGCATACCTAATTGAATAATATTTGTTTGGGGCAATATCTTGTTGATTCTCTTCTCAATATTTTGTTGTTTCATCCCCATGAACAATCCAAGTAGTCAACAATATTACATACACTTATTTTCATATCTAATTCCATAGCTTGCTAACTTGTTCGACTGTGATTAGTTGACGCACTACAAAATACATGACTTGTTTCAACCCATTTTTTCCAAGGGTTCACTGAAAATGGTTGAAACAAATGCTAAAAACTGGCGCGCTTATTAAAATCTGACTAATCTTCTTACAATGGTCATCAAAACCCTTGAAATAAACTAAAACACTAAAATCTCACCTAATTGTTTCCTCCAAATTTTTACATTCTTCAACGGAATTCTAACACAACCCTCAAAATAAACTCTCTCCATCACACAAACTCAGAATTCAAAAAACCAATTTTCGAATAAAGTCTTTGATCACTCTCTTAGAAAACCCATTTTCATTTTGTTCAACCATCCTCCAAACTAAATGAGAACTCTTAGAAAATTCTCTCTCTCTCTCTCTCTCTCTCTCTCTCTCTCTCTCTCTCTCTCGGAGCTCATCTCATCTCCGACGATAAGTTGAAGCGCGGTGGTCAGCGATCCTATCTCCGACGATAGTCAGAGCCCTCTCCTCTGCCCCTTTGTCTGATTACAGGTCTCTCTCTCTCTCTCTCTCTCTCTCTCTCTCTCTCTCTCTCTGTTTGTTTCCCGAGAAAAAAAATGAATTTGGAAATTACCTAGTAGAACTTTGCAAAGAATTTTTGGTGTTCTCTCTTGTTTTCTCTCTCTCAATCTCTCCATTGATATTTCTCGGAAAAGACAATTCTGGTTACCGAAGGAGCCGATTTCATTGGCTCTCACACTGTGGTTCAGCTTCTCAATGAAGGCTTTAGGGTTTCGATCATCGACAATCTTGATAATTCCGTCCCCGAAGCTGTTGATAGGGTTCGTGATTTATTCGTTCTAAGAATCTTGAATTCTGCCTGGTATTCAAATTTGTGTGTGTGTGTGTGTGTGTGTGTGTGTAAATTTTTGTTTTGTTTGGTTACCGAGAAAATGAGTGAAAAGAAGGTTAGAAATTAGAGATACTTGAATATCTTGAGAAATGTTGGTTTTGATTTTCGGGAGATTTGTATTTTCTTTAATTTTTCTTAACAGTTTCTTGGCAACCAAGTGGTAGCGTTTTGAGGTTTTTGGCTTTTGGTTACATTATGTGTTGGTTTTATTGCAGGGTGATCTTAGGAATAAGGACTTGGAGAAGCTCTTTTCTCAAACACAGTATGTTTAATTTCAATTACGTGTTGGTTTAACTGTACTAGACTAATTTCAATTCACGTACAATGAAGTAAAATACAATTAAATGGGAAATTTTTTTCATATTATGTGTTGGCGTTATTTTTCTTTTTGTTTTCTTAGACTTTTAAGTTTCCTGTGAAACATGGTGATTAGGCTTTTGGAAGATGAGTGGAACAAATAATTAGATCGCTTGCACTTGAATTTCAAACAAATTTGCCCCAAGATCTCCTTTTCATTGGAATTTCACAAACTTGTTACAATTTTCTTCCCTAAATTGGTTTGCAGTAATTTCTTTTGAGCTACTGTGGAATTTTATTATTACAATTGTCTCCGTCACATTGTATTCTGAAAATAATGTCATGCAGCTAAGAATTTAGGGACTTAAAATCTCAGATTCTTGTGTTAATTTTCTTTGGTTGGCAGGACTACAGATCACGCTAAATGGGTTGGCGCATTTCACAAGAAGCAGGATTTTATTAATGTTGTAGAGGTATATGTAGCTCCTCAAAAATTGAATGATTTTAAGGCTGTCAGTTATATAAATTGGTAGTCTTTCCATTGGAGTGAAAAATCATTTTCTTTTTTATGCTTGTTTGAAACTAGCCTGTCTCGTTACTGAAACAATTTTATGCTTCTTCCAATCTCCATTAGCACATACATATATGTAATTCTTCATAGGTTTTGTTGTGAGTTAGCTTGCCTTGCACTGACATCAATATCTAGAAGACCTTTTCTTTTCACCAATCCTTTGTAGAGTTAATCGCAAGACTAAGTCCTCTGTTCTGAATCATGATTTTGCAGCAAAGTTTATAGAAAGAATTTTCTTCTGAGTGGTAGAGGTGGAGTACTTGAAAATTTAAACTACAACTATGATCTTTGAGAAGTACTAGGAGAGGGCAGAATCCTTATGCCTTGATTAGTAGCTAGAGGCCCAAAAGGCTATTCTTTAAAAAGGTTTCCTACGTTATACACACGCATTTGTTTTGATTCTTGTTTGAAGTGATTTTTGTAAAGTCAAGATTTGAAGCTAATATATGGCTCCATAATGTAATTATTTTGATTGTATCTTTAAACTCCTTTTTGTGATACTTGTTTGCAAAATAATTCAAAATTAATTGTTATCAGAATGGAAGAAAGAAAGTAGCATATGAAAGAAGATATGAATGCTGTCATGTTATATAAACTACTAGTAATCTAATTTCTGTTTTTAAAATTTGTTCTCTTTGTGTGAGTGCATTCACTCATGTGTTCTATGATTGTGGGAATTCCACTTATGTCCTGCAATCACAGCTTATACTGTTTTATTGCTATTTCCATAATATTATTGACTTGATTTTTTATGTTGCCAAATGAGTAAGAATCTTAGTATTGATAATGTATTTGTTCATTGCAGCCACCATCATCTGATAAAATCAAAGAGACTGATGATGACTTTGCAATAGTTCTTGAGCCATCTGAAGATGACCCGCATTTTGATAAAAAGAAGGCAAGAAATGGCATAATTGATTGCCTTCAAGCTCTCTCTTATTCTTCACTATTTTTTTTTTTTTGAATAGTTGGTTAATGTTCAGAAATGTGAGGATGAAATATTATGTAATTGAAGGAAATATATAACTTTAGTAAGTCACTATTTATTATTTACTCTATTCTATACACTAAAGTGCAGGGGATTGATATTGGACTCTTGTTGCATACCAACTACTAAATTTAAAAAAAAAAATTACATTTATAATTTTATACATATGATTGTGTCAAATTCTTTTTAATTAAGATGTATACGAAAGAAAACATGACTGTAAATACTGACAATCATTGTTCCATTTTTGTTAGCATGAAAATTATGTTCATAAATTTTCATTAGTATTTTCAATTTATTACAGTTATGCTTTAATACTATCTAGTTCTTGGTAAAGAAACCTAATTTCTACTGATTTAATTGAGTTGTTATGTTGCTACCATTATTCTTATTATTTTCACATCTCGTTGGCAGAAATTACTTTAGAATAAGGGTTTAACCCCAAGGAACAGGTTTATCTTAAGAGCTCTTTAGGTCCTGATTGGATAAGTACTACCTTGAAAGTAATGCTTCAGATAGCAAGAATCATACAATTAGATGAGGTAAAAATTCCAATTCTTCTCTTTAAACTACTAGGTATTTCAGTGTAGGCACATGCTTGGAGGAAAATGAGAGAGATAAACTGATTTCTCGTATGAACAATAGGAAGCAAAATAGTTTTTCCACATAGGTAATAGGTTTGATCCCTTTTGGGTTCTTGCAAATTGTAGCTTTAGTGTCTTCCTAGTTTGTTTTGGCACAAAACTGAAAAATGGAGCATGAATAGCATGATAGCCTGATCCCTGGCATTTTATGGATGATTAACTCAAGATGATGTTTATTATAAGGGTTTCATTGGGATGCAGGTAGAACTTTATTTTGGTGAGGATGATGCTTGTTCATCAGTGGAATATTACAGCCCTAGGAATGAGGTAGATGCCCTTAATTCAATCCTTTTGCTTCTTGACATTTCAGTCTCAATTGGTATGTGCATGCAAATGAATGTCCTACAAGAACTTCGGGAAGCAATTATTGGTATGATCCGTGATTTTGGGGACAAAAATAGTGTGAAGACTACAAAATTAGAAAACCACAGTTGTGGTAAAGAAGAATGTTTGTTGCAATGGAGTGAAAACAATGGCATAAGGACAACGTTGCAGATGGCTTGTAAGTCTTCACAATTATGACTACTGCTGTTACTTTTTTCCTTGCTTATTAGGCATGTAAAGATTTTGCCCCCTTTTCTTAAGTTAGAGGATATTTTCCTTCTTCTTTGAGGTGGAGTTGGGAACTCGGGGGTGGGAACACTATTTCTTACAATTTTGCAAAGCTATGCATAGAAAAAAAGACACCTTGTCTTTATTGTATTGTGCTTCTTGTGCTTCATTTATCATGTAGATGTTGAAGGTGCTGGTAGAGGAGCCATAGCAAGAGAAAATCTAAATGTTGGAGACATTGTTGTGGAGATCCCTGTATCTACTGTCAATTCTGAGGAACTAATCCGTGAATCGAACATGGTACGTTTCAGACTTCCATAAATGATTCCTACTTTGAGTTTGAACTTCTATGAGAGACAAGGAAATGAAAGTTAAATGAAATGAATCTTCATTTGTGTGGGAACATGGATCACATATCTAAAAAACTTGTCACACAAAAAACAATAGATGGGTGATGATTAGTAAGAAAAATGTATTCCTGCCTACATGAATTTCTAATTATCCCTGCAATATGTAGAGAAAATTCCTTGCGGCCATTTATGTTTCACAAAATGAGCTACGTGGAGGTAAAGGAAACCATTTCTAAGTAAACAACTAAAGCTGATCACTAGGAAATATTCAGAAAACTATTAATTCAGTTGAACAAACTTACATAGCATATAAGAGAAGGGTTAAGTGTAATTCCTCACCAGTCACCATGTGTGGATAAAAAACTCTATTCACTCTGTGCATCAAAGACACTGTTTGAGGTGCCCATGAGAGACATGGTTATAAGGTGTCTATGCCAACGGTTAATGGTAGTAGATTAGCATTAAGATGGATTTTGGAACCAGGTATCAGGTACTATGCCAATGCTGCTTTACCTTCACACAAGGTGTCATTTCAGTTTTTTAGGTCCTTCTCAGTTCTCATCTCTATGCTTCTGTTTCTACATTGTCGAGTTGGATAATCTCTATAGTGGAGTACATGGTTTATGGTTTGTGGTTGTAGATTAGCAAATTAGGATTTTGATCATGCATGGTTCTTGTACTGATTCATTTCTCCTCTTCTTCTTCTTCTTCTTCTTCTTCTTCTTCTTTAGGCATTATGATCTGGGTATGTAGACAGAAAGAAAGACTATCACATTTAGGCATTATGGCGTATTGGTGATTTATCTGTTGAGTGAGTTAATTTATGTAATGCAAAAAATTATTTAGGACAACTCTCTTTGCGAATCATACAAGCACCTGCTTCGTTTGAGGATATAGCAAGCGTTCTATAATTTGGAGCTCTTGTCATTCAAGCTTCAACAAGATGCTAGGACTCTCACATGAAACATTTTACCTATTGGATCATTTAAGCCTTTTTAATTCTATCTTACATCTTGTTAACATAATATTCTGTTTCTTCTATCTTGGTAGAAATTTTTATTTAATTTTTATTTTAAGTCTTCTTTTAATTTTATCAGGTTTATAGAGAACATTTTTTTAGTATTGATCATGCTTTTCATTGATTATGAATTTTTATGTGTGTACATATATATATATATATATATATATTGTGCATGATTGTGGTTTTTTTTTTTTTAAATAAAATAAAATCTTATTTTGAGGGTCAAGAGACCCCTTAAATAACCTTATTTATCAAGGGTTGTAAATATAAATCTTTTAAACCTTGGTAAAAGGTTATTTAAGGGTCTCTTGACCCTCAAAATAATATTAGAGCACTTGTTTTGAGGGCCACGAAGGTCTTCAAAATTTCTTTTTTCGACGGTATATGTTTCGAAAGTTATCAAAAGTCAATTGGACTCTTGAAATAAACTTTTTCAAGGTTTTTTAATTCTATTTTCAAGGATTTTGACCTTCCAAAAAAATCAACTTTGTTGTAGTGACGAAAAGTGGAATATCCATGTAATTAGTAATGACAAAAAGGTTAAAAAATGTCCACCGCTTATAGTCACATAAATTAATAATTTGTGAAATTTAGTGTCTTAAATGTGTTGTAAGCCAAATTGTAATTATAAGGACACAGATTTTGCGTTTTAGCCCAAAAGTAGATGAACCAGCCCAAAAGACCCAAAAACAATGAATTTTTAGAGAGTGGGAAAAGAAAACTGGGCTAGATTAAATTAGAAAATCAACGAGATGGGTTAAAATCACAAGAAGAATGAAATAAAGAGCTTAAATTCAAGAAACTGTCCTTGGCAAGAGGCGTGCCCTTCAAGGGTAACAAAACTGTTCGCTTAAATTCAAGAAACTGTCCTTGGCAAGAGGCGTGCCCTTCAAGGGTAACAAAACTGTTCGCTTAAATTCAAGAAACTGTCCTCGGCAAAAGGCGTGCCCTTCAAGGGTAACAAAACCGTGCGAACGTTGCCGAAGCATGCCACCTGCAAAGGGTCAAACGTTGCAAAGCAAGCCCAAAGCAGACAATACCGAAGATGGGCATAAAAGGAGGAATTTACTACGCCAAGTCCGCAAGGTTTTGTTCTAAAGGGGTGAAGGGGTGAGAGCATGTCGCACATCGCCTAAAGAAGCGTCTCACTCATGCTTTATATGTGCTTGGTACACTCATGCAAGTGCCAAGCACATATAAAGCATGAGTGGAGCGCTTCTTTAGGCGATATGGGACTTGCTCCCACCCCTTCACCCCTTTAGAACAAAACTTTGCGGGCTTGGCTCTCTAAAGAGGACAAATAGCTTGCGTAGGAAATTCCTCTTACAATAATATAAGCCTATCTTTTAATCTTTTATATGAATTAATAAATTAAATACAGACTTCGGCAAATCGACTGTGGTCTTGATTGGGTATAACGTTCAAAGTGGCAGACAGTCAATATTATCATCCAAATTACGAAATAATAAATGACATGCATGCATATATCGTGTTCTCTTCTTTTGTTTTGGTTAGTAGTAAAAGTAATAAAGTATTCATCTACATCCTAATTGCACATAAAGTCATTCGTAGTTTTTTCTTTTTCTTTTCCTATTTTTGCTGATATTTTAGATTTCTAATAATGGTTGGCCTCTAATATAAGTTAGAAGTTACTCGATTACTGAATTGAGGGCATTTCATAATGCCTCATCAATTTTATCACAGCTATATAGTTCACCCTAAAAGCAACCTCATCAGCATGTGTAAAGTCTTCTAAAATAAAAAATAAATAAATAAAATGTATACATTTTACACATTTTGAACAAAAAAACACTCACATCAGTAGGTGTAAAAATATGTAAACATACACATTAGCTACAGTAACCATGTATATTTACGCGGTTACTATAGCTTGTCTATCTATTATTTTAGATTTTTTTTTCTCTCTCCTTCACCTCACTCTCACCTCTCTCTCTCTCATTCTATCTCGGTCTCTTTCCTTGTCTCTGTTGCTCTCAGATCCTTCTCTTCAAGCTCAGATCCTTTTCTTCAATCTGATATTCCGACTAGCGAAAATGATGCAGCCGGAGCAACATCCTTTGCCTACACCGCTAAAAAACTCAGATCCTCTTCCAGATCGCTCAAAAACTCTTGACCCCTGCGACGCCTTCCTCCTCAACCTCGAGGGAACCGCTGTGCTCGCCACCCTAACCGTCGGCCTCATGGTCTCCTAGCACACCTAATCCGAAACGTTTCGGTTGTCAGCAAAACTAGAACCACCAACATCTCCCACATACTTTTCAGCCTCACCGGCACGATTCAAACATGGAACAAGCGTAGTCGATGAAACGAGCCTAGAACCCTAGAGGCACTACAACAAAATGTATTTTTAGTAACGAAAATTAGTGAGGAAATATTTTTCGTCACTAAAAATACAGTTTTAGTGACGAAATACGAATTTCCTCACTAATAATGAAAAAAATTATAACATTTAGTGACGAAAAATAAATTCCGTCACTATTGTGATTTGAAAAATGGGCACCAATGGAGGGAAATTTTGGCGCAAATATAATTAATCTATAGTGACGAAATATTTCGTCACTAAAAGTTGAAATTTTTAGTGACGAAATATTTCGTCACTGTAGGTATTGTTGTGGATAGTATTAGTGACGAAAATCTTTTCGTCACTATAAAAAAGAATTAGTGACGAAAAATATTCGTCACTAAAAATAATAATAGTTTTGCACTTATATATTTTTAGTGACGAAATCACAATTCGTCACTAAAAGTATGATTTAGCGACGAAATTTGAATTTCGTCACTAAAAATATTAACAAAGCTTAGTCTTCTGTGACGAAATTAAAATTCGTCACTAAAGACATAAAAAGCTCAACCCAGCCCATACAAAACTTAAAAGCCATTTGCTTTTAAGTTACACAGCACTTCACCCAAACAAAAAATAAAACCATTTGCTCCCATCTGCTATCAAAAAAAAAAAACAACCGGCGACGTTTCAGCTCCCAACGTCGCCGATCGAGCTCAACCGGCGCCGATCGAGCTCAACGGCGACGATCAAGCTCAACGGCGACGCTTCAGCTCAAAAGCCGCCGCTTAAGCAAGCCAACGTCGCCGATCAAACCAACCGTTGCCGATTGAGCTCAACCGTCGCCGATCGAGCTCAACGGCGACGCTTCAGCTCGCCGATCGCGACGATTCAAGTCGCCGTTCGCGACTATTCATGGCGACGCGACGATTCACGGTGCCGATCGCAACGGTGACGCAATGATTCAGTTCGCCGATCGCAACGGCGATGCGACATCTCAGCTCGCCAATCGCAATGGCGACGCGACGCCTCAGCTCGCCGATCGCAATGGCAACGCCTCAGCTCGCCGATTGCGACGATTCACGGCGACGCTTCAGCTCCCTTTCGCATCGGCGACCCTTCCGCCTCCCCTTGGGTTTGTGCTATCTTTTTTTTTTTGTGCTATGTATTGTTCAGATTTTTGTTTAATGATTCTAAATGCTTGATGTTAATTTTTCTGCCTTTTCTATAGTGTTCGTGTGAGAACTCCAGTTTTTTTTTTTTTCTTGTTTGGGATTTGTTCTCTGTGTTGGATGGTTTGTCTAAGTTGTGAAACCATTCTAATTTTGTACAGATTGTTTTGGATTTGGGCTGTGCTATTGTTGTTTGTGGTTGTGGTTATGGAATGGTGATTGTTATAGCATTTTGGTGACTTTGATGGTACCCTTTTTGGGTTAGCTGAAATTGTTGTGAAATGTTTTTGGGTCTCAGTTTTGGGTCTTCACTTTGATAAAGTCAGAGATGTTTACTCTAAACTTATTAGAGCTTTGGGTCTTCAAATGGGTAATATTTGGTGTGTGTTTAGATTCTGAGAAATTTTTGTTTGGTTTAGGTGAGAAATTTGATTGAGAAATGATAGGTAGTTGTCATTGTGAATAAGAGGAGAAAAAAATTGTGAATTTTTTACTATGTGCTTGTGTTAGATTTCTAAGAAAATTTTGTGGTTTAGTTAGTTATTTATTTATTTTTTGATTTCTCTTTGTTTTATGGTTTAGTTAGTTATTTTAGATTATTGTTTGTGTTCCTCAATTTTCAATTTTGTTTCTCTTTCTGCAGGAAAGCATTGCAACAGTAAGTGTCCCTTTGGCAAAAACTAGTGATTGATCACTCCTGGCCTGGTGCCTTCGCTTCTTGTGTCCTTTTAGATTTGTTCTGAAAGTTATAAGCTTAGCTTAAGCAAAGTAAGTAAATTTTAGTTGGAAATTGGATTTGTGGTGGTATGCTGTATTGGAGCAAGAGGGTGGCTTGCATGGTGTTATAAGGTGGTTTAGATACATATTGGAAGTGTTTTTTAAATTCTTGCAAATGTGAATGAGTATTGTTAATTAGATGTGATGAATATTACTAATGCACGCACATGGAATGGAAACACATGGAATAGTTGTATTATTATTTCTAAATTTTCTGTAGTTGCCATGAATAATACCATGTGTCCCTATCAAAGCATGACTCTCATGTTAATTTCCACTTATTAAAACGCCACATTTTGTTCCACTAGATGTAGAGATATATTTGTGTGTTGAAAAAATTTAGGCTAAGGTGTAATTAATGCAAAGGCGCAATGAAACCATAATCTTACTTGAAAATTTTGTTTTCTTGCTTGTTTGTAAAATTGTGAGATAAATTGATTTCTTGTTTCTCTTTGTACCGGAAAAAAGATGAAACTCTTCTTTTTTATGGTTTATTTGTTTCATTTTGCCTTTATTTTATTTTTTATTTTTGAATGCACCAAACAATCTAGAAACAAGTTATGATTTTGGGGATCCCCATTGAGGACTTCAGAACCTGCTGAGTTTTGACAACTTTATTTTATCTTATAGTGCCTAGGGTAGACTTAACCTTCCCACTTTGATGGCTTTTTCCTTAATTAGCAGGCTATATATTCTTACATAGGTTAACAAGATATATAAATTGTGAAAAAGATAGGCCTATGAACAATTTTTTTTATTTAATGTTTGTGTTAGCGTGTAATGTATTCATGCAATAACGTCCAGTTGATGATTTGGATATGGGTCAAGCACTACCAGCACTCTGACCTTATGGTAAGGTTGAACAAATTTTGTTTTCTTTCCCTTGATATGGTGGCAGTAACCAGTAGGTTGGCCAGAAAATTTCTCTGTTGAACCTATCTCCTCATAGCAATATGAGATTTGCTTTTAACTGACAGTAGAAGATGCTTTTGCTGCACTAAAGAACTGTCCATTTGGAAGGAATGGTGGAAAACTGTTTTTTAGTTTTAACTGCCATCCATCTTGCGTAGAATCTGGATAATTGTGGAATGCAGGAATTGAAATGGGAATGTTTTATCCCACTTGCAGAGAATGTGGTATGTTGGGGTTAGGCCTTTACAGCTCATATAAATTGCTTAGGTAGTCACTAAAATCCATAAGGAAGTTTCAATTTGAAATCCTTATAAATTTATTATGATGGCTTCTTGTTGTCAGAAAACCTCAACAATCTTAATCACTTTCCTTTTATGTTAATTTTTATGCTTGAAAAGAAAATGTATGATGCCAAGTGTTTTTGAATTGAAGTGTATTCCATTTTGGATTTGCACCTAAGAGGGATATGTTATGACAGGCTTGCAGCTTAGTGTGCAAGGAAATCAGGTACTTTGTATTAATAAAGCCAATATTTGTATAATGATTCAGGTAGCAATTTAAGTATACTGTGTACATGTTATATACTCATGTTATATACTCAGGTTCCAAAATTTTCTTTGTTAATCTAATTTATGGTTATGTTCTTTTGTGTTGTGGTTTTAAAGCTACTATTTGGGGTGACAACTTGCTGTAACTATTTTTTATTTCAATCATTTGAACATGCTACACTACATATTTTCTCACAGGCTAAGAGAAGCAAGCTTAGTGAACCCCTCAAAGGTGTACTAAGTGAGCTAGCTAAGCTTAAAGAGTCTGCTAACTTAGCAAGTCAGCTTGAGGAGGAAAGTCAACATGGGGGAAAATCAACACAAGGAGGAAAATTCACATGAGGATGGGATTTGGTATTACAGCTGATATGAAACTTTTGTTAAAAGAACTGTGTAGCTTGAGATTTGGTACACTTATATTATGCTATCCTTTTTGTATTGTTATAAAACATCTTGAGTTATTGTATGTACTGCAAAAAATTATTGTATGGAAGGAGTTTGAATTGGTTTCTTGTTTTATTTTTTACTTGTGGAATGTATGGATCCATTTTTATAAATGTGTTGTTGAAATAAATGTGTTATTGAAATGTGAGGTTTTAATAATGTAATGACAGGTTATAAGTTAATATCAAAGCCATGAAAAAAATAAAAACAGAAAATAAGTTTTAGGGACGATTTTTTTCATCACAAATATAGCAACAAAAAATTGTTTTAGTGACGAAATATTTCGTCACTAGTTGTAACAAAATTTTGTAAGAAATGGTTTTAGTGACGAAATTTTCGTCACTGTATGTGTCTAGACTTTCTTAAAAATAGTTTTAGTGACGAACTTTTTCGTCACTATATGTACCCGAACATAGTTTTAGTGACGAAATTATTCGTCACTAAATATGATTTAATAAACTATGATGTTTTTAGTGACGAATTATTTTGTCATTGAATAGTGTTTTTAGTGAGGAAAACATTTAGCGACAAAACGTTTTCGTCACTAAAAGTTTTTTTTTTTTTTTAAATCAAATCGGACTTTTAGTGACGAAATTTTTCGTCACCAGGACTTTTAGTGACGGGGCTTTAGTGACGAAATGAGTTTCGTCACTAAATGTCCGATTTCGTCACTAAAAGTTCTTAGTGACGAAAAACTGAACTTTTAGTGACGATTTTTTCGTCACTAAAAATACATTTTGTTGTAGTGAGGAACAGAGCAACACCAACGCACTTGGGTTTTTGTTTGGCTGCTCATAATTTTGCTTAGAATTGAGTTTTTTTTTTTTTTTTTTAATTTTGTTGACTGTTTATGTGTTTGATAGGAATGAATTAGCTGAAGATTTGTGGGTTGAAGATGGTGGCTGGGTGGGTTGATGATGGTGGCTGGGTTGGTTGAAAATGGGTGTGGATTGAATAATTTATTTGAATAAATCTGAGTAATAGACAAACTAATGTGAGTATTTTGTAAAAATGAGCGTATAAAATAGAAAAAGTAAGTTTTAGATGTGTAAATTTACAAAAATTTTGCATGCGAATGCTCTAACAGGCAGAAATTAAACCCCTAGTGACATGCTTTCACTTGGGGCCAACTAGTAAAATTTCGGGTCCCTTAGGTAATAAATATATAAACAAGAAAAATGCTCTATGTCCAACCCTTCAGGCCCAATAAAGCAAAAGCAATAGTCCCTTATTGCCATTATTAAAGAGAAAAAAAAAAAAAACAAACAAACAAACAAACAAACAATCAAAAACAAATCTTGAAATCATTAATATTGTTAAAGAAGCAACTAATTATTAATTGATGATGATGGTGGTGATGTGATAAGCCAATAACCATACAACTCAAATTAATAACTTGACTTCTCCGTGGTGGGTCACTTTCACATGACACATGAAAAATGTTTTTAGCCACTGCCAATGCCAAATTAAAGCGCGAGTAAAGATAACATGTTTTTTTAAGCATGCAATGAGATCGAAGTGCTTAAATGTTGTTGGAAGCCAAATAAACTCATTTTCCATTGCAATATTGCATCATGGACTGTTATTGAGTGATTGGAAGCATTTTGGAACATGCATGGGCCTATTGTCGCTGCGTTAAATTGTCCTATACCGACTTATAAGGAGTTTTTCCACTTTTTAACAGGTAGAATGCAATTTTCAAATCTTCATGCCCAATTCATCATGATCTTACTTTAGTGGAAGGATGGTGAAAGACAATAATAAAAAATTTTAGTTTTTTGAAACACATTTATCTACTCATTAATTAGTCTCCAAACTTGATCATATTTTGTTCACTCTAACAAACTGTGAGACCAAGTCTTTGCAGGGACAGAAGTAGGATTTCATCCTAATTATTCCAAGATGGACCAAAGCATGAAAAAATAATTACCATTTAAGAACAAGAAGTTTTCAAAGATTCAAGACTAATTATACATGAAAAATATCAATAATGTTTATTAATTATTAACAAAATATAAATGAAAGTAAAGATATAATATTTTTTTCTCAATGCATTTCAACTTAATTATATATCAAGATGTTATTCGACATTCTTGTAAATGTCAAAAATTATTTATGGGACAAAATGACAAAATACCATTTTCGTCGAAACTTTCCAGCAAAATGTTCTCTGTCTGAAACTATTTAGGGATATGCCCCTGTCTAAAAATTGAGTTTCAATGAAAAACTCGATCTGCCGAAAATCGAGTTTCTTGAAAAAACTAGCACTCGAGTTCCATGCTAGTTTTTTTTTTTTTTTTAAGTTTGATTGCCTATAACTCGATTTTCGCCAAATCGAATTTTTTATTAAAACTCGATTTTTAGAAAATCTAGTTTAAAATAAGGGCATATCCTTAAATAGTTTCAAACATTGGGTATTTTGCTGGAAAGTTTTGGCGAAATGGGTATATTCTCATTTTGGCCATTATTTATGGCTACTTTTTTATGAAAGTTTTAGCAATTTCCTCAAACTTTAAAGTTAATTAGGGAATACCCTAAATTCTCTTATATAAACAAAATCATGTTGTTATATTCTATCTGCCACCTAATTAAGAACCCCTCAAAAATAGAAAATAAGAATCAAATTTAGATAAGAAGGAACACACACATGTAGGTTTTTGAACCCAAAAAAAAATTATGAATTATGATAACGAGAGAAAAATATAACTTATTACAGTTATTGAAGTCTTTAATGCGGTAGCATCACTAAAATTTAAGTATTTATTAACTTCTTTTTTTCTTATGGAGTACTATAAATTATAATCGAGTTAAGTATTTTTCTCGCAATTCATGCCCATATGGAGAAATTGAGAGAGCTTTCCTTGATAAGTTGTGCTAATAATCTAATCAAACGATCAACTATTAGATTGTAAAGTTTTTAATTAGAGATAATTATTGATGTTGTTATATTATCTGAAACTGTATACTTCCCTAAGCTAAACATTGTAACAAAGACATTTCTTTACTAACAATACGACCTTGTTTTATTTTGCACAATATACTTTTATTAATATCATCAATTTTACAAAAACATAAAGGTTGAACTTCATGAATCGATGTATATATTGAATTTCATGGTTACATTCAAGTAAAGTCTTCAAAACACTATTATTGTCATTTCTCGCACAAAAAGGGTGTATATTAGTTGTTGTAAAAAGTCTTCCTCTCTCTCTACCCCGTTTGTGGGTTTTTCTGTTTTCACCGTTCTGTTTATGGATCTTGAATCGGCCTTGTGGGGTTATGTGTCGCTCTTGTTAGTGGCGGTCCAAATCCATGTTAATTTCTTCAGTCTAGACCGGTTTGGATCTTAACTCCTTTGCACTAAAATGTTTGGATCTAAAAGTTGGATTGATGCTTTTCCTGAGCTTGATGTGTGGTTTTGATTCTAATATTTGTAATTTTCTCTGAGAGTTTTTTTCTCTCTCAACATATACTGATGTTTTTTATTTTCCTACATTTTGATTGTAACAATCAAATTTTATTGTTATTATCATTTATCTCCAAAAAAAAAAAAAAAAAATCTTTTCTATACTCTATTGTTCTATCTTTTCTTTAAGGAGTAAGCTACGAAATTTTAATGCATAAAAAAGTAACAAAACTCCAATTATTCTCCCCCTCAAAAAAAAACTCCAATTATTAGAAAGTAATTCATACCCTACATAAATTCAACAAGCATAACTTGTTTATTGAAAAAAATTATATTCATAATATTTTTACAACAAATTTTATGCGACAAATTATTACTGATTTTAATCTAAATCAACCACTAAAATTACTTTTTTGATTACCCAAAAGTAACAACCTATTACTTCAAATTTGTTGTAAAAATATTTTGGGACAATAGTTCTCTTTTATCCATTATATTGATCATTCATCGGAGCACGAAAGAATCTATTAAAGCAGGGTGAAATGCTCATAGGTACAGAACATCAATGCCCTCCCCAACTAAGATCATCTCACCTGGACCGTCCGATTGAACCCAGTAAAGTTTTTATGATTAGATGTCTCCCACATTGTCCACCAAACCATGGGGTCCTAGACTCCTAGTAGGATCCCAGTCCCCACAACAAGCAATCCCACGAGGAAAAAGGGTCTAATTAAAGAGTATACATTAATAATTTATTTTGTCTATCATCTTAGTTCAAACAAAAATAACAATTTATTTTAAGAAACATTTTATAAGAAATTAAAAAAATTGTCAATAATTTTCTAGTTAATAACTTTTTATTTTTCTTTAAAAAATTTTCTAAAATGATTTACTAATATATGCACTAAAGATATACATTGATAACCCAATGAAAAATGTACAATAATGTACTATACACACACTACAAAGTGGCAGATTGGGCAAAACGTTCAAAGCGGTAGACAGTCAATATTGTCATCCAAATTACTAAATAATGAACGGCATGCATGAATATATCATGTTCTCTCTCTCTCTCTCTCTCTCTTTTTTTTTTTTTTTTTGTGAGAAGCCTCTTTTTTGCTTTGGTTAGTAATAATAAAATTATTTGTCTACATCCTAATTGCGCCAAAGTCATTCATAGTTTTTTCTCTTTCTTTTCCTATTTTGGTTGATATATTTCTAAAGATGGTTGGCCTCTAATATAAGTTAGCACTTAGAAGTTATTCGATCACTGAATTGGGGGCATTTCATAATGCCTCATCAATTTTATCACAGCTATAGCCTATAGGTCACCCTAACAGGCAGAAACCCCTAGTGACATGCTTTCACTTGGGGCCAACTAGTAAAATTGATCATATTAACAAAAAAAACGTTCTAAAGTCCAACCTTTTAGGCCCAAGAAAGTAAAAGAAATAGTCACTACTCACTTATTGTCATTAAATCCTGAAATCCTTAGTGTTAATGGTTATTTTCGCGACAAATTTTACATTTCCGCAAGACAACTAAGCCCAATTGCTTAACGGGCTTAATCCATGTATCTTACCTATTTTATTTTGTTTTGTCGCTCGGCCCAAGCCCATGCAAACAGTTGGGAAATTGAGTAAGAGTGGTTTAGAGGGTTTGGGTTAATTTCTATCGACATGAGCACAGTCCATATGTGCCATCAAGAAGGCTAGGGACGCTGGAGGCACCTAGGGCCCATGAAGAAGATCCAGTACCCAAAATTTCCACCCCATAAATGGCTCCATGCACTGGCTAACTGTGCCCCTAATTTTAGGTTCAACTCCATTTTCAACACAAAAGCATAGCTGACTCTAAAAAAACTGAATAGCATAGCCCACTCAACCACTCAAATGTAATTTCCAAGGGCCAGCAAAGACCAAAAGTAGTAGTCACCTAGAGCAAACAATTTTGTTTCCAAAATTATGTAAAAAGCAACCTAACCCATTCCTAATTAAGCATAAAGCAAAATACACTAAATCATAGAAATAGCACCTGAAATATCCAAAGCCTTTCTCCCAACTAAAAAACCGGTCATAAGCATCTCCCCAAAACTTAATATAAATATTCATCAACAACCCACAAAAGGGAACCACGTTTTCCCACAAACCTGAAACTTCAATAAATGCCCAGTCCGTTAGCAAGTATTCTTACGATTCCAAAGTTTGGATGTGGAAATATTAGTACAGGGGAACTTACCCTCTTTTCCTCAAGACCTCTCTCAATTTTCTTCTCTCGTTGACTGTGGGTCAAAATTTCAAACTTGTATGTTTTTTCTACACTCTCTTATGTTTTAGTTTGTTTTGATTTTTCTTTCCACAAAACACCATTAGCCTTTATTGTGAATTTTGAGCTTGACTTTCCGCTAACATACAAATCTAGCAAACTCAAAGGAAGTTTTGAGCTTATTTTACAACTTTGGCCTTTGTTGCAAAACCTTCCCCGACACTTAAATATCAAAAGGAAAAAAAAAAAACAAACAAACAAAATCGAATCTTGAAAACACTAATATTATTAAAGAAGCAACTAATTATTAATTGACGATGATGTGATAAGCCAGTAGCCATACAACTCGAATTAATAACTTGACTTCTCTATAGTCTGTAATGGGTCACTTTCACGGGGCAAATGGAAAAAAAAAATTAGCCAATGCTAAAGCTCAACCTCAAAGCCCAAGTAAAGATAACATTTTTTTAAGCAGGCAATGAGAAGTACTTAGATGTTGTTGGAAGGCAAAAAAATTATTTTTCATTACAATATTGCGTCATGGTATAGTATTATTAAGTGATTGGAAGCTTTTTGGAACATGCATGGGCTTATTGTCGCTGCGTTATCTTGTCCTATACCGACTTATATGGAGTTTTCCACTTTTTAACAGGTAGAATGCAATTTTCAAACCTTCATGACCAATTCACCATGATCTTACCTTGGTGGAAGGATGGTAAAAGACAATAAAAATCCCAATATTATTTAAATCAAATGAATTTTTAAAAAAAATATTGGTTTTTTGAAACACATATATCTACTCATTAATTAGTCACCAAGCCATTTTATTATATGATCATCATAATTTGTAAATGTAGCAAAGCATGAAAAAATAATTACCATTTAAGAACAAGAAGTTTTCAAAGATTCAAGACTAAATTATACATGAAAAATATCGCTAATGTTTATTCATTATTAACAAAATATAAATGAAAGTAAAGATACAATATTTTTTCTTAATGCATTTCAACTTAATTACATATCAAGATGTTATTTGACATTCTTGTAAATGTTTAAAAATTATTTATAATTAATTTTGTACTAAATTTTTAGCAATTTCCTCAAACTTTAAAGTTAGAAAATATCCTAAATTCTTTTATATAAAAAAAGTTATATTTTCATATTCTATCTACTAACTAATTATAAACACAAAAAAATAGAAAGAAAAAAAAAAGAATCAGATTAAGATAAGAACAAACACACACACATATACTTCGAGAACCCAAAAAAAAATATGATGAACTATGATAATGAGAGAAAAATATAACTTATTAAAGTGATTGAAGTCTTTAATGATGTAACATCACTGAAGTTTAGGTATCTGTTAACTTTTTTTTTTTTCTTTTTTGCTTATGGAGTACTATAAATTATAATCGTATTTTTTTTTTTTTTCTCGCAATTCATGCTCATATGGAGAATTTGAGAGAGTCTTCCTTGATAAGTAGTTGTGCTAATAATATAATTCAAACGATCAACCATTAGATTGTAAAATTTTTAATTAGAGGTAATTGTTGATATTGTTATATGGTCTCAAACTTTATACTTCACTAAGCTAAATATTGTAACAAAGACATTTCTTTACTAACAATACGATTTCCTCGTTTTATTTTGGACAATACTTTTATTAATATCATCAATTTCACAAATAAATAAAAGATGAAGTTCATGAATCAATGTATATATTGAATCTCATGGTCACGGTCAAATAAAGTCTTCAAAACACCATTATTGTTGTTTCTCATTAACACACACAAAAAGGAAGTATATTAGTTGTTTTAAAAAGTCTTCATCTCTCTACCCCCGTTTGTGGATTTTTCGGTTTTCACCGTTGTCTTGATGGATCTTGAGTCAGCCCTGTGGTAATGTGTGTCTCGTTCATAGGCAGTCCAAATCCATGTTAATTTCTTCGGTCTAGCTCTGCCTGGGACCGGTTCGGATCTAAACTCATTCGTATCAAAATGTTTGAATCTAAAAAATTAATATTACTATTTTTATGTGTGTTTTAATAAGTATTACTGTTTGATAAAAAAAAATGTTTGGATCAAAAGGTTGGAGTTCTAACACCAAATGGGTTCTTCCTTAGGAGAGCTTTGGTTTTTTTTTTTTTTTTCCGATTTGTATTGATGCTTTTCCTGATTTTGATGTGGTTTTAATTCTAATATTTGTAATTTTCTCTCAGGGTTTTGTTCTCTCCCAACATATACTGATTGTTTTTTCTTTTCCTATGTTTTGATTGTAAAAATAAAATTTTATTGTTGTTATAAAATAAAATAAAAAGTCTTTTCTATACTCTATTGTTCTATCTTTTCTTGAGTAAGCTACAAAATTTTATTGCATAAAAAGTAACGAAACACCAATTATTATAAAGTAATTCATACCCTACATAAATTCAACAAGCATAATTTGTCTAATAATAAATAGTAATAATAAAGAGTACTATGTTTATAATACTTTTATTGAAAATTTTAAGTGACAAATTATTACCGATATTAATTACACGCAAATAACAATATTTTTTTTCAAATTTTTGATTTATTGTGAAAACGCTGTCAAATAATGCATGTACTTATCTTTTATCCAATAGATTGAGCATTGATCGAAAAAGCACGAAGAATCTGTCAAAGTAGGGTGAAATGCTCTCTCAAGTACAGAACATGAATGCCCTCCCAAACTCAGATCAGCTCACCTGGACCGTCGGATTGAACCCAATACAGTTTTTGTGATTAGATGTCTCCTACATCGTCCACCAAACTTTGGGTCCTAGTAGTGCCCTTAAGTCCCCACAACAGGCAATCCCATAAGGAAAAAAGTGTCCAGCAATATACTGTACACACAGACTACAGTGCTGTACAGCAATCTCTCTCTCTCTCTCTCTCTCTCTCTCTCTCTCTCTATTATCTAAGGTCCAAAGCAGCAATCATCATTATTCATACACAAACAAACCAAACTCGTAACTTGCAAAACCCTCAAACCCACGCACAAAACAAAAAATTCTCTATAGGGTGTGCGCCCTCATCATTCCAACGTGCTCACGTGGAACAAAAGAGAAATCTGACGTGGCAGGTCTTAATAAAATAAAGGTGTCTTTCGTATGAGCTAATCGACTTACGTCCGTGACGACAATAAATAATACCACATGTATCACATAAATTTTGTTAAAATTATCGCTCCAACGGCTCTTTTATTTGTGCTAAAACAAAAACTTCCTACTCTCAGGCTACACAGGGGTACTGTGTAGATGCATAAAGGTGCCGACTACCTAGCTAGGCGTAGTATTGGATTTTTGGTACACTCTACGCTGAGCTTTGTTGACTAAAGTCACGTGTAATGATACTGTTTAACTCTACTTCGCTGGTTAACGCCTGCCCCTTATTTGCCCGTTTAGGTAAAACATACCCTCACACTCACTTGAACTCCGTGTCAACACGCTCCTATTAGGAATAAAATAAATAAGTTTAGGAACACCCTCTAAATTAATCTTTAATTTATAGGTTAGGAATAAAAATGAAAAAATTAATCTTTTAATTTCCAAAAAATAATTAATTAAACCTTTTTTTTTTAAGTAACAGAGGAAATTATAAGGTTTTGATTAAAATAAGAAATTAGACCACAGTTCATTTAAGTGCTAACATTGTGTTTGTGGTTTAATATATAATGATGTAAATAAACCGAGTTATTTAAAAACAACTCAAGAAAAATAAAGAGATTTTTTTTTTTTTTGAGAACCAAGAAAAATAAAGAGACTTGTTTATATTTTTTTGATTTAGCATAAAAACCAAACTCAAGTCCAATTTTAGGTCTATTATAAAACAAGCTAAGCTCAAACATATTAATATTTTTCATGAACAAGCTAGTGAGTACGAGGATCGATATAGTATAAATAATGTAATATGTTTATATGTTTACATGTACAACTAAAAATACTTATACAGTCTTGAAATTGAATTGTGTAAGTTTATAAATAAGCTCATAAATATCATATTATTATTTGTAATTTTATCGATAATATAAATAGTCAATTCTAATACATGGTTGGTAAATCTAATTTTTATAAGTCTATAAACAAAATCATTCTATCTAATTAACTCTCATGATATATTTGAACTATAATTTAGTTATTAGCTATGTACTTAGTTTGTGAAAGAACAAAAAAAAATTTAAAAAAAAAATGTCTTGATGCTTACCATATATGGAAATAAAATAAGTTAATTAATTAATACGTGAACAACCTTAATTACTTGTTCAATAAAAAAAAAAGAACTAGGTTTAACCATATAATTTAGTTTGGTGATGAACTTAAGTTCGGTTAGTGTTTGAAATAAAATTAAATAAATAATATTGAATTTGTACTAGTTGACTCAACTTGTATGCAGTCCTATTAATATAGCTTAAAGGTTTAATATTTTCAAAACCTCAAGGTTTAATTTATTGATTTTATAAAATTACAAGGTTTATTGTCTTACACCCTTAATAAAATAGTGTCATTGGTAGACTCATATAAAAATGATGTTGTACTAATCATAATATATCACTTCCACAAGTTGTGTCCCTAACATTTTTCTTTTAACAACTATTTAAAAATAATAACCCTTAAAGATCCAGAATAAGAGGCTTTTAATAATTTTTTTTAACTGGAAATATAAACTGGATTTAGAGGACATAAGTTTGATATTTGCAGAAACCACCATAATTACCACTTTTAAATTTTAAAAATATAAAATTTATGCTCAGAAAAAACAAACAAATATTTTTATACATGTCCATTGTCCTTTTTCTCCCATTTTTTAAGTAAGCTTTTTTTTTTTTTTGAGAAGAAATTTTTTTAAGTAAGTTTAATGACGACAAATGACCAATCGCCTAATCAATTATATCAGGTAGGTAAATTGGCCTTTTTTGAATTAAATACATACGATTAATGCTTGAGGAGAAACATACTTAATTTCAAATCTTTTGACATGGTCAATATGAAGTCCAAATCAATTAGCTAATGAAATCTGAGTTAGGCCGGTAAAAAAAATGAGCAAACTTTTAGACTATATATTGAATATCTATAATTTAATAAATGAAACCTTAAGATGCAAAATAATAATAAAAAATTACAAATATCAAATAATGATGATGACCGAATTGGGATTTCAAAGTACATCAATATATTTAGTTGATCAGATCAAATCAAATTTGTATATATACTATAGTCTGTATATGTAATGCATGAAAAAGTTTCAATATAGTATAATTTGTTCTCTCTCCTTTGGATATAATAGTTGATTCTCAAAGTGTGTGTGTGTGTGTGTGTGTATATATATGTGGGTTCCCGGTTTGAGTGTTGGGCCTAATGTAACGTATAAGCTCAAACCCAAGTAGCCCAGACAATAAATTTGTAGAGAAGTGGGCTGAGAAGTTGGGCCGTAGTGAGTTGAGTGATGGACCGATGCTATTTTTGCCACAAAGAAAGGGAAATTATAGGAGCTACTTGAGTAAGGGTGTCCTCCGAGAAGTCCGAGGAGATTGATTCTGCCTTTATTTCGCCTTTAAGGTTTTTTCTTACAAGTTTTTCCTCTCCTTTAACTCAGGGATCCCTTACATTATATACCCCCTCTCTAGATGATCCTAAGCCTCCATTTGTTGGCCATCCAAGTCACTACTTGAGTACTCATCCCATCAGACACCCCTTCTGGCTTCTCGTGAGTTGCAGTAGCCAAGGCAACACTGTTCAGGGAGTCTCCTCCACATTAATGCGGACAGAAAAGCAGCTGCTGCGCATTAAATGTGGAGGTAGTAGCCTCTCCTTAGACATTCCCTAGTTTACGCTTCTTCTTGTGCTTCCTGTAGGCTCGTTTGTTGTTAGGGCTTCTCAGAGACTCACTTCGGCTGATGGAATCCAGGGACGGCCTATAACTAAGCTATCCGAGGAGGCTCCTCTCCTCAGATAGGCCCGAGGCCCAACATTAGGATTGGGCCCTGGGCCCCCACAATATATATATATATATATATAATAGTTATTAATATAATAATTTATTATGATTATATTTGTACGTGAGACTAAATATTCTACAATTAAGCATTTATTATAATTGTGTTTTTATATGTAACTATATATGGAAAATCTAATACCACCAAAAAAAAAAAATGCACAACTTTTGCCACTAAACCCTTATGTGGTTGATTGTGATTGGTGAAAAAAAAATGATGTGTTCATATGAAAGTGATAAGTAAACAATTACAATTTTACACGTAAGAGAGTTGTGACAAAAATTGTGAATTTATTTGTGGTAATAGAAGAATTCAACTATATATTCTACAATTTTTTTTTTAAAAATGATGTGTTAAGATTTTTATTTTTTTTAGAATATACCAAGATTTTAATTGAGTGTTTAAATATAAAATGAAATTTAAATTTAATAAAGATAAATATTTAAGAATAATGATGTGTAAAATTTTGTGGCCTCAAAAGCTAATGTGGCAAAATATTATGAGGTTAACCAAACGTCAAACATCTTTAGTATTACATAATAAGACATATATAGTTTTACTTTATATGTAATATATAATATACGTACATTCATTGTATTACATAGAAGTATAATAAATTTAAATTGAGTCTTTTTTGTATTTTCTAAATGTAGATACAAGAATTCGGAAACATAATTAACACTTTGTATATTTTGACAATAACATTTTTTTGAAAAATGAATAATTTTTCAAAAAGTATTTTTTTAGAAAACTATTTTATTTTTCAATGTTTGGTAGCAACCTTAAAATGAGTTGAAAAACGACCTTTTGATTTCTTTTATTAACTTCACGTGTTTTCTCAACAAAAAAAAAAAAAAAAAAAAAAAAAAAACTTCACGTGAGATAGAGTTGTTTTTCATAAAATTTTAGTGGAAAACAATTCTTTCTCACGCTAAACTAAATAAGGGAAGTTAAGAGATAGTTTTTCTTAAACTCATTTTTTCTGATACTACCAAACACAAGAAAATGCAGAAAACAATTTTCAATAAAATTTTTCATTGACATAATTAGAATCTAGTTGGAAGGATATCTGGCATGAAATTCGAGTTTAAAATATAGAAATACATGGAATCAAATAATAAGACTATTAGAATGACACTTGACACAAAATTGGTATGTAAGTATAATTTAACTCTCTTTTTTTTTTAAGAATCACTTAACTTGAATTCTTGATTGAATTTTCTCAAACTTTCACTTTATTATATTTAACATGATATAATTTAACTTTTGATGTTCCTAACGAGATTGAGTTGTTTTCCAAAAAATTTTAGTGGAAAACAACTCTTTCTCACGCTAAACTAAATAAGAGATAATTTTCTTTAGACTCTTTTTTTTTTATATTACCAAATACAGGAAAATGCAGAAAACTATTTACAATAAGACTTTCCATTGACGTAATTAAAATATAGTTGGAAGGATATCTGGCATGAAATTTGAGTTTGAAATATAAAATTACCTAGAATCAAATAATCAGAATATTATGATGATCTTGCTTGACACAAAACTGGTATGTAAGTAGAATTTAACTTGTTTTTTTTAGGAATCATTTAACTAGAATTCTTAATTGAATTTTCTCAAACTTCACTTTAGTATAATTAATTTGTATGATATACATAACTTTTGGTGTTTCTAATGAAAACATTTTGGTTCTCTTAAGTATGATGTATCAAGAAAAAATATTGTGTACTTAGATCAAGAGGGAGCCTTTGATAAATTATTGAACCATAGGGTTTACTATAAAGTGCAATTTTTATTAAAAATCTTAGAGCATTCACATCAATTTCTGCACACACAAAAAAATTATGTTTATTTTAGCATAAGAACCTACCTTTTGTGTTTTACCCCAACTACTTTTTAAAATCACCCATATCAAATTAACTATTATGCACTACATTTCATTCAAATATTATTTCTTTATCAATTTTTTATTACGCTCTCAGATAAATCTATCTTTGTATATATAAGTAAAGAAGTATTAAAAAATAAATTTGTATGTAAATAGTAATCCTATATATTTACAGGATTACTATAGCTCGCATCTTATGTCACACAAACTTACATAGACTGATATGAATAATTTATTTAGATGCGCATAATTTACCTCTTATGCTATTATAGATCGAGTGATAAATGTGAATTCTCTTATAAAAACCCTATATTTATCTAGAATTAGAAGTTCTCAAGTCTCAACTTTATTCTATTGTGACTAATAAAAGATTAAAACCATTAGCCAAATCAACCCAAGGTAGTAGGTAGTAGCACCAAGTAAAGCAAAAAAATCCAAAAGAGCGTGAAGTATACGTGACATCGCAACCACGTGCAAGCAAAGCAAAAGTCCCCCCCGTATAGTAATACTAATTCGTAAAAGGATATGTGAACTGAAGGTAGGAAATAAAAAAGGTTTCTTTATCATCGAAACAAAAAATAACCGTTATGAAAGAATACGTGTCGCTCTTCCTCTCCACCTGTCTTTTCAACCCTCCTTTGGATTCTCTCTCTCTCATTGTGTATTCTTTGTCTCTTTGCTCCGCTTGTTCTGTTTTTTGGCAAAGAACCCAATCCACTCTCGCTCTCTCTCTCTCTCTCTCTCACTCTCTTACTTTCTCTCACAGTGTGTATACAAAGCTCTCGTGATTCAATCTTCTTTGTGTCTTCCAAACTCTGTCTCAAACACCACTAATCTGAACCCCACTAAGGCCAAAGCAAGACCCTTTAACTCTGTGTAATGGCCATTCACTAAAAAAAACTGTGCAATGTTGAGACTTTCCTGCAAATTTTCAGGCATTGTCCGTTTCCTCTTTATTGTACTTTCGCTTTGCTATTTCAACATTCCCATTACCAACGCCTCCACTGAGTTCGACTTCGGGACCTTAGCTATAAGCAGCCTAAAGCTCCTTGGCGATGCCCACATGAAAAATGGGAGCGTAAGGCTCACTGGCGACCTCCCCGTTCCCAACTCCGGCGCCGGCAAGGTCCTCTACAGCTCGCCGGTGAAGTTCCGGGAACCTGGGTCTCACTTCCCGGCGAGCTTCTCGACTTTTTTCACCTTCTCCGTCACGAACTTGAACCCGTCCTCGATCGGCGGCGGGCTCGCTTTTGTAATCTCGCCGGACGATGATACCGTCGGCGATGCAGGAGGGTTCCTCGGACTCGTCAACGAGACGGGCTCGCCGTCTGGGTTCTTGGCGGTCGAGTTCGATACCCTTATGGACGTTGAGTTCAAAGACATTAATGGAAACCACGTGGGGTTGGATCTGAACAGCATGGTCTCGACGCAGGTCGCAGATTTGGACGCCACGGATATCGATCTTAAGAGTGGCGATGCGGTTAACGCGTGGATCGAGTACGACGGGTCGTCTGGAGTGTTCAACATAACGGTTTCATACTCGAATCTGAAACCGAAGGAGCCTCTTTTGTCGTTCAATCTGGACTTGGATCAGTACGTGAATGACTTAATGTACGTTGGGTTTTCAGGGTCGACTCAAGGGAGCACAGAGATTCACAGTATTCAGTGGTGGAGTTTTAGCTCTTCGTTTGATTCGACTTCTGGTTCATCAATTTCTTTGTCACCTCCACCTCCAACGACTAGTTTCATGAATACAACGGCTACTGTGAGGTCACCACCGCCTTCAATAGCTCCATCTGGGTCTAGTTCAGAATCGAGTACTACTACTTCACAGAAAAACAGTAAGTCTTCTTCTTGTCATAACCAGCTCTGTAAACAAGGCCCAGGAGCTGTGGCTGGAGTGGTCACTGCTGGGGCTTTCGTTTTAGCTCTATTTGCAGGTGCTTTTATCTGGTTTTACTCTAAGAAGGTCAAGCATGTGAAGAATTCTGATTCGCTTGCTACGGACATTATCAAAACGCCAAGGGAATTCAGTTATAAACAGATCAAGTCAGCAACTAAGTGCTTTAATGCCAATAGAATTATTGGTCATGGTGCATTCGGGACTGTTTACAAGGGTATATTGCCGGAGACTGGTGACATTATTGCAGTGAAGAGGTGTAGTCATAATGGTCAGGGGAAGAATGAATTTTTGTCTGAATTGTCTATAATTGGAACTCTCAGGCATCGAAATCTTGTTCGGCTTCAAGGTTGGTGCCATGAGAAGGGGGAAATTTTGTTAGTCTATGACTTAATGCCTAATGGGAGCCTTGATAAGGCTTTGTTTGAAGCTAGAATGCCTTTGCCGTGGCCGTATAGGCGAAAAATTTTATTTGGGGTGGCCTCTGCTCTTGCTTATTTGCATCAAGAATGTGAAAATCAGGTGATTCATAGAGATGTAAAGACCAGTAACATAATGTTGGATGAGGGGTTCAATGCCCGGTTAGGGGATTTCGGATTAGCGAGGCAAATTGAGCATGACAAATCTCCTGATGCAACAGTGGCAGCTGGAACAATGGGGTATTTGGCTCCTGAGTATTTGCTAACCGGGAGAGCTACAGAGAAAACTGATGTGTTTAGCTATGGAGCTGTGGTCCTTGAAGTGGCTAGTGGAAGAAGACCGATTGAGAAAGATGTTTCTACTGCTGGGAAAGTTGGGGTTTGTAGCAACTTGGTTGAATGGGTTTGGAGTTTACATAGAGAAGGGAGGTTGTTATCTGCAGCCGATGCAAGACTTGGGGATGAATTTGATGAGGGGGAAATGATAAGGGTCCTAATGGTTGGATTGGCTTGCTCTCATCCTGACCCATTGGCTAGACCCACAATGAGAGGGGTTGTCCAAATGCTTGTGGGTGATGCTGAAGTTCCCATTGTCCCAAGAGCAAAGCCCTCTATGAGTTTTAGCACTTCACACCTCTTGTTGAGCTTGCAAGACAGTGTCTCTGACTGTAATGCTATGATTAACATCTCAACCTCCTCATCAGAGAACGACTTCAATGGTATTGATTTAGTATGATCACAAAGTTCATAACCTCTAAGGGTTTGTTTATTGGTTCGTATAGTATATGTATTCATTTGTTTATGTATATTTAATGACACCCATGACATGCACTGTATAAGCAAGCAAAAAGTTCAGTGGGGCTTGGGGAGGTACAATTTTGGTTGAGTGATAGTATGTATAATCCATCAAACAAGAGTGGCTGTTACGAGTGGTAGAAAAAGACGCAAACAAAATTGGTTAAGGTGGATGTCATTTTCTTCCTTTCGTTGGATGGGTTTCTTTGTGGAGAGAGAGAGAGAGAGAGAGAGAGAGAGGCAGGCTGTGGTTGCTTTCTCAAGGAATCCATTAGTCAAAAGTAGATATTAGAGTTTGAGTAGAGATTTGGGAAAGCATAGTGTCCAAAGGAGTGCATATTTATTAGTCACTTTTCTGAGAAGTCTTTTATAATTGTGGCTGGTGCGGATAATGTAACAATAATATGAAATTGGGTGCACAAATTCTTCTTTAATAACATATCTTGGTTTCTTATTTAATTCCCCACCTTTTTTCAAGGACGTTTTATTATCTCTTCAACAATTTTATTAAGAACACAAATTAAGGTAGATTTAATATACTCTTATTTCATAGTACCCATTAATGAGATTTTTTTTTTTTTAAGTGTCAATCATTCTTAATTGGAGTGAGCACTCTAAACAAGCACCAATCACAAGAATCTTGACTTATATATTTTGTTTCTTTTGGGAAAAATTAAAAACAGGAAAAAGAAGAGAATCGAATTTAAAACATCTTTGCTCGAAAGGAAAACTTGTAGGCAATTGAATGGTTATCCTTGTAGAAAAAGTCTTGGCATAAAGTCTTTAGCTTAAAGGTTTTAGCTAAAGCTTAGACAACAGCAGCCAAAAACTATGTCAAACTAGCTCAATCAGCAATTTCGACCGACGTTTAGAACAAATCATTGGACATTTCTGAACCGAAAAGGACTTTCATTTGCACAATATCTGCAAAAAGATGGAAAGTTCATTATAGAGTGGTTGGTTGGCGACTTGTAATGTAACAATGTAGTAATGGACAATTAACACTGAAATTTCCACCATGCACGTTATGCTACCAGTTCCTAGTCTTATGGCCCAGATCCAGCACACTGTGTCGGTTTATAGTAAATCGAATGGCCCTATAATTCTGCTATGTTTTAATTCATTGTCTAAAGGTGACTCTGGTTATAGAAATTATTCTGTACACTATTACACGGAAAAAAAAATTGTATCAAATAATACCACGTTATTCGTATCAAAATCTAATAAACAAGAGACATATGTGCAAAAATAACTACCCATTTAACACATATTTTTCAATTGTTTGTAAGTTATTTTTTGTTAATATGTCTTGCACTTTTTGAATTTTAATACAGCTGACATGGTATTATTTGATACTAAATATTTTCTAGTCTTATACACATCTAACCTTTTTACATAAAAGTAGAATGGTGAATTGAATAACTTCAACTTTGCCTCTTGCTTCTTGCCTCTTGCCTTACATAAAATTAGGATGGTGAATTGAATAACTTTGCCCCTTGCAAACAAAATTTTATTATATGGTGGTAGACTTGTAGTACTAGTACCTCTTTGTCTGTTCTGTTGGGACCAGAAAATTTATATGAGTAACCTGCATTTGTATAACTATAAAGAATTCCAACTACAATGATAGATTCTTTTCAGCTCACATTCATGTACAATAGTTGTCTTGTTGAGGCTGTGGCTTTTAATAGAACTCTGCCAAAAATTTCTTATCACGTGGTAATGCTACAGTTGGATTAAACAGTTGCCATTATTTTTATCCATATCCAATCAGAGAGCCCAAAATCTTAGACAGTGAAGTGTGACTGTTCCTGACCTATATATACAACGCATAAGCACGTTTAACCCCAGAATCTTGTCTTGAATCTCTTGATTTAACCCACAAAAAATAATTGTCTGCTACGAAAATTTTAAATTACATGTTGGATACAGATTAAGTGCACAAGGATGCAATGATAGTGTTGGATAATATAATGGGTTCATAATCATATGGCAAGCTTGTTTTGGACGGTGCCAGTAAAATGGGTAGTTGCGAATTCAATTGCCAACTTATATGATGTAGGATAAAACATGAGAGATAATTTTATGGTTTGTTCATTTTATATATATAAATTAATATAATTATATAGTTTTAGGATTTTAGTCAATTAAATGATTTTTTCAATGAATATATTAACAGAAATATTTTTTTTCTAGTAAAAAAATATTTCTGTTAATATATTCATTGCAGTAAAAAAAATTGCTTCAGGACATCCAAAAACGGGTAGCCATTTTTTTAATCAATAAATCTAGAGTTATAAAAATTTTACAAAATATTTCACAGCTATTAAGATGAATAATTGTTAATGGTAGGTAAAAAAAATTATGTCAATGGTGAGAATTAAGAACAATTAAAAAATTGTAAACTCTAATGTTGTGAAAGCAAATAGCATACTAACGCATTTGACATCTCATGTTGTTTGTGGAGGTGTTAAGGTTCAAATTCCTCTTGAAATAACCATTTTTAATTAAAATTATTGGGTCTTAAATTACTCTTTAATGATGTTTTATATAAATATATATATATATATATTACTGTTTTAAATAAAGTCAAATTATGTACAATTATACAGAAAAACACCCAACTACAATGATTTGTATGTATATAGCAATGAATTATGATAAAAGATATTTTTTCTTTTTCGAAAATGTTCATGGCGATTAACAATTGAATATCTTTTTAAGTGTAACCCACTAACCCCAATATTTACTTTTTTAACTTTTTTTTTTTTTTTTGGTTTAAACTTTTTTAACTTTTAGGACACTACTTAATATTACTTTTTGTGGGGAGTGGAAGAATCCCTGTCCAGACTTTAGCCCAATAGCAAATTGGGCTGTGAAAGCAAATTGGGCCAAATGTATATGCATGGGTGGGATCCAAGGAGGATATAGGCTGTAAGAAAAAGGAAGCTGAACAAATCCTCATACCCAAAATAGGGAAACACCACGAGAGAAAGGTTCTCATGGATAAGGGTTAAAGGCAAGCCTTACTAGAGGCGAGGTGCACGAATGACCCATGTATAGCTCTCAAATGATACCTAGGATCGCGGGAAACTTCCAAAACACGCAAGGGGGTTGAAGATTTTTAATTCTGCATCAATTTGGGAGCCCTCACCTAACCTCTGCTGCATTAAATGCATCTGGGACAACCTGAATAGAGAAAATATCCCACAGAAGACAAAAATCAAGGATAAGGGAGGAGAAAAAATCGATAAAGTAAGGAAAAATATCCCTGAGTGTTTAGCTGGTATCAAGATAGCTGTAAGAATAAAAACGAGAAGAGTGCCTATAAATAAGAGGAAAAGAAACAGAAGTAGGGGTGACAAAAGAGAAGTAAGACAACCTAGGAAAAAGAGAGAGTGCAGAGCACCACGGGTACAAGTGAGGGTAGAGGAAATTGTACTAGTGATACCATTGTAATATGTTTTTGGTTAATAAGACCAATTGTTTGAGCTTTTTATTGTAGAGTGATTATTCTCCGTCGTGTAATAATAAATAAATTGTGTGAGACTTACTGGCTATAATCCGTGGAGGTCCACGGGGGACTGGTTTTTATCCACGCACACTTTTTTTTTTATGAACACTACTTAATATTACTATTTTGCTAAGCAGAGCACTTATTATCCTTTTTTTTTTTTTTATAAACAGCAGAACACTTCCTAATAGGGTGCGAAGAAAAACTCATTAGGAATGGGCCTATATGAGTTTTTGTGGTCCCAGACTTTTTGGGCCTAGAATAATGTTTCTGCTTCAAGCAATAGTTTTAAAGAGAAAATTCCCTGGGCCGTTTTCAAAATCCAATAATGACCCAAATTCCGAGCCTAAAACCCACGTGGCACAAGCTCTCAAAAGGAAATATAAAAATAAAAAATTATTGAACCCCCACTTTTTTTTACCATAGAGAAAAATAAATAGTCAACGTGAGAGTGAGAGTCATCCAATCATAATCTGACACATTGGAACAATGACAAAGTTACCTGTTTTTTAAAATGGCACAAAAAAATTAAGAAAGTTTAAGGATACAAAAAATTTGATATTTACTAATATGGCAAATTGTCATTCATAAATTAAAAAGCAGATATCATATAAAAAATAATAATAAGAACTAATAAAAACCTTACCAAACTCTCAAAAAATGGTCAAATTTTTTGTGTGCGTTACTCTAGAAATTACACCAAGTCTACTAAGTACAAAGGCAAGCACCGAAATACATGAAAAACCAAGGGCAAATTTAAAAATTATTTTATTTTCCTCAAAACACACTCCTATATAATCAAAACACGACCGTTTCTTCTTGACCCTTCTGCAGCTGAGTCCAATTTTACAATCCCTAAGATCTCTCCCAGGAGCTCATCGCAGAGCTGATCTCTCTCTACCACTGAGTCACAGCCATGGACGACTCGTTCGAGTTCGACGGCAAGGTCCCTCCTTCGTTCGATCGCGTGGTACGCAAATATTTCACTCTAAAATTTTTTTATTTTTTTTACGAGATCTGTCAAAAAAATGATTAAATTTTGTATCTTTATGTCTCTAATTCAAAGATCTGCTAGAGTATAATTTTAGATGATTAATATTGATATCGGAATTTGCTTTTGTTTGCCATGCATGTTCAATGGAGTTCGGGAAATTAAAATTCTGTAATTTTTTTTTTTTTTGTGTATAAACAAACATGGTAAAGAATTAGTTTTCAGTGAATCGAAATTTTGGATTATTCTGCTCTTTTTTTGTTTTCGTTTTGTTTATATAATTCAATGAAGTTGTGATTTTTTTTTTTTTTTTTTTTTGGCCACAATCTTATTCAAATTCAACAAGGTTTGCATTTGGCTTTGGGGATTTAAAATCAAGGGGTTTGAAGAACCAATTTTTTGTATAAATTGATTGATATGAATTTTAGTAACTATGACAGATTTTAGGTTTTAGGATTTTAGTTCATGTTATGAATTTTGAAATAATATATTTCGCCTAGTCATTTCAAATCCATATATTAATAAAATCCAAATTAGATTGGATTGACGTTTGGTCCCTAAAGTTTTACTTTTTGATGTTTTGATCCCTAAAGTTTTGTTTTTATCATTTTGGTCCTTATAAAGAAAAAGCATTCCTGTCAAGTTGATTCTTGAATTGTCATTTTGGTCTCTAAAGTATTTTAATGTGTGATATGACAACTGCTTTAAACAGCATGATTGGCACCTCTCCATGGGCTTAGAGCTCTAGGGGGGGGAAAAGTTCGAGTTGCAGGGTTAGCAGCATATTTTAATTATTTTTCAAAAAAAAAAAAAATATATATATATATATATATATGTGATATGACGACTTTTTTAGGGATGATAAAAATTCTCTATCCCTGGCTTTCCCCACCCCCAAAGAGGTTACAAGTCCCTGCCCTGCAAACCCTATGTTTTTATTAAATTTATAATTAAAATTATTAAATAATCTATATGTATAATATAATTCAATATTTTTTCACATAGATTATTTATAATTTATTTTTTTTGTTACATGTTCTATAACTATCCTCTTAAACACTCGCTCTCTCTTTCATGGTACTCTCACGACTACTACTCCCTTTTCTCTTTCAACTCTACCACGTTAATGTGGAAAGCACCTCATTAGGGATAGGATAATACCTCCAATTCGTCCTGCCCCTGACCTGCCTTGCTCCCAACCCACAAGGTGGCCTGCCATGAGGAATGGATAGGCTGCCCTTGATCCTAGTCCGCCCTGTCCCTTAGATGTTTTACTCTACTTAAAAGAAATTTTATAGACACAATGGATGAAAGGACCTATATGACAGAAATGTTAAAGTTTAAGGACCAAAATGACAGAAATTAAACCTTAAGAACAAAAATGACAATTCCCCCAAATTCAAAGGGTTGGTTTTTGGCCTTAGGTTTAAACGTGCCCATGAATTTTATCGATAGAATTATTTTTTCTTTCATATTTTATGAATGCCATTTAAAATAAAAAGATCAACAGCCAAATCATCCTCCTTATATGCTAATATTCAAATGAATTGCATTTGGTCTTTTTCGCTTACTTAATCAATGAAAAATGGAAGTTATATTCATGTACTGTTCATATAAGCTCAACTGCAGACTCCAGTTGATCTGAACCTTTGGAAAACTGCATAATACTTCTGTTCATTTCTCTGTATTTTTTCCCTTTACAATTAATCTTGCATAGTAATTTATTCATTGAGAAATTCCAGTATACATGAAGATGCTCGCCTCTTTTTTTAGTAATCAATTTGAAATTTAGCTTTATATCAAAAATGTTCACTTGCCGTTGATGTCTGTCTACCCTTCAATAGTTTTTAAGATATAATTAAGCGGTAGGTTATGCGCCAGAATCTCTGATCAGAAGTAAGAATAGAACTGGAATTAATCATAAAGACTGGCCATTTGTGTTTGTGTTCAAATTAATTTTATTAGCAAAATATACAAGCATTATTTCCTTAGAGAATAATTTACTAACTTGATGTTTTTATTCCATATGCTGGATTGCATATTTGTTGTGTGGTGGTCATGTCCTCTCTCTGATTCTTATTATAGTTGTTTGCTTTCTGATGTGTCAAGGATGTCAAAGCCAAAGGGTTAAACCCAGGATTGATAGTTCTGCTTATTGTTGGTGGGCTATTGTTGACATTCCTGGTTGGAAATTATGTACTTTACTTGTATGCACAAAAAACCCTTCCTCCAAGGAAAAAGAAGCCAGTCTCCAAGAAGAAGATGAAGAAGGAGAAACTGAAGCAAGGTGTCTCAGCACCTGGAGAGTAGAAACTTAAGACGTGCCTTCTCTTGTTCCTCTCAAATCTCAATGTTGAACTCTTTTGTTCAGAAATTTTCCTTTGGTGTTGAGAGTGTGTGCTAGTTACTTTCATTCTTCCCCCTTAATACTTGTTGGATATTTATAAGTTTCTAATTAGAGTTAACCCTTTGGGTAGACTTAAGAATTTAGAATGCCTTCTTTGTTTACTAGTTGGAGTTTGCCATTGTTCATTTCCCTCTCATTCACTTGTCTTTTCTGTTTGATTCTGAGGGTATGGAGGGGGTTTATCTGCCATATCTAATTTCGTTGCTTCTATGACCACGTGAAGTAGCCCTCATCATTGAACATCTACCCGAGGGACCGGAAACAACCAAATTGCTATTGCTAAACATGACAGTCAATATGATTAAACATGTTTTAAGGTTGGTTTTACACTGTTACGAAGTCTTCATACCCTACTGCTTTCCAACCTAGCCCCCAGGTATGGCCTATATAAGGTTCAGGCTGTTCAGCTTGTGAGCAGTTCAGGCATTGTATCAGGTGCATGCAAGCAACTGAGGCAAGTGAGCAGGGCTTAGCATGTACCGCCACAAGACTGTCGTGCAATTTTTGTGTAAGATTTTTGTGCCTTGGTAAGGCACATTGTTCGTTTTTATAATTAAGTGGTTGGTTTAGCCTGTTAGTGATTAAGTTTATACACATTGCAATCACACAAACATGGTGTAAATATCATGGTTTTGAAACCTGGACCGGACCGTTCGGTCAGACCAGATTAACCGAAAACTAGCCATCAATCCGGGTTTTTAAACATAAAAAACTGGAACTCTGTTTTGCAGCAAACCATTCAATTCCCGGTCAAACCGTCCGGTTTGTGGAACCGGGCACGGGTTTCAGGTTTTCTTCCCCACATAATTTTGCAAAAAATCTCCGGCTTTCATGTCGTTTGTCAACTACATCACTGGATTTTACCGTTTAATGAGAGACCAAGAGAGGGGAGGGAGAGAGAAAAAGGCGAGAGTAATAGAGATTAGAGAGAATGAAGTAATATAGTAATGGAAAATGGAGAGCCAACTTACGCTGGCATTAGATTTTTTGGAATAGAAGTTGAATCATGCATTTTTGAAGAGATGTTTTGTAGGCATTCTTGGAGCTAACCAAAAGGAAGAAAGAGAAGAAAAAGGAACAAAGTACAGACTATTAGAGTATTTGTAGCAGTGGAGCTAAATAGCTATATTGCTATTTTAGCTCCACCAATATAACAAAAAGGGCGTATAGCAGTGGAGCTTTCCTTAAATTTTTTAGCTAAAACGCTACAGTGCACATCTATCTATAGATGTGCACTATAGCTAACATCTAAAAAAAAAAATTTTTTTTTTATTCCCCCCCTGTTTAAACTATTCTGTCCTTTGCTTCATTTTTTCCCTTTCTTTTATTCTCTCTCCGGCTTCTCTTCTTCTTCCTTTTTTTTTTTTTTTTTTTTTTTTTTTTTTTTTTTTTTTTTTTTTTTTTTTTTTTCTCTCCCTCGTCTACTCTTTGCTCTGGGTTCCGATTCCGGCGACCTCTCTTTTTTTTTTTCTTTTTTTTTCTCTCCCTCGTCTACTCTCTGCTCTAGGTTCCGGTTCCGACGACTTTTTTTTTTTTTTTTTTCTTTCCCTCGTCTACTCTCTACTCTGGGTTCCGGTTCCGGTTCCAGCGACTTCTTTTTTTTTTTTTTTTTTTTTTCTCTCCTTCATCTATCTCTGCTTTGGGTTCCACGTCGCCGGCTAGTTCTGGGTCCTCCATCTCACCGATCTTCATCATGAGTTTCTCTGAGATTTTTTTTTTTTTTTTTCTGTCTACTGTGGGCTGGTGGTTGTGGTTGTGGTTGTGGTTGTGGCTGATGGTAGAGGTGGTTGTGGTTGGTGTGTGGATGTTTTTTTGGTAGTGAGATATATTATATTATTGTAGGGTATATATTATTTTATTGTGATATTTATATTATTTTATTGTGTTAAAAGTTAAAATAGATCCACTGCTACAGCACATGTGTAGTTAAAATAGATAAAGTAACTTTTGGTGGAGTTAAATTGCTAAAAATTTAGCTCCACTGCATATCATTTTGAATTGACGGTGAGGATGAAGTTTTGAAAGTGAGCATACTGGGATTCGTTAATTGATAAGACTAGAGAGAACAATTTATAAAAAATAAAAAATAAAAAAACTAGAGAGAATAAGGCAAGACAAGGGGAACACATGAATGAGATAAGAATGAAAAGAAAAAGTATTGCGGAGTGGGGTCGGGTAGAGAAAATGAATGAAAATTGAGATATTTTAAATAATATAAGAGATATTTTATCATTTTTGTAATAAATTACAAAAAAATATCATCTTTTCTTTAATTAAAATATATTTTAACCTCTTTATATATATTATTTTAATTAAAATTGTTAAATTTTGTATATGTATTTTATTATTTTTATATTAATAAATTATTAAAATAATTATGATGTCATTATAGTTCGACTTCGATTCAATCTCAGTCCGACTTTAATAATCTTGAACATCTTTCTTTTACGATTTATTGAACGGTCCAGGTCTGAAAACCATAGTAAATATATGATGAGTTTACTCATTGCATCTACCGTTATATATGAGCTACCCCAATTGGAAAACAACCTCAGAAGCAAACTATATCCAAACTAATTTTAAACAACTTTAATAAATCCGAACCTTATCTTATCCTAAATCTAACTTTATTAAGATAAATTATAAATCATAACTTAAGGATAAAGTTAATTTAAGTATGACGATAATGTTAAAGTAGATGGCGCGAGAATCGGAGAAAGGAGGACAAGAACAAGAATAAACATCCCAACGCCCAAATTCACTCTCACAATAACCTGGAGACCGCAATTGAGGTAACTCATCCAAATCAAGCCCAATTTCTCTCTGAGCTTGTTTTTCAAATGGGCGTCCTTCAATTAGGCATTAGACAAAAAAGGGCAGGTTCATCACTCTATTTTGACCATTAATTTTTCTTAAAATATTTTTTGCAATTGTGTGTCATAATAATGTCATTTTATAAAAGAGACACCAAAATTGAGTTTTAACTAAAAATATGACCGCCTAATCGAGTAAGAATTATTCCATTTTGTAAGAGCATGAAATTGCCTTCATTTTAACTATTCATGAACAAAAATCAGACTTGAATTAAGTAGAATATCACGAAATTGAGAAAGCTACCCAACTTACAATTTATTCCATGAAAAGCCAAAAGTTACGTAGTTTTCTTTGAGAAATATACTGAAATTTCATTGAAAAAATATGATGCAATTTCCTTGAAAAATTAGCCCTAAAATACATTTTTGGATATTTCCCAAGATAAGTATCATAGATTCATAATCCATTTAAAATGTGCATTAAATTGATTGAAGAAATACTTGATTTTTATGAATTGCGTGTGACAGCGTGTCATTAATTTCATTGGGTCCAATTGTTTTCAAAATAATTATCATGTTTTATCAAATTAGTCTTGTAGGGATGAATGACCCTGATAAGGATATTGGGCCGTGGGCCATGCCTAAGGATGTCAAATAGCCCAAGGACATATAAGTACTAGCGAAGGTGGATAGATTATTGGGCCAAGAAAGAGGTTTGGGCATAATGAACAGGAGACGATGTCTGAAGAGCAATACCAAGGCAAATAGATTATTGGACTAAGGAAGAGGTTTGGGCATAATGAACAAGAGACGATGTTTGAGGAGCAATACCTCCTTGGCCAATAGAGTGCAGGCCTAAAGTCCGATCACCCATCAAGTACTGGGCAGTAAGCAACCATGCTGGGGAGGATAAGTTTTAGAAAGAGATGAGTCAACAGAGAATTGAGAAATATCTGGAAAGAAAGCTACTACCGCCGTATTGAATGTTCTGCATCTAACCCCTTGGCCGCATTAATGTGAAAGTTATACCTGAGTAATGACTTTCAGCCTTACAGTTACTTACAAAGATTTCAGGAAGTTGTTGATAGGACAAGTATCAAGATTAGCAAATTGATCTACACGTGGAGGATTGAGATGAAAAAGGGAAAGGGAATATAAAAGGGAAAGACTCCATTACAGAGAGGCATCATGAGAAAAACCAGAAGAAAAATCATTGTGTAACCAAGAATTGGAATATTTGTATAAGTCTAAGAGAAATATATAAGAACATCCCTTCCTCATACTTGACCAATGAGCACTTTTCTTTTTCAAACTGTTTGTCTTGTTCATCCTAATATTAACTAGCCTATTGTAATCAACATCCTTACTCAATGAACGTTCAGTAACAAGCCCGCTCTCTAACAAATTCATTGTTTTTAGCTCATTGGGCCATTGTCTAAACCATTTGGGCTGTGAAGCAAAACGTGCCCTTACAAGACCCATTATTTTTGTAGGGGTCCCATTTCTAGAAAACACAAACTTTGGATAAGTGATAACTTATCAAATACAATTGTAGTGAATGCAACCAATTAAAATTAGGCACACGTAATACTAATGAGTCGTGCATGGTGACACATGTTCTATACATTAAGCCCACATATTTCCTTGAGCATCTACAACCATATGGTTCTCTATAAAAGGAGGAGAGACCATTTGGAAAAGATGATGTTTTCTACCATCACTCTCTCACTTTCTCCTTTTCTTTTCTTTTTTTAATTCTCTTAGAGCTCTGACCCTTTGAGGGAGACTTTCCGAAGCACTCTCTTAAACACTCCTAGAGCTCTAATCCTTTGAGGGAGACTTTCCAGATACTCCTTCTGACTTGGCCGAGGTGTATTAGGCCGAGACTCCCTTTGGCCAAGGAAACTTTCTGGAGAACTCTCTCAGACACTAGCAGGTACTTCCTCTGACTTGGCCAAAGGTGCATTAGGCCGAGGACTCCCTTTGATTAAGGAGACTTTCTAGAACACTCTCTCAGAAACTCTCAAATACTCTCTCTGACTTGCTCAAGGTGAATTAGGCCGAGGACTCCCCTTAACCGATGAGACTTTTCAAAGAACTCTCTCAGCCACTCCCAAGTACTCCCTCTGACTTGACCGAGGTGTATTATGCCAAAGACTCCCTTTGACACTCCTAATTATACACTCTTTAATCCTATTAGGTACACACTCTATCCTTTTCAGGTACCTTCTACCAAGGATACCCTCCCAATGACTCATGATATACTTCAGTTTCAGCAGAGCCTCCTTCAAATAACAAATTTATTGTAAGAAAGTCAACATAATCATATTTTTACCCACTACAATTTTTATCAAGTTAAACATATAATTTATTGAAAAATATTCATTAGAAAACATGTCAAGATTTTACCATGGATCAAATAATCTATCGCACAAGGTCAGCAAATTATGCCATATACCTGTATTGAAAAAACTAGATTCAATTATGCACGAACTTATGCCTTACCATAGTCTAAATTAGATGATTTATCTCATTGAAAAAAAAAAAAAAAAAAAAAAAGAGATGATTTTCAAATATGCATTTGGGAGTTTCACCACAATCGATAAAGGACTTTCAAAGGACAATAATTATGCAAAAATTATGTTCATTGCAAATTCTTTTTTCTCATCAAAAGGCAAGTCCAAGGGACCATGTTCTTACAAAATCTCATAGCCTAAAGATGATTTTCAAATAGTTATTTGGGAGTTTCACCATAGTCTATAAAGGACTTTCAAAGGACAATAATTATGCAAAAGTTATGCTCATTGCAAAATTTTTTTTCTCATCAAAAGGCAAGTCCAAGGGACCATGTTTTTACAAAATCTCATAGCCTAAAGATGATTTTCAAATAGGCATTTGGGAGTTTCACCATGGTCTATAAAGGACTTTCAAAGGACAATAATTATGCAAAAGTTATGCTCACTGCAAATTCTTTTTCCTCATCAAAAGGCAAGTCCAACGGACCATGTTTTCACAAAATCCAAATACAAATTTATGAAACCATTTGTAACCATCACATTCTTCATTCAATTATACGCAATAATTTGTTCGCTTAACAAATGTCAAAGAATTTGTGTTTAAAAAGTATTGACAAAATTATTAGAGTATGCATAGAGTAAGACAAGGAAAAAGGGGGGAAAATCCAAATTTTAAAGCAAAACCAAACTTGAGCTAACTAAAGAGAAAACAAATTCAGCAAAAAAAAAAAAACTAAAGAGAAAACAAGATATAAATAAATGTAGATCAAAATTCAAACGAAAAACTAATGGAAAAAAATTCCATAAATAGAAAGGAAGAAATACACCAGATTCTACTTTCTCCAAACGACTTGAAGTTGCTTCAAAATTATTGCTAAAGATGAATCGTTTCTAAATCAGTTAAGATAAGCACAATCACACGACCCTACAATCTCAAATCGATCCCACACACGCATAAGATTTTTTCAAATTAATAATAATAATAATAATAATAATAACACTTATAAGTGGTGGAACTCTAGGGAGGACAATTTGGTAATAACATCACGAACTACATGTGTTGAGTTCAGTATTAAAGCTAGTCCGATACTAGAGTCTATTAAGTACTGGTTGGTTCAGGAATTTCTCTCCCCTAATGGATGGAGGTTGTTGGTGTAAGAATTGGTAAACGACAGTAAGTACTCTGAAGCTCAATGCAATTGCTTTTCTTAGAGCGTTACAGTGTGTCAAATGCCAAATATAACCACTACTATTCAAGTCTCATAAAATGTTTTAAATGTATCAAAATTTTATAACATGCTACAATACTTTGATAACCTGTGTGCAATATAGCACACAGGTTTTTATTCATCTTTCTCTCTCGTTCAGTCAAACTCTCTCTCTCTCTCTCTCTCTGCCCACCGTTTCTTCTCTCTCACCGATCTCACCAAAGCCACCGATCTCACTAAAGACGCCGACTCGCCGCCGATCTCGTTGCCATATTCGTCTGGATCATCCTCCACAGCTCCCTCTTCTCTCTCATTCCCTTCCTCTCTCATCCTCAAGCTGCTGAAACCGATCTCGCCTAACGTCACCTGAAGCCGATCTCGCCTAAAGCCACCTCAAGCCGCTGAAGCTGATCTGGCCTGAAGCCGCCTTGCCTAGAGCTGCCGATCTCGCCTGGAGCTGTCTCGCCTGAAGCTGCCGCTGAAGCTGATTTTGGTTGTTGTTGGTTGGTTGATTTTGGTTGGTGGTGATGGATTTGTAACAATGGTGGGCTGTGGTGGTGTGTTTGTTTGTGGTGGGGGTAGCACTGTGGCAGTGAGTTGGTCGAAGTGACGGTGGAAAAACTGAGTTTATATGATTGATTTTTTTAATATTATTTTAATATTTGTAAATATTATTTTAATGTATAGAATTGAAAAATAGAAGATGTAATGAACAATAAATTGTAAAATGACGTGTTAAAATTGATATAGTAAGTTTTGATATAGTAAAATAGTATTTGGTATAGCATTCTTGACGGTAATGCTCTAGAGAGAGAGTCCACAAAAGAGAGCCTAGAACCGATAGATCTTCCCTCTATTTATAGAGAAAAATGTGATTGTAAATAGATAGAGAATTGTGTGGTTATAGTTGTTTTGTTGGGAGTGAAACCCCCCACAATAATAATAATAATCTTAAACACACTAATTATGTAAAACATTTGGCTCCAATACGAAGTAAAAATAAAAAGAATTCGGTTAATGTATGTCAATAGGGCATACATTAATCACTTATTTTATGAAATTTTTTATAAAAAAATTAAAAAAACTGATAAAAAAGTTAATTACTTTACTATTTTTTTATAAAAAGTTTCTTAAAACAATTTACTAATGTATGCCTTAAAAGCACACATTAATAAAACCCAAATAAAAAATAGGAAAAAAGGAATGATGGCTGAGCAAACTAAGACTGGGACAAAGTAAGAAAGCCTGAATTTGCCGACGTTGGCACTGGGCATGAAAAAAGACAGAAGACAGCAATTGGTCCAGTTTGGGATTCTTGGAGGTGGACAAATCATTGGCTTCTCTTAGCCGAAAGCCTTTCGGTATGAAGAATTATGCCATCACTATGAACAATAAAGATTTAAATGCTTATTGTTCATTTTGTTAGTAATCCAATAGTTAAATGGATGGTGGCATTCACTCATATAATCTTAGGTGTCACAAGATTACTAACAAAATTAACGACATGGCCAATATGATAAAAGAATCAAACATAAAGGGTCAAAATAAAAATATTGCAATATAAATGGCCAAAAAAAAATGCATCCTTCAGCTTAAATGGTGAAAAAAATATATAATGAGATAATTTATTGCTATATATAAATTGGAAAATAATACGACAAAAGCAAATTACTTCTAAACTAATCAGATGTTATTTACTCTTCGATCCATAAACTTATTTTTTATTTAAACATTTAATTCAATCCATAAACTTATTTTTATTTAAACATTTGATTGATAACATAATTATTGATTTTTTTCTTCTGAAAATTTTGCGTGCATGCAAGATACAAAAAGAAAATGTAATCCAATGGTAAATTTATCGAAATTCTCATCTAATAAAAAGAAATTGAGTGAAGTTGTAGCCGTTAGTTACACCCATGTTAGTGTCCATTCTTTTAAAATTAAAGATAATGTTAAAGTGTATGTATGTGTGTGTGTGTGTGTGTGTGTGTGTGTGTGTGTATACATAGAAGTAGGATCAAAATTGTATTATCTTGAAGAATAGTTACACCCATGTTAGTGTCCATTCTTTTAAAATTAAAGATAATGTTAAAGTGTATGTGTGTGTGTGTGTGTGTGTGTGTGTGTGTGTGTATAGAAGTAGGATCAAAATTGTATTATCTTGAAGAATTTTTTCAGCTGAAAGAATTCAAATTCTACAGCTACCGAACTCCTCAAGAAGCAAATTATTAAGCAGAACCTGAACTCCTCAAGTAGCAAATTATCCAGCACCGTATCATTTGACCAGTTTCATTAGGCAAGAATTTGCACTTATTCTATCCACTTTACAAACTAAATTACAACAAAATGCAAGAACGCCTTTCGGTATGAAGAATTGTGCCATCATGACGTAACGAAAACAATAGACATTACAAACATCATGTATTATAAACATAATATATAGGTTAGGTGCACATTTTCTTTGTATCTTATTTATGGGTGCTTGACAAAACAAAGCAAAGAAGCCTAAGTGGCTGAGATAATGCAAATGCAGTTTAAAGAGTTCCATGTTATCATACTGCATTGATGCTACATATAGATAGTAAAACTCTTTCATGCTGAGGCAGGAAGCTCTCAGGCCCCACGGCCCATGGCCTGCTCCACTGGAGGAATCATAACCAAGAATGGTTGAGCATTGAACCCAGGATGAGGCATCCTACGACGGATCTCACGACCTTCCTGACAAAGAGAACATTGGTGGCAGAATACATGAGTCGCAAAGTCACATGCAGACTCACATTGTTCACGCTGCACCTCATCCTCTACAAAGCTTCCGCAGCACCCACATGTACCATGAAGAGCCTCACAGCTGCCCTGTTTATCATTTAAAATGAATACATGAATCAAAAGCTCTCCTTTATATAGATATAAGTAACGATAATTTATTAATAAAATAGATTATTAATGTGCATGATGATGAGCACACCATTACCTAAAAGAAATATGCACAAAATTTGAGAGAATATGTGAAATCTAGAAGGGAGTTACAATTTTCAAGACCACACGCATGAGACCAATCAAACCGTGCGCAAATCAGCAAAAACTCCAACTTGGGCTCTCTCCTTCATAATTCTTATTGTTATTGTTTTATCAATGAGAATACAATTATCATTCAAATACCTTACGTAAAATAAGGAGAAGCAAGACTACAAAGCCCAAGGATAAAAATGTTGAGAATTGTACACAAACTAACTTTTATTGAAGCGCATGAAAGAACACGACTGAGAGGCATTGTACATCAAATTTATTAACATTATCAATGTTGATTTTACTGTTTTCTTTTACCAACCAAGCAATGTAGCACCTTTGATCCAAGAACATTCAGAGAGATATTTAGCTAGCTATGAAAAAATACATTGCTACCCAATGATTCTATGTGTGTGTGTGTGTGTGTGTGTATTTGATGGAAAAACAGAGTATTTATCTAAATAGGTTCTGTAAGACAGCCCATGCAAGTTGATGCAGATCAAATATAGAAAATAATCAGAAAATATGTAACACCCAAAACTGTGTAGCACAAGGCCATGATCACCACAAGAAAATACCAATGAAGGCAGTTGCTTTCATCCTAATATGCTAAAAAATGTGTCAATGACAAGACATATACTCTATAAAAACCATTTACAAAGAGAGTATTAATCCCAACTCCAACATAAAATGCAATGAACTTACGTCACTAAACCAAATTTTAGAAAACATCATAATCCCCCCAAAAAATGTGCTGGAAATTTTTCAAAAAGAATTTCTTCATTAGTGACTTAACGAATTCAGTAACCATAACCTGCTAAATGAATTCTGAATTTCCTAATAGTAAACTATAAATGATATACAGAACTATCTGCATCTCTGAATCATTAATAATTTCAGCTTACAAAACCAGGTTTAAGTTGAGATGATTTAAGTCTAATGATAAGTACCCAATATAACACTTATCAAATATATATAGATAAGTAACCAACATTACATAATTAAAAGGATACCTTTTGATATTACTTTCCATCTATTAAACATATGACTACCCAAAATAATAGCCTTTTGAAAATTCAGAGACCATATGTTGCTAAAACAATTCTGAAATCATTAATAGCAAACTACAAAATGATATAAAGAACCAGATGCAAGTCTAAGTTGTTATAATTTCAGCTTACATAACTAGGTTTGTATTGAAACTGATTTAAATTTACCGATTGGAATTAGAATTTTTTCCCCCAATGACACATTGATACCATTTTCAAAGAAATAAGTGATATTTATCAGAACTTTAAGAAAGATAGAAAAATCAAACGAGAGACAATGATTGATACCATGCATCTCATAAGAATATACAATAACTGCCATTGCTCACCTCAAAGGCAGACCAAGACTGCCACTGCTCATATCAGGGATTTTATTTTTTGTTTTTAGAGAGAGAGAGAGAGAAACTTGCCTCTAGATTGAACTTCCGACGAATAGCAGTACGGCTATTATATGAAAACCACGGCGCAAGGCAGTTCCAACCAAAAACATAATTTCCAATCAAATATAGACCAGTGTAGGTTGTGCAGTGATTAGCAAAAGTCCCAGGATTAGATCCAAGTCTCTCAGCATTGCTTCCATACAGCACGCAAGGAGCAAAACTTCCAAGAACACCTACCCCAACATCATATCGTTAAAGAAAGGAAGGAAAAGAATAATTGTTGAAAGAAATGGCAGTTGAAAAACATATCAATTTACAAAGAAAACCTCATAATCCAAAACTTTTGACATTCCCAAAGCATCAACAGATTAAATTGCAACATACTACCAGGTTCAGAATTTTGTCAAATAACAATCAAGATCAAACTAGGTGACGTCAGATTTATTCTGGCTCGTAAATTAAAAGCTCTTAAAGAAGACTTGAAAAAGTGGAATAAAGAGGAATTTGGGGATCTGGCCTTTAGAAAGAAATGTCTTTTATCTGAATTGTTGGGTTTGGATGCTAGGGAGGACTTGTCAGGCCTTTCTCAGGAGGAACAAACTAGGCGAAGTCAGATTAAGAGTGAGGTTGCACGTCTTGCCTCTTTGGAGGAGATCTCTTGGAGGCAAAAGTCCCGGATATTATTTGTGAAGGAGGGGGACAATAATACTCGTTTTTTTCATCGGGTTGCAAACTCCCATAGAAGAACTAACCATATTTAGCGTATAGAGGTGGATGGTGTTCTCTATGAGGATGAGGAAGAGGTGCGGTCTAAGGTGGTTCAGTTTTATCAGTGTTTGTACACTGAGTCAGATACCTAGCGCCCTTCTATGGATGGTTTAGAGTTTGCTAGAATTGAGGAGGATGAGCGGCTTGCTCTACAGAGGGATTTTTCTAAGGAGGAAGTAGTTAAGGTTCTTCAAGAAATGGAGGGCGAAAAAGCCCCAGGTCCTGACGGTTTCACTATGGCATTTTTTCAAAAATGTTGGAATGTAGTGGATACAGATGTTATGGCCTTTTTTGATCATTTCCATAGAAGGTCAGAGTTTGAACGGTCTCTAAATGCTTCTTTTCTATCTTTGATTCCCAAGAAAAGTAATGCTTTGAATATCAAAGATTTTCGGCCTATCAACTTAGTGGGCGGTGTGTATAAGCTATTGTCTAAAGTTTTGGCTAACAGATTGAGGCTGGTGCTGGATAAACTCATTTCGGAGTCGCAAAATTCTTTTGTTGGTGGCAAGCAAATTTTGGACTCGGTGCTTATTGCTAATGAATGTTTAGACAGTAGACTGAAGTGTTGTGCTCTAGGAGTGGTAAGTTAGACATTGAGAAAGCATATGATCATATGAATTGGGAAACTTTGTTTTATCTGTTAGAGAGGATGGGTTTTGGGGGTAGATGGAGGGGATGGCTGAAGACTTGTGTCACTACCGTTCGATTCTCAGTTTTGGTCAATGGATCTCCTGCTGGTTTCTTTGGTAGCTCTAGAAGTCTAAGACAAGGTGATCCATTGTCTCCCCTCCTCTTTCTTTTGATCATGGAGGTTTTAAGTCCTATCCTGAAGAAAACTGAGGAAGGTGGTCTCATTCAGGGTTTTCATGTGGGTCCTAATAATTCTACTGGTATTCATATTTCTCACATATTATTGGCTGATGATACTTTTCTTTTTTGTGATGCCTCTAGAGAGCAGATCCTTTCCATTAGGCTGGTTTTGACTTGTTTTCAAGCTTTTAATTGTTTGAAGGTGAATGTGGAGAAAAGTGAAATTGTCCCTATTGGGGAGGTGAGCAACATTCAGACTTTGACTAATATTCTTCAATGCAGGGTGGGCAATTTGCCTATGATTTACTTGGGTATGCCACTGGGAACTTTGTATAAAACAATTTATTTGAAATCCGATTCTTGAGAGGTTGGAAAAGAAGCTTTCAGGCTGGAAGCGGCTTTACTTGTCAAAAGGGTGGTAGACTCACTTTGTTGAAAAATACCCTTTCAAGCCTTCCGACTTATTACCTTTCCCTTTTTACTATCCCTAAAGCTGTGGCGACTAGATTGGAATGTATTCAGAGGAATTTTTTGTGGGGTTCTTCAGTTGAGTGTTTCAAATATCCATTGATGGCTTGGAAAAAGGTTTGTTTACCGCGTGAGTTGGGTGGTTTGGGAATTCGGAATTTGGTGTCTTTTAATCAAGCCCTATTAGGGAAATGGCTTTGGAGGTATGGCCATGAAATCACTCATCTATAGCAGAGAGTCGTAGCCATGAAATATGGGGAGGGGATAGGGGGTTGGTGCACTAGAGTTGGCAGAAGGGCTCATGGTTGTGGTTTATGGCGGAGTATTAGTGAAGGGTGGGAAAGTTTTGCTAAGCATTTGTCGTTTGTGGTGGGAGATGGTTCTCGTATTCTTTTTTGGCATGATAAATGGACTGGGGATGTTCCTCTTAAATTCTTTATCCCCAGTTATTTTTGTGTTCAGCCAATAAAGAAGCTTATGCTTCTGAAGTGTTAAGCCCTCCAGTGGGTGATAATGACAGTGTGAAGTTTAAGATTTTATAGGGAATTCAATGATTGGGAGTTAGCAGCTTCATATTTCCTACTTCATTTCATCCAAACCCGGATTCCTAGGGGTGATGGGTGTGACAGGCTTTGTTGGGGTCTTAATAGAAGTGGGAAGTTTGACATTCGGTCTTTTTATCATAAGATTCAAAATGAAGCTCTTTCCACTTTCCCTCAGAAGGGCATTTGGAAAGTCAAGGTTCCTAAAAGGATGGCATTTTTTATGTGGATAGCAGCTCATGGTTAGATTCTAACCTTGGACAACCTTATGCTTCGTGGTCGCTCTCTGGCAAATCGTTGTTGTATGTGCTGTTGTTATGCGGAATCTGTGGATCACCTATTACTTTCTTGTCCGATAGCTCATTCTTTGCGGATGTATATGCTTCGGTTGTTTGGGATCGATTGGGTCATGCCAGGTTCAGTAGTGGAATTATTATTTTGTTGGTACCATTGGCTTGGAAAGCATAGCTATGATATTTTGAATTTGGTTCCAGGCTATTTAATGTGGACTATTTGGACTGAACGGAATTGGCGTTCCTTTGAGGATAAGGGGAAAACTGTGGTTCAGTTATTAGATTTTTGCCAACGGACCCCCTTTGATTGGTCTCATTGTTGGGGTCTCTCGGATTGTGTTACCCTTATGGAATTCCTTTCATCTATTAGAATATCTTAGTGGCTGCTTGTGTCTTTTTGTTCACTACCGTGAACTCTTTGTATTTTCATGCTATTCCTATATTAATAATATTTTCTTCTTACTTATCAAAAAAAAAAAAAAAAAAGAAAAAAAAAAGATCAACTCATGTAATGTATTATTAACAGGATTGCAAGCTTTCTCATTTATCCCTACAATTAATCCAGGAATGTCCAATTCTTCATGTTCTTTTCAAAAATATAACATGGAATTTCCTAAAGAATCAAACACAAAGACAAATGATATAATCCGAAATCAGAGCTTGATTTCTTATCCTTATAACATATAAAAGAAGAAAGGATTATAACAAAAATAAACTGTCCAAGCAAAAATTACGATCGTTGACTCCACAACACTGATTCAAACCCGATTGCATTAAAAAAAAAAGCATTATAAATTTGTTTTTAAATTATAATTTGCCAATATTTTAGCATCAAAATACATAATATTTGCCCGTTAAATTACATATTCTTACTCGATGTTCTTAACACATATGCCGAATTTCGTGACAATAAGATGATATTTACAATTCCATCCATAAATTCAAACATTTTATAAAAGAGATAGTTATTGATCCACTGAAAATTTTGCAGGCATGGAAAATATAAAGGGTATTTGTCAAAGTTAAGAAAGAGATACTTACAAACTTCAAGATCGCTGCTCAAGAACTCGTCGTTGCGACCGAGGCAAGCGCAGATGGAGGAGCTCCATTGAGAACGGTCCATGGGCTCGCCAACCACGCTGCCGCCGTGCCTTAACGGAAGCCCATAAGCGGTCCAAGCGTGCCCGCCGACAAATCCGGTTGCCGGAGGCGGAGCTTTCGCATCAGTCTCAACCTTATCAGACTTATTAGTCTCAAGACTCTCAACTAGCTCGGTGGTTTTCTTTTCATCTTCTTGTTGTTCTTGTTCTTGCTTAGCCAAGAGAGGGCTAGATTCGTTGTGATTATCGTTCTTGTTCTCGTCGTGATTGGCAGGAGCCATTGGATCTGGACTGTCCCTCGAAATTGATTTCACTGCGAGAGAGAGAGAGAGAGAGAGAGAGAGAGAGGGGTTGATTTTGATTTAAAACCTTAGGATTTGGTTTTTTTTTTTTTTTTTTTTTTTAATAATCAAACGTTTGAAGGTTTTGATTTGAAACAAACAAAAGAAAGGAAAGAGACAGATGAGAAAACGCCAAAGGTCAGAGGTTTCTAGGTAAACAAAATAAAGCATTGCATTGCATTTGCTTTGTTTCTAATTCTTGGTAGGTCCGGACTCTCCAACAAACCGCGTAAACCGCGTACCCTCGTACGTGTCACACGTTAGTTACCTCTAAGACTTACGTTACCTCTCAAGTCTTTTGACTCCCAAACAAACAAAGCTGTCAGACTGTATCCAAAAAAAAAAAAAAAAAAAAAAACAAACAAACAAACAAACAAACATTATTTTCGCCTTACATTTCAAGGTCACGGTTAATTTGGTATTTATATTTTGACCACAGTTAATTTAATTCTTGTTATTTTTATCTTACAGTTAATTTGGCATTTATTGTTAATTAACGGAAAATGTTTACGTGACAAATGATGTGCATCGTTGACACACTTAAAATCTATGTGGCAACTAAAATAATATTTAAAAAAAGAGAGGTGCTATGTCCATAACATTTTTACAATATTTTTACAACAAATCATAGGTGGTTAGTTGTTATTAGTTCAAATTTGAATCTAACATTAAGATTACTTTTCTGGCCTAACAATAACAACCAGTAATAACCTGCCACTTAGGATTTGTTGTAAAAATGTTGTGAAAATGTTGTGGACATATCGTTTCTCTTAAAAAAATGATTGTCATTAAAATTTGCCATATCAGAATTTAAATTCAATTAATTCAAAAATAAAAATAAAATTCTTAAGGACTAAAGATATCAAAACATCACAAGCTTTCCGATCAGATCAATTGATCAAATACCCAGCAAATCCAAAGAAAATTAAGAAGAAGAAAAAAAAAAGAAGCCTCTTAATACGATAAGGTTTGTGAATGCCAAGCTTCATTTAGTTTTTCTTGGATTCGTAACTAGTTACAACGAAACTATGTTGTAGATGTATTTGTCTGTTAGGAAATTGGTAGAATTCACTTACAATCCACTAGACCCACTTAGCAAATCAAAGTGAATATTCAAAAATAGAAATTTTGCACTCTCTAAATGCTAAAAGAGAGAGGAAAAAAAAAAAAAACTCAGATCCGCTTGAGACGATATTGCTTTCAATGATTCCCTACTTAGATCTGTTCCACCGAAATCGTCGATTGAAATCTGTACACAAAATCGAATCACAAACCGATTGATCTTTAAGATTTGTGTTTTGGGGTTTAGTTCAAAGAGATTGAACTAAGTTGAGGAGAGAGGAAGTGAGAGTGGGAAGAAGAAGGAAAGCCACCGCCAATGGTGGCGGTGGCATGCAGTGGTAAGTAGGGCTGTCCACGGGTTGGGCCAGGTCGGTTTTGGATCTAACTCGGACTCAGCCCGCTGACGTTGGGTTAAGGGTGGAGGAACCCGAAACCGACCGCCGGAAAAATCAGTCGAGTCGGTTTCAAGTGAGGGTGATCGTCGCTAGAGCCGGTTGAGTCGCGGGAATAAAAAACGGCATCGAAATCTTTAAAAAAAAAAAGTCGTCGGAAATTGGAAATTTTCGCCAGAAACTAGAAAAACTCGCTGGAATTCGCATTTTTTCACTAAAAATTGCTTGGATTTTTCCAGATCTGACTAAATCCTACCAAATCTAGCCGGATCTGGTCTAGATCTCGCCAGATTTGGCTTGTTTTTGCAGGATTTGGCCGGATTTTTTTACAACTCCGATCGGGTTCAGGTTGCTCGGGTTTTGGAGATGCAAACCCGCCACTCGACTCGCCGATGTCGGTTTTTGAGAACGGAAACCCTCCGCCGACCGACTGGACTTGCGGTTCGGGCCGAAATCGGGTCAGCGTCGAGCGGTTTGGCCGAGTTAACGGCCTCCAGTCGAGTCTGGACAGCCCTATTGGCAAGATAATCATTGGCCTTGTAGTTGCTAAGTTGTTGAGTTTCTTTAGATCTAGAGCTGAGTTTTGAGTTTTTATTTATTTATTTATTTATTTATGTGTTCATGTTCTTTCTTCTAGTTTCATATTTTTCTATGTTTATTTTTCTAAGTTCAAGTCCTTCTATTGTGTGTTTATTTTTCTGGGTTAATGGGTTTTTTTTGGCAGATTTTCTTTTTCGTTTCTTCTTTAAATTAAGATTGTCATTTATTTCAATTTAAATCTAATATGGCACATTTTAATGACAACAATTTTTTTAATATTATTTTAATTACCACGTAAACTTCAAGTGTGTCAATAATACACATCATTTGCCATATAAGCATTTTCCGTTAGTGAATTAACTGTAAGGACCAAATTAACTACAAGTTAAAAATAACAAGAATCAAATTGATTACTATCAAAATTTATGAACCAAATTGATCGTGACATCAAAATATAAGACCAAAACAGTGTTTTCATAAAAAAATAAAAATAAATAAATAAAAAAACAAAAAAACAAAAACAAAAGCAAAACAAAAGCTGTGACAGATATGATTGCCTAGGGGTGTTCATCAAACCGCACAAAAACCGCCTGCAAAATGGCATAACCGCACCGCACCGCAAGTAATAGTGCACTGCACTACACCACACCACACTACATAGTACAGTGTGGTTTGCGGTTTTATAATAAGAAAACCGCACAAACCTCACCACACCGCACTGCACCCTCTCTACATATTAATTAATTAATTTATTTTTAATATTAAATATATTATTAATTGTTTAAAAATCCTAGTTTTCAAAAAAAAAAAAAGTTCAATAACCCTAGTAAGTGTTGACTAGAAAAGTCAACCCAAAATAAAGAAAAAATAGCTCAATAATTTAAAACTTGACCCAAAAAAAGGGGAAAAATTAGTTTTGGACTGAGTAGGAAAAGCCCAAAATTTGAAAAATATACCAACTTTAAACCGCATCTTATACATAGTATCGCACATGTGATCACAAGAATGAGATGCAGTGCGGTTATGGTTTTGGCTAAATGCTAAACCGCACCACACCACACCACACCGCACCGCACCACACCACACCACACCGCACCGCACCGCACCACACATGTGACCGCAAAACCAAGGTGAGGTGCGGTGCAGTTATAACTAAACCGCATCACAAAGTGCAGTGCTAAAAATGGCCAAAAACCGCACCGCACCCCACTGCGAACACCCCTAAATTGCTCATTTCCTTTTTATAATGTTTTTAATAATAGTACAAAGTTTGGCATGACTCATTTAATTGTGAGTAATAATGGCATACATGTTTTTTTTAATTATGAATGTTATTATTTATTGTGTTTCCAAAGTATTTAAGTATTGTCTTGAGAATATAGTGAAAGAGTGTTCCTTTTTTCACATTTATGGTAAATTTCATTATAAATTTAATGAATGAATATTACCATAAATGTGAGAGAAGAAAGAATTAATCACCGTAACATGAAAATACCTAAAAATTACTTATTTTAAGCCAAACATTTTCCTTCATAAAATTGTCGTTTTCAATCTGGTGGAGAAGTTAACCAGGCTATTCCTATCTCGTGCATGTGATGATGTGAATCTTGTAGGACTCACAACAATGACGAATGGTTCAATTAAGAGGAAAAATCTTTTTTTTTTGGTTAATAAAATTTGGCGTTCTTGATATTTTAGCGTTTTTATTTTCTTCTTTTGGTTAATAAATAGCTTTTTGTCTTTACCAATAACTGCAATGTATATTTTCTGTTTAAAGAGTTGATAGTATTAGAGGTGTAAGTGGAGTTGGAGCCTTTAAAATAAAACACTACCAAAAAAAAAAAACATATAAGTAATTAAAGAGGGTGTGTGTATATAGGAAAAAGTTTAGCAAAAAAAATTAGTTATAGTCTAAGATTACAACATTTCATAATAAAATAAGGGTTGTATTAACGGGTTTCTTTTTTTGGCAATAACAACAGTTTTTTTGGCAACTTTTGGTAGTTTTTTTTTTTTTAATATCTTTTTTGATAATTTTTTTGATAACTTTTTCCCCTTTTTTTTAAGTAAGACCCATATAGGGAAATCTTAACAAGTACCATACAGTGCTTGTTAACATTTCCCAAAAAATAAATATTGTTGCATATTTTGAAATTCTAACTATTGAATTATGTGTTCTTTACATTCTTAATACACATGTTAAATTTTATGTCAATCAGATATTATTTATTATATAATCTATAAAGTTATATTTTATGTATAATTTTAAACTACACAAACTTGTAATTTAAACAATTTATTGATATAGTTATTAATTTTTAATTTTTTAAAAATTTTGCAAGCATGAAGGATATAAAAAAAAGATGTAGTTTAATGGTGAATTTGTAAAAATTCACCTTCAATAAAAAGATATTGAGCAAGATTGTAGCACTAGGATACAACTAATTTTGTAACTAAATTTTATCAAAAAGAAAACAATTGATATTTAAATCTAATAATAAAGAATAATTGAACAATTAAAAAATATATAAAATCTATTGTCTAAAAAATATATTACCTTCTAACGTTTTTTTTTTTTAAATTAAATAATTCCAGCTTCGTTCACTAGCATTAGCAGACGAACGTGGAGACTGCTTCGTTTAGCACTTTCACTTATTAATAAAAATTATTTTGATTTATTAATTATATACTTTTCACCGTTTCCATAACAGTTTAATGATTTTATTATAGGTTGTCTTTTTACCGTGATCAATCGGGCGGCAGGGTATTATAAAATAGTGTCTTTTGAGAACAAAATTTAGAGACACAACTTTTGCGCCACAATTTTATTATAGTTACAACTTTTAAGTAATAGAAAAAAAGATATAAGTTTATATGTAAATTATTTTCCACCACTCATGATCAGCAACTTCAGCAAATTATAAAAGATATGTAATCCTAAATGAATTGATATTTAATATGTCAAATTATAAAAGATATGTTAATATTTTCAATGATTAAAAACTTGAATCAATAACCTCAGAAATCAATCTTTGTTTTAGCTGTAGCAGGAATTTGGTGTCATGTTATTGATGTCTTTTGACAAGCCCGATCTGAGCATTAGGAATACACTTGGTAAACAAGACTTTTTTATATAGAAAATTTTAGCTTACATTGTCTGCTTTTGATCAAATGAAGACACTAGTTGATCTTTGAATTAGACAAGGATTAAATCCTAAATTTATTATTCAACTATAAAAAAATTTATTAATTGAGCTAATTAGAATCAATTTTTTTTTTCTTTTTTTAAGAATCAAAGTAAACAAGTCTAATTGGGTGAGCTCGAGTTTGATTCAATTGGGTATGAATTAAATTGATTTCCGATTTAAAATGAGTCCAATTTAAAGGGGTTACAAAACTGCTATGATCTTTTCCCAATTTTGACCGGTCAAATCAATCTAATACGACCAGTTTTTTTTCGACGTACAAAAATCTATATATATATATATATATATATCATATAACATATATAATTTAATAGCTTAGAAACTGAGGTTGCACTAAGTGACTACTCTCACTAATTATTAAATTAATTATATATTTTTTGTTAGGATATATTTCCTCAATTAAGGGATAATATTTAACAACGGTTTAATTTGGGTAAAACTTTAGAGAAATACTATGTCCATAATATTTTCACAGCAAATCTTAAATGATAGGTTGTTATTAGTTGCTATTGTTGGGTCAAAAAAGTAATCTCGATGGTAGGTTCATATATTTGAACCAATAATAATTAACTACCTATGATTTATTGTAAAAATGTTATGAACATAACACTTCTCAAAACTTTATCATTTAAATTTATTATATAATAAAAGTTGGACTTAGAAGTAGTGTTTGCACCAAATGGTTACTCTCACTAATCATTAATTAGTAAATTAATTTTATATTTTTTTAAAAATATATTTCTTTAATTAAGGAATAATATTTAACAGCTACTTAATTTAGGTAAAAGTTTATCATTTAAATCTCAACAAATTCAAATTCTATTCAAATTAAAATCTATTATAAAAAATTTCTAAACTTAAATCTCACACAACAACCCACGTTCTTAGAACTTATATATATTCAGTCATTTCTTTTCGATACAATCATTCTTGACCAATAAGTCATCCTTATAATTAAAGACTATAATTTATGTTTTAATCTAACAAATTCATCTTACTTATTGTTCTTTGTTTTTGAATTTGCATGCAGGACATTAAGCCAAAGGAAGTTTACTATAAAACGCAAAACAGTGGACTCCCGTTTAAGTTATTGGTTCTCTTATGTAAGTTTTTATTTTTATTTTTTTATATTCTAAAATTTTGAACTCTTTTGTGTATGTTTTGATTTTGATTTTGGTTATTGTATTTAATTTGTGAGTGTGTTGATTTTTTCAATTAGACTATAACTTGAAAAAAAAAAAACAATATTGAAGAACTTTTTTGTTTATTATTGTTTGTACTAGTTATGGTATAGATTAAACATAACCTAGATGGGAATGATCAAAATCATTCCGTATCTCATATTAAAAAATTAACATAAAGCACAAAGAGAATTTTAAAATATATATATTTTTAAAAAGATAAATACTAATAAAGTCTAAACTCTAAACAATTATAACTTAAAGTAGATTTTTTTATTAAATTTATTCACTTATTTTATAATTTTTTATTATTATTTATTTAATAATTTAGTTTTGATTATTTAAATAATTTTGAGCTTACATATGAATCTTCATCAAGCTGTGTACGCACGGAAATATTATTAGTATACAATTAAAGCTAAAGCTGAGAGAAAATCTAATTAGATTCTAAATTAGAGTCCAATTTTTGTATAATTTTGTGTCATGTGTCCATCTAACTCTTTTTAATTTTTGTTCTAGGTGAGTTAATGTTGTACAAAAGACAAAGAGTTTAATATAAATAAACTATCAAAACCCCAATAAATAAATAAAAAGTAAACTCATGTATTTCTAAAAAAACAAAAAGATTAAAAATCATGTATATATCTATGGGTGGTAACTCTTACACTAGGTCTAATTTGAACCTATAGATGTGTATAATTGTGATTCTTTTTAATTGTACCGTGCATATGCACGAGTTATATACTAGTGAATAAATGATGAGTCTATTCAGGCTTTGTTCATTTTTTTGTTAAGCATGCTTAAGTTTGTTCACAAGATACTTAATTAACTTATTCTTTTATTATACATAATAAGCATCACGAGTAAAATTTTCCATCCCTTCACAATGGTTTCAATCATGAACTTATAAAAATTAGATTCACCAATAAATTACAAATAATAATTTGATATCTTATGAACTTATTTATAAACTAACATCCAATCTAGGTTCTCAAGTCTATATAAATATATTTTTATACATGTATCTATATAAACATATGGACAAAATTTTTCTTCCAACTCTTTACGTGAATATTCCTAAAGTCATCTTTGTGTATTATTTAAACAAATCACATAATTCAATGTTAAATAAATCATGTGGCTAAAAATAATGTTGATAGTTTCATAAATCATCACTCAATATGTTGGAGGAATTTTCTTACTTACCAATTTAGAGATAAACATTGTCCTAATGTCCTAACTCCTAAACATATGATATTATATATATTTAAGTCGAATCTCATACTCAAGATCTTGTTTACAACACATCATTATATTTGGGCATGAATTGTTTAATAGTTGATCCTAGATTAGAGCTTAAGCTTAATTTTTTTGTTAAATAAATGAACATAAACAAATTTTTTTCCGAATTGGATCCAAATTTTTCGTATACAACTCAATCAACTTAGAGCATCTTCAGTTGGAAGGCCAAATGCCAAATGTAAGGTACATTTGGCATTTAGGCCCAAAAATATGCTAGCAATGGGAAGGCTAAAACTGAAGAATTTAGTCTCCCTCTCTCTCTCTCTGGCTTCTCTCATCTCTCTCTCCTTGTGCTCTCCTCTGTGTCAAAATTCCTTTCTCAAGCAATTGAGTATTTATCTCCCTCTCTCTCTCTCTCTAACTTCTCTCGTCTCACTCTCTTTATGATTGTGCTTGAGGTAGAAGAACTTCGAGTCGCCGGTGGCGGTGGAGGGGATGAGTCTGGTGTCAAGGAGCTTGAGGATTTCGTCGCAGATGTTAGAGAGCTCTGACTTGATCCGGGTCAAAAAGTGCCGCTGAAGTAGGTTGCAATCTGGGTTGCGCCGCCGAAGTGGGTTGCGATCCAGTTCTCCTGGGTTGCGATCTGGGTTCTCTCTATTTTTTTTTTTTTTGTTTTTTTTTTTCCTGTTGTGACCGATGGCTAAAGGAGGAGGTCTGGGTTGTGATCTAGGTTGCAATCTGGGTTTTGTGTTTTAGATTTGTTGTGATTTGCTTGTTTGATGTGCGTGATTTTGTTATGGATTTGTTGTTGTGATTTTGTTAGGGTGGCAAGTTGTGATTTTTTGTTGTGATTTTGCTGGGGTGGCAGGTGGATTTCTGGTGCTTATTTGATTTGGGTGATTTTTTGTTGTGATTTGCTTCTTGTGATTTTGCTGGGTATAGGTTTGCTAGAGTTTGAGGCCGGTGCTAGATGACGAGGGAGAAAGAGAAGAAAAGGAAGAGAAAAAAAAAAGAAATAGTAAAAAAAAAAGATTAAAAATTAATATTTAAATAAAATAGAAAAAAAATAAATCTTTAGGTGTATTAAAAAATAGTATAGTATAAGTAATAAAATAACTTTTTAAGATAATAAAATAAGATAGGATGAGATTCTCGGATGCAAATCCTCTTACTACCCTACGTTCGCATTCAATTTGTATATATCAATAAAGTTAAGAAAATTTAAAATAACAATGACATTCAATTCAATCTTAACTCTTTTCCCCAAAAAAAAAAAATGTTAATAAATTTATCTATCAATCATAAAAACATACATTAATTATTTGGAGGGGGATTGCTTCGCTGTCGCAAGTCTTTTGGTCCCTTCCGCGGCCGTCTAATCAACACCAGTAGTTGTATGTTACTATCATGAATAAACATTGTAAAGCCAACTGTTCTATTTACATCTGTCACATATGCAGATAGCCCTGGTTATACTTTTGTTTACTGAATGAATTGACATTTTTAAAAGCTAACATTTTCCAATGTTTCTGATGCGAAGCAAATGAATGCAGAAGAAGAACACGTAGAACACTTACGTGTTGCAATTTTTTGAATAGTTGTACCAAAAATCAAATATATTTGAAGATATTAAACAATACATGGTATAGCCAAGCACAATCTTATTTTGCGTGCAACACTGCAACCCCAGTTTTTTACTTGTACGGTAAGCTTATTAACCCCAGCTAGTGCATAATTAATGTAAGATTTAGCCTATTATGTATCTTTACATTGTGTTCAATATTGTCCATTATAGAATAATTTTTTTTTTGGTGAAAATTATAGAATAAAATTTGTACTATACTCATACATCAATTAAATATGTAACTTTTAAAAATTTTCTATATGGACGTAAGTTATTAAATTGAACCACGTAACTTTCATGTGTATTTTATGCTACTTTATTTTATACTTCCACTTTCACATTTATTTAAATTAACATGTTTAACAAACCATATGTGTTAAACAATTTGATCCTTTATTTGTTAAGATAATTACAAAATAGCTACATTGGTAATGTATCTCAATTAAAAAAAAAATTAACTGTTTTTTTTTCGACAGAAAAGCAAAAAAAAAAAAAAAAACTGTTAATGTGATAGGACTCTATCACAACTTTGCCCTGTATGAATTTGGCAGGGCATAGCTTCCTCTTGCAGTGGCCGTGAAAGAAAAGAAGAAGAAGAAGAAGAAGAAGAAGAAGAAGAAGAAGAAAAAGAAGAAGAAGAAGAAGAAGATTGAACCACGTAACTTTCATGTGTATTTTATGCTACTTTATTTTATACTTTCACTTTCACATTTATTTTAATTAACATGTTTAACAAACCATATGTGTTAAACAGTTTGATCCTTTATTTGTTAAGATAATTACAAAATAGCTACATTGGTAATGTATCTCAATTAAAAAAAAATTAACTGTTTTTTTTTTCGACAGAAAAGCAAAAAAAAAAAAAAAACTTTTAATGTGATCGGACTCTATCACAACTTTGCCCTGTATGAATTTGGCAGGGCATAGCTTCCTCTTGCAGTGGCCGTGAAAGAAAAAAAGAAGAAGAAGAAGAAGAAGAAGAAGAAAGAGAGTCAATCGAAATCATCTTATGAAAAGAATAAGATTGACTTAATAATGATAGAAATGAAGTTTTTCTATATAATCGAAAGTAAGGGAATGCTAACTATAGATCTTGCAACTTACATACATTGTCTTTTCTTTTTTTTTTTGTTGATTAATTGCAACTTACATTGATATACAATACAAACTATGGCTATTAAGCTAATTCTTCTTAAAGCCAGAACTACATAATAGTAGTTACAATTATCAAACTCCAAATAAAGATCACACAACCCTCATTTAAACAAATTGCTATATAGGTAAAGCATGACAGAAGATTTCCATATATTACATTCCAAGCTCATTCTCAACTGAATGTAAGAGAGAAACTGAGCTGTTTTTAACTTGACCAAAACTAAAACAACCTCCCTCACAACTTATTATCCTTGAATTTTCTTGACCTGCAACAAAGAAACAATATCATAAGAAATGGTGAAAGTAATTTAAAAGCTACTAATTATTTACCACCTCCAAGATCCACAGAACTAGTGAAATTGTGTGAATTAGTCACTGACAAAAGCTGTACATTGAGCTAGCCTCTCTAGAACCCTACCCTCAACATGATCCACATGAATTTTTTTTGGATAAATTTTTTCCAACTAATTATACACAAGTTTGTGTAAGAAAAAAAATCATGTTTTCATGTATTTTGGTTGCCAAACATTGATAAGTCAGAATTAGTGTTGTGCCACAAGAGAAAGCCCCCATTATTGCTCATGTATCACTACCTTGAGCTCATTCTTTAATGATAAAAACCAAATGAGAAATTATGCATCATGTGGACTTACTTTTCTTCCTAGACTACCACCCTTTAAGCCCTTAGATTTGGGAGCTGCCACAGCAGTTTCTCGATGAGTCAAAGGCTTAACGTGATGATGATCAGGCGGAGGAGTTGATGAGTGGGTCTCTGGACCCCTATAGTCGATTTGGTACACCTCCAAATCCAACCGATCCGATCCCCCTATCATGAACGAATATCAAATCATTATGTCACATAATTCTTTTCAATCTTTGTTGTACTATACAAGTATTCAAGAAAAAACATGTTGAGAGAGAGAAAGATGCTAACCTTTTGATAAATAGGGCACAGTGAAAAGGAGGAAGAGAAAAAAGGTAGTGGTGGTGCTAGACTTGAGCTCCATGGCTTGCCAAAACTGAGTTCGTCAAAGGCTAAATCTCAGTCATTCATATATGTGTGTATATATATATATATATATATATATATATATATATATAGAAGGAATGAGAGGGATAATTTATGTCATAAAATTCACGAAGTGTTCACGAAATAAGCACCGCAAAAGGGCAGGTGAGGTGAGGTATTTTTCAGCTTTTGGCAAGTGAAACCGTCGCCATCCACACAACAATAAGTTGCAGGGAACCGATGTGGAAATGTTGGGTTGGAACATTTATGTTAGTGTAACCATGTATGTATAAATTATACCTATACTTTTTAGCCTTTAGCTTTTTTCTTACGTGTTATTCTCTTGCTCCGGACAGCTCCATGTGTATATAATTGAATTGTCCTTTAGATAGGGATGTCCCATTTAGCTCACTTGGCTGGATTTCAATTTACTTACACCTACTCTCTTTTATTTTGTTTCTTATTTATTTATTTATTTATTTTTGGTCTAGAATTGATTTGGAAATTTCAAAAATAGATTATGGAATTCATGTCTACCCACTTCACAGCACAAGACAATGGGGAGGTTGTGCCTGTTATATCTTGCAGGGAAGAGAGAGAGAAGAAGAAATTATTAGAGTCCTGGACACACACCCTTTTTTATTGTAAAAAATAAAAATGTGCATGATCATTAATACTCTAGGTCTTGCATACAGGCATACAGCATGTTATTCAAAGCCACAGTGCAAGTCCAAGGCCAAGCCAGACCCCTTGAGTAATGTCAAAGGTCAAAAATGTAAGCTGTCAAGCTGTTTGGAAATTTGCTAATTTTGAAAACCCCAGATAGATCTATAGAATTCCCAGAAGGGGAGATAACACAAATAATAATAAACATTTTGAGGCTCCACAGAACATATTGTGCCTTGAATGCTAGAACTGCTATCAATTTGACTACAGTAAAAACTTATAAATGATGGGACAATAAATGAGATTGGTCCATCATCAACGTAATACTCACTCCTGTCTCATTTTTTTGTCTCATTTTTTTGTTCTGTCGGAAAAGTTAAACTTTTTAAGGGAATTTTATTTATTATCTTGTCTATCTTTTAAAAATGTATAAGTTTTCAAAACTATCCTTAAAAATATTTATAAAAAAATTGAATTAGTAAATTAATAGGGGTATAATAAGAACATTAGTAAATTAATGACTTTTATTTTTAGAAATAGAACAATATTTTGGGACATCTCAAAATGAAATAGAGGACAAAAAAAGTTGGACGGAGGGAGTAATAAATAAGTGTACAAACTTTTTTTTTTCTTTTTTATGTTGGTTAATAACATTTTTTTTTTTGAGAAGATGATTAATAAGGTATTAGTTTACAAGACCAAAAATTTGTAGTATTCTTGATATCACAAATTATGTCAGCCATATATATATATATATATATATATATATATATATATATATTTTTTTTTTTTTTTGAGAGAATCGGCCATATGTCTTGATAGACATACAATGAGCCTGGCATTTTCTTAATATATAAAAAGCGGCTATGCTGCTACAGTGCTTCGACATTATGACCTAGTGTATTTTTACTGTGCAGCACTGCAGTGGCAATAGTGCTTTGGTTTCGTGAGTCTTTTTTTTTTTTCCGTTTATTCAACCCTTTTGTTTATTCAATTACAGTGCCTAAAGTAATTTTTTTTTTAGTAATCGGTTTGTGTTTTTTTTTTTCTGTTGATGTAAGCTGACATTTATATTGTTTTACTGAAACAAAAAATTTCACAATATTTTCACAATTATTGATGTGTCAATTTATTACAAATCGAAATAAAATAATAAAATAAAATAAAATATGAGATTGGTTTTTTTTTTTTTAGTAATCGGTTTGTGTTTTTTTTTTCTTTTAAATATTGATGTAAACTAACATTTATATTGTTATACTGTCATAACAAATTTCAAAAAATGTTCACAATTATTGACGTGTCAATTTCTTACAAATCGAAATAAAATAATAAAATATGAGACTGTAGCCAACCACAACTGAAAATAAATATTTTAAAAAAATGTTACAACACTTATTGTTATCACAATATTTTCACATGTTGAGATCTCAGTTTCTTATAGATCAAATAAAAAAAATGCTAAGTCCACTACATTTTAACATTAATTTTTACAGTGCCTAAAGTTTTTTTTCCTAGTAATCGATTTGTGTTTTTTTTTTCTTTTAAATATTCATATAAACTGGCATATATATTGTTATACTGACACAACAAATTTCACAATATTTTCACAATTATTGAGGTATTAATTTCTTACAAATCAAAATAAAAAAATAAAATAAGAGACTGTGACCAACCACAATTGAAAAAAATTGTTTTGAGAAAATGTTACAACACTTATTGTTATCACAATATTTTCACAATTGTTGAGATCTCAGTTTCTTATATATGAAATAAAAAAATGCTAAATCCACAACATTTTAACATTAATTTCACAACAAATTATAGGTAAGCTATTATTGATGGATAGCACTGGTGCTACAGTGCTTTTGGTTTATTCAACTGGCTCTGTAGCTACAATGCCTAAAGTTTTTTTTTTCTTTTTTTTTTTTCCAGTAATCGGTTTGTGTTTTTTTATTCTTTGAAATATTTATGTAAACTGGCATATATATTGTTATACTGACACAACAAATTTCATAATATTTTCATAATTATTGATGTGTCAATTTCTTACAAGTCGAAATAAAATAATAAAATATGAGACTATGTCTAACCACAACTGAAAATAAATGTTTTGAGAAAATGTTACAACACTTATTATTATCACAATATTTTCACAATTGTTGAGATCTCAGTTTCTTATAGATCAAATAAAAAAAATGCTATGTCCACAACATTTTAACATTAATTTCTACCGTGCCTAAAGTTTTTTTTTTTCCTCAGTAATCAGTTTGTGTGTTTTTTTTCTTTTAAATATTTATGTAAGCTGACATATATATTGTTATACCGACACACAAATTTCACAATATTTTTACAAATATTGAAGTATCAATTTCTTATAAGTCGAAATAAAATAATAAAATATGAGACTGTGATCAACCACAACTGAAAATAAATGTTTTGAGAATAATAATAACAACGTTATCAGTTTAAAACCAATAATAACTTGTTATTTAGAATTTGTTCTAAAAATGTTATTAATGTAGCATTTCTCTCAAATAAAATAAAAAAAATATCTATTCGGATCCTAAAAATAAAGATATTATGAAAATATTGTGATATTTTGTTGTATTCTTAAACTTCTTTTTTAATATAGTCAAATTAGGTGAGCCAAAATTCACAGTTTCACACACAAAATCTATATTAATTTTCTCACTACTGGGGCAGCAGTGTCTTGCACGTGCAGCCAACACTAGTATTGCCAAAGTATTACACTTTTAAGTCTAGTTGTTCGAGTTAACAAATTCATTTAGTGCCAAATCTGTTGCCAAGCTTAATTTAATTACACTGCATCCTCATTGATTTTGGATTGAACAATGCGTAGCATTAGTTTAGTAAATAAAAAAATACCTAAATTTTTTACAGTTTTTATATTTCTTATAAAATTTATATTAAAACTTTTCTAAAATGGTTCATTAACAAATGCTCTATGGGCACCCCTTAACCGAACTTATTCTGTTATAACAAATGACATTTGTGGTCAAGAGCTTGATAGCTTAATTAGTTGGCCCCTTTTAGTATTTTCAAATTTTAACGGAAACATCCTATGTTCAAATCACCCATCTCAAATTATTAATGTATTAAAAAAAAAAGTCATTTGTGAAATTTGCACGATATGATGCTCTGTTTATTTCCATAGAAAATCTTATATAAAGATAGTTTTTTTGTGTTTTCTAGTTTTTTGGTAGCATAAAATAAAAGAGTCAATTGAAAACTATCTTCAATTAACAGATAATGTAAGACTTAACTAAATAAAGGAAGTTAGAAAATCATTTTCTTAACTCATTTAAGGTTTTTACCAAATATAAAAAAATGAGATAATTTTATAAAAGATATTTTTTGAAAAATAACTTATTTTCTAGAAAACATTAAAGTACAAACAAGCTAAATATAATTTATGACACAGATGTAAAATCATTCATGAAATGGCTCACGCACTCATAAATGACACGGTTCCATGAACTGATCAACCTCATGCATCTTATTAGCTAGCCAGATAAATTGTCTGCAACTCTGCATCACAAAACACTTTTCCCCAACATTAAGAGTGGTCACATGTGAAGGTCCAATCACTTTCATGGGATTTATTAGGGGTTCTAATATGTTCAAGATGCAATGCGATCATTAATTGCATATGGATATCTTTGAAGATGGGTATATTTGGTAGTAATTTCCAAAGATATTGCAAGATTCCTATGTAGCTTGAGTGAGGCTTAGTGAGTTCAATATTATAGAGCTTTAGAGGTCAAGATTTGCCAACAAATTTGAACGTGGATTGCACTAAACTTGCTCACACTGAGCAAACAAGGCCATGTATAAGTGACATACTTGATAGGGTGACATCTACAATACCAAAATTACATATTATCATTTGATTGAAGTACTACTAGGATACAATATTATTTGATGAAAAAGTCTGGTGCTACAACTTATGTCACAACTCGCCCATGTGACAAGTTGTAGTTGGTGGAGGGGTAATGGTGGGTTCATGTAAGGACACCCTTCCATCAACTACAACTCACCACATGGGCGAGTCGTGCCACAAGCTGTGGCACTAGATCTACTCTTATTTGATTGAAAATTGTTAATATATATATATATATATATATATATATATATATAAACATAAGAACAAGACACAATTTACTATTTGTTGACTAAAATGTTTACACCCATTGCCGATATGATATTGGTGATGTCTGAAAACTACATGCCCATATGCATGTTACCTTTCATGGGTGTCCTGTTGGGTCCAACATCAACAGCTGTCGTAGCTGGACTGGAATGGGGTCTTTTTAGAACTTATGATCAGCAGATTGCCATTTGCCAGTATGACTGGGACACTGACAGCAAAGCCTCAAATCTTTTCATTTCCTGCAGTAAAATCGCAGACAGCAGCTTCATGTGCCCATCCTACTGTTAAGTGTGTGTGTGTTATAATCACTTGCTTTTCCTTAAATCTGATCACATTCATTATAGTGTTAGAGTTTTCATAATTCTACTGTATTCTGTTGGCATTTGGGCCCGTAGGAAGGTCCAAATAGGCGCTCATGTGGGCAGTCATTACGGTTTTTAATGTGCACATTTATAAGAGTACATAATCCCCAATTTACTAAAGAAAAACATCTTTTTTTTTTTTTTCATTTTCTTTTTTATATAGTTTCAAGTTTCAACAATCAAAACACTAATTAATTTTTTGTATAGACGGAAATGGAACCCATCTACAGAAAAACATCTTAACATACATTTACATTCAGAAAATTAGAGAGGCACACACTCATCAACGCACTATTTAATCACAAGGTTCCATCATCATAGTCCTAGATCATGTAGAAGACCCATACTTGTGGATTCTACTAATCGAGAGGCAATTGGAGATTGCGTGGACGGCTATAAAGGTTGTCTTAGATTTGTTTCAGTTGCATTGAGTTTTGGTTAGGGTTTGATACCAAACCCAAGAGGTAGGAACCAATACCTTAAGATTTACAACATGAGAACATGTTTGTGTGCTTTTCCTTTATTGGTATCAAAGTTAAATTGCTTCAAAAAAAATTTAAAAAAAAAACCTTTTAAGCCTTGAAGACTCAAATATGTGACAAACAAGTAGACAATATGTTATCATCATGAAAAAAAATTAAAATTTTGGGGTTCTAAAAAAAGGGTTTTAAGCATGGGAGCTTATTTCATAAACCATAGACAGTTCTAGTATGTTCATAAATTCATCCCATATCATAAAAAGAAGGGTAAACTGCAAATTACACCCCTAAAGTTTGAGGGTGACTGGATTTTACACCCTGAAGTTTCAAAATTTAGATTTTACCCCCTGAAGTTTGGTGATGTTTGGATTTCACACCATAACGTTTCAAAATTTGGATTTTACCCTCTATATTTTAGAAATTTTTGGATTTTACACCCTAAAGTTTTGAGGTGTTCGGATTTTACACCCTAAAGTTTCAGAATTTGGGGGTGTAAAATCCATACAACCTAAACTTTAGGGGGTAAAATCCAAGTTCTGAAACGTTAGGGTGTAAAATCCAAACACCCCAAACTTCAAGGGGTAAAATCTAAATTCTGAAACTTCAGGGTGTAAAATCCAATCACCCCCAAACTTTAGGGGTGTAAATTGCAATTTACCCTAAAGAGAAACATGTTATGAATTTGAGATTTGAGGATCTAAACTAGGTTTAGAGATTTATACCTGCATGCAATGTTGGATTCAAGGTTAATTTTTGGGGGGGGGGGGGGGGGGGCACTACTAGATGATTTAAATCTTTATATCAAATCAAGGTGATTTGGGAAGCACCTCCTTGGATTGGGTTTGAATGGGTGGAAACTCCTTGGATTGGATTTTAAATGGCAACACCCCCTTAGATTGGTTGGGTAGTGTAGACACCGTATTTTGTACCAATTAATAAATTTTGGTCCCCAGCCCCAATGATGATCTTTACATATGTCAACCAAGGGTAATTAAAGAGTTCACACTAGTTTGGAAGTAATCATAACTCAAAAGTACTCAAATCGCTTTGAAATCAATATTGAAAAATGACCTTTGCTCACTGTTTTTACCATAAATTTTGATCCACAAAGAATTTTTTATTGGGGTTTATTTTATTAGAAAGTAGACATCCCGGGCTTCAATTTGAACACAAAATTTGTCTAATTTGGACTTATATTGAGTAAGTTATGACCAATTCAAATTAGGCTAATTGGGCAGTCTGATTTTCTGGGTTTTAAAACTTCATTTTAAGATCCCAAAACATCATGCTTTGATGTGAGCCAAACCCTAGACCCTTGGAAACGACCAAAAACCATTAAAAAGCCCTGAAAACCCTAATTTTAACTTATAAATATTCATTTTATATCTCCAATCAAAACCCTAGCCAGGAAGAGTGATTTTTTGGCCTCCATATTCTCTAAAACCATTTTTTCTCTTTTTAAAACCCTAGGGCAGCACCTTAAAACGTTTTTTACAGAATTAAAACCTCTCTTTAGTTAGTTCTAAGGCATAAAGTTTGCTTTCAAAATTGTTTTCTAAAACCTTTTCAAAACCTTGTGTTCTTGAGTTGTAATTACTAACTATTGTTGTGTTCTTTGATTATTGTTGTCTTCTCCATCAAATATTTGTATTGTAGGCATTGGGGGGTCGGTAAAACAATCTCAAATATATGATTCTAAAGCAATGTGAGTCTCTTTTCCATGATTTCCCACTTTGCTACATAGGACTCATATAATTCTTTGTTTAATACTATATTAAGTGTTCTTACTTGTTATAGTTGATTTTATGATCTTTTTTTTTGTTTATTAATCTGACCGTGGCTTAGTATATTTTGTTTTTGATCTCTTTTGTTTCTTTAGTTCATTCTCACATAATTTCTCTTAAGTTTGACATGTTTATTGAGTTAATGTTAGTTTAGTATAGTTGTTTGTTTTGTTTCATGTTTATTTGTTTATATTGATGTTTGTTTTATTTTCTTTATGTTAGTTTAGTGTTTAGGGTTCTAATATGCTTATTTGATTTTTATTTTATATATTTGAATGATTAAATCTGTAAATTTTTTTTTTTTTTTTGAATCTATGCTAGATGCATACGCATCATCGAGTATATGTGTACGCATAGTTGAGTATGTGTACGCACTCTAAACCCAGATTAGGGCAAAGTCTTGTTTTTATTTGTTTTAATCATTTTTCACATGAAATTTGATTCTGTTTGACTCTATTTTAGGATAATTATTTATGTTTAATTATTTACCATGTTTATTTGAACCTTTTTGCCATATTTAGTTTATTTAATATCTTTTCCTTTTGTGTTTATATTTAATTGTCAACTTGCCATGTTTGATTTATTTTGTTTGATTATGTTTTATTTTTTTCCTTTTATATTGTGATTTTTAATATGTCGTGTGTGTTATTTCCTTAAGTGCATGATTTATGTTTAAGTTAAGGATTAGGGCTCTCTTTATAAATTCTTTAATTAAATATGGTCTACCAACACATAATGGAGACCGGCCCACAAGCCGAGCGGTTTTGGGTACCTAACACCTTCTCAAATCATACCCAAACTCCGGACTCATAATCTGGTATGTGGACCCATGTATGTAAGTGATTGGCACAAAATGCCCAATATGGTTCCAAGACCTAATCTAGGTGGCAATTCCACTTTTCTCCGCCATAGTGTTAAGCACCTAAGACAGCCCGGTTTGTGGACCAGACTCCATTATGTGTTGCTAGGCCATATTTAATTAAAGAGTTTGTTAATCTAGTATGTGGACCAATGTATGTAAGTGATTAGCCCAAAAGGCCCAATATGGTTCCTAGACCTAATCTAGATGGCGACTCTATTTTTTCTCCACCATGATCCACTTGGTTGGGGCGTACTCTCCTTTGCGCCCACAGTGGAGTACGCCTCGGCTAAGTGGACTGTGGCGGCGAAAAAATAAAGTCGCCACCTAAATTAGGTTTAGGAACCATATTGGGCCTTTTGGGCCAATCGCTTACATACATGGGTCCACATTCTAGGTTATGGGTCCAGAATTTGGGTACGGCCTAGGAAGGTGTTAGGCACTCAAGACCGCCCCGCTTGTGGGCCAGCCTCCATTATGTGTTGTTAGGCCATATTTAATTAAAGAGTTTATTAAGAAAGCAATAATCCTTAACCTAAACATATATTATGCACTTAAGTAAATAACACACACAACATATTAAAAATCACAATATAAAAGGAAACAAATAAAACATAATCAAACAAAATAAAATTAAGCATGGCAAGTTGACAATTAAATATAAACACACAAGGAAAAGATATTAAATAAACTAAATATGGCAAAAAGATTCAAATAAACATGGTAAATAATTAACCTAAAATAGAATTAAACAAAATCAAATCACATGTAAAAATGATTAAAACAAATAAAAACAAGACTTTGCGTAAGCATAGTTGAGTATGCGTATGCATGGTTGAAACAAGCGCACCATACTCGATGATGCGTATGCATCCTTTAGCATAAATTCAAGAAAAAAAAAATACATTCAAAGGTATAAACATAAAAATCAAACTTGCATATTAGAACCCTAGACACTAAACTAACATAAAGAAAATAAAACAATCAATATAAACAAATAAACATGAAACAAAACAAACATTAACTCAATAAACATGTCAAACTTAAGAGGAATCATGGGAGAATGAACTAAAGAAACAAAAGAGAACAAAAACAAAATATACTAAGCCACGGTCAGACTAATAAACAAACAAAGATCATAAAATCAACTAAAACAAGTAAGAACACTTAATATAGTATTAAACAAAGAATCATGTGAATCCTAAGTAGCAAGGTCAGATTTCATGGAAAAGTGCCTCACCTTGCTTTAGAATCACAAATTTGAGATTGTTTAACTGACCCCTCAGTGCCTACAACACAAAAATTAGATGGAGAAGACAAAAAATCAATGAACACCACAATTGTTAGTAGTCACAACTCACGAACAAAAAATTTTGAAAAAGGTTTTGAGAAATCAATTTAGAAAAATAGTTTCTACCTTAGAACTAACTAAAGAGAGGTTTTTAATATATATATATATATATATATATATAAACAACGTGCTAAGGTGCTACCCTAGGGTTTTGAAAAGAGAAAATAGGGTTTTAGAGAAGACAGAGGCAAAAAAATAACTCTCTAGCTAAGGTTTTGATTGGAGACATAAGATGAGTATTTATAAGTTAAAATTAGGCGGGGGCTTTTTAATGATCTTTGGACGTTCTCAAGGGTCTATGAGTTGGCCCACATCAAAGCATGATGTTTTGGACCCTTAAAATGAAGTTTTAAAATCCAGAAATTTGGGCTGCCCAGTTAGCCCAACTTCAAACGGTCATAACTTGCTTGATATTAGTCCAAATTAGGCAAAATTTGTATTCAAATTGAAGCCCAGGATGTCTAATATCCAATGAAATAAACCTCACTCAAAATTTCTTTGTAGATAAAAAGTTATGGTCAAAACAGTGAGCAAAGGTCATTTTTTAATATCGATTTCAAAGCGATTTGAGCACTTTTAAATTGTGAGTACTTCCAAACTATTGTGAACTCTTTAATTATCCTTGGTTGACATATTTCAAGCTCATCATTGAGGTCGGGGACCAAAATTTTTTAACGGGATACAATATGAGGTGTCTACAGGTAGCATCTCCTTTCTTTAAAGTTCCTTCGAACATGTTCTTTAAATTCTTTGATGATTTCAATAGAGTACCAATAAATCTTCAAATTTTCTTTGAATTCTTCAAAGAAAGTGACAGGTGAGAGGCTTCCTTTGAGTAAGTTACTATTGAGAAAGTCATGAATCGACAAAAATGATCAGCATTGACTTTTGTGGCTTTCTTCAATAGATCTTAAAGGATTCTGGTGTGCTTTGCAAGTAAGCCAGGCTCTTTCAATTTATAGAGGGAGTAGATGGCCTTGGGATTAAGTTAGGATAAGTTTAAAACTCTTACTAGCTTAATTTTCATGCACATATGTTGATAAGGTTGTGCAATGCAAGATGGATAAGAATTGGAATCAGAAAATTGAATTAAGTGGCTGAATTTTTAGCTTTGAACAACATGTCTTAGTATTTTGATGATTTTAGTGTGGTTTTAAACATAACTCAAAAATCTATAATTTTGACAGAAATGTTGGCTTCCAAATTCGCAGATTCTATGTCAAATAGCCTCACAATGTGAACCTAAATTTTGAAAATGATTTTCTACAATTTTGAATATTATAAGTTTTTGGGTTCCATCCAACTTTAGGGCCTAAAATTTAGCTATTTTAGGATTAGATGAAGCTAGTTAATATTTTGGAAGTGACTTATTTTAATTTAAACATTCATCTAGAATTAGCAATCTTATGTATGATAGTGCATCCCTGTTCTAAACCTAGGCCAATGGGATTAAGACACATCATTAATTAAATTTAGTTTTTTAAATGACCAATCATAATTAATTAACCATAATCACATGTGTCTAGCCCTAGACAAATATGAATGCTTTAATAGACTAAATCAGAGTCTTGTGATGGATTGGGGGAATATTCTTCAAGGTTTCCAAGAGAATAAATTGGGGCACAACTACAAAAGTTAGCCAAGCCGCTAACTCTCTTGCTTGAGAGATAATATCTTATAAGACAGTCTCATGAGATCACCATCTCACAACATGTGGAACTTACCATTGTATGACTCCTAAGATGATTAACCTACCATTGTATGACTCCCCTTAAAACACAAGTTGATTAACCTAGTTATTTAGCCAAGTGATTACTTAGATAAATTATTCAGATCTAGGTTAACACAAGTAAATCATATCATGTAAACAATGTGAAAAATAAAAAATACAACGATATGATAACCCAGGAAAACCAAAACCGGTAAAAAACCTGGGGAGAATTAAAGTTTTACAATAGCGACTTAGACCACTAACATCCTATTGCTACCTCGAGTAGAAAACTTACTACCACGACCACGTGACAGCTCCGATTCCACGGATTACTTCTTTCTTGGATTCACAACAACCACAAGTACTCCCACTTGTGTTTTCGTTAAACTCTTTATGCAGTAACTGAAGTGGTCACCAAGCTCTCGACATCAATCTTAATCTTAATCCTGATAACTCTAAGTATGTATGAAGGCAAACACCTCTAGATCTCACAAGAGATTCACACACACAGCATAAAACAACTTACAACAACCCTATAAAACGTGGTTAGGGTTTTTCCTTTTATACTTAAAGCAAAACATAAAACCCTATACGTCATATGGGCTTTGACTGAGTTGGAAAATTCTGCAGAAAAACATTTTGCACGAGCTTCAATCGATCAAGTCTAATTTTCGATCGATCGAACCTTGTAGAAATTGAACAGTAATTTTCTGCAATTAGTCGATTCCAACTTTACACATAAACATACTTTAAGCAGCCTAAATCTAGACCAAACGTTTTGATTATGGTTTGCTAACATTACTGTAGGGGCAATGGGCCGGCGAGAGTAATGGGCCGAAATGGAGGACACGCTAGTGGGGACAATGTGCCTAGAACGCCTCATCCATTTATGTAGCACACCTCCAAACCCGAGCCAAGGACTGAGGCTAGTCCGAGAACAGTTCAATTTGGCCTAGGCGGTACACGTCAACAGTCGGAAAAGTCGAATGTGGGCTTAGCAACCATTAGATTATGCTGAGGACTCACACCACCTCGTGTAGGTTAAACTGAGGTAGGACTTGGAGCTCTGCCGGTCAGAAAGATATCCCAGAAGATCCTATTGGACCGGATGAATATTGTGGAAGCAGGTACCAAGAAAGATCCCAAAATATCAAGGGGGAAGGCTGCCAACCCCGCATTGAATGCTCCACAACTAACCCCTTGACCGCATTTATGTAGAGAAGACATATGAACAGTGATTTCCAGTCTTGTCGTTCTTATGTAGAGGGTTCTGGAAAAATTGAAAGTGACAGGTGCCAGCAAAGAAATTATGACATCTATACGTGGAGGGTTCAGAAAAAGGAGGGAGGCAATATATAAGGAAGAAGGAGTCCAAAGAAAAAGGGCGGAAGCAAAAAAAAAGAGGAGAGAAAGATTGGCACCCATTACTAAGCAATACTCACACCAGACGACTATCCTCGGACGTAGGTCGAGAACAGTCCTTTAAGTCAGAAAACTATGTTTTATCCCAATCTGTGATCCTAGCCCAACCAGTTGGTGGTCAAATCTTCACTAGCCCAGTTCTTCACAACCTACTCTCTACAAATTCATTATAATTGGCCCCTTTAGATAGATCCCCCCACCTTTGGGCCGAATTTTGAAACCTGTGTCCTTACAATTATATATTGAAGTTTTAAAACATTTAGATTCTAAATTCTTAGAATTTAACAAACTCCCCCTTTGACAATCCGTGACAAAACACATAATAATAATAATAATAATAATAATAATAATAATAATAATAATAATAATAATAATAAAATGCTCAAAGTTACATAAAACAGCCCATTACAATAAAATTTTCCAATCAAAAATAATTCAACCTAACTACTATCTATCAGTTGTAAGTGTAGACAGCTGCACAACTGAATCAACATGTATATTCTTGAAACACTCAATAAACACATAAACACATGTGTGGAAAATATAAGTAAAAAATAAATAAATTCTTGATTTCACAAAACATAAAATAAAAGACATATATCATGAATAAATCTCATAATATAAATCAATAGCCTATGTAGAACAATGTGAAACAAGAAATAGAAATAAAAACATAATGTCTCCCCCTAACATATACAACCCATCAAAATAAATACATCAGAATAACAACACCATGAGCCAAAAAATAAATACAACAGGAAGCACCTAGATACAATCTAAAGCTCCAAAAATCTCAAAATCTCCCCCTATCTCCATCCATATGTACTCTCCTTTTTTGTGATGAATTAACAAAGGGAAATCACTACTCATCATCAAAAGGAGGTGGTGGAGGTGTCCGCCTAATGCTCGCCAACTCTGCACGTAGGGCCTGAAGCTCCATGAGCACATCCACCAAAAGTTGACCATAAGTCGCCTAAACGGTCATGACAGTGTCCAGCATACTCCGAATGCTAGAATCACCTGAAGTAGAAGGTGGTGGATCAACAGCAGCAATGGGATCAACGTACTCCGTAGCTATAGTTACACCAGAAGTAAGAGGATGGGAGGCAGCACCAAAAGAAGACTCTACACGAGGGCGTTTAGAGCTAGCTTTTATCTGAGCAGCTCTCTACCGAAGGAAGGTGGCACCTATGGGAGCTATAAGTGTACGGGCTCAAACGCAGGAAACTCATCTAATCTTAGATGTAACAAAATCTGATGAATAAAAACAGGGAAGAAAAGACCATGTAAAGTAGAACTACTCCTATGAACCTCAACTAAAGAACGAATGAAAAGAGTAGGAAAACTCATAGGAGCATCTATCACAAAGGCATACAAAAATGCACATCTCTCAATAGGAATGGTGTGCAAATGAGAGATAGGCCAGATGGAATGACAAGAAATCCAAAAAAACAAGTAATAAATCTCGGTCAACTTATGAGAGGTAATCCGAGGATTGGTACCCCACTGAATGGAAGTACCAGTAAGATATGACATTATGTCATCTAGAGGAAAGGTCTTATCATAAGGGTAGACTTGTTCTCGTACCAAAGGTACCCCAAGAGCAAAGGCCACTACTGAAGGAGTAATCGTATACTCTTCACCCTGTATCCAACTCTTCACAAAATGAGTGTTGGAATCATTGGAGTGGATAGAGAAGTTCGAGTAGAACTCTCTAATCAAGGCAGCCGGAGGAAGATGAGAAATATCCAACAAAGGTGTTGAGGACAAATTTTTTACACTACATGACTTCATTTCATTGGTGACCCGCACCACGTCAACACTATCATGAATTTTGGAAAAATCTCTTTTAAAGCCCTAAAAGCCCATATTTACACACAAAAAAGCGTCAAAGCCCATAGTTCGAGCCCGTGGCACAACATCTCATTTTCGACTCATGATCCAAGATCATGAGTCTCATTGGGGGAATTTTGGGAATCGTGGTTTTGAGGGTCAAGAAGTATGTTCAGTAAAGCTCTAGTGGTTCAAAGTTGATAAAGGAAAGCATGTTGCTTGACATGTCCTTCCCAATTCCCTGAACTCTGACGAGTCAATGTGCAACAGGTAACATTTGGTAAGCCTCTCATATACCATTACTCCTTCAGTAGTGTCCTTCCCAATTCCCTGATCAGTACCCCACTGAATGGAAGTACCAGTAAGATATGACATTATGTCATCTAGAGGAAAGGTCTCATCATAAGGGTAGACTGGCTGTCGTACCAAAGGTACCCCAAGAGCAAAGGCTACTACTGAAAGAGTAATGGTATACTCTTCACCCCGTATCCAACTCTTCACAAAATGAGTGTCGGAATTATTGGAGTGGATAGAGGAGTTCGAGTAGAACTCTCTAGTCAAGGCAGCTAGAGGAGGATGAGAAATGTCCAACAAAGGTGTTGAGGACAAATTTTTCACACTACATGGCTTCATTTCATTGGTGACCCGCACCACGTCAACACTATCATGGATTTTGCGAAAACCTCTTTTAAAAACCTAAAAGCCCATATTTACACAAAAAAAAGCGTCAAAGCCCATAGTTCGAGCTCGTGGCACAACATCTCATTTTCGACTCATGATCCAAGCTCATGAGTCTCATCGGGGGAATTTTGGGAATCGTGGTTTGGAGGGTCAAAAGTATGTTCAATAAAGCTCCAGTGGTTTAAAGTTGATAAAAGAAAGCATGTTGCTTGGCATGTCATTCCCAATTCCCTGAACTCTGACGAGTCAGTGTGCAACAGGTAACATTTGATAAGCCTCTCATATCACATAACACTTAAAATGATAAAACTTCACATGCTCTTTGCATAAAAATTAATGTTCATCATATAATGTAAGTTTAAAAAATGTAATTATAATATTTTATATAAATTATATTATTATCATCTAAATCAATTCCAAGCACATAGTTAAATATATATTAGTATCTCATATCCAGTATTTAATGCTCTCTTTACTCTCCAAAATTTGGTTAAAATACAAAAAGACCATAACTACATCTCTAAAACTTCATCAAATATCAACCAACAAGTCTATTATTTACCAAAATTATATATGGATTAAACATATAATTTTTTCAAGAGAGGAAACTTAGCTAAAAATACCAAAAAAACAGTTCTAGCTAAAGTTGCAGACAACTTTTGCAGAAGTTGTAACAGCTCCAGCTAAGTTGCAGAAGCTCCAACAGATTGACACATGTCCTAAAATGATGTCATTTGTCCATTAATACCCAAAGAAACAAGAGGATTCCATAAAGATTATCTTACCATTTTTAGTTTAATCATGAGTTTAATGCCAAGTATTCTCCTTTAAGCAAATGATGTCATTTAGATGACATCATCCAGCTGTGTCAGCAACAATGATGTCCCAAACTTTCTTCTTTTGGTTGAAAAACAAAAGACCACTTACCTTGTCAAGGACTTTTTCTTATTTGCTATTTTCCCTTCAACTAAGTTATGATCTAGTTACATAGTTTGGCTCTATATAAAAAGGACCAAGCTACACACTAAAGGGGGTCTCCCTCTCCCAGTCCATGGTTCTGAAATTTCACTCATTTTTTGCTGCCATATACATATTTTCCTACTTCCCCATCTCTCTTACCAAATTCCTTTTCATAAATAACAATACAACACACATATTACAACAAACCATTATCCATTATCCATCTTTCCCACACTCCATGACTCTGAAACATCATCATTTTTGCTGCCCAAAAACACATCTCCATCTCATTCCTTATTTCTCATACAAAATCTCCCTTCTTAGAAAGTAACATAATCCATAACACAAATAATCTCCTGTATTTACTATATTTAACCTTTATATTATTTATCTCACACTTCTATATATTTTGCAAACTCATTCCTCACAAAATACCCATACACACCTCTCATATATTTTTAGACTCCATGTCTCACAAAGTATACATATACAAGATTTATGTCCAACAAAATGTCTACATATAATTCCTATACATATTACAAACACCATATCTCACAATATATATATATATATATATATTTTTTACCATCTCTACACATCTCAGAACATATCAAAATACTCTTTCAAGAACACATTACAAAAGCCCTTTCTCATGGAAGGCATATGAACTTCAATACTATGGTCTTTCTCTTAAAAGGCACAAAGACTTCACATTAAAATCATTCTCATTGAAGACATACATTTCTAACACTTAAAACTTCTCCTATGAAAGGCACGAACTCACTCATGTTTGACTAAGAAACTAAAAGGGTATTACATGGGGAAAATCATTTAAATGCATGATTAAAGGGAAAAACTTAACCAACCAATGCACACAGCTGGACATCCTCTCTCTCCCTCCAGTTGCACCCATTTTTCCCTTTCAAACATGAAGTCACCATGAAAGGATTCACTTCGCTATGCTGCTAAAACGTTAAGCCCACTGGTGTTGTACGGATGGAGCTGCAAAGTTTGAAGGTTGTTGAAAAAACTAAGTCCGCTAATGCTACGGTTGGAGCTGCAGAACATAAAAAATAAGTCAATGTTTTCTCCATCTTTGAAATTACATTATTGAGTATATGTTAACTCATCATCATCTTACCACTATCTCACCATTTAATAAACATGGTCTCACTAATACTTCATTAATAAACATATGTACTATTAAATTGAATCCATATCACTACTGGACTTATATTATTTGGACATGAACCACCATTGGACTTGAACATATATTATTTAGACATGGACCATTACCGGATATACCTTATTATATCGAATATGAACCATGAACCGCAACTTGACATGGACTATTGGACTCATCCCATTGTTGGACATTTGACACCTAATTAATTATTTTCTAACATTGGACATCACTTAACATACATGATAATAACATACCAACTCACCATTTAATCAAAGTTATCATGCTTAGCATATTATTTATTTATTTCAACCATTATCATGATTCTAAGATTTTGGGCTTTATCTATTTTGTAGGCTTAAAAATACACCGGAAGTCATTGGACTATGCGGCCTAATGTCGAGTTCCGGGTTGGACTCCCCAAAACAAATCTAGGTTTAGCAAAGTCACTCTAAAGACACGTGGCTACGCACAAAAAACGCCCTCGACAAAAGGTAACCAACCTCTACGCTCAAAGTTCTTCCTAATCTCCGGATCTAACCCATCTAACACAACTTTTCTCTCAGCCCACGGAGACCTAAGGATGTTTAGCTTCTCATAGGTCTCTTGATTTTTCTCACTTCGAAACCTCTCACTGTCGAAGGATGGAGTAGAGGTGGAGGTGGATGTCCTATGGACTCTAGTCTTCCTAACCATGATGCTAAGGATTGGAAAGGATAGATAGAAAAGAAATCAAAGAAATAAAACAAAGAAAACCCAAGGGCAAATTGCATCAGATAAGGTTAGAGCAAAAATATAGAAAAGAACAATCTAAATGATGCATGAACAGTATAAACACATGATGCATACTCTAATACATTGAGAACAGTTCATTATACTTTAAAAATACAGAATTGGCTTGAACTTAGAGTTTTAGAACAAAAACCCAAACTTTGAAAAACCCTATTTCAAAAATCCCAACAAATTGATCAATTTATCATTACACAAGTTAGATAATAGTATATAATGACATAATTAATCAATTACACAAACCAATTTCATCAAATTAATCCCAATTGAACAAAATCCCCAAATTCGTTGAGTTACAAGCCCTAGAATTTCAAATTCTTCCCAATTTACCAAATTGATCAAAATAAACCATGAGAAACTTTTTACATCATCTAATAACAAAAACCCATTGATCAATTTTGAAAGAAATCATCTCAAACATCAAAAATCCCAAAAATTATTAGGACCGAAAATTTCCCTAAAATGCATGAAAAAAATGCATGAAAAATGAGATTAAACTAAAAAAAGAAAGGGCATAATGGTCTTACCAGCGCTAGAAGACAAAAACCTTGAGAAAAAATTGAGGGAAAACGACAAAAATTTGACTTTTAATCTGGATCGGTAGAAGAGAGAGAGAATAGCTTTTTGAAAACTTTTGAAATAGTGAAGAACACGTGAAAAGCTCATGTTTTAAAAAACTCTCTGACCGATTTTTGATCGGTCGAAAAATAGGTTCGATCGATTGAAAAACATATTCAATCGAGCCTGGAAAATTCAAAAAAATTTTTAATCGCAATTTCGATCGGTCGAGTAACAGGTTCAATCGATCAAAAATCTGAAAAAATTAAATTTTTGAAAAACATAGCATATTAATGCAGAAAATCCTCAAAGCACAATATTTTATGAATAAAATGCATGAGTATGAGATGACAAGTTTTTCAAAAACCTTTGAATTTAACCCAGATCTTCCAAAAACAAGATTTTCAATCAATTTGTCCTCAAATCTCAAACTTTAAACACATTTTGCATTAAAATCAAGGATATTTCAATCTTGGATAGTTACAACAAGATCACACACAATATAATGTACTAAGTTTAGCAAAGAGTAACTTGTTTAGTGTGTGCAACTACCAAGAGCTTGAGATACATGTGAGGTAGTAAGTAAATAATGATCAATCACAATTCTACAAAATTCATCACATAAGTTTGAAAGAGACAATCACCTAAGGAGTTACATCATATAACTCTCACATCTCCTAAAATAAAGCTTGCAATCAAATAAAATTGCAAGCTTATTAAAACAGCTAGGATCATGTACACACCAATTTTAGCATTAAATCGAGGCTACACTTTTTGTTCTTTTTGTGTATGTGCTACACTTTCTCGGGCAAAAATTCATATGATATGCGCTAAGATGTTCATGATTGGCTAGTAAACAATGATGAGATGGTTATTTATGCCTTTCTCATTAAGTTCAAGTCCAACATTCAAAGGCATGTGACTTCAAGATCAAGATCAAGTGATAAAAAACTATAAACAACTCCCACACAACATGCACTACAAAGCTCAAACTAGTAAAGTGCAATAAAATAAGCTCATCCAAGCTAAACAAGGTACATAAACAGGTTATAAAAAAGGCGTAAATGTACTTTTAGTCCCTACATTTAGCACTTTTTTCATTTTAGTCCCTACATTTTATTTTTACCACTTTTAGTCCCTAAACCAATTAGCACCTAACAGTTAGGTCCTTTCCGTCACTCAACTAACAGGGAAAGCTGACGTGGCTAACAGAACACCCTATTAGCTGACATGGCTCTTACGTGGCATTGACGTGGCAATTAAAATATTATTAAAATTTAAAAAAAAAAACTTAAATCTGATTTAATTTTATAAAAATTTTGCTTATCCTTAATAATTTTCATCATAAGAACATTACACCTTGTTCTTCTTTTTCTTCCCAATTAAACCCAGCAACAAGAACTCAAACCCAGATTACAACAACACAAACCCAGCAACAAAAACAAAAACTTAAACCCAGATTACAACAACACAAACCTAGCAACCAATAACTCAAACCCATATTTCAACAACACAAACGAAAAAAGAAGAAAAAAAAAACAGAGATCAAACACTAACACAGACCCAATTTAAAAAAAAAAATTAATTACTCAGCAAAAAACATATAATCAATCGATGTTCATTGTGTTCTTCCAAAGTGTTCTTCCCTATAATCAATCTTCAGCAAAAACCAAACCCTAAACCTAGATCCTAACCAAACCCCAAACCCATATCCCCAACAAAGCAAACCTTAGCCTTCAAACCCATAAATTTTCTTGGCAAACAAACACAAAAAAACCCACTGGAAAAAAAAAAACCCCAAATCACCACTACCAAATCAAAGAACATGAAGATCAAACCCAAGCAAAAGAATAGAAACCCAGCAACTTTGTTCCTCTCTCTCATCATTCCCATTCCGGACTAAAACCCTAGCACCGACCTCGCGTGCATGTGTCCCTCATTCGATGCCGCCTCGATCTCCGCCACCACCTCCTTCATCACCCGCGCGTCGCCCGAACTCGCCGCCGATACCATATTCTAGACTCCCGAGAAGTAAAGCGAATCGGACTCCGAGGCGGGGACTGGATCGGGTAGGGCCGAGGCGGAGGAGAAGGAGTCAGGTTCGAAGATCGGGCGCCAGGAACCAGGGTCAAGCTCGTCCTTGGACTTGTGAGGTGAGTCGGACTTGAAGCCGAATTCATCCCACTCGGACGAGTCATAAGGAGTGGTGGGATCAGGGGGCGAGTCGTCGGAGGAGGATGAAGTGGCATCTTTGAGATCGTCTTGAGAGAGAATGAAGACGAAAGGACGAGTGGTGAGTGAGAGAGGGTAGAGAGAGAGAATTAGGAGAGAGAATATGAGGTTTTTGGTTGCTGGGTTTCTATTCTTTTGTTGGGTTTCATGTTCTTTGATTTGGTGGTGTTTGATCTTCATGTTCTTTTGCGTGAAATTTTTGGGCTTGAATTTTTGTTTTTAATTTTTTATTTAGTTAAAATTAATAAATTAAATTTTTTTAATTTAAAATCATGCAAAAATAAATTTTTTTAATTATTATTTTACTGTGCCGTCAGTCACGTCAACATATTCTGTTGGTTGGGTGACGTTAAAGACTTAAACGTTAGGCGTTAATTGGTTTAGGGACTAAAAGTGGTAAAATAAAAATGTAGGGACTAAAATGGAAAAAAGTCAAAATGTAGGGACTAAAAGTGCATTTACACCTATAAAAAATAATATGGCCAACCTAGATTTCAAATCCAAGAAAAATAATGCAAAACACATTTTTCTTTTCTTTTCCTCTTTTTTTTTTTTTTTGAAAATAATAACAAAAACAACCTAGTATGAAATGAATGAATGTTATGCAATGCAAATCCTAGAAACAAAGAAAAAAAAGAAGAAGAATGGTCACAAAAAATAGAGAGATGAAGCAGAAGGACCATATCAGAAAGACACAATTAGATTGAGCCTTTTGCATCCAAAACTTTTTAGATGCAACTCTTGCATTGGAGTTATTATGCATATTAAAATGCTAAGCAACTCCAAGATTGGAATGAAAGTTTAAAGCCTTTACCAATTTACCAATAAGTACCATGGGATCTTGTACTTGAGACACATGTACTTTTGGCTTATTTGCTCGCTTAGCAGCTTGCAACTTGAAACAGTTTGGATGAATGTGCCCAGATTTTCCACAAAAATGACAAACCCATGCAGGTCTATCACACAACTTATCCTTAGGAATGGTGGAATTCTTAGGCTTAGACTCTTTAAGATCAACTCTGATCTTCATAAAAGGTGTAACTTCTATAGGTTTGACATTCTCACTCACGGGGGGCTCAGAAGAAGAAACAAAATTTGTGGAATAATTCTTAGGTACAGAGATGCTATCTTTAAAACCTAGACCGATTTTGTGTAAGGGAGAATTCTGAATACTCAACATGTGTTCAAGTTTAGAACTAGCAGACCTATTTGTTTGTTTTCTAGCAACAGATAATTCATGTTCCAAATTTTTTACTTTATCAAGCAACAACAAGTTTTCAGTCTTCACTTTATCAATCAATTCATTAGCATCAAACAATTTCAAAAGCAAATTTTTCTTATCAAGTTCAAAAGAAGCAATTTTCTTTAAACCTAAATCAACATTCATAGCATCTTTAGCAGCAACCTTGCAAAGTTTATTATATGCTTCTTGCAAATCAGCACATTCAACCACCACACTTTCATCAACTACAGCAGTAGCTGTGAAAGCAATGAAGTTTTCTTCCTCGTCACTACCAGACTCAAGGTTAGAACTTCATCATCACTAAGGGTTACAGCCATAGCTTTACCCTTTGATCTCAAGAATGTCAGACATTCTGATTTCACATGACTATACCCTTGACAACTAAAACATTGTTGACCTATAGAATTATTAGGGTTTGACTTACTTTCTATTTAGGTTTTCCAGTATTGTTCACTTTAGTGAGTTCATTCCTCTTAAAATTCCTAGGTTCAACATTGTTTTTACCTCTTGCCCTTCTGTTTTATTCTTGAGAAAATTTCTAAAGTTCTTAGCAAGATATGTAATCTCTGTAGAAGAGAGTTCATCATCAAATCCATTCCCATCAACATCATCAACTGACGTAAGAGCCATTGATTTGGATTTGTTTGTCTTAAGTAGGTCCAGCTCATAGGACTGGAGAGATCCTACAAGCTCATCAACAGGGATGAAGTCCACATCCTTGATTTCAGTAATAGCAGTCACTTTGGGTCTAAAGTCCTCAGTCAAAGATCTAAAAATCTTCCTAACAATTTTAGGTTGATCATAAATTTCACCTAAATTATAAGCAAAATTAACAATATCATTAAATGCATAGAATTCATCAAAACTTTCATCATCAAACATCCTAATGCTTTCAAATCTAGTTATTAACTGCTGCAACTTATTGATCTTAACTGCTTTTGTACCTTAATGCATAGTTTGGAGAATATTCCATGCTGTATGAGCAACCTCAATAGTAGGGATTCTCTTGAATTCCTCCCTAGAAACAGCATTAAAAATAGCAATCATTGCTTTCCTATTAAAAGCGACTGCTTCTTTCTGAGAAGTTTGCCACTCGCTTACAGGAGTAATTGGCTTCTCCCATCCGTGTTCAACGGAATTTTAGACTCTCTTATCAATAGATTTTAAGAATGCTTTAATCCTTACTTTCCACTAGGCATAGTTGTTCCCATCAAAGTGAGGTGGGATCACAAGAGAGTGACCGTGTTCCATGACGCAGGGATCAAGGATCAACTCTTAGATCAAAATATCTGAATTCTAGAGCTAACCCACTTTGATACCACTTGTACATTTTTAAACCGCTTAAAACACAAGTTGATTAACCTATTTATATAACCAAGTGATTACTTAAATAAATTATTCAGATCTAGGTTAACACAAGTAAATCATATAATGTAAATAATGCGAAAAATAAAGAACACAACGATATGATAACCCAAGGAAACCAAACCGGTAAAAAAACTGGGGAAGATTTAACCTAACTATTCTCAAGGTAAAAAAAATCCACTATGAAAGAATTGAAGTTTTACAATAGGGACTTAAACCACTAACATCCTATTGCTACCTCGAGTAGAAAACTTACTACCACGAACACCTTACAGCTCAGAGTCCACGAACTACTTCTTTCTTGGATTCACAGCAACCACAAGTACTCTCACTTGTGTTTTCTTTAAACTTTTTATGCAGCAACTGAAGTGATCACCAAGCTCTCGACATCAATCTTGATCTTGATAACTCTAAGTGTGTATGAAGGCAAACACATCTAGATCACAAGAGATTCACACACACAACATAAAACAACCTACAACAACCTTATAAAACGTGGTTAGGGTTTTTCCTTTAATACTTAAAGCAAAACATAAAACCCTACACGTCATATGGGCTTGGGTTGAGTTGGAAAATTTTGCAAAAAAACATTCTGCACGAACTTCGATCGATCAAGTCTAATTTTCGATCAATTGAGCCTTGCAGATTTTGAACAGTAAAATTTTGCAATTACTCGATTCCAACTTTACACATAAACATACTTTGAGCAGCCTAAATTTAAACCAAATGTTTTGATCATGGTTTGCTAACATTACATAGTGAAGTTTTAAAAAATTTAAATCCTAAATCCTTAGAATCTAACACCTAACCGACCTAAACCTGCAGCACCAATTGGACTTGGTGCATCACTTCCCTCACTATCACCTAAACAAGGCGGTAAAGACCCATCTATAATATGGCAGCACTTCATTAAGTTGGCTGGTCCTAATCCCAAAAAGCCTAGGTCTGAATGCAAGTATTGTAAAAATCAATATAATTGTCATGGTAAGAAAAATGGTACTTCGGGCATGTTGCAACACATTAAGATGTGTAAGAAGTGGCATTTTCCCTGTGATGATAAGCAAAAATCTTTGTCTTTCCAAGCTAAGAGGGAAGGGGGAAATGGTTCAAATGTGTTAGTTTTTGCAAACTAAAGTAAAGAGAGGATAAGGTTGGCGTTGGCAAGGATGATCATTATTAATGAATTACCTTTTAAATTTGTGGAGCGTCAAGGCTTTCAAGAGTTTATGGAAATAGTTGAGCCTAGGTTTCCTATTCCCTATCGCACTAACATAGCAAGGGCTTGTATAAAGATTTATTCTAATGAGGTGGATAATTTGAGAAAGGCTTTTGTTGGGCAATGGGTTTGTGTGACAACGGATACTTGGACGTCCATACAAAACTTGAACTACATGGTAGTAACCACCCACTTCATTGATGGGGATTGGACTTACCAAAAGAAAATCTTGAACTTTTGCCCTATAGCTAATCACACAGGGGACACCATAAGTAGAGCAATTAAGTCGTGTTTGTTGAAGTAAGGTATAGACCGGTTGTTTACAATTACCGCAGACAATGCTAGCTCTAATGATGTGGCAATTGATTATGTGAAGAAGGAAACAAAAGAAGGAGATAATAGCATATTGGGTGGTAAGTTCATGCATATGCGTTGTTGTGCGCATATCTTGAATTTGATAGTGCAAAGTAGGTTGAAGTCCATTCTTGAATCAATTGCCAAGGTTTGGAATGCGTTACAATATGTGAGAGCCTCTCCTACAAGGTTTGAGAAGTTTCAAGAAGGTGTTGAAAATGAGAAAATCGAAGCCAAATGTTTGTTGTCCCTACAAGGTTTGAGAAGTTTCAAGAAGGTGTTGAAAATGAGAAAATCAAAGCCAAATGTTTGTTGTCCCTTGATGTGCCAACAAGATGAAATTCCACTTATCTCATGTTAGATTGTGCTTTGAAATTTGTGAGAGCATTTGATAGGTTGGAGGAGGAGGATGAGCATTACAAACTTTATTTTTGTGAAGCGGATAGGAATGGGAAAAAGCCCATTGGCCCTCCTAACTATCTCGATTGGGAAAATGTCAAGACCTTTGTGAAATTTCTTGGCATATTTTATGAGGCGACACTTAGATTTTCCGGATCCTTGTTTGTCACTTCTAATACATACTTCCATGAGCTAATTAGCATTAAAGATTAATTGCAATAGTTGTGTAGTGTTGATGGGGATCCACTTTTGAAGACTATGGCAGTATAGATGAAAAAAAAAATATGATAAGTATTAGGGAAGTATAAATAATATCAATTTGATGCTTTTTATTGCTGTTCCCAAAGTATAGATTGAAGTATGTAAAGTTTTTGTTTAGGGAGTGGTATGGAAAGGACAAGGGGGATGCGATAAGCTCTAAGGTTCGAGGTGCATTAAAGAGGTTGTATATGGAAAGAGTGCGTCAAAATAGAGCTTCGAGTTCTAGTGGTAGTGATAGTGGTACTTCATTGTCTAGGAGCTCTAGGCCAAGTGTCGATAATACTTCATTGTCTGATCGCATTAAAAGCTATAATAATGGGTTTAAGCAACACTTGGCAGAGGAGGACAATGTGGAAAGCAAATCTGAGTTGGATAGGGATTTGTTGGAATCTTCTAGGGACCCTGATGTGGAAGATTTTGACATCTTGATGTGGTCGAAAATGAATTCTTCTAGATATCAAGTCCTTTCCCAAATTGCCTGTGATGTGTTGGCTATTCTTGTCTCTACAATTGCATCTGAGTCTACTTTTAGTACGGGGGGCGTGTTTTGGATTCGTTCCGTAGTTCACTATCTCCTAATACAGTTGAAGCCCTTATTTGTGCCCAAAATTGGTTGAATGATACAAAGAAAAAAAAGACGAATAAAGCTTCGGGAGTGCATGGAGAATATGGAGGATACGGATGCTTTTGAGATTGACACCGGTAAATATATATATGTTCATTTTGTTTGTTGTATGTAACAATTGTTTATTTATTTGCTCAATGTTTAAGAATCATTTTGTTTTGAATGGGATTGTAGAAATTGCATCGATTTGCCCAATGCCTATGGAGGAGGATCCAAGCACCGTTGTGTTGGATGATGATGAGTGATGTGCTACTATTTGCTAGGAGTTAGTTAGTAGTTAGTATTATGTAAGTATACTTGCTATTATCATTCATTTGTGCTTATTATAAAAATTTTATTGTTCATAAAAATTTTATTTTTCATGAAAATTTTATTGTTATTAACACGTGTTTATTTTGTTTTGTTTTGTATTTTGTAGGAGTTCTAGAATGATGCATAGTGCATAGACTTACTGGACAAAGGACTTACAGGAATTAGCATTCTTTTGCCTATATGCTAATTTTATTTGTACATGTTATTGGTGGTGGATTTTTCACTAGAGGTAGTTATTTAGGTATTTATGGGTGGAATTATCATTGGGGATACAAGCAATTAGCATTCTTTTGCCTAAATGCTAATTTAATTTGTATATCTTTCTTTTGGCATTTGTGGACAGCGACAAATGGTTCTGTAATATGTTATTAAGTGGATACATTAACGCTTATTATTATTGACATTGACACACACAGTGACACTAATGATATTATATGCTACATGATAGTATTTTGGGAGCTGAACTCTTATTGAGGCAATTTCAAATATTTTTGCATGGTGAATGAAATGATAAAAATTTAGATAGTTTGTCATGTGTGAAACTGTTTGGACAGTTTGCTATGTAAAAAATTTGCACAGATTGTTTATGTGTGAATGAAATGATGAAATTTGGATCATTGTTGTAGGTTTTGGGTGAACAGATTTGAACATATTAAACAGATTAAACAGATTTTTGAATAGATTGAACAAGTTTTTGAACAGATTTTATGTGTGAACAGGTTGAACAGCTTTTTTTTATGAAGTTTTTGTGAAATTTGAACAGATTTTGTTACTATTTTTTAAGCAGATTGAACAGATTTTGTTACTATTTTTTAAGCAGATTGAACAGATTTTGTTGCTATTTTTTGAACAAATTGAACAGATTTGTATAAACAAGTTGAACATAATTTTTTATGAAGTTTCTGTGAAATATTGTTGCTGTTTTTTGAACAGATTGAACAAATTTTGCGGCTATTTTTTGAACAAATTGAACAGATTTTGTGTAAACAAGTTGAACAATTTTTTTTTATAAAGTTTCTGTTGAACAAATTTTTTTTATAGGTTGAGCAGATTTTTTTATAAAACAAAAAAAAAAACAAATAGAATTTCTAATGTTTCAAACCAACCAAACTGATTAAACCGAGCCGCCTAACCGCACCGCTATTGGTCGGAAGACTGACCCTAATCAATATGCATCGATTTTAATTATGAGAAAACCGATCTCTATCGGTTCAGTAATAAATTTGAGAAAAAACCAAGCCAACTAAACTGCGCACACCCCTAATTCAAACTTAGTGGGGACTAAAATTTTTTGATTGAGGTTTTTTAAATTTTGGATATCAATAATAGAGGTTGTCAATGAATCCTTTATTATCTAAAATGATCAAAATTAAAAAATAAAATAAAATAAAATATTGATGGTGGACATTTGTTTTTGGTTATAGACTTATTGCTTCAAAGACAGATTTTTTTTTCAAAATAACCAATCCTTCAAACAATTTCATTAGTTAGCAAGGTTTTGAAACTATTTAGGAATCTAACAAATTAAGTCTGTTAGACTCGATTTTGCTCTTTGAATTCGAGTCTGTTAGACTTGTTTTCTGTCATTGAAATCGAGTCCGTAGAAATCAATTTCCTTTAAATTGAAATCGAGCCTTACAGACTCGATTTCAGTACTCTCTCAGCAAGAACAACTCTTTTCTCCAACAAATCCAAGCAAACACAAAGAGACCCATAACGAAATCAACAAACCCACCTGATCAATGTCGTGATTGCGGCTCAGATGTTGAGTTGAACTCGGCGGGCCTTGGCGGTATTGTGTTCGAAACGGCGTGGTGGTTCATCTACGCCGGCGTGGTGCTTCCTTGTCCTCTTCGCTGGAGCTCGCAGTGTGGGTTTGGGTGGGTTGAGGTTTCAATGACGAAGAAGAAGCTCGAACCTGTAGGTTTGGGTGGGTTAAGGTTCAATGATGAAGAAGCTCGGACTTCGCAGTGTGGAATAGTTTCGATGAGGAACTATATCGAGCCTGTAAGGCTTGATTTCACTTTAAGGAACTCGAGCTCCATAGGCTCGAGTTCCATGCTTCACAGAACACATAAAACGAGTCTCTTTGACTCGAGTTGTTACAGTGAACTCGAGTCTAACACACTTGAATTGTTAGTTTCTTAAATAGTTTAGAAACGGTGCTAACTAATAAAATTATTTCAAAATGAGTGTTATTTTGAAAAAAAATCTGTCAAAGACTAACCCCATCACGGTCCATGAGTTGATGGATCACATGGACATAACCTTGGACAACTTTCAGCAACCAGTCCAGAAAAAAGGCTAGCCTTTTTTCAAACAAAAAGCTGTGCACCTGTTTTTCTCATGCACCAAAATCCAAACCCTTCTTTTCTTTCCTTGAATGTTTTTACTGGTGAAGTCCATCCCTGGTTCCACTAGATCTGTCTTCTGTCCACTAGATCCATATTTTAACTTAAAATGATTGCACGATCTGTCTTCTGGGAACACTGAACACTAAAACACTGCTTTGCAGCAAGCAGCCTTTTAATCTAATGGCTCACTTTTTGTCCATCCACAATCTTAGGCCAGGATACAACGTTATATAGTATAGAATGTAAAATTTAGATTTTACTTGAGCTGTGACAATCTGATACGTTATAAAGTATAGAATGTAAAATATTTCATATTTGGTAGCACAGGCATCAGTACCTTTTCTTTTCATTTTTTGAGTGGAAAAGTGACATTTGGGGGGTGCTGTGAATTGTGATTTCTTCTGGATCCTACTTTCCCGAAAGCCTGACCATTCATTGCAATAGCTAAGGGACTAGTTTTGTCCAGCACTACTTTCCCCTGGTTCCTATGCAAAAGTGCCCCCCCCCCCCCCCCCCCCCCCCCCAAAAAAAGTGTTTTCCTTTCAAAAATCTGTTCAAGGAATACCACATAAATTTACACTACAGCTTTCTTTTTCTGGAAAAAAAAAAAAAAAGAGTTTGTGTATTCATCAACCCCACACTACAGTAACCGTAAGATTAAGAGTAACCACATCAGTCCGTTTAAATATTTTCGTCTATTTTACACTAAAAACCTATTTTTTCTATTTTACACTACCACATTTCCAAAACACCCACATCAGTTTATCTATTTTACACACCTATTCTAATTAAATAATATTATTAAATAATACCCATTCTCTCACTCTCTCACCGGTTCCTCTATTTTACATTTTTACTTTTTCAGCTCTCTCACCCGTTCCTCTCCTTCCCTCACTCTCTGCCTCACAGCCGCCTCACCCAGCCCGCTGTCGCCGCCTATCCAGCTCGCCGCCTCAACCCTCCACCGATTCGACCTCCCTCTTTCCTTCGCCTCCCACCCCCAACCGACGACAGCAATGGAAGATCCGGCGGCAGCAATGGAAGACCCGACGGCAGCAGATCGAGCAGCAACAGTGGCAGCAAATCGGGATGCAGATCCAGCTCCGTTAGGCATTTCACGTGAGTTTTCCGTTGAGTGTGGTTTGGGCTGGGTTTTCCGGTGGGTTTGGACTGTTTTTGAGTTGGGTTTATCGGTGAGTTTTGATTGATTTTGAGTTGGGTTTGTCTTGATTTTGAGTTGGGTTTGTCTTGATTTTGAGTTGGGTTTGTCTTGATTTTGAGTTGGATTTTCTAATTGCTTTTCCGTTGATTTTGGGTTAATTTTCTATTGATTTTTGGTTAATTTTCTGTGCTAGGATACGGTGTTTGGTGGTGGCGCTAGGTCAACTGTGGTTATTTTCTTCTTCCTTCTTCTTATTCTGGCACGCTGGGTTGTTGTAAAGGTTTGAGAAGAGAAGTAGTTTGATAGAGGAGAGAGAAAAAAAGAATAAAAAAATCTTTTACACATGAACAGTAACCGCGGTTACTCCGTGTATATATACACGATTACTGTTTATAGGTATATATTTACACATTTTTACACCCACTAATGTGGGTGTCTTTTTGCTCAAATTGTGTAAATTGTCATTTTTTGCATTTTAGAATATTTTAGAAGCACTGGTGTGGATGCTACCGGTATATCACTGAGGTCTTGATAACATTATTGTTGAAGATACAACACATCCATTGAAACACCACTTCTTAAACCACTCAAATTCGCAGCCAAGCATTATGTGAATCACCAGGCCACACCCAGTACAGCTTCGTGATAAGATTACACGTTGTGTTGCATTAATAGAGTTATTGTGCTGTTACAGGGCAGTAGAGTACGAGATTTATAAACAGATAAACTTGATTTTGGAAAACAACTTGATCGCATGGGGTAATTTGCTATTTGGAACAATTTATCGTCTCTCCTAACCACCAATTTTTCAATTTCTATGCGTCCATGATGAAAGGGGCGAAAAATTGGAGTGCAAATGATGAGATTGTTAATGGCCAAACTGAAAATGACAATATGAGATAGAGAAGTCAATGGAGCCTGCAACCTCCAGTCTTAATATGCCGTGCGATGGGTCCCATAAGCACAGAATGTTTGGTAGTAATACTCTGCTTATACCTCAAGCTAATCTAATGCATTTTTGTTTAGAAAAAATCTATAGACCACAAGCAATTTGAAAAACTTTTCACAACTGCTGTAAAGCAATATCAGTGGTAAAAACTTCTAAAAGCTTGTTAACCCAATGATCGTAAATGTAACTCAATTATTGTGAAAAACACTGTTTATGTGTGAATGTTACATTGTTTATGCATCGTGGGTTACATCCAAGGTTCACTTTGCCAAACTTACTGAGTTACCATAATTTGAGTCCCCAGACATTAGCCCAGTATTTCATCTTTCCGAGTCCATAAATGCACAGAGACCCTGTGTGCCTGAAACTTGGCCCAAATGGCAGACCTGCCCTTTTCTAAATATTATGGTGCAAGTCTTCTGAACATGGTATTCTTGTGTATACTATGAATCTAAGGGGCCTTAGTTTTCAGAAAAATGTTTGCTTGAAGCAGGTCAGGCTAAAAACCAAGCTCAATTACATTGACTAGACAGGCTTGGGGTAAGGACCACACCAATAAATGTCCTAATTTGTAGTCATATATAGTGAGAAAAATTATTACTATTTCATGAAACGAAGTTCTCATAATATGTGGGTCTCAACGGTGTGAGGGTACCTCATGAGACGGTCTTCTTAGCTATTTTCTACACGGTGCAGTAGTGGTAAATTAACCCTCTCTCAATAGCCATGCTTGTTCAACCCAGGTTTTAAGTACTTGTTGGGCTTAAAAAATAATTGTTGAAATACAATTTTAATTTTTTTTTTTAAAGTAAAGTTTAGATAAATAGATGTCCCTACGCTGAATAAACTTTTAAAAGAGAATAACCTTATGACAAACATGCCCTGAACCAGGTTTCAATTATCTCAACCTAATCTTTGTAAAGTGGTCTGAATCAAAGAAGTTTAGCTCAAAAGAAAATTTTCCACCCTATATTTCTTATCTAATGTGAAATGGATGATGGATTATGTTCCCTAATCATCCTGAAACGAAAATGTCCAAAAGCTACAAGACAATGACCTGGTCACGTACCTTTCACATTTTAGATATTAATCATAGAACCTTTAGACCATTCTTTTTGATCAACAAATCTTTAAAAGTTGAAAGTAAACAAGTGGTCAAAAATCTTAATTGCAAATCTCTGAGAAAAAAAAAGCAGGCAAAGTGGCAAACTAGCCTTCCAATAAAAAATTTAGAATCATGTTTCATATTTATTATTCTTTATACTATAGGTAAACCCCTATATATCAAATAGTCAGAGATGTGAACATATATTACAATAAGACGTGGGGGTCACCTCATAAAGGTGTTAATACCAATAGGCATTCAACCAATGCTGAAGTTGGTCAGAGGTATCCAAAGATGCTTAATTATATTAATTAAAATCCCATTACCCCAAATCAGTCCATAAAGCAAAAGCAGAAAACGCTGAGGACAGTCCCAAACTTCTTAGTTCCATGAAATTTGTTGAAAAACACAGACTGATTTAAATGACACAAACAAATAAAAAGTAATAAACGCAAACAGCTATCCATGAGGAGTGGCAGAGCAAAGCACAGCAGATAGATATAAATGAACACAACTATTTCATTTCTTTCAGCTTTCAGTGTACGACCAAACTTACTTTTTTTTTTTATATTAAACCATAGAGATTCTCTCATACATATATATATATATATACATACATATATATATATATATATATATATAGCTCCACATGTATTTTTTTTTTTCAATATTCAAAAAAAAAAAAAAAAAAAAAACCAATTCAATTCAGCTGCCCAAAAATATTTTCAATTCAGTAAAAAAAAAAAAAAAAATTGAAAGGGGTAGAGATTATAATAATGGATTTAATCACAAAACAGGTTGTGAGTTTGAACCAGTGAGACCCAACCTTCTTCTTTTCCAGAAATTAGAGTCTGGAACAAGCTTCTCTCCGGTTCTTGCTGGTTCTGATTTACACCTTGTGAGTATAAGAGGCCCTACAGAGACATTTACAGCTTTCAATTCTTCAACGTTTGAGGAGCTGAGGAATCCTTCTTTAATTGAACCTTCGAATTCTTTCAAAAACTCCAACTTTTTCTCGGTTTCGGGAGCTATCCTCAATTCTTGATCCGAAATTGACTCGCTTTCCGATGTGGGTTTCGCTGTATGCTCCGCATGTTCCTCGTCTCTGTTGTTTTCTTGCTCTGTTCTTCTCCTCTGTTCCTCTGTTTCCTCTGTCCCGAGCGGTGATTCCCAGAATCTACTGGCCAGAGATGAAGATCTGTACGGAGCAGATCTGCACCTAGTTAACAAAAAAGCGTTCTTTGGTGGTGAACATGAATTAGACACAAAGACCTGAGCTACAACTTCTTTTTCAACATCTTCTTGTTCTTCTTCTTCCTCTTCTCCATCTTCTCGCTCCGAAAATTCAATATTATTCCCAAATTTCTGTTCAGATTTTGGTGAATCTTGTCGAGTTTCGCCTTTTCGTCGAAAACCCACTTGAAAAAACAAGACCCACTTGCGCCAAGCCGGCCCGCAACACTTGGGTTTCATATTCCAGGCAATATGGCGGCATAACAGAGCATTTTGGAGCCATTTGCACCTGCGTCTTGCCTTGGCTCCGACACGGCGGTTCTGAGCCTTGGAGGGTTGTTTGTTGGAGGAGCGGCGGACCCGGACTTGGCCCATGCATGTGACTTTTGGAGAAGTTGGTTCTTGAGTTTCAATGGCGGCGTTGGAGTTCCTTTTGTTGCGAACAAACATTGGGCTTGAACGTGCCCTGCCTCTGCTTCTGCTCCCCACATTGGTCCTAAGAAACCTCATCAATGGTGGCGGGAACTTCTCAGTCCGACCCGGACTCGATATGGGTTTTGTGGATAGCTTCATTTTCAAACCCCAAAAAAAAAAAAAAAAACCTCTCTCTATTTCAGTATTTCTCTCTCCACCGGACTCTGTTTTTTTTTTTTTTTTTTGAGCTTTGTTTATGGAAGAGAGAAGATATGGGGTGTCCCATGTTATAGCATATTGGTGTGGCTTTTGTTTCCCATGTGTTGTGCACTTGTGCTTGTGCCAAAGAGATTTATTTTATTTTATTTTATTTTATTTATATAATTTTATTTAATCTTTGCACGGATGGGTAGGATCCACTGTTAAGATTTTATCTATATTTCGAGGTTGTAAGTCTTTGTTGTGTTGTGTAGTGTTCTGTTTGGCATGGCTGGCACTTGTGGTCAGTTCTAGACTTCTAGTAGGAAATTTCTTCCAAAATTGTTTACCTCCAAATTTAGTTTTCCTTCCTTTTAGTCATTTCTTTTTCGACAGAGTGTTAAAGTTCATAATATTTTTGTTACAAATTATTGATGATATGTTGTTATTGGTTTTTATTTGAATCTAAAATTTAAATTATTTTGTTACTCACTTTTAATAACTAATAACAATTTACCACTTATAATTTATTGTAAAAATACTATAAACATAGCATTTTTTTTTTTCCTTTTTTAATTTAGAATGTAAAAAACGTTAAGAAAATGTCAACAAGTTAAATTACAAGACTCTTGTCTATTATGTGATGGTTTAATCTTTATACGGGCATCTAGGACTATTTACACATTATCTACTTATCCCAAAAAAAAAGTAGATAGCGTGTAAATAGACCAAATTGGATTAATAATTTAATAATCTTATGATTTAGTATTTAAAAATTTAGACTTGCTCAAAAAAAAAATTAGACTTAAATGGAAAAATTAGACTTGCTCAAAAATTAGACTTATAAGTTTTACCATAATTCATTTTAATTCTATGAGTTCCATGTTTATTCAATTAAGACATTTTCAAGTTTATTTAATTAATGTCTTTTTATCATCTTCAGTTAAATTTTTTATTAAAAATTTTTGGAAAATATTTTCAATCAGTAATTGGATTTTTTTTAATTTGAAGAACAAAATTAAAAGTTTGGACAATTAAGCAATATTGAACAAAATTGAGAGACATTGATTGAATCTACTTAAAACTTAGAGGACTAATAAATAAAAACAAAATTTGAAATAAATTCTACTTATATTTTAAGTGTGAGTTTTGTATTTTAGCTAAAATTTTAATATACATGGAATTGGATTTTTTATAATTTGAAGAAAAAAAAAAAGTAAAAGTTTGGACAATTAAGCAATACAGAACAAAATTCAATGGAGAGGCCTTAATTAAATTTACTTAAAACTTCAAATGACTGAGATGAAAGAAAACAAATTTTAAAATAAATCCTACTTAATATTTAAGTGTAAATTTTACATTTTAGCCAAAATCTTAATATAAATGGAATGACTCGATTGGTATGAAATCTTTATTCAGAAACTACTATTTTGTTTTTATTGTTTTGAAGCACAGTTACTGCTATTCTGGGGGATTTGTTGTAGCGTATGGAAAAAGACGATTGAATCGAGTAAATATTGTAGAGATAATAACCGTCAGATTTTTGATTTTGTTTGGGTTTTTTTGTCGGTTTTATTATAGTAATAGTAACAGTGATACTATTTTTGAGCATTGGAAAAGTGACTGGTTGTCAACTTTTTTTCAGGCCTCAAGAGTCAGACTCGGGGTTTGTCCACTCAGTCACTCAACAATCCATGATTGGTTTGTGATTGATGCACATCTGTTACTACGTCATGAATTAATTAACTTCTTTAATCTTTCTTTAACAAACTAAACTGCGTCTTACTTAATCAAGTAATATTCTTTTCTTTTCTTTTTCTTAATCAAATATTATTTTTAGTCATCATATTGAATGATATTAAGAGTCTGTCCGGTTCTATCTAATATTTTTACTTTTTAAACAATTTTACACATTTTTTAACATATTTTTTCATTCATACGTATATCAAAAACACTCAAACAGCATTACTCAAACTAACCTACCAAACAAGCCGACCTTCTTGAATTGAGCCTGAAAAGATTCTCCTATAATCCATTTATGTAAATGTCTAAGTTCCCCAATTGAAAAAAATCTGATTATTTTAGTATTACAGTGTAATATTATATTTATATAATAGTATAAAATAAAAAGAAAATATTTTTTTTACCACTAGAATTGTTTCCATTTGGTCCTAAGAGCAACAAAAAAAAAATCACAAATTTAAGAAAAAAAAAACCTCTAACTTTAATGGGCAAGTTTAATTTATTCAAAAAAAAATTATATTCATTTAACTTTTTTTTTAATAAAGTAGTCTATAATTTACTAAAAATAAAAGAGACTCACGTACCTCTCTCTCTCTCTCTCTCTCTCTCTCTCTCTCTCAATGTAGCTCTTGCAAACCGATCACCATAAAACCACTCATACATATACTTCCTCTTTCATCATTGTTTTCACTCTTACTTATAAAATCATTTGCATCAATCACATTTAAAATAAATAAGTTTATTTCATTTTTTTAATATATGTTACGCTTTATATACAATTTATGTGAACAATTCTAGGAATTGATTCTAAGCGAATATGTCTTTAAACATAAAAAATAAGAGTATTGAGTCATTTTGTTGTTAAACTTTTTACTAATAATAAAAAATTAAAAACTCACAAATAAACATAAAATATCTCGCTTTCACCTTAGACCTGAGATTATATCAAAACAACCCTAACTTCTCAATTCATGGACAAAATCCAACTCACTTCCCTTAAAAAAAAAATCCAACAATTAACTCTTGAGCTATTTAAGTTAGGTTCTCATTAATATTGACCCACCTTATTCAGGAAAGAGTTAAAATTATTGTTTTATATATGTTAATCTAATATTTCTTTTGAGATAAGCAGAATTATAAAACTTCTATCCACTTTTCTTCCTCCTTTTCAAATTAATTCACAAATAAAAAACCGCTTGAGCTATAACTTGACTAAATAAGTAAATTGTTTGGCAATTTCCTTTTAAAAAAAAAGTAAATAGTTTGGCAAGTTCAATTTGCAGGATTTATTACTTGCTTGGATAAATTTTATTTGCTACCTGATTTTATTTTCAGTTTATATTTCAGAGCATTAAGTGAAGGCGTTAAAATCAACAGTTAAGGGTTCATCCAAAAAAAAAAAAAAAAAAAATCAACAGTTAAGACTCTTACCTTCTACTCAAAAACAGCAGTTGCTATACCTACAAGGTAAAAGCAGTGGTTAAGTCTCATAATGGTTTGATCAGTGCCCAACAAGCTAATTCATTTTTGCTTAAGATGAGGTCTTGCCAGGGGGTCATGCTGGGGGTCTTTCATTCATCAATGATCACAGGTCAAAGGCTACTAGACTACTAGGGTAGAACCTAATTGGTTAAAAATCTTTGTGTTTGTTTAGTAAACAAAAAAAAGATAAATAGAGTTTGTCTTAAGCTGCATTTAAGAAAATTAAAGTCTTAAAAAACCAGGAGAAAATTAATTGATTTGATGTCTCAATTAAATTGCAACAAACGGCACCATACCACCACTCATTTGTGAATTTTTTACTCAAATCTTTTTCTTTTCTTTTTTTTGGTGGGTTTAACTTTTAAGCATCGATTGGATTATTTGACTGTAAATTAGTACAATATTAAAAGTTTAAGATTATTTATTTAATTTTATCTTAAACGCTAGCCAAACTTGAGTTTTTTATCAAACAATATTATATGTCCAAACTTAATTAATTTTCATGTCAAGTAAGCTGGAGTTTATTAACAAACTACTTGTTTAACTTTTTTTTTTCCATTATATATTAAAACCATGGCTGAAATTTGAACCCTTCACAAATCTATTGTTTTTTATTACGAAGGATTGTTTCTATTATCAATAATTACAAACAATAAGTCAATAATATATAGACCTATTTACAAACTTACACGATCCAATTTCAAAAATATATAAGTATATTGAGTCTTATGTTCATCAAAAAAAGTATTTTAAGTCTTATGTTCACAAGCTTATTCAAGAACACATTATTATATTTGAGATTGACTTGTTTAATAGTTAGGTCTAATCTTAAACTTGAGCTTGACTTGTTTGTTAAACAAAAAAAAAAAAAAAAGAAACAAGTTTTATCCTGAATCGAGCTTAAGCTATTTATAAACAATTTAGTTCATTTACAGCCCTAAATTTGATTCCACATTAATTTATTTTTTTTAAGTAGATAGCGGAATGGTATGAAGGGAATTGGAACCACAAACATAAGACGTCATAAAGAAAGTCATTAGACTCTTCATACTAACTTGCGTAAAATTTATTCTCTATTTTAAAATAAAACATTTTTCTTTACTCAAAAAAAGAAAAAAAAGAACTCAGTACTTTTTATTTTAGCTAACCATTTTCCCAAACATCCACATATAATTCTCTATTCTAAACACTATTTTATTTAAATATTATTTTTTCCTTTACTTTCCAAAACACCAACTTTTCCACCAATTTTCATTAAAAAAAATATTAAAAAAAAAGAGTAAATTTATACATGTTTGGGAAGCCAGTGTACTATTGTACTATCACTGATTCGACAATTATCTTGCAAAAATAGTCGGAGCAACTAAAAAACTGATCCACTTATAGTTGGCGAAATGCGAAGCAAGTGTAATTGTTGTGGCCTAATTATCAGATCAAGACGCTTGTAACCTAAAATTTAAGTCCTGCAAATACTAACTAATCATACCTTTTAAGATCATGGGTAGTATCAGTTCTTTATTTAAAAATAAAAAAATTACCAACTAATCAGCTGGTCTTTCATAAAATATTCGTCCGTGTCATTTTTTTTAATTTCTTGGTGTCAAAACCTTGGGACTGTTAGCTTATTATGATACTTTCAAGCTCTTTTACGTTTTCCTTTGATACAAGTATAACTTAAAAACTTTACTCAAAAAAAAAAGTATAACTTAAATTCATTAATCTCAGCAAAAAAATAAAACTTAAATTCATTAACTTATTTAACTTAAAAAATATGAAAATTTTTAACTATCAAATCTTGTAACTTAACTAATTAACACTTCTTAATATTTTCAAATAAAAAATCTAGAAATTTGTAACAATCAAAAAAATCTAACAGACAAACGAGAATTTAAAATTTTATACATAAAGTAATTTAAAAAATACACCGACTTATATAGGCTTATATAAACTTCAAAATAACATACACCAACATCAATAACCCATTTCTTCCTTAATCATAAACAAAAATAGGTGTTTATACTTTTAATATCAATCAAAACTAATTAACAAATGTCCTTAAAATATTTATTAATTAACTATTTAAAAAAAATTGATATTATTTTGCCGACCTCCGTTAACTTTCCCATATCAGAACCCACCAGAAAAACAAACAAGAAAAAAAATCTAGGAGTAATTATTTATTGAAAATAATAATAATAATAACGAGGAAACCTTCATTTTCATAGGATGGGAATCTTCACAGAATGGGAAACAGTACTTCTCCCAAGTCACAACCCCACAATGGCTGCAACTTTCTTCTGTGTGTCTCCCTGACTGAGCAAATCATAGCACTGGTTATTGCTACTTTCCACTACTACCCCAAGTGAACTCACACCACCTAATGATAGGTCAGTGCATTTTAGGAAAATACCAGTGATGTGAGTGGAGTACCTACTCTATATTCTATCCAAACCACAAACCAAAAAAGTCAACTAGGCTTCCACGTTTCCTTGCTGGCACTCAAAAAAGAGCTTGACTAAGAGCATGAAGACCAGAGAAGTCAATAGGGAATCATATAGCGAAGAGAGTATAGCGCTAGACACTAGATTTAAAAATTAAGATCATAATATAAAATTACTAAATTACATGTGCAGATTGCAAGACAAGCAAACTACTACAAGTTTTTTAATACTATAACTATCTTTTGGGAGGGGTGGGGTGTCAAGCTGTTTTTTTGTTTTTTTATTTTGGCCCAAAGAAAGGAACAAGCTGCGATGATGTTTGGTAAATAGGCATTGTGCAAATAAAGGAGGTGCTAAGTGCTAACATTATTTTCTTTACCTATATATAATACATTAATCATCTTGCATAATGACCACACGATGCTGAGTCCATAGGTCTTTTCATCCCAACCATTGATTTATTTGATTCAGATTCAATCTGGTTCTTGTAATCCCATTCGCTCGTATGCTTTTGTTCCTCATGTGCCTCAGTTTCATCATCTAGGAAACAATGCCACCAAGTTCAGTAATTTGAGTTAGTGAGTTACTACAATAGTTGTAGTAATTAAAAACCAAAAGTTTCTTTTAACAATTAGCTTAAATGAAATGAGCTAAGTCCTACCGGAAACATTTGACAGAGAGAAATCAGTTAGGCGTCTAACGCAGTCCTTCAATGCTTGTAGTTCAGCTTCCTTCGAATTAAGTTTGGATTGGGCTGAATGCAATTCAGATTCCAGCTCTACAATTTGGTTTTCCTGCTGTTCAATGAGCAAATGACAGAGTTTCTGATCAAGCTCAGCTGGCACCACTCCATCAAACTGATTAGAATGCAAATTCTGGCCCTCCACTTCATGAAACTCCATATCTGAAACTTCAGTCTGGGAAACATTTTCAAAGTCAATCTGATAGAATTATCTAATTTAAAAAGGTGAATGGTTTAGCATAAAGGAGCAAAAATTGACTCATTTCATGAATTACCATGCCCACAGGCATATGGCATTCATCTTCTGCCAAGTCCTGTATGGAAGTATTCTAACATGCATAAAGATAGAACAATCCTATGTATTGTTTCCTGCTCCATGTACTAAAACTCTATTTTCTTTTGGATTTTTGCCAACTGAAAGTTGAGGGGGATGAATAACTAAACTTGATATTAGGAGTGGAATGCATATTAGTTTTGGTGCACCATAATTGATAGCAATTGTCATAATACTTGACATTATTAAGTTTTTAGTCCAGCACTCTTACATATGTACATTTAAGTATAAAGTGCATAACAGACACACAAATTCCGTATCTGGAACTGATACAGAACTCTATTTTACTAGAATCAGCATGGAACTCTACGTAAATGACTAAATGTAAATGGGGAGATGAACGTATAAGTATGAATGACACATCTTTATATGTTAAATAAATTTAATAGACGGGCATAAAATTAAAAATACTTTAAAAAAATCTCACCTCACGGTCCTCACCCAGAATTGGTCTCATTTCTTCTTGTTGAGAAGCTTCCGTGATGCACCAAGGAAGTTTTTGCAGTTCAGACTCAAACTCAGCTTCCAGTTCATCCATTTCAAGTAGCCTTGGTTCTGGCTCTTCAGTAAGAACACTACTTGCATATTCACCATCATCAATAACAGGGACACCAGAAATTTTGAAATTATTAGGGTCTACATTCTGTGTGTTAAACTTATTTAACACAAGTTGAGTATGCTTGCTATTATTTTTCCTTGACTTTGCATCAGCTTTACTAGCAGGACCCGAAATGCGCAGATGATGAGATGATTTTCTTTTGTAAAGCTCAGTTTTTAGTTCCTGAACAACTTTTGCAGTCTCATCCACGGCCATATTCAGCTTACTGATCTCAGTTTTCCCTGCTGACATCATGTACATGATCCCAACACCTAGTCCCCAGCCAAATAAAGAGCTTTCTGTAAAGTTGAGCATTAGGAGAATTTCAAAGTTAATGTTAAGCGAAAGAAAACACAAATTTAAAAACAAAAACAAATACTGCAATTTAACAATAGACTTAACAAAATGAAAACTGGTGCATGTCCAGCTGTCCACTAAAAAGCATGGATAAGGATTTGTCTACTCAAAAATGTTAATAACAATTGATTTTCTCTTCTTCTTCTTCTTTTGGGGGGGACCCATTTTTTGTCTAGTTATCACTTTGGAGTTGGACCCCTAGAGCTTCATTACTGGACCATAAACAAAGTTGATTGACAATTAGAACAAATCTCTTTTGAAGCAATCAATACTATGAAAGATTCTTCATGCAAAGCTGAGGGTAATAATATACATGGTTTAAAATTATGGCACAAATGATTAGACATCTAGGTCACTTGAATTCTCCAGAAATCACAGAGGATGTCGATTTGAAGACTATACATAAAATCATGGAGACAGCCTCTTTAGTAAAATGTCTTTACAAAGACACATTTTTTCTTTTCTAAGTAAATAAAGACTTTATTGAAGTCTTTACAAAGACACATGACCCTACATATAATCACCCTGTAATTTTTAATATAGAGCAATCATTTTTTACGTTTGTGTTATAGGAAGTACGGAACTTCTTTAACTCGAGGCATCATTTTTTCTTTTATATAAAGTATAACAAGACTGCTTCCAAATCCCATGCCCCGTTTCTAAGGAAATGATTGCTTTTGGATAATTTCTTTGCACGTATCCTTATCTATGCGTCCTTAGTATCAAACACTACACCCAGATCACGGGAAAAGGAAGCTTCAAAAATTTGCTTATTAACCCAATAACATGGACTCAAGCCCAATCATACCTTACATGCAAGCCAAGTCTTCTACTTGTCTTGCAAGCTTATTAACCATGGTTACTTAGTTAGTGTATGGTTAGTCTAAGATTTAGCCTATTATTTATTTATATATATATATATATATATATATATATACCCATTATGGGTTTATTGTAACATTAGATTTGTACTTTTCTCTTATCTGTGAACATAAGCCGTCAAACTGAACCACATAGCGCTCTTGTTTTGTTCTCTAGTTTCTAGTCTTGCTTCCACATCTATTTTAGCATATTTAACACTATAGAGCTCTATGTTGCTCTAGGGAAACTCCTATTTCAATTCTACACATGGAATTTAGCTTTCTATGGATTGAATTGTAATTTTCTATTTTGATTATTATTATTATTATTATTATTATTATTATTATTTTGGTAATAACTATTCATGATGGATGGGCTCATAACGGAATAAATTACTAGCGCAAAGAGTTTTTTCAAAATACTAGTGCCCGGACTTAAACTAAAGAGCTCCTAGTCAAACCCAAAACGTCCGCTTTAAGACCGAGTGCCCACCCACTCGGCCAAACCCACTGGGTTGGTTCAGTGTACTTTGTTCAGCTTAATATTATTCCTTACTGGCTTTTTTTCTATTTTTTTAATGCTCAAATTCCAATTTGGGGAAAAGAATGTCACAAACAGTGAACCCAATTACAATTTACAAGCAACAATGTTACTAAACTTAAAAAAAAAAAAAAAAAAAAAAAAGGGAACCTTAATTGAAAAACAACAAGTTGGTGACTAACCTTTAGAATTAGAAGAAGACGATCCAGACTTGTTAGAGACATTCTTGTTAGTCTTCCTTCTCTTTAAGGAAACAGCGAATTTCCTAGCAGAGCTCTTCCTCTGAATCTCCTTCACTGCCTCTCCTTTCTCTTTCCCCACACGGCCAGATCTGTCTCCAGCCTTCTTAGCAGCCCCAACCAGTTTACGAGAACCGGGTTTCTTGCGCGAGTTGCTCGATCTAGATCGAGACCCCGAACTCGAAAACCTAAAGATACCATCCCGTTCTTGTTCCTCGAAATTACAATCAATCGGAGTCGGTGGAGGCGGAGAGTCCAATTTGGAAGCTTGAGGGTTGAGGCTGTGGGGTTGTTCGGTGGGATCGGAATTGGCATTGGGGTTAAAGAGGTGTTTGGCGACGAGGCTTGTGGATCCAGCTACTGCTGCAGCTAAGAGAACCTGCCACATCCGGTGAGAGAAAAAAAGAGAGAGATATCAAACGAAGTTTCTGTTTTTGTTTTTTGTGTTTTTGATAGTGAATTAAGAGAAAGAGAAGAGGGCGTTGAAGAGAGAAGAGAGTGCTGAATAAGGAGAGGGTGGGTTTGGTTTGGTAGGGGGAGAGGGAGTACTGTACTCGTCACGGTGACACCTTTGGTGTTTTTTTTTGGTTTTGTTTTGTTTTTTCCCGCTTTCGCCAATTTTTCCAAATGGGAGAAAATAACAGGATCCGGGATTTTGATTTGATCAATTTTTTGAATTTTGTTGGGTCGTGTTCACGTGTACGGCGCCAGCTTGCAGGAGCTCTTTGGTTTGTACTAAGCCCAATTATATGTGCTATGTTTGGACTGCTTCTAACTCCTCATTTTTAATTTCTCCAAATTGGAGAGATTTTGAGGGAGAGTAAAGTAGATAAATTATTGGCCAAATAAATTTCCTAATTTGCGCTTTCTAAATTAGTAAAATTACCCTCTTTAAATGGCTAATTACCCCCTTCCCCCTTACTAATTTTAAAAACATCCAAACAATGTAGAGGGAAACCATTCCCCTCTACTTTCCTCCCCACTACTCTCCTTCCCTCTACTCCCCTCTACTTTCCTCCCTCTCTAAACTTCCAAACAGGCCATAAAGGATAAAAATGCTTGACCAAATGAATTACTAAATTTGCCCTTACTATATTAACAAAATTACAAATGAAAAGATTAATTATTCCCTTTCCCCTTACTTAATTTTAAAAACATCCAAATAAGGTAAAAAATAATTATTCATCTCTACTCTCTTCTCCACTACTCTTCTTCCCTCTATTCTCTTCTCTCTCAAAACTTCCAAACATAGCATAAGAGTAAGGTCTATTAGAAAAAACTTAGGTGCCCTCTCGTGGCAGGAAAGGAAGCATTGCGCTTGGAGCATGTAAGAATTACTCAGTTCTATTACATACTTCTTATTATACAAAGGATAAAATTTTGTTACAAAATTAATTATAGTCTAGGGTTACAATCTTACATAATAAAATATATATTATTACATATTTTAAAAATGATAAAGTTTAGCAACAAAATTAGTTGTAACCTAAGTCTATAACCTTATTCAATATCTTCTTATTATAAGTGAATTTTTAACAAATTTACCATTGGATTACATTTTCTTCTTATATCCTTCATGCTTGCAAAATTTATAGAAAAGTAAATATCAATAGTTATGTCATAAATAAATTGTTTAAATTATAAGTTTTTGTAGTTTAAAATTATGCACAAAATATAAGTTTATAGATCATATAGTAAATAATATCCAATTGACACAAAATTTGACATGTATATTAATAGCGTAAAGAACATGCAATTCAATAGTTAGATTTTCAAAATATGTAATTAAAAAGGGATTGGACTGAAAGCTCGTTATCCATGTGTATATTGGGCTAGAGGCCCAAGCCGAGGACGAGAGGATGTTCAAGGAGGAGTAAGCATTGTCAAGGAAGTCCATTTTAGTAAATAAAGAGATTAATTTTGGTCATGATGGCCCAAGAGGGTGGGCTGAGGATAAATGTCTCCTCAAGTAACCAAAGCCGAGGTCTGAGGAAGTGGTCTGCCGTTCGAGAGAACATTCCAGGAAGTTCTCTAGGTCCAGATAAGCATTGTATAAACTATAAACAAAAGGAAGGTGGGAGTCCTAACATATTTAAGGAGAAAGTTGTTGCCACCGCATTAAATGCTCTGCAGCTAACTCTCTAATCGCATTAATGTGGAAGTGATATCTGAACAGTGGTTTTCAGCCTTACAGCTATTATATGAAAACTTCAGGAATGTGTTGATGGGACAAGTATCAACTCCAAAAACCTAGACTGCACGTGGAGGATAAAGGAAAAAAATGTGAAGAGAGTATAAAAGGAAATGGAGGAGATGGTAGAAGGGAATCGATAAATTAAGGGAGAAACACTGTAGCAATCAATAATTGAACTTGTAATCAAACTTGAGAGAAATATATAAGAACTGATCTCCTCGGAATGTGTCGAGAACGGTTTCCTTCAGTGTAAACCTGTATAACTTCATTCTCTTGTCATCTGAATTTACTTTAGCGTTTGTCTGATTTATTAAAGCCCAGTTTTCCAACTCACTCTTTACAAATTCATTATTTTAAGCTTTTTGGGCCAAAGTCCATCCACCTTTTGGGCTAGGGACTTAAATCAGGTCCTTACAGTAATAAAGTTAATTTTATTGAGTAAGGTTGTAGTCTTAGGCTACAACCAATTTTATAGCTAAATTTTGTCATTTTTAAAATTTAACCGTTGAATTTTGTGTTAATTGGATATTATTTACTATATGGTCTATAAACTTATATTTTATGCACAATTTTAAACTACAAGAATTTGTAATTTAAATAATTTATTGATGACGTAACTATTGATCTCTAATTTTATAGAAAATTTGCAAGCATGGAGAATATAAGAAGAATATATAATCCAATGGTGGATTTGTCAAAATTCACCTTCAATAAAAAGTATATTGAATAAAAACTAAGGCTATAATCAATTTTGTAGCTAAACTTTGTCCTTATACAAAAAGGTGCATGTAAAAATTTTTAAAATTAAAATGTGATAATTCTATTTAAATTATACACCAATCTGTGTGCTCTAGTCATTTTTCCATTAAAAAAACAAATTAGTTAACAACCACGAAAATTTTGAATAAAATATATTTTTTTCTTTCTTTAATCAATTGTTTAAATACAAATTTTGATAATTATGGTAGTTAGTACTTAGTAGACATTTATTATGTTTCTAAAAAAAAAAAAAAAAGTTGACATTTATTATGATTTTGTTTGTGTATGGAATATTTTTTTTAATAGAGAATATAATTATGGAGCCATTGCTAAAAGTATTGTAGTTGAAATGACACCTCCTCATACACAAAGTGCTTGAGAGATTAGAGGAAATGGTTCAAGCTGTGAATTAAAAACATATTGTACTAGCTACAGCTAATACAATTAGTTAACTCACTAACAAGATCATCCACAGTGGATAAGAGTGGCTGCCCAAGTACATAATAGCTTCTAACAAACAGATTATCTATATTATTATTTAAAGGGCTTCTCCTATTTTGACCGAATTTTGTTTTTTGTTCCAAAATGCCCCTACAACCTACGTTTAAGCAGTGGCAACTCGGTAAAAATACACCTGTAACTCCAACTAAAACATTGACTACAAAATATGACCACTTTCATGATAGTTTTCAAATTACTTTATCAATTTATTAAAAAAAATTAAAACAAACACATGTTTTTATTTGTAAAAATACATTTGCTAGTTAAAAAAACAAATGCCCTTATTGCAAAAAAAAATTTATTTAACTCCCATGTAAAACACTATCTACAAAATAGGATCATGCTCTCAATACACTCACGTTGGCTTTTAAACTGCTCTATTAACTTCCTGAGAACAACTTTTATTAATTTCTTTCTCCAAAAAAAAAAAAATTTCTTTTACATTTTCGGTTTTTATTTTTTGAGTTTGAAGCTATATCCTTCTTCTTCTTCTAGAAATATCAAAATAAACGAATCCGGATATGTATAAATTGCTGTGCTAGAAATAGACTTGATTAATTGACTGGATAAGTATATGTGAGGACGCAATTTGTATTCTTAGCCTACAAGATGCTGGACTTAGGCCCAAAAGACCAAAAACAATGAATTTGTAGAGATTGGGTTAGAAAATTGGGCTCCAATGAGTTAGAGAATAAATATAATAGATCCAGATGATCAAAAGCAAAATGATAGAATGGATTTATCCAAAGAAAAACGTAATTGGCTCAATCCGAGAAGACTAATTCTTATATAATAATCCACAAGTTGATTACAATTTCAATTCTAGGTTGCTACAATGTTTCTTTCTCTCTCTTTGATACCCTTCTCTTAGGATTGTCCCCCTATTTTATACTATCTTCTCTTCTCTCACCACCCTCCACGTGCAGCCCAAATCATTCCCCTTCATCCCTATCCCATCAACACCCCTAAAAAGTCTTTAGATAATAGCTGTAAGGCTGAAAGTTACTGTTCAGACATCACTTCCTCATTAATTCGGCCAGAGAGTTAGCTGCAGAGCCTTCAATGAGGTGGTAACAGCTTTTCTTTAGATATTTTTCAGCTTCCACCTATTCTGTATGCCCACAAGGTATACCCTTACCAATAGAACATTTTGGTATATCATCCCAGATAACAAAACACATACTTTGACCTTTACTTTGCTTAGCCAAGAATATATTCCTCCTCGGACCACCTTCCTCAGCCTACACAGTCGCAATCTACTTGTAAAGCTTACAGCCCTGCGTTTTCTACTAGTATTTGGGCCTCTGGTCCTTATAGTATATATGAGCAAATAATTTTGTTTTACTTATCCGATTATTTTCTTCTTCTTTTATTTATTTATTTAAGTTTTCCTATTTCATATATTCAATTACTGTTTTTAAATAGTTGTTTTGGTTTCTTATATTAAATGCCTCTCAAACATGTATTTGTGATAATGAGATGTCACTGTCATAGTTATGCTCTTGAAATCATGCTTCCACCAGATCAAGAAAGGCACAACATAGCCGCGATTATGTTTCAAGCCACTGGCTCCTCTTGCTTTGTAAATATCTCGCTCTCGCCAACAACCAATTAACCTATTTGGTGAAATCCTGACTTCACAATATGTATTTGGTTGTCTCTTGCCACATGACAATTTCTATTAGTTTGGTATTTATTTCTCTTTTTTAACGTCAAAATTTTTTTTTTTTTTTTTGAATTCAATAATTTTGCATCTAATATGACAAATGAGGTCTTTCTTTTGGTTCCCTATATTTATATTTCTTCATTTTGGCTTATGTTAATGGCTGTCTAGAAAAGTTTTTTTTTTTTTTTTTTGTTTAGAATGATATTGTTTCAAAGTGTCTCACAAGATTAACATAAAGTTTCTATTTAAATTCTTCATCTGCATGCTAGGTGCCCAAGTTATTGAATCTTTAAAAAGTTTTTATAAAATATGCTCACTACATTCAGTATTTTCAACTAGTTTCATGTTATTCATGTATGTGAGTTTTTTTTTAGAACACTTTCTTTTAATTTGAACGTGAACCTATATGCCAATAGAAACTTTTAGGAAATCCAAAAGAAAAGGGGGAAAAAAGAAACTAAAAAGCCTATAAAAAAGCATAGAGTGTGTGAAAAAAAGAAGGCTACACACAAATATTCTTTTGATAGTTTATGCAGCTGACACATTTTGTTCATTTCTCTTTATTATTTTTGTATGCATATGGATATTTTATTTTTTGTAGATAAGTATGTATATGAATATTGTACATACATTGTTTTTCAATGTCATGTAAAGGGTTATATGATTTTGATATTATATCAAAATAAATGGTTGAGTTTGATTTTGAATGCTATAACATTAAAGAAAATTCCTATAGCAAATAAGACGGCAAGGCAATATTTTAATTTTATGTTAACAAGAAAAGTGTAATTTGATGCTCTCATTTTCTCTCTCTATCTCTTTTTTTTTTTTTTTTTTAAATATATATTTTTATTTGTCAAAAAACCTCTGATTCTTTATTCCATGGACAAATCTGACCTTTGAAACCTCTAGAAACGTTTCGGCTTACAGGCTTTTACAGCCTATATATAGGTTCTGGACTTAATTGGGCTCAACAATGGACATTATATTCTCACTTTATAGCCCAACCCAACTTGAAATTCATTTAAACCCAATTATATATAAAATATTAAAAATAAACTAGCTTCTGAGCATACGCTCATTTAAGCTCAATTAAATATAAAATATTAAAAAAAAACGAGACTCTTTTATTTTTTTGGTAAAGATTAATAATTTGCATCCATTATAAATTGAGATTATTACATTTTTCAATCACAAAAATACTTAAGAGTGTGATAAGTGTTATGCAGTTATATCAAATGACTTGGCATTTTTAATAGTTTAATTTGCAGTAAAAAATAAAAAATTTAGACTTGGGCCCCCCCCCCTTACTTTGTAGCTTGGGCCCCTTCTAAAATCATGAATCATCAACCTAGTCCATGTAGATCTTTAAAAAAAAAGTAAAGTAAAAAAACAATAGTGTCCTGTGTCTTTGTTTTTGTTGATAGATGAATGCATCTTAATATTTTAAGAAACAATGATTTTTGTGTATTTGTCTTGATCAAAAGTTTCTTAATACTATATGGATGAGTATTTGAATTTTTTTTTACCGCTTATCTTCGGCCCCCCTAGCTTGAAATCTTGGGCTCTTAGGCCACCCTCTAGAGCCCTTAAATGAAGTCTCCAGGAAAATCTGACTCGAACCGATTCGGTTTTGAATTCCTTTGGCACAAACTTATTGGTATCGAGCTCGAATATACTTTCATGGTGAGGTTGGTTTTCTCTCCTAGATTTGATTTTTCCTTAGCGGTCATAGTGTTTTTTAGGTGGGTCAGATTGTAATACTCTTCTTGGAGAGTATAGGAATTGTTTGCTAGATTGTAATGATATTTCTCATTAGGTTTTAGATTGGTTTCGGTAGATTTTCTCTAAGAGTCTAGTCTCTCCCAACATATTGTTATATTTTTCTTGTAATTTTTTTTTTTCATTTTTTGCAATAAAATTCTAGCACTTTATCTAAAAAGGAAAGATACTTATTATTTCAAATTACAAGAACAAAAGGTTAAGTTGATTTTGACCCAAAGTTCAAAGGTCTTTTTGAATTTTTCTATTAATTCAAAGAGGATAAAAACAAAGAAGAGCATATCATAAAGCGGGGAAAAAAAGGTAAAAGGGAATGATTAGAGGCATATGCTACCAAATAAGAGAAGAATAATAAGTAACACTAATCAACAAAGTTTTAATTTCTTAGATTTTAGTCTTTATCTTATATTTTAAACATGTTTTTTTTTTTTTTTTTTTTTTTTGGAGGGGAGTGGGGTGCTTCTACTTTATGTGTGTTTGTTTCTTAAAAAAGAAAAGGAAAAAAAAAAATTATTGTCTCATATTGCTTAAAAGAGTGCGTTATGTGTAATACAACTTGCCTCACCCTTCTTTAAAAATTATTATAATTTTTTTGTGGAGTTTGTAGTATGTATTTATGTTAAAACTCATTTCCCAATATCTTGTTTGCATGTTTGTTTCTATAATATATTAAAAAAAGAAAAGAAAAAAGAAGGGAAAGTATCACGTGCTGCACTGTGTGTATGTATTGTTGTGCATATTAACATGTAGCGTCTAATAAACTTTACCTAAGTGTCACCCACAATACCATAGAGTTTTCCACAAATTTTAATTCAATTCAAAGTTCTTCGATAGAATCACACCAGAAAAAATATTCATCTACTCAAATCCATCAGTGAACAAGCTAGTATCTTTGTTATTATTCCGCCTCCCTCCCGAATGCATAGCTCTAGCTAACATGAGAGTGGATTACATGTATAGCTAGAATTACTTAATTTTCTATGTACTTAAAATCTGATAGTCCACCAGGGCTTGCAAGGAATTTTGACACAAAATGTGTTTCACTGAGATGCAATACCAACGTACCTCATTTTGCTGATGTAGCTAGTTACTGGATGCAGTTTAATTGATGACAAGAAATACATGCAACTGTTATCAATGACCAGGTTTAAAGAACTCAGTAAGAATGCAAGTTGAAGCCAAAGTGTAATGAAAAAGATAATACCCAAGCAAAATACTTCTTTCAATGAGTGGAAACAATTTTTGAACAATCCAAGTGATTGCTAAACATGGTAAATGTTGAAGTTTCTACATGTAGTATCCAATAATATATATTTCTACAATACTTCTTCAGCATGGTAGAATTTATGCAAGTATTAGAATATGTGGTCTTCATTAACATAAAACAATCTAAACTCCAGTATTGATCCCTCCAACAGCTGCCTTTCCTTGCTCCCTGAATGAAGTGATAAAACCAAAAGTAACATTTAATGAATCACGTCATTCAATTTACCTAACAAAAGAAACAAAGAAGAGTGATTTCAATGACAAAACATATATCAAGAACCAAAGAATTCTCCATCCTCAAACACAAACGTTTCTTTGCAATATAGACACATGATACTACGGGAATTCATGAAATAGGAAAGTCATTTTCTCGAGAGCTTCAGAATAGCAGGATCAAATCAATTTGTTACCCCTGCCATTTATTAAAGGAAAGAAGTAAACATCCAAATCAACTAAAAATAGAAAAATATTCTCCAAGCTTTCCATTGTTGGTTCTAACTCTGTTTCTAACAGACTAATGCATGCCATTGAAATTGAATGCATGAATATTCTCCAAGCTTTCCACGAGGTCAAGCTAGAGCACAGCTACAGGGAAACAACTAATAGAGCAGTGAATTTCCTTGCTAAGTTGGGTTGTAATGTATCTTATTCTAATCCTCCTTTAGTACTTCAGCCTATTTGGATTTTGAAAGCTTAGATGTAATGACTTCCCAAATTATTTCGGGTTATCTATTTAATCTCTATCATTTTCTATCCAAAAAAAAATAATATTAATAATTGTGGGGATAAAGGGCTTGGATAAGAATATTGGGCCGTGGGCCACACCCGAGGACGTCAAAGAGCCTGAGGACAAATGAGTGTTAGTAAAAGCAAGTAGATTATTGGGCTGAGGAAGAGGTCTGGTTACAATAAGCAGGTGATGTTGTTTGAGGAGCCACCCTTCCTCTCGGCCAACAGAGTGGAAGCCTAAAGCCCGGCCACCCAAAAAATACTGTGCACGAGGCAACCATACTTTAGGAGATAAGCTTCAAAGAAAGGAGTTAACAGTGAACTAAGAAATATTTGAGAAGAAGGCTGCTACCACCACATTAAATGTTCTGCACCTAATCAACTGGCCGCATTTATGAGGAAATGACCATTGAACAGTGTTATCTCAATCACAGCAACCCACAAAAGCTTCCAGGAGGTTTCTGATGGAACAAGCATCCAAAGGATCGCCTAAATGACCAACAAGTGGAAGGCTGAGATTAAAAAGAACAAGACTATATAAAGGAAGGGACTCCATGAACATGGGGGGAGGCAATCTTTAAGAGAAAAAGAAAGAACACCTTGTATTTAGATAAATTTAAGTCAATATAAGAACATCACCTCCTCGGATTTGACCGAGGAGCTTTATTCTTCTTAAACTGCATTTCCTTATCTTCTCGGCATGAGACTAACCTACTAAGGCCCATGCTAGATTCACTAGTCTTATTCCTGAGAGTCTCTACTCTCTAACAAATACATTGTTTTGGGCTATCATCTCTTGTTAGTGGGCTGAGGGTCAGAATCAAGCCCTAACAATAATAATATTGCCCAAACATAAAATAGGTTACAAAAATATTTTTTCACTTCATTCTCATCTTGGATAGTATGTTTAGTTTAAAGCATTATTTACGTCCTCAATCTAGTCTCTATAGTACCTTTAACTCCAAAAAAAGGAAGAAAAAAAAATCATCTAGGTGTATTCCAACCAAATGATTTATGAATATACTACTAATCTATCCTCAATCAGCACTATCTGTAACTAGTTAGAGGCATATGTTCTATTTATAATCATCTTGTTTCCCACATCCACTTCAACATCTGTCTTCAAACTGTGCTTGTTATATAGATATGTTATTTCTTAACCATCCAACACAGAGCATCAACCCAAAATTCTACTCATGCTTCTTCACCACATTTATCCTACCGTTCACTCCATGAAAGTGTCCTTCAATTCCCTATCTTGGTAACACCCCCCCTCCTCCACCCAAAATAAAAGTCCTCTCTTAGAGGATGGAAATGTTGCTTGTTATCACCGTACTTTTTGGTATGGCATGAACTTGTAAGAGGACAGAACACCCATTTTAATGCCTTGAACTGCAGCAGGCTTATTTCAATGTTGCCATTAAACATTATGAAAAGAACACATCTAGTAACACCATTTTTAGGAGTAATTACACATGCACTAAATGGTCTTGAGCCTTTAACCCATCCCCTACTCTGTTTTGGTATGTGAGGAGGAATTAACATTTGAACTACAACACATTTACAATATCCAGCAGCACCAATTGAGCATAAAATCATTCAAAATCAATATATTGAAAGTACATTAAATCGTTCTTTATAAGTTTATATATTTGAGCCTTTCCACTTTAGCTACAACATAAATGGAAAAGAATCACCCAGAAGCAATAGCAAAATTTAAGGTGGGTTCACAAGAGTTACACACCTTTTCTAGACCATAGATTTCCATTAGATCTAATGGTTAGAAAAACACTGCTACCCATAAATATTTATTGTTGGCCACCTCAGCTAACCTATTTAATTTTAGAGAGAGAGTGATACCTTCTATTAGTATTTTTTTCTACTGTTTCTCTCTCCTTATTTATTTAAGGATCTGTAGATGTTCAAAGAGAAAAGGAGATGAGGAAATAGATTTAACTGTGTCAAAAAGGCAAGGATGAAGATGCTAGGGTCATGACCCAGAAGAGCGTAAAAAATCCTGGTGAGCCACCAGGCATTGAGTTGAGCATTGCCAAGTCGGTTAGGCCCCATGGAGACTCTGATTTTCTATGCGACGAGTGGCTCAAAAACAAGTGGGGCATATTAGCCCAAGAAATTCCCATGTAGGAGATGACCTGTATTATCACTGTTGAAATTAAATAACAACTGTGTATAACTCCCTTCTACATACAACTGTAATTATCTCTTTCACTGGCCTTATTATAATTATTACTTTGAAATTATCCTCTCAAAAGCAAGGATTGCAATGTCAAAAAAGAGAGGAATGGATTCAGCAGTGTCTTATACAGCTATGTTGTCAAAGCTTGAAATGTCACTTGACAAAGATTGATTTTGCAAAATGAGAAACCAGATATAGAGGGAACATTCTTCAACTCAATGAAGCTATTTAATGAAAGAGGATGCAGAGGAAATTTTAGAATCATGCCAAAGGGGAAAAAAATAAAATAAAAAATAAAAAGGATTAACTCCAGCCCCCATATGGACAAAAGAAAAATAGGGTTATAATTAAACCTCCGTATGGGTGGGGGTGGGGGGGACACAAAATGTATAAAACAAGCAGTAGGCAAAGGAGCTGGGGAGGGAGAAGGAGGAGGAGGAGGTGAGTATAGAGAGAGAAGGTAAAGACTTTCGGGATAAGAGAGAGGTATGGAATTTTGGAAAATAATATAAATGAGGTGAAGGCATGTAGCAATTAATATTATTAATGACATAGCAAGCAATGTTTTATCCACCCTTCGATCTCATTAAAATATATGGCTGAAAAAAGGTGTAACTTGTCACAGTGCCACAAGACTTTTTCTTTTCTTTTCTTTTCTTTCATTTTATTTTAAGAATAAGGGTTTAAGAAACAAAGAAAAGAAGTGGGTATGGGTTTTGGGAGAATTAGAAAGATCAATAAAATTAATAAATCAAAAGGAAAAAAAAAAATTAGGGAAAGGGGTATGGGTTTCTGGACAATTATCTCTCCTTATTCGTTATTCCCATTTTTTGAGGTAAATTAGTTGGAGAGTTACAGAGAAATTTCTTGCCGGGTGCCTCAGAAGAGGAGTTCAAGTCCTCTTTGGTGGCATGGGATGTTGTTTGTTCGCCCATTGCTACAGGTGTTAGGCGTTACAAAGATAGGGAGCTTTAATTAATCCTTATTTAGGGAAATGGTTATGGCCCTTTGGCAGTGAAGAAGCACACTTATGGCAAAGAGTGATAGCTACGAAGTATGGGGTGGAAGGAGGTGGTTGGATTTCAAAACCAATTAGAGGGTCTCATGGGTGTAGCCAATGGAAAAGTTTCATGATAGGTTAAGGCAGTTTCTTCCACCATGTAACCTTTGATGTGGGGGATGGCACGTGAACGCGGTTTTGGCATTATAATTGGCGTGCAAACCACTCTTTGAGGGACTTGTATCCGGACTTATATGCTTGTTCAGTTGACAGAGATGCCTTTGTTCACTCAATTTTGGAGCCAAATTAATTGGAAGAGTATCTGGCATGTCAAGGCCCTTAAGAGGATCTCTTTTTTTGTTTAGACAGCAGCTTTGGGGAGGATTTTGACCTATGATACACTTATCAAGAGGTTTCTCTTTAATTGGTTAGTGTTGCATGTGCTATAGTGGGGAATCAGTGGACCATCTGTTGCTCCATAGTGATGTTGCTTATGTTATGTGCAGTGTAGTTTTTAGAGCTTTTGGAATTCATTGAGTGCTACCAAAGACGGTAGTTGATCTTTTGTTTAAATGCAGGAATTGGCAGTTGATCTTCCTAGAAGTAACTCAACTCAAAGCAAGATGAAGTGCAAGGATTAGGTTGCAAAAGGTCTTCAGGTTCAATAAAGTTCACATTGTTGTTCCTTTTGTTTTCCACCAATTGACCATGTATATGCAAAATCCAGAACACAATTAAAGTAATTATAATCAACAGATCTAATAAGCTCTAGCTCGGTAGCACCTTGTCCCCTTATAAGAGAAAGATGTAGGGGGGGGATTTGACTTTTTTCAAATTTCAAATAAGCATTCCTTAAATAGTCACCCCTCACGTGGCCCTTCTGCCAAATGGACCCAGGCCCACTTCTCATTAAAAATTACTGCTGCTTTGGATGGGAACACCCAACGTAAGGTCAGATGGGGTTCTTTTGTCAAACCATTAGGAGCTAAGATGGGCCCAGTAGTTTCTGATCATGCTCAGCGGGCCAAACCAACTAAAGCCCAAAATGAGTTTATTAAAAATATGGAAAGGCTGACTGGAAGAAGTTCATGGGAGGTGGGAGAAGGGTCGGGGTCACATACCTCAGCTGAGAAGCATCCGGAGCTGTCACCGAGCGCCGGCGAGTTGGGTGGGGATCTCCCTAGGGCCAATGGGTGTGTGGAGGAGATTTTGTCTCACATCTCTTCGGCGGGACCCCAGAGCAGTGAAGGATCGGACCCCCACGGCTCAGCCGAGAAGCTCCCTGGTTCCGGCGAGATGGGTGGAGTCCTTCCAAGGTCCGATGGGTACAGTGTTGAGGTTGGTACTGTCGAAGGTATTCCGGTGGCCTGTAAATCAAGCGGGGCTGAGGTGGGTTGTTTGGATGACACTGTACTTGTCGTTGACAATCCAGCGGAGGACTTCCCAAACTCCGGAGCTGTTCTAAATTCCGATGGGCAGTCTGTCAACGCTGAGCCCGTTGTTTCCCCGTCTTTATCGGTTTTTGATTTCTCCGAAATGATCCGCCACCAAAAACTGCTGGGTAATAACTGTTTCTCTCCTCTTTCTGAGCTGGGTTTTGATTCTAAGGAAGATGAACTTTTGTTGTTGGATTGGGTCAACCCCACGGAGTCAGGTAAGGATGAGGGGGGTAGGAATGCTTTGGATTGTGTACCTCTAGCTAAATGGGATCCTCATGGGGGTTTGGAAATAGTCTCAGAGGCTACACTAGATGATTTTCTTGTGGGGGAGGATATGGAACCTTCTGTGTGGGTGAAGAGGAAGATTAAAGGCTTCAGTAAATTTGTGGGATTTCCTATTGATTCATGTGAGCAGCAGTGCATTGCCTTCTTTCAAAAGCTTGAGAAAGTGTGGGAAAATCAAGCTACGGTAGGTAGTCTTCGCCGCAATACCTCTTCAACTAAAAAAGGTATGAGGGAATTGAGGAATTTAGTTTCTTCCGTCAACTATGAGGGGCAATCTGGTCGACAAACCAGAGGGATTGACAATTTCTGTGGGTTGGGTTCTGTTAGTTGTCCATGAATTTGAAAATCTTATCTTGGAATGTGAGAGGATTAAACAATCCTCAAAAGAGAGATACGGTGAAAAATTTGCTAAAGGAGTGGAAGTGTGATGTAGTGTGCTTCCAAGAAACTAAATTGGATTCTGTTAATTCTGCTGTTGTGAAAAGTCTTTGGAGTAGCCCTTTTGTTGATTGGGTTGCTTTGGATGCCATTCATACAGCAGGGGGGGTTATTGTGGCTTGGGACACGAGGACATATAAAAAACTGGATTGTCTGGTTGGGTGCTTTTCTGTTTCTATTTTGTTAAAGGGTGTGGCAGATGGTTTTGATTGGATATGTACAGGGGTGTATGGTCCAAATGCTGATGGTCTTAGAGATGCTTTGTGGACTGAACTTGATAGTGTGAAAGGGAGGTGGAGTACAGCTTGGTGTGTTTTTGGTGATTTTAATATCATCAGATATCCAGCAGAACGTCTTGGTTGCACTTCTTTTAGTCCTGCTATGTTCAAATTCTCAGACTTTATTGAGAGGAATTTTTTGGTTGATCTACCTTTGGTGGGAGGCGAGTATACATGGTTCCGCGATTCAGACAATCCTTCTATGTCTAGAATTGATAGAGTGTTGGTATCCGCTGATTGGGAGGATCACTTTTTGGATGTGACTCAAAGGCCTCTTCCTCGAGTGATTTCAGACCATTGTCCTCTTCTAGTGGAAGCAGGTGGAATGTTGAGGGGAAAGTCTTCTTTCAAATTTGAGAACATGTGGCTTAAGGTGGAGGGATTTGTGGATCTTGTGCGAGGTTGGTGGAATGGATACCATTTTGTGGGGTCTCCTAGTTATGTTCTAGCTTGCAAATTGAAGGCTCTTAAAGGAGATTTGAAGCATTGGAATAAACATGTTTTTGGGGATGTGCCTTTTAGAAAAAAATGCTTGCTGTCTGAGCTTTTGGACTTAGATTTGAGAGAAGGGATGCAATCTTTGTCACCGGCAGATAGTGCAAGAAAAGCTGAGATCAAGGCTGATATTGAGTATTTAGCTTCTTTGGAGGAGACTTCTTGGAGGCAGAAATCGAAGGCTTTGTACTTAAAAGAAGGGGATAATAACACTGGCTTTTTTCACAGGCTTGCGAATTCTCATAGACGTACAAATACTATGAGAGCTGTGGAGGTTGAGGGCATTTTGTATGAGGAGAAGTCTGCAATTCAGGATCAAGTGGTGGGTTTTTATAAGTCTTTGTACCAGGAGACCGAATCTTGGAGGCCCACTATTGATGGTTTGGAGTTTGCAAATCTGGATGAAACTGATAGGCTTACTTTAAAAGGGAGTTTGAGAAGGAGGAGATCATTGCAGCCCTACAGGAGGCTAAGGGTGATAAGGCTCCCGGTCCGGATGGCTTTACTATGGCTTTCTTTCAAAAATGCTGGTGTGTTCTTGAGAAGGAGATCTTGGCTTTTTTTGCTGACTTCCACAAAGAATGTATCTTTGAAAAGTCTCTCAATGCCACCTTTCTGTGTTTGATACCCAAGAAGCTTAGTGCAATTAATATTAGAGATTTCCGTCCTATCAGCCTTGTGGGTAGTTTGTACAAGCTACTTTCAAAGGTCTTGGCACGCAGACTTCGTTGTGTTTTGGATAAACTTATTTCCAACTCCCAGAATTCTTTTGTTGGGGGAAGACAGATTCTTGACTCTGTTCTTATTGCAAATGAATGCTTGGATAGTAGATTAAAGAGTGGTATTCCGGGTGTGATTATTAAATTGGATATTGAGAAGGCTTATGATCATGTAAGTTGGAGTGCCTTATTTTACCTTATGGAGAGGATGGGTTTTGGGGAGAAGTGGGGGAAATGGATGAAGATGTGTATTTCTACTACCCGTTTTTCAGTGCTTATTAATGGGTCTCCGGCTGGCTTCTTTGGCAGCTCTCGTGGTCTTCGCCAAGGGGATCCTTTATCTCCACTTCTATTCTTATTGGTAATGGAGGTGTTGAGTAGGTTGTTGAAAAGAACAGAAGATGGAGGCTTTCTTAGTGGATTCCAAGCAAGTCCCACTACAAGGGGAGGTTTGCATATTTCTCACCTTTTGTTTGCTGATGACACTATTCTCTTTTGTGATGCATCTGAGGAACAATTGCTACATATTCGTATGGTCCTAATTTTCTTTGAAGCTATCACAGGATTGAAAGTAAATGTTGGTAAGAGTGAGATTGTGCCAGTTGGTGAGGTTGGAAATTTGGATGCATTAGCTCGTATTTTATGTTGTAAGGATTCCTCAATTTGGAATCCTATCATTAAACGGATGGAAAAAAAGCTCGCAGGTTGGAAGCAGTTATATTTGTCAAAAGGGGGTAGACTTACTTTACTGAAGAGTACCTTATCAAGTCTCCCTACTTATTATTTATCTTTGTTCACTATTCCACAACATGTGACAGACAAATTAGAGAGGATTCAGAGGAATTTCCTTTGGGGGAGATCTAAGATGTTTTTAAATTCTCACTTGTTGCTTGGGAGAAAGTTGTGTGGCCAGTGGAGGCAGGTGGCTTGGGGATACGGAAGATTGGGTTGTTTAACCAAGCTTTGCTTGGGAAATGGCTATGGCGATTTGGGAATGAGGTCACACGTTTATGGAGGCAAGTTATAGCTTCCAAATACGGGGAGACCAGTGGGGGATGGTGTACTAGAGTTGTTAGAGGGACGCATGGGTGTGGTTTGTGGAAGAACATTAGGAAGGGGGCTGAGAGCTTCTTTGGTCATGTGTTGTATGCGGCGGGTGAGGGTTTTTGTATTAGATTTTGGTATGACCCTTGGAGTAGCCCTATTGCCTTGAAAGATTTATATCCGGCCCTTTTTGCTGTTGTTGTGAATAAGGCAGCTATGATTTCTGATATGATTGAGTTTGCATCGGATGGGGGTGGCAGAAGTTGGAACTTACGTTTCCGTCGTGCTTTTCAAGATTGGGAGATAGGGATCTTTTATGATTTTTTTGCTCATATCTCATCCAAGTTACCTAGAGGGGGTGATGATACCATGATATGACAATTGAATCGTAGAGGTGTTTTTGATGTGCGCTCTTTCTATTTTTCATTGCTAGCAGCCCCGCAGGTGCCTTTTCCTTGGAAGAGTATTTGGTGTGTTAAGGTACCTAAAAGGGTGGCTTTCTTCTTATGGACAGCTGCTAGGGGTGGGATTCTTACTATAGATAACCTTGTTAAGAAGAATTTACCTCTTGTTAATTGGTGCTGCCTTTGTCGATGTGAAGAGGAAACTGTGGATCACTTATTGATCCATTGCAAGTATGCTCATACCTTGTGGAGTGAAGTCCTTCATTTGTTTGGGGTTCAGTGGGTGATGCCAAAGAATGTTGTTTCTCTTCTCTCTGCTTGGTGGAATTGGCTGGGGCGTCACACTTCAAATGTGTGGAATATGATTCCAGCGTGTCTTATGTGGTTAGTTTGGAAGGAGCGTAATGCTCGAACTTTTGAGGAAACTGAGAGACTGGTTGACTGTGTGAAGTCTTTGCTATTTAGGACTTTGTTTGAGTGGTCCCGCATATGGGGGTTTACGCATTGTCATTCTTTGCTTGAATTCCTTAATTCTGTTAGTCTTTCTTTTTGATTGGTTTGTATTCTTTTCAGTGTAGTGAGTTTACTACCGTAAATTCACTGTACTTTCATTATCAATAAAGTTTGTTATTACCTATCAAAAAAAGATGTAGGGTGCGATCATGGGTTCAAACCTTCTAAGTGTACACTATTTTATATATATATATATATATATATATATATTGAATGAAGTTATCTGGTTGTGCAAAGATGTATTTGCCTTTTTTTTTCAGATGCCACACACATAATATAGGTTGGACCTGCCTAACAGCATTCACAAGCCCAGGCTTGTCCCATCTTCAACTAATTCTCTAACCCCCTATCCCCACACTATAATGATGTCTATGATTTGTTAAAAAGTAAAATATAGTTAGAATTGGCAATTAATTTAAGACAGATACAAATCAAATAAAAAATTATTCAAGTTAGGCGCCTCCTTTTTGTCAAACGGACATAATTATGAGTTTGCTTCTCTAGGATGCTTCTCCTCAAACGTCTCTAATCTATTTTTTTGATGGGGGAAAAAACCCCATTCTTTCATTGCTGAACCAATATCTTCCAAAGTTCATAGATAATGAGGCATCTATAAAGGTATAGCAACTAGGAAGATAAATCACAAAAGTAAAATATTCTTCTTTCACTGCTCATCTAACAACCCCAAAAGTTCCTGGGAATGGGGCATCCACATTATGGTAAGGAGTAAACTGTAACATTAATTATACCAAGAAATAAAGCAAGGGACTAACATGAAGAAAATGATATTTTTTTTTTTTTTTTTTAAGATCCAAATCAACAGGCATCCCCAAAAAAAATTTGTGAATCAGTTAATCCTATGAGCACAAAAGCTAAATTATCACAAATATTTAAGTGAAAAGCATGCTTGGATTGTTGCAAAGAAAGATGGAAGGTTAAGGGGCAGTGTGGAATGACCTAAGACCATGCTAGTTTGTCACAGTAGATGATCAAGCACCACCGTAGGGATTTTATTTCTTTCATCTAAAAAAACAATCCTTTTATTTAACCCGTCACAAATATGACTTAATTCTTTCCATTTTAGATTTTGGGATGAAAGAGTAAAAATCAATGACTTTTTTTACTAAGCAAATTACATGCCACCAACAAAAAGCTACTTTTACCAAAATATGTGTACAATATTCATGAAGAATTTAATTACCAAAGAGAGAGAACATAATCAAAGTCATTTGTTATATTAATTTCTCTAAATAAAGATCCCTTGAAGAACAGTTCAATGGCTAGGACACCCATGTTATTTGGTAGACACAGGCTGGGAATGCTAAATGTAAGATAAATTTCATTATATTTGGTTTCCATTTCTGAGCTTCCTTTTCAAAGGGCTCTACCAAAAAGCTTCAAAACAGGATATGAGTTGAATAACACATTAGAAACAAGATTGCAGTGGAAAGGTCTTAACCATTAGCGCATGATCATTGACATATTGAGAGCACCATTAGACAAGGATACTTCAATTTGTAATTGAAGCTTATTTTTCTGAAGAAAAACATAGGGAATCCTTTTTTGAGTGCTGAAATAAGTAAAACCTACAGTTCTCAAAAGAAACTAGAAAGCCAAAAGCAATATTATTGACAGTAAAAGTCAAGCTATCCTGTTTTACAAAGTTGTCTTAAGGCTAGAAATACTCAAATATCTTCAAGTGATCCCCCCTCATCCTCTTCCTGCATCAACTGTGCATGCTCAATAGTTTCATCCCAATGTGATACCCCCATCAACCCTAATTTTCTCAGTATTATTATGTATAGCTCTTCCTTCCCTATTGCATTGTTGTCATGAAACAATGCCAACCCAGATATGGAAATAACTAGATCATATAAAGCTGGATGAATCTTCAAATAAAGCTTAACATGCTCTACAAGAGATAGTAGCATATGTTATATGACTCTAGATTGAATTCCTTTTTGAACTTATCTTGCTAATGTACTCCCAAACAATTTGAAATTGAGATTCCTCGACCTCAGAGCATCTGCTTTTTGACCTTAATATAGCTGAACGCTTGTCCAAAAAGCTTAAACATCATCCTATCACCCCTTGATAGATCCCCAACATGTGGGATTTTTTCATTTTTTTTTTTTAAATGGGAATTAGAGTAGAGACACAATTTGACTACCGCTCGTTCCAAGTGCTTAAGCTATTAGGAAATGGTGAGTTTAATCACTCAACCATTATTTTAACAGACCATAAAAAATGATTTTAACTCAAATGGCACCTCTTTTATTGATTGGTAATTAGGTGCATATCTAATTACTAATCAATAAAAGAATTACAAGATCAAACACGATCAAATTCCCCAATAGGCCAACCTCATTGAACTATTCTAAACAAACAATATCCACCTACAGAATTTGAAACAAATCTAACACAAAACTAGCTTTAATCACACATGTAAACGTCCAATGTCTAGATTATCATAAAAAAAAAGTGAAGAAAGATTGAATTTCCAACATACCCATATGAATTCCACGACTCAATTGTTCTTGGCAGCCATGTTTTTCCTAGCAGCTCTGGCATTATCGTACTCGAACTTCAACACATTGGGTATATGAGACGTGTCCTTGACATAGAACATCCTCCCAAACGCGCTTTCCTCAATAGCCGGAAAGTAAACAATGAGCACAGAATTCACGAACCAAAACCACACCGCCCCAAGAAAAGCTCCCAGAATAGCTCCAGCAAAGACCTGAGCAACTGTGTGGTAACCCAAATACACCCTCGAATACATGGTGAGAAATGCCATAGACCAGAGCCAGAAATGCACGGCCCACTTGCTCGTCTGGCGAAACAGCCCTCTCCCTTTAGAGGTCATGAGCGAGAAGTAAACGGAGAAGAAGAACATGTACTGAGAGTGACTCGAAGGCCAGCCATGCGAGTCGCACATCTCGAGGAGAGCACAGGTTTCGGGGCGAGCCTGCTGTACGGAGGTTTTGATGAACTCGTTGACGAATTGGGAGATTATGAGGCCGAGAGCGAAGAACATGCCTTGGAGTTCACGGCGGAAGATGAAGTGGGAGACGAAGCCGCCGAGGCTGATGAAAACTGGGACCAGGGAAACCCAGGCTAGGAAGTGACCCAGCTGATCTCCTCTCCGGTATCGCACGTGGACCAGTGTCACGGCCTTCAGTGGCGCTGGAGGCATCGTCGTGTGTGTGTGAATGGTGAATAATTCTGGGTTTCAATTTAGGTGGGAAAATGGTGGTTGAGCTCGGAGAATTTTGGTTTTGATGGATTATTTTGTGGTGTTTGTTTCTCGGGAAAGCGTTGACGCTAAAAAAGGAAAAAAGAGCCTTTGTTAAAGACCTGCACTATAATCAATTTCACATGAGCGTCGAGAGCCCACAACCACAACTCAAGCGTGGTTTGCGTGAACGGCAGACCAGCCTGGTTGTGAGTCCTTTTTTTTTTTTTTAGAGGCATTAGCATTACCAATCAATTAATGTTTTAAATAATGAGTTATTTCTTTTATTGTTTTGGTTCCGTTGGAAAAATAACATTTTTTTTTTTTTGATAAAAAAAATGTGTGTTTTTTTTAGTTTAATTTTCTTGTAACTATGTAAGTATATTTGGGGTTGGAACTACTAATATTGAGGTATCATAAAGAGAGTAAAAAAAAAAAAAAATCTCATTACGCGTGTGAAGAGACTAATTTCTTTTATTGTTTTGATTCCGTTAGTAAAATAACAAATGTTTTTTTATAAAAAAGTTTTTTTTTTTTTTAAGAACTATAATTATAATGTAAGTACGTAAGTATTGGGGGAGGGATATTTGGGGTTCGAAAAACTAATATTGAGGCATCATAAAGAGTGTCATATTCACTAAATTGTTACATGAAATATAGTAACAAAAAATTGTTGAAAATTATGTTTTTTAAAATTAAAAAAAAAAAAGACAATAACGTAAGAATATGAAATAGTCTAATCCACCTCAATCTTGGTTCATGTAAGCCATTTTTATGGTATAACTTATCATATCTCCAACAAAAATTGTATATAGTAAGTTGCAAAGTGGTGGGTGAGAGAGATTGAGGCATAGATCTGATCACTCTCTTGAGACAATTCACAACGTCTTGGAAGTATTACTGGTATAGAAAGGTTATTTGACACATCATTCCCAAGATACAACAAGCCCAGACACCTGCTATATGACTTACAAAATTGCACAAATTTATAAGGTAGGAACTCCACAAATAATAAGGACTTTTTTTTAACTTTTTTATTTATGAATGGAAGGTAGTAGGAAGATTGTTGGTGGCTATGGAAGGAGTTTAGGAAGAAGCCTGCCTTTTTGGTGATGAGAAGAAGTCATGTAGTTGTGCTACTTATATGCCTAGTAGGAAGGAAAGAAACCTAAACCTTTTCAGCAAAAAAAAAAAAAAAAAAAAAAAAAACAAACAAAAACAAAATAAAAGCCTATGTCTCAACATAAAGTTTCTTATGCATTGGTTTATGTATCATCTTTCTCACAAGCTCATATCAAGAAAAAGAAGAAAAAAAAATTTACAAATCATGTGCATATGTGATTTATAACTTACAAGCACGAATCTCACATACACATAAAAGAAGCTCCATATACAGTTTATACAAATAGATAGGGTGAAACTTGGATCCAGTGCCTTTAGTATACTAAATCCTTTTACAACAATAACACGTGATCAAATTTGGACACGTGTTGTGATCACAACAAGTAATCAACCCAAGACATCTACGTTATTAATGCCTTATAAAGTGTATTAACGGCACATTATAAATGCCTTATGTCTTATAACTTCAAGTCTTCAGCCACTCTTCTATTATTATTATTATTATTATTATTATCATCTTTTGTGTTTGTAGTTTGACTTCATTTCACCCAAATCCCTAGATCAATTAGTCTTAAGTACATTTCTTAAAAATGCCTTATTTTTTATAACTTCAAGTCTTCAACCACTCTTCTACTCTTTTTTTTTTTTTTTTTTCATCTTTTGTGTTTGTAGTTTGACTTCATTTCACCCAAATCCCTAGATCAATTAGTCTTATATACATTTCTTAAAAATCTACTATAATTTTATTTTCCTTAAAAACCCCACAAGAATTATATTGAAAATGAAAATTGGATTATGTATTTAACATGTGATCAACAATATTTGAGGTATTAAATTTAATTCTCGCAGGACATTATTGTAATTCCACTTCTACTATATAAGACTTAGAAACTAGCATAACCAATTAAAAACAGACTTTGCTAAATGCCTATTATTCTCTCTTTTTTTCTTTTTTTTTTTTAAATAAAAATTCCAAATTTGACAAGCTGTAATCAACACAATGTCATCATTGTTGTTACTTTTATATGTATCAAATTTCAATCATAACTTAGTAGTTGTGAGAATTTTGGCCAAGAATTTTATAGTTAAACTAGCATTTTATAGTTAGGGTTCAGATCATCAATTCTTCATTGTAACTACTGAATTATTAGAAAAGTGTTTTTTTTTTTTAATTTATAAATTTGTATTTTTATAATTCAATAGTTAGAGGTAAGTGGTATTTGTACATTATATGCCTTTGTTTAAAGTACCAAAATGTGCTAACTAGTTGAGTTATAGACTTACATTACACTTGACAAGCCAAAAAAGATAAAAAAGAAAAAGAAGTGATCCTAGTCTTCCTAGAGTCATTATTTTCACTTTTCACAATGTCTCTAACCACTAGGTAGGGTGTTTATATTGCCAAGGGCCTTGTAGGGAAAAAGATTCGAGCCGTGGGTTAGAAAAAATTCATATTGTAATTATTTCAAAAAAAAAAAAAAAAAAAGAGTAGGTTGCTTCTTGTAATATCAAGAAACCACAGGGGAGTTTTTTCGAATTTACCATAATAGAGATCATTCAATCACGGTCATACGGTCATATTACAAAGTAGTAACGGCGAACATTGGCGCTTGCCCCGCGTGAGACCTATAAATTAAAATCGCTCCCCAAAAATAAAATTTCCCAATCTCACAGATTTTCCGTCACATTCAAAATCAAAAACCCCCCACCAAAACTTCACATTTCTCCGCTCGAACATTTTCAAAGTTACTCTCAAAGCTGCTTTTTCTCTCTCTTCAATGGCCGATGAAAGCTTGGCTCTTCACAGAAGAGACCCTATAAAGTCCTCAGGTACACATATTAGGTTATCGTTTTGCTCTGCTTTTAACCGTTGAAGAAATTAGCTCTTAAAACACTTTTCGTTTTCACACTTTCTCATATTTCTCTTTGTATTCAAACGAGCTATTGATCAATTAACTGTTCAAGGAAATAACAAACACTGAATTAGGTTTATTTAATTGATTTATATGATTGTTGAATAAGCATGTAATATTTGTCTAAGGGTTTGTTTGGCATGTAATTGGTTTTTATTGTTTTTTGTTTGGAATTGTTCAAAAAAAAAAAAAAAACTAGTATAATTTTTGTTATTTCAAACATACATTCCCTCCACAATTGAGTTTTTAAAATTTTTAGTGTTCTTACATGTATATTCACTCCAAATTTGAAAATTTTGCATGCATATTATAGTTCAGCTTGTATCAGAACTGGTTTATAGATTCGTATTTTTTTTTTGTTGGGGTGTTTTTTTTAATGGGTTTGTGATTTTTGCATGTGAAAATTGCTAATTTATGTACCTGGTGGGTAGTTGGGAATGTTGCTGCAAATCGAAGACGGCAAAATGCGGTTACGGTGGGAAAAGAAAGGAGGGAATCATTGGTGCGGGCAAAGCGGTTATGCAGAGTGGGGATTAGCGGTGATGCTGATGCTGATGTTTCTCTTGATAATGAAATGATGATTGATGAAGAACAATCAATTTTGGAGGCTCAAACTTCTTCGGCAGTGGAAGGGTTGAAGTCTGCTGTGGCATACCAGTATGTCAATCTTAGATTTTGCTGTGAATAATATGTCAAATTTTTTTTTTTAATGATAAGTAATAATATGCGAACAAATTTAAGTTCTTATTTTGTACTGATTTGAATATGTCCAGTGTTAAGCTTTGGTCTACTTGTATGTTTTCGCTATGGCTTTAATTGAGAAATGAAATTGGCATGAGTTGGAATTGTCTGAAGATTTTATTAGGAAAAAAGAAAAAAGAGAGTAAGAATTGTCTGAAGATATTTTGGCATGAATTATATTCTATTGTCTGATATAACAACTGGTTCCTCATGAAATTTAATGAAATGTGAGTATTTTTACTACTTCTCCACCTTGCTTAGTTGTTTTCCAATTCCTATATATCTTTTCACATTCTTGTGTTTCATCTATGTTTCTTTGTCTATATACATGCAGAAGTTCAGGCTTCTGGCAGTGTCCACTTTTTTATAGAAAATAACCAAATATATTGTATGATTGCTAGGGGGAAAGGTGCAATGCAGAAGAGAGTGAGTGCCCTTCGTGATTTAAGGCGTTTGTTGTCAAAATCTGAATTCCCTCCTGTTGAAGCTGCTCTTAAAGCTGGAGCAATACCCATACTAGTGCAGTGTCTTTCATTTGGTTCTCAGGATGAGCAGGTCTATCTCATTCTGCCTTTATATATTTTTTGCATCAAAATATAATGCTAACCAGTATGAAGTTGAAAGGAAAAGGGAAGAAGAAAATCCAAATCTCTATTATTGTTAGGTTCTAATTATCTAATAGTGAGCCTTTCCAAATTTCAAGTGATGAAATGATGTTCAGTTGTTTTTAGGACATGTATTATTTGCTTATAAATTTTTCTGCAAAAGTAGTGCATCAACCATTGATGCGCCATTAAGGATGGGTGACTGAGTAATGAAATTTGGAGGTAAAAATACTGATTATTCTGCCCTGTTTGTTATATTGCAGTTGCTTGAGGCTGCTTGGTGCCTCACAAACATTGCAGCAGGAAAACCCGAAGAAACAGAAGCTTTATTACCTGCATTGCCTTTACTTATTGCTCATCTTGGAGGTTGGCAAGGACCTGTACATTCCTTTTGATGTCAGAGAATGTTTTCTTCTCTTTTCTTAGAAAACGTAATAACAAAAATTGTGAAAGGAACTTTTGATCCCGTGGTTTGTAAGCATTGTGGGATGATGAAGTGATTGTGAATACCACATGTTAACTTTGAATGTAGAAACCATGAGGTTTGAACCTTGGTAATTCATGAAAAACGTTGTGCCATAGATTGTTACTTCACATCTGCAATGGTTCTAGCAACACTGGCTGTTGATTGTCTAGGTTGTTTATTAGTAACTGCTTGAGCTTAGTTAGCAATTGTAGATGGCTGGATGCTGCTAACTTGGAGCACATAGAATCACTCTGGCCTGAAAATCATGGTCTGAGTTGTTTAAAAAAGAAAAGCTGCTAATATGAATCAGAGTGACTTTCATCTAGAATTTCGAAGTGAGAGAATTAATGATGATCTGTAGACTTCTTTAGTTCCATTTTTACTTTTATTGTTCCAGAGTATACTCTGTTAATGCTTTTATGCTTGAATCTGCCACTGTATAAAGATCTAAGATAAATAATTGTGGTAGTGGCTGGTCCTTGTTCTGTTCAAGGACCTGTGTGTTTCTCAAAGACATTCTTTATTGTCTTCTCTTTTAGTGATTGTGCTTATTGTTTATCTACTCTGTGTATGATTTGTTTGTATATTTAATCATGCTTGAAACTGTTTTAAATCATTTGCTGCTTTTGGTTCTGAATCTATAATGCATTGGTGGTGCAGAAAAGAGCTCCTTGTCTGTTGCTGAGCAGTGTGCATGGGCATTAGGAAATGTTGCTGGTGAAGGAGAGAAGCTGAGAAGTGTCTTGCTATCCCAAGGGGCCTTACTGCCTCTTGCAAGAATGATGCTGCCAAACAAGGGTTCAACCGTCAGAACATCTGCTTGGGCATTGTCAAATCTAATCAAGGTTTTAAACCTTCACAGAATAACAAACATCATGCATGCCTACATACATACATATATCAAAGACATTCTTTGCAGGCCACGCTCTTTGTGTACACATATATACATGCTAAATATTGGACATATTCTTTGCAGTCACCACTCTTTAGTGTTGGAGATGGCAATGACCTGGCTGCCCTATTTGCCTTGTTGATCATTCTGCCTGCCCCACCCGCCTCTTGCTAATCATTCTTATTAAAATTTTGACAGTATTTTTGATATTTTGTTTTTGTTTTCATACTGGATTCACCATTCTGATGCATTTTTGACATTTCATTCTTCTCAAGCAAATGTGGTTTGCCTTTCTACATTATATGAATACAAAGGCTCCGTATATGTATTACTTTCATAGTTGTTCATTATGGAAAATATTTAGTGTGCATGGGTGTGGGCAGGTGTGCAAGTGCGTGCTCTTTTTCTCAAATTTCATTTACATCATGACTTCAGTATGCTTGAGTGTAGGGACCAGATCCTAAAGCTGCAACAGAACTCGTCAGAATTGATGGAGTGCTGGATGCAATTGTTCGGCACTTGAAAAAAGCGTAAGTGGAGGTTTATCTCTTTTGCAGTTTTCTTAGTGAATTAGAGTCTTCTGGCTTTTATGCTATGAAAGACAGTGCAAGTGCATATTCTTCATTTCGTAGGTAATTAAAACAGATGCTTCCAAGGCCCTAAATTTTATATAAAAAAATTGTCCAGCCAGTCCTTTGATTTGTTTATGAGTACAAAATGGGTGGTTGCTGACCAGTTCAATTTAGTTGTAACTGTTTTTAATGGTCACCTTCTTACTTGCTGGTATCACCATGTTGTAGCACTACGTAATAATAGAAATTAAACACATGATATACTTCAAAAAAGAATAAGTTTAATAAAACATTATTGCTTCTGCTTCATGCTCCTTAGCGTACACATTCTTTTGCATTTTCTATTTTTTAAGAAATACCAATAGGGAAGTTTTCCTGCCGAAAAACTGCTATTTATCAGTGCCTGTTTGTTATGGTTTATTGGTTAGTTTATTTAAGTATAAGTTTTTAAAGCCTTTGTTTAAAATATACAAAACAAATTAAGCTAAAATGGACACTAATGAAGTGTTTTGTTTGGGGAATCGAACATATCCTCTAGCATCTAGATTCCTAGGAATGTGATGCCAGGGGATTTGGATGGTTGGGAATGTAATTATGTCCATGTTTGGTTTGATCATGAATTTGATAAGATTTTTCAGAAATATGAGATCCACGTGTTTGGTTTATTTTTAGGAATCCTATAGGAGTTGTTTATTCTTTCTAAAATATCCTTAGATTTGTTAAAAGTTAAAACTGAAAACAATTTCAAGCTTATTATCATCACTTTTATGTGGCTTCTTACTAATAAATAATGAGAAAAATAATATGAGCCATAAATCAAGTCAAATCTCCCAAAATGATAGACTATATTTCCAAGTGACACATGCAAGACCAAAATAATTATTTTAATTTCTTTTTGTTCATGGTTTATTAGGACATCATACCATGTCAATTAATATTATTTATTTTCTTCAAACATTAAGATGGTTCCAAGTACAAGATAAAAATAAAATTCTCTTTGTGGGTGTTCCAAATGTGAAGAGAGCAAAGAGTTAGAGGAGAGGTATTTGATTAGGAACTATTGTTGTTTTAGTTAGTCAAAGAGTATAATTTAGGGAGTATAATGGTCACTTCAAAAAAGTACAACTTTTCCAAGCCATGGAAATGTGGAAACCCACCTTTTTAAGAGGGAATTCACATTCCCACAAAAGTGAGATTTTATGGGAATCTGGATGCTTGTGGACATCTGGATTCCCTTGAGCTATTCGCAACCAAACGTGAGAATTCGAGGGATTCCTAAGAATTCAAAAATATTACTTGCACCAAACAACTGGGAAGTCTCCATTCCTCTTGGTGATATTATCATGTAACTTTCACAGAAAATTTTATCATGTGTCATCACTTTGCATTGAAATGAGGTTATCTCATTGCAGTTTTGCTAAAGAAAAAAAAAAGTTATCTCGTTGCTCCTGAAAATCTTATTTTCTTGGATTACTATTATTTTTTTTGGGTTGAAAAGGACAGATATCTAATTGTATTTCAATTTCTTCCCATATTCAGGGATGATGAGTTGGCAACTGAAGTAGCATGGGTAGTTGTGTATCTCTCAGCCCTTTCAAATGTCGCTACCAGTATGCTGGTGAAAAATGATGTCCTTCAACTGCTTGTTGATAGATTGGCAACATCAAATAGCTTGCAATTGCTCATTCCGGTAGCAAAATAATGCTTTATTTGTTTGAACTTAGTCTTTCCGCAAATAATGCATTAATTATTTATTTGGAAACAGCTCAGGAATGTTCATTATAGGATGGTTAATGATTTATATTCATATCGCAGTTTTCATGTACTTTATAGTCTATACTTGTCCAAGATTCTCATATGGTAGCTATTTCTTGTGTTCTCAGTCTCATGGTATGTATTTGATAGTACAAACAGGAATGTGTATTGGCTACATGAATGTGGATGGGGAAATTAATGAGAATGAATGTACTTGACTTAATTTGAGGTAGTCATCTTCCAAGAAGAAGAGAAAAGGGATAGAAGAAAATTTGAGAGAGAAAAGTGAGAAAGTTTGATCTTATTTCCTCAATGATGAAATTCTATGTATTACAAGCTTAATGATGCACATTTTTTTAATCCATCATCTCTTCTAGATTTGAAAGTAAGCTTTGAGTGGTACAACTAGCTAAATTGATGAAATGATTCCTAAAGTGGCTGTTGTCTTGTTTGCGGATTAATATTGACAAATTGTATTTCATTTAGGTGCTGCGAAGTCTAGGTAATCTTGTGGCTGGTGATTCCCAAACAATTTATGCTGTTCTTGTTCCCGGACATGAAATTACAGGTTAGTGAGTCATGTTTTCTGCTTGTTGGTAAACCTCACCATCTATTTTGTGCAAAAATACTTGTGTTTATTCTTATTATTATTTTACATCATTTCAGACAGTGTCATAAAAGTCCTAGTAAAATGTTTGAGCTGTGAACACCGGGTCCTGAAAAAGGTATGTTAGTTTGTGTTAGTTTTTATGATTCTACCTTAAATCACTCGTTCTTAGTGGAAGCTCTATCATTTATGCAGGAAGCAGCATGGGTGCTTTCTAATATAGCTGCTGGATCTGTTGAACATAAGCGGTTGATTAATTCTAGTGAGGCAGTGCCTTTGCTATTGCGCCTTCTTTCCACAGCACCATTTGACATAAGAAAGGAAGTAGCGTATGTACTGGGCAACCTATGTGTTGCCCCCAATGAAGGTGATGGAAAACCAAATTTGATCCTGGAGCACTTGGTTTCACTTGTTAGCGGAGGATGCCTGCCTGGTTTTATTGATTTGGTTAGATCTGCTGATACTGAGGCTGCAAGAGTAGGACTTCAATTCATGGAGCTGGTAAGCAATCTGATTGAGCATCTATCAATTTAATGTTTGTTATATGATCTTGTTTATCTGCTATCTAGGATAATTGTTTTCTATGTATTTTGGTTTTATTTTATTCGTGTTATTAAGGCTTGTAAATCATGTAGATCGAGAAAAATTAGTTTTCTGTTGCTTAATGATTTGGACTCTTTATTGATAAGAAATAATAATTTGGACTCTTTTTCCTTGTTTTGTGAACATGGTACATGCATGCACTAGCACCAGTCATGAACTGAGAGAGTTACATTTATTTGTAGTTTTGATTTTGCATATTGCCTTGAGTTAGCAAAATGTGAAATGATTATTCTACAAATGGATCAAATTGGCACATTTTCGCAAAAAGTCTATGATTTAATTAATTCTTAGCAGACGATCTGTCAGACACATCTGCATATGCCTGTGGTTTAACATAGAATTTTGAGGAGCTAGGCCTGGTGGAATTGACGTAAGGAGATGGACCAGATGGCTCCATATTCCCTGACCATCTTGTGTTAATCTTTATGTGTGGTAGGGTTTGCTATATAACCTTGTAAGCTGACATATGGGAATGGTTGATGGAAGGGGTACCTTACCCACAGAGGAAGGGTTGCTCACTTCTTTTCTATGGGTGTTTTTGGGGGCCAAAGGCAGAAAGATTTACTAAATTTTGAACCATTTTCAAACAGACCACCTGTAGTTTCAATTTTGTGTTATTCACTCACGAGGTTAGGGAATTGGTAAAGTTGATCCTTTCATCTCACTTCAATTAATTGAAGAGGGGAGAGAGTGATCACATGCAGGGCACCCGATCACTTTATTATATAGTATGCATTTTAAAATAATGTTAGCTCTAGGAATTGGGTCTTATTGATCTGCTTTATTTCATTTGATTAGTTGTGCTTTTTCGAATTTTCATTTTTTAAAAAAATTTATTGCACTTGATCGCTTTATTATATAGAATTCATTTTAAAATAAAATTTTCATTTTTAAAAATCATCCTCCTCCTCTCTGTCCATATATTCCCTCTCTTACACAGGCTCACATGGGCATGGCCAGCTTTGACCCATTCCTCACCAACCTTCCTTATTTCCCCTCACTGATCTCCTTCCCCCACATCTAACTTATTGTTACTGCAGCAGCAGATATTGTGGTGTGTGATTCTTAACCAAAAAAAAACTTCAATTTGAAAAGAAAAACCATTAATCCGTAATTTGTTGGAACCTTAATTACTTTACCAAAATGACAATTTTCTTCCAACCTCATTCTCCCTCTTGATCTATTATAATTTCAAAGCCTATCACAACTACGTAACCCTATGCTACTCAATTTATCTCCCCACCACCCATGTATCGCAGCTGAATTCCCTATCAATTCAGTCCAAAACCATTCATTCAAAAATATCAAATCAATTCAGCCCTAGATCCCACCCCATTATGCCCACTCTTAATTCCATAGGCTCTTCTTCTCTAACCCTATCTCCATGGCCACAGACGCCATCGCCAAGTTCCATAAAGCACACTTCTGCCTGATCCCACAGCCCTCAGATTTTCACCCAGAGCTCACTGTCTCAATGTCATGGCCATGCTCTGGATCAACAGCATTAAGTCCCATATGCAAGCTCTTCGGTCATGCTTGATTAAGTAAGTGTTCTAGTGAGTCAGTGGGTGTGAGAGAGAGAGAGAGAGAGAGAGAGAGAGAGAGAGAGAGAGAGAGAGAGAGAGAGAGAGAGAGAGAGAGAGAGAGAGAGAGAGAGAGAGAGAGAGAGAGAGAGAGAGAGAGAGAGAGAGAGAGAGAGAGAGAGAGAGAGAGAGAGAGAGAGAGAGAGAGAGAGAGAGAGAGAGACAGAAGATAAGAAGGAAGAATGGGTCAAAAAGAAGGTGATTTTGGTGTGTTACTAGTGAGAGAAGAAGAAAAATGAAAGAATAATAATTTTGTTACATTTTCTTTTAATTTTTTTTTATATAATAAACTGATAATATGCTAAGGAAGAAATAGAGAGTATGATTTCGAATATAATAAAATGAAAAAGAATACATGTGGCCAACCCTAAAAAAACTGGACTAAGGCTTGATTGTAGTTGTAAACTGATTACGTGTGATGCACATGATCACTTGCTGTCCATTTCAGTTAGCTGAAGTAAGGTGGAAAGGATCAATTTTACTATTTTCTTAAAAACACTTAATTGAAACTTCATAATTTGAAAACGGCTCATAGTTCAAGGGGTCTATTTGCATTTTACCCCCTTTTCGGGGGCTGGGTAGGCAAGGTTCAGAAAGATGTTGCGTGATCACTCAACAAGGATGATCACTGTCATTTTTTCCTTTTTTGCTACATTAAGTTGGGGGTGGGGATCGAACATTGGACGTCATCATTGGAAATGTCAGGAGATACCAAGAACTAATGGATCATTGCTCGCTCACTGGCATGTTTTTTTGTTACTTGTAGTCTCCTGTTTTTAATGTGTTTCGTTTCATCTATACACTTTTTTCCTGTTACGATGTTTGATGTGTCAAATATTGTTTTACCAAATCAATATTTGGGTAAATTCTTGTATAAGAATAGCGATTGCTTTTTAATGCTTTGGCTCTGACAATTTCAAAAAAATTACGAGTTTGATGACATATTTATCATTCAAGCAGGTTTTGAGAGGCATGCCAAATGGTGAGGGCCCAAAACTTGTTGAACGAGAGGATGGGATTGATGCAATGGAAAGATTTCAGTTTCATGAAAATGAAGACTTGAGAAATATGGCAAATGGTCTGGTTGATAAGTACTTCGGGGAAGACTATGGGCTTGATGAGTAGGGCAAGTGACGTGGTGATACAAGAGCGAAAAAAAGGGGCAAGCGGCTCCCATGACTTCCGGCTAGTATCTTCTGTCCCTGTATACACATCCTTTGAGGATTCTTTGCCAATCTTCTCTCTGCAAATTACGAGTTGGCTTAAGAATTCATTGTCCAAGTGAATAGAATTTGGCCGGGATATGGGTTGGTTTAAACATGTAAATTAATGGGTGTTTATCACCAATATAAAAAAAAAAAATGTAATGGGTGTGTAGCTGTGTGGCCTCTGTTTGTAATTGTTGTAAGGAATCTGTTGTTCTAGATGTTATATTTTCACTTGTATGGGAAAATTGTTTTGGATTGCTGCATAGAGATGATTATTTCATTCTGATGGAGCTCAAATTTTTTTTTTTTTGCCACTTCCTTTTACCAGAGGATTTCAGGGTTTTGTTTATCCGTTGATGGTATGTTAATTACGGGACATGGACCATTGTATTTCGAAAAATACTTTTTTCTTAAAATAGAAAAAGAAAAAGGAAATGCTAATGAATGCTTTTAGGGCATTGGTTAATAATCTATTTAAAGAAAGTTTTTATAAAAAAAGAAAAAAAAAGTAATTAATGGTTTGATAGTTTTTTTTTTTTTTTTTTTATAAAAATAGTGTCAAAACTTTCATAAAATAGATTGTTAATTAATGTTCTAAGGGCACTCGTTAACATGACAAAAAAAAAAAAAAAAAAAAATCTTATCTTGGTAGTTGGTAATAATGACAACACATTCTGGTGGATGTCTCCTGTAAATTGCTCTCATAGAGATGGGTTTCTTGTCTTCTTCAATTCTAAATATACATTAGTGAACAAACTCGTTAAAAAAAAAAAAAAATTTGTAAAATATGAACGATGACCATATTTTTTGGTCAGTTAAATAAGGTGGTTGGTTTAGGATTCAAAAAACATTTCCAAAAGAAATGGTTGTAGGGTGACTTAAAATTACAAAGTTAATTGTACTCTAGTATAAATCAGTATTAGAATTCCTAGAGGAGCCATGTTATTCTACATTTTTACATTTATGAAAAATTAACTTTTTACTATAAATTGACAATTTGGGGTTCATCTCCCAAACTATGTTTTCTAATTAGGTGTGGCGCTTATGTGTCAATGAGACATATGTCTCATGTGATCGTTTGGAGTTTAATGGGCATAACAAAGTGCAACAACTTTCATACAAATTTTTATTTTATACAATTATATATTTTTTTCTAAAATCCTTAGAAGAAAATATGTTATCTCTTTTTTTTTTTTTTTTAATTCGTTAGAATCATTGTAAAACCCAGCTAAAGTAGAGAGGAGATGATAATGCGTCTTTTTTTTTTTTTTTTACAGAAACTTAATTCGGAAAAAGAATTTGTTTGGATTAAAAAAGACTTAGAACTGGTAAAACAAATTAGAATTAAATAGGAAAAAGAAATTGTTTGAATTAAAAAACACTTCAAATTGGTAAAAAAAATTAAAAAAAAATTAGAAGGTTTACATGAGGTTACAAGAACCTAGTCGATAATTTGAAAGTTTGGTGAATTTCAATTAACTTAATTGAAAAAGCTTCTTATTGTGTCGGGTGAAATAAAATTTCTTGTAATCGGTTGAATAATGGACCCATTATCAAATTTAGCCTACATTAAAAGAAAATCATTAGTATCTTAACTTGATGGTAAAGAGTAATAAATTAATCTGCAAATAAACAAGTTTTCTTGCCATTTTGATCAACTTAATCTAATGTAAAAAGCAATATAATGTTAATAATAATAAGTTTTATGATAACTACTTCTATCATCAAATTATGAGTTCGATAAGTTTTTTTTTTCTTGTACGAGATTTAAATCTAAAAGTTAGGTTATATTATAGTGGTATTTTGATTATGTAATATATATATATATATATATATAACCAAAATCTCTTTAACTCTCACAATTTTCCACGTCAGTATAATATTTAAATAAAATTATTTTTGTTTAGTCCAAACTTAATAAGGAGTAACAGTCTATCTCTCTAACAAGTCCAACTTAAACTTAAACTCATCATTATCATTTTTTTAAAACAAAATTATTTTTGTTTAATCCAAACTTAACAATCAAAATAATAATAATCCTGTGGGGGCCTAAGCCCAGCTGCAATATTGGGCCTTGGGCCTGTCTGAAGAGTGGTGCCTCCTCGGATATATTGATCGTTCACCAAGCCTGGGCCCATTGGTCAAAACAAGTACATGAAGAGCTCTAATAGTAGGTGTGCACTCCGGGGGCACAAGAAGAAACAAAGAGCTAGGGAGCGCCTAGAGAGGGGCTACTACCTCCACATTAAATGTCTGACAGCTACTCTTCTGGCTGCATTTATGTGGAGAAGACCCCCAAACAGTGTTGCCTTGGCTACCACAACTCACGGGAGGCTGAATATGGTGGCTGATGGGACAGGTACTCAAGTGGTAACGCAGAAAATCAACAAGTGGAGGCTCAGGATTATCCCAAGGGAGGGTATATAATGTAAGGGACCCCTGAGGCAATGGGAGGAAAAAGAGAGAGAGCATTAAGTCTTAGAGGGGAATAGAGAAAGAGAAAATCTCCCCGGACGTAGCCGAGAACGCCTGTTTATAAGAAAAGGTTGACAGTTTACCCTGCTATGGTCCCAACAACATTGGCCCGTTATCAGGCCTATGCTAGCCCAGCCTTCCAACCCATTTCTCTATCAATTTATTGTTTGGGATTCTTGAATTTGGGCTCTACCACCTCATTGGGCTTAGAACCTAAATCTTGAGGCCCCACAAATCCCTTAAATTAAAATTTGATAGGTTTTTTAAAAGAAAAATTAGAAAGGGATAATGATAAGTTAATGAATAATAATCATAACCTAAAAAATAAAACTAGGCAAAAAAAATTAATGAATTTTGTAGGGAAAAAGTAATGAATAATTTCATGATGGTTTTCATTCCAAATTATATAGATTTGATAAATTTCAAATTAAAATGTTACCAAAAACGATAACCTTGGGAGATTTAAAAAATATAGCGGTTGAGAATTTGAAAAATATAGTTGCTAGAAATGAATAAATTAAAAAAAAAATACAAAAAAAAAATTTACCTAGTACTTGATTTCTTGAAAGTAAAGTACCATACAAAAAAGAAAAAGAAAAAAAAAAGATAAAGATAAATCACCCCACAATCCACACTTTAAATACTAATTACTATTTTAAATATTTATAATCCACTTAATAATATAAAATTTACAAAAGAAAAAAAAAGTGAAAAAAAAATTACCCAGTACTTAATTTATTGAAAGTAAAGCCTATACAAAAAGAAAAAAAGAAGAAGATAAATTACTCCACAATCTACAATCTAAATACTAATTACTATCTTAAATATTTATAATCCACTTAATAATATAAAATTTACAAAAGAAAAAAAAGTAAAAAAAAAAAAATTACCCAGTATTTGATATATTTTATTTCTTGAAAGTAAAGTACTATATAAAAACCAAAAATTTTAGAATTAATGAACATAATTTTTTTTTTAAATATGGACAATTTACATTTTCTATCTAATAATATTTTTACAAGACTTTTTAAAAAGTTAAAAAAAATATAAGAATGACTATTAATAATATTTAAATTATATAGGTAAAAATTATAATATGCATTTTAATGTATATATTTTAAGTATATTTATGCATATGCACGAGGTTACAAACTACTCCATCTGTCCTACTTCTTTTGTTCTGTTTGAAAAGTCAAACTTTTTAAGGGAACATCATTTATTGTCTTGTCTACCTTTTAAAAATGTATAAGTTTTCAAAACTACCCTTAAAAAAATTTATAAAAAAATTGAATTAGTAAATTAATAGGGGTATACTAAGAACATTAGTAAATTAATGACTTTTATTTTTAAAAACATAACAATATTTTAGGACATCTTAAAATAGAATAAAAGACAAAAATAATAAGACATATGGAGTAATATATTAAAAGTTTATTAAAAAACCCTATACTGTGTTAAAAAAAAAAAAAAAAAAAAAAACTGAAGTCTTGTAAGTGCTCGATGGAGACGGAGTTGGTTTAAAATCCTTTACCAGGTTCCCTTAAAATAAAATTAAAAAGAAAATTCTTTTAACCAATAAAATAAATAAGAAAAAAAAAAAGTGAAGAGCAATCACATAATAGGACATATGGAGTAATATATTAAAAGTTTATTAAAAAACCCTATATACTGTGTTAAAAAAAAAAAAAAAAAAAAAAAAAAAAAAAAAAAAAAAAAAAACTGAAGTCTTGTAAGTGCTCGATGGAGATGGAGTTGGTTTAAAATCCTTTACCAGGTTCCCTTAAAATAAAATTAAAAAGAAAATTCTTTTAACCAATAAAATAAATAAGAAAAAAAAAAAGTGAAGAGCAATCACATAATAGTCCGTACAAAATAGGGTGAAATTGCGTAGCTCTAAAATCTCTGAGAAACCCTAACGAGCAAAACTTTGAGAGATCTTCTCGTCCTCAAACTCAATCATGGAAAAAGACCCATCTTTTTTGTTCTCTGGAATTCATTTCAACAAGAAGAAGTTCTCCAACGATTTCGCCAAGTTCCAGGTAATTATTGATTCTTTTATATTATTACCATTTACTGTTCTCTGTTTGGTTTCTGAGAAAGTTGGGGATATTAAATCTGGTTGACATTGTGTGTGTTTCGTTTAGGAGAAGAAAGGGAGTGATATAAACGAGAGCGAAGAACTGAGAGAGGATTCAAGTTTCATCGAAAGTGGAAAATCCGAAGAGAAGGAAGGAAAGCTTTCTGTCAAGAAGCGGAAACGAAAGTCTGAGAGTTCTGGTAATTCTTTTCCTTAATTTTCTCATCTGGGTTTGATTTGAAATGCATTCAAATTAGCGTTATAAGCTAAGTTTGTTTGTTTTTTGTTGGATTTTGTGTTGGCAGGGGAAACAGTACAAGGATTTGATGTCTTTAAGAGTTCAAAATCAGCTGGAAAATCTGTAGAAGTGAATGAAGAGAACGATGAGGCCGAAAATGGGCCCTCTAAAAAAAATAAGGAATTGAATAGGCAACTAGAGGTTTCTTCTTATTCCGTGTTCATTTGCTGCTTCTTTTGGTGATATGTCTATTTTGTTTTTTGTTTTTTTGGTTTTGAAGTCCTGTTATAATTTCAACTTCTTTATTGTTTTTCAGCGGGATTCGTTGTCGCGTAAGAAGTACAACATTCATGTTTCTGGGAATAATGTAGCCACCCCACTTCAGAATTTTGATGAATTAAGTTCGAGGTATTCTTTTTTATTTATTTTGTAGATGTTGTCACGGTTTATGTTTGCTGCACGAAGTTACCAGCGTTCTTCTTTCTTGCTATCATCATTGTTACTCGTACAAATATGTTAATGTCCTTGTTCTTAATTTCTTTTATCATTTTATGAGTGAGTTTGGTCTCTAGAGGAGGGTGAAGGGGAAGGTTTAAACCTGTAACTCTGCTTCATGAGACTTGGTTTGCAACCAAGTGTGCTAGGAAAATCACCATTTTTTTTGGGGGGGGGGGGTGTCTGTCAAATTTTACCTCATACAAGTAAATTACCATTGTAATATGTTATATAGAAAATCTTAGTTTTGTGTACCTCTCCCTCTCTCCCTCTCTCTCTCTCTCTCTCTCTCTCTCTCTCTCTCTAGATTAATGCCATTTCTATTTCTTACAGCATTAGGTGAAAATTTTCTGAAGGGCATTTTGTTTCCAATTACATAAATGTTTAAAAAGTATTATTATTGCTGTTACTTTGTATTTTTTTTTTTCTTTATGCAAATTGTTGTTGTTATAACTATTACTTAAAATAAGAATTTATGTGGTTTGTTTGCAGATTTGGGTGTGAGCCCTATTTGTTAAGCAATTTGAAAGAACTGGGATTTAAAGAGCCAACACCAATCCAAAGGCAGGCTATTCCGATCCTTTTATCTGTATGGTCCTCTATTTTCACTATCTTTCACTTTGGCTAATTTGACTTCTTCTTTTTCTTTAACTTCCGGTTATATACAAAATTAAGTGTGTAACATGAGCTTCATTAAACTTGATGAGTTGATGACTTGGTTGTTCTGACTGTTGTTAGCTCTCTTGTCATAACTTCATGTTAGGGCCGGGATTGCTTTGCATGTGCTCCAACTGGATCTGGTAAAACACTGGCTTTTGCATGTCCCATGCTTATGAAACTTAAGGTATTGTTTTATGCCTTTCTACAACTTTTCAAGAGATGATTCTGGAGTTTCCCTAATGAGCTTTATTCATATTATCAGCATGCGTCTACTGATGGCATCCGAGCTGTTATCCTCTGTCCTACCCGAGAGTTAGCTGCTCAGACAACCAGAGAGTGCGAGAAATTGGCTAAAGGGAAAAAGTTTCGCATCAAATTAATGACAAAACAGCTAGTAGGAAAAGCTGATTTGTCAAAGCTGCCTTGTGATATACTCATATCAACACCACTTAGGTTAAGATTGGCTATTCGGAAAAAAAAGATCAACTTAAGTAGGTGTGTGATGTTGATATCTTGTTTATGCTTACTAATTCATGCTTTTAGATGGTTTGGTAAAAAAATCCTTTGACTAGTTTAATGTAACCTTTAAATGCCCTCCAATGTGGCCAATTAGCTCTAGCTCAAATGGCACTTTAGGACCCTTAATAAAGGGATGGAGAATAAGTTTGTGGATAAGACTTGTGGGATGCGTGTGTAATTTTCTAATAAAAATATAAAATGCTTCTAATGTGAAGAAGATCCCTCTCTTTTGACACTATGAAGGCTTGAAACAAAAATAACAGATTTAATGTTAGTTCAGTTGAGAAAATGATGGATGTTTTATTTCTCCCTGCTGGGTTTCTGTTTAAATATTAAAAGATAAAAGGAACGTGGGTGGAATTTTTTACTATAGAGCAATTTTATAGGAAATTATACATTGTAGACATCTATCAGTTGTAAAAAGAACGGTTTGAAATGCTTTCAATTGATTTTGGCGACATGCAGGGTTGAGTATCTTGTCCTGGATGAGTCTGATAAGCTATTTGAGCTTGGTATGTTGAAGCAGATTGATTCTGTGGTCAAAGCTTGCTCAAATCCTTCAATAATACAGTCCCTGTTTAGTGCTACATTGCCTGACTCTGTTGAGGAGCTTGCACGCACAAGAATGCATGATGCTGTTCGAGTTATTATCGGCAGGAAGTAAGATTGACCTACCTTATTATGAAGCTGTGGAGGATTCTTTGAAATGCATCTCTGTTAGTTCCCCTAATAATTGACATATATACTACTTTTTTGAAAATATGAACAGGAACACTGCTTCAGAATTGATTAAACAGAAATTGGTTTTTGCTGGAAGTGAAGAAGGGAAACTTCTTGCGCTTCATCAAAGCTTTGCAGAGGTATACCACATTCTGCTTTATCTCTCAGCATGTTTAGTATCTTTAAGAATGTTTTTTGCTTAAAAATGATGAATTTTTTCAAAAATTAAACAAAATTTGACTTAAAATGCCTATTAAGGCAGCAGATTGTTCAACAGGAGTATTTTGATCTTCCTGACCAAACTGCTTGTTGTATCTTGTGCTTGTCAGTAGAGTTTGAATCCGCCCATATTAATCTTTGTTCAAAGCAAGGAGCGGGCAAAGGAACTATATGGTGAACTGGCATATGATAAAATCAGAGTTGATGTAATCCATTCTGATTTGTCCCAATTGCAGGTAAAATCCTATTCCCATTATTTTGTTATAAGATATAACTTGTACGCATTCCTAAACTCCCTTGTCATTCTCTTTATAACTTTTTCACTCTACTGGGGCTTTGTGTCTTCTTTTTCTGTAACCTACTAGAATGGCCTGAGAAGTCATTAAACTACATTTTGGTGCTGAAGTCACATAGAACAGAATTTCCTCTTTTCTTTTCTAAGTTATCATGTTTTTGAGTTGTAGATTCTTTTATGCTCCAACAGTCATAGTATACTTAATACTAATTTCTTAAACTTAATACAGCGAGATAATGTTGTCGATGGCTTCAGAGCTGGCAAAACATGGGTTTTGATTGCCACTGATGTTATTGCCCGGGGTGTGGATTTTAAAGGTGTCAACTGTGTGATCAATTATGATTTTCCAGACTCTTATAACGCATATATTCACAGGATTGGTATGTGGCTTATCTCTAGCTGCTCCTAGCTGTTATACTACTAATCTATGTCTATGGTTATGATGATGATTGTCAATAAACATTGCCCTTATTTCATACACTTTTCAAATAATTCCTTAGCCCTTAGATCTGTTACTTACACGTGATATGACGAAATGCTTATCTCTAGATTTGTAAGATTGCTTTGAAATGATTGAAAAAGTTGCATGCCTCTGTGTTGGGGGCAAATGACTTTTTTGTGGTCCCTATGACCAACTTTATCACTCGTCCATATAGGTCGGACAGGCAGAGCGGGGAGGACAGGAGAAGCTATTACTTTTTACACTGAGGCAGATCTTCCCTTTCTGCGGAACATAGCTAATTCGATGAAATCCTCAGGTTGTGAAGTGCCATCTTGGATCATGGCATTGCCCAAACTGAAATGGAAGAAGCACCGTCCAAAAAGAGATTCAATATCAACCCAATCGAAAGATTAGGAAGAATAAAGAAATATCTCAAGGAGTTATCATTTGTTCATGGTTTCAAAATTCCAACATACGGAAGATATTCCAAATTTTGTATTTGTAGCTTGATATCTTCAGAAGCGTTTATCTTTTATCAATTAATCTTGGTTATGACAGGGAATGATATTTATATCTTTGTTTCATTGAAGAGATGAAACTATGTACAATAATATGATTTTTTAATACTTATTAATAAAACCATATTATTGTTCCTTCTGATGGAATCAATGGTTTGATGCACAATAGTAAACCCTTATAGCAAGGGCCGTTTTTTACTAGATAATTTGGGGTACTCCACATGGCAATATTAAATAATATTTCTAAATTTAGATGATGTTTATGATCATCATTATCAATATTTGTTTTTAGGCAATTAAAAGCTAACCTCTATGAGCGCAGTGTATGCATCTGAACTATAATTCTGTAAGTTTATTTTTGGTCGTATTGTTGGACCCCTAATGCCTATTACCTAACACTGGCGAATTAAAATCCCCACCCCCATATTTGCTGCGAAGCACCAGAAAATGATGCTTCATTTTTCATTGGGTTGGATTATTGAGTTTTAGTGCCGAGACAGAATTCTGCTACCCCTTGGAAAAAAGGATGCATCAATTAGTGTGTAGTTGTTCTTGATTCTTATTTAGTTCTGCACCCTGACTAGATTGTATCGGCAGAAACCATAAGGCTAACTAGGTCCTCTTCATTGCACTGAGGTTGAGGATTCAGATAACCCACCTAGTGCTAAGACTAGGGCAGCCCTTCTTGCTATCACAAAGGCAACTGACCTGGGTTTCAAGTAAGCTTTGCTTGAAGGTGATGCCTTTTATGTGACCCCATTGGACGATTGAAACCTGCATTGCAAAAGTTAGATCACGTTTATCTTCCTGTACTTTTTGGCAAGCCAATCATGTAGTAACATTCAAATTATTTCTCTCACGACAAGGTTTCTCTCCAAATTAAGTTGCAAAATGGGCTGGTTGTAATTGGGTAGGAACCATCCTCATCTCGGCTATCTCTAGTGTGGTGCTGGATGCTGATGCTGTTGATGGGGATAGCCGGATAGATCCTATCCTTTTTGTGCAATAAAGCTCCTCATTACTATTTAATCGGAAAAAAAAAAAAGCTTTCTATCACCCAACCTTCCAATTTGCCAAAAGAACGAAAGATGTGTATATAGTAAACTGGTAGTTGTTGGATTGAGAGCCTTGTGACCATTTTATGGTTAAAAGCTTAAAGTTTGACTAGGACTAGAACTTGGGCGGTTGGGCCTAAATGGGTAGATAACTAAGGAATTGTGAGAGCTGGGCTAAAAATCCGCTGCTTTCGGCCTTGCAAATTTTGACCCTTCTAGTTTGAGAGTTGAGACGAACGAGTTTCTCCTCCATGGCATTTTGTGAATATTGCCAATTGATTAAAGCAAAGAAACGAAACCTTAAAATCCAAAACAATTAGGTAGGTCCATTGGGGGTTGAATTTTTTTTTTTTTTTTCACCGTATTTCTGCGTGCATGTGTGGCCTTGGTATCTCTATGCGTCAAGGCAACATGCCAAAGCTAATATGGTCAGAACTACAATCTAGGACCCAAAAAGGGATCATTAGGCCTTAATTCAGCTTTGGGCTTTCAGACATATAACAAAATTTAGGGAAATTCACCTTGTGATTGTTATAAAACTAAAAAGGAGCTTTATTTCAAGAGCTTTATTCTTAGAATTTGTAATAGGTGACTTTGAGCTCATGTACAAAATACTATAGAAGACTTGGAATAATTTGACTAAAAGAGTGGCTTCATATGCAAGGCTATGAGATTTGTTCGTTAACAGTGGCAAGCGTGAACTTGAGCTTTATTTAGTTTAGTGTGCACAAGCCCTAGCATAGCTCCCTTTTAGGCTTAATTCTAGCCCAAATTGGCTTAACAATATCAAAAAATCCAGCAACTACCTATTACAATCTTACATAAATCTTCACCCACCCCCTTAGAATATTCTTTTGGGCCGACCTTACAAAAAAGACATAATCTTTTGCACAAAAAGAGAGAGAGAGAGAGAGAGAGAGAGAGAGAGAGAGAGAGAGAGAGAGAGAGAGAGAGAGAGAGAGAGAGAGAGAAGGAAATGCTATATCTACAATATTTTCACAACAAATCCTAAGTGGTAGGTTATTATTGATTATTATGAGTAGGTAAAAAAGTAATTTAAGTTGTAGATTTAAATTAGAACTAGTAACAACTTACCACTTATGATTTGTTATAAAAATATTGTGGACATAGCACATATAAAAAAAACCCACAATTAGTGATAAAAATAAGCTAATTTGATGAACACAAATGGTTTGGTCATACACATAATCAATGATAAAAACAATTCTTTTATTAAGACTTAAGCCACACACTCCAGAAAATTACAGAAGTTTACAAGTCAACATGTTACAAAACAAAAGGCAGTGCTGCCAATCTCACATATCAAATTTTATTCAACATAACAACACCACAATACAAACCATACAATACACACACACAAGATGAAGCCATAGGGAAACACATGCAGTCTTTAGATCACACCTCCAATAGTCACCAATTTATTTCATTGAGAGCGTCCACTACACTAATCTGAAAATGGTGGAAAAAGGGGGTGAGCTAACAGCTGAACAAGAGACTACATCACATGATATTGTCAAGTGAAAATACACAGTATAATAGACAATATATTAAATTTTACAAAATATTTATCAATAGTATGAAAGTAATTTAGTAGAAACAATGAAACCTATTTTGGAACGTGAACATTTAACTGTATAGTGAAAAACATATAACTTGTTAAATAAACAAATGCCCTCTTAAAAGATTTACCCAATTTCAATAAGCCACAGTTCAATTACAGGAACATTACTTCATCATTGGGTAAACTACTTATAATAACAAATAGTAATACACTTAACAGTAAAGTTGTTTTTCACAAATAATTTGTCAATAACAATAAACAATAAGTAGTGTATAAAATATTAACCATCGAAGACATTCTTAATAGTTAGTAGGTGAATCTCATGGCAAACAATAACCTCAATGAGGTAAAATATAACAATAACTCGAAAGAGCAAATAATAACAATGGTTTTGAAGAGTAAACAATAACAATAACAATAACAATGCACCACACCGCAATAAACAAAATTTTATCCAAAGACCAAATCTTAGCATTGTCTTGTCAAAGATTATAGTCTAGACAATTATTAGAAAATGTTTTCTTTTCCTTTAACAATATCATAATATATATATATATATATATATATATTTATATATATGATAAAATAGATAACTATGTATGGAAAGAACTTTTACATAAAAGATTCACTATTTAGCAAATCTTCTTTCCAATTATACATATATAATATAATCTCTTGAGAGGAATTATTATCTAAAGTCCACTTTACTTCAAATTGACAAACAATTTTTATGTCGAAAGCCCCAAACAATATAAAGTAAAACCTAATATAGGATTAGATGACTCGGTGAAAATAAACATGCCAATATCTATTTATATCTAAGAGAATATGAGGTAGTAAAAATGATATAAGGATTTAACTATTGATGCGTACTTGGTTCCACACTTAAAATGGTAGTACTGAAATTTGATATCAAGACTATCAAAATTCAACCAAATCCATCACCTTGTTGTTCAAATGGAGTATGACCCAGTTTTCCCAAAATTAGGTTAATTGATATTCATATTTCCTAAGTGATTTATTTATTTTGTTAGTAATCCAGCTTACATTTATTGAAAAAAAAAGTATATAATGAAAACTCCCAAACCAGAGAAGGAAAGACACCAACATAGGGAACCTCCATGCTATGATGACCAAATTACAAATCTAACCACAATACCAAAACAAGCCAAAGCAAGTAGCAAAGAAAAATTGTATTAACAACTAAACAACAAATCTATACAGATGGACAATACAATAACACTGACAAACACATGGTAGCACAAAAGTTCTAGAATCAAATTAAAATACCATTTGGAACAATCCCCCTATTACAACAGATAGTAGCATTTGAAAGAACTTGGTTTGAAACCTCACCCTTGCTTTGGCATCCTTAATGATTGATGCCCCCCCCCCCCCCCTGGGGCAGCAATCAAGTCTTCGCACAATCTGAGCATTTGAAACTAGACAATTTTATCATGTCATCCCAAACTCTTCAAGTGAAAGAACATTCAAAGAAGAGATATGATCTCTACTTTCAAGACAATTTCTATCTCATGTAGAGAGTTTGTTGTTTACAACTGACCACCCAACAATAAAAGAATGTTTTTGGATAATTAAATGGAACCAAAGCAAATTTCTAAGCGATCTACATCACGACATTCATAAATTTATAGCCTAAACCATCAAATATCAGTAATGAAACACATCATAGGTCTCAAAATAAAGTTCTTGCAGATTTGGATTAATTACTCCAAATTTTTTTTAACGATGTTGGTCGTACTTGAAAGTTTTTAAGCCTAAAACCAAACACTAAGGGACCCAACAAATTTGGCCTAACATAATTGATTTCCTCATCACTTTGGCTTTAAATTTAAAATAACTAAAAATTTCCAAAAATTATGTTCTTCTTCAGGTTATAAGTTCTATGTGTTAACTCAATTCACCCCAAATTTCATGCTAATCTCAAGTTATGATAAAATCAAGTCAGTATATCCAAATCTAAAATGAAGAGAACGTGCATATCTCAAATTATGTAACTCTTTGGGATGAATGAGAATAAATTTTATTCTAACATAACAAGAAAATCACAATACAAGCTACACAATTGACAATACACACTAAATGAAGCCATCAGAAAGGACACAGCACAACAAACGATCTGGTTAAGAAGATCAGGAAACAAAAGCCCAGTTTTGGGCCCATAGTACTCCACAACCAGGACTGAAATGCACTACTTAGTCAAGTTTGCGCAAGCCCTAAATTGCCACACCTTTTTTACCCAATCCTAGCCCAAATTTAATTTAGGCTTAAAAAAATGACAAAATCTAGCAACTACCTTACAGTCTAAATCTTAGCCCTTCAAAAATATTCTTTTGGGGTCCACTTTACAAAAGGAAAAACCAAAATCTTTTGCAAAATAAAAATTAATAATTAAAAAAAAAAAAACCAATCCGTAATAGAACTTTGCCAATTTAGGTCAATTCAAATGGACTGGGTATACACTAGCACACTAATCCAATAATATATATTGGCATGCATACATGATAAAAACATTACTTTTATTAGGCATTTAGCCACACGCACCTAAAAATAAAAACATTATAAAACAAGAAGTGATTTTTTTTTTTTTTGAGAAATTTACAAAACAAGAAGTAGATCCACCAATCTCACATCTCAATTTTCTTTTTGTTTTTTTTTTTTTTCTTTTTTTTGGATAGGAATGAATGAGATTAAATTTTAATCAACATAACGAACACAACACAAACCATAAAATACACACCCCAGATGTACACTATTAAGGAAACACAGTGCATTAGAAAGGGCCAACTGAGAAGATCAGGAACAAAGCCCATTATTGGGCCCATAGTACTACGTCTACAAGGATAGTATAACTTTCCCAAGAAAAACTAGTCTCCCTGTCAAAAAAACACCTTAGATGCAGTAAGAAAGACTACTATATGCTCCATTTCTAGCAGATATTTGGATGCTGAAAACTAAAATCTTATTACTGAAAATAAAAAATAAAAAAAATTTTCTGAGTTGTTCATTTCTGGGTCACTGGTCAGGATTCTGAGTTACTGTTCATTTCCGGTTCATTGGTCGGGATTCATGAGTCTCAAAAAAAAAAAAAAAAAAAAAAAAAAAAAAAAAAAAAAAAAACGCCGAAACGCAGTCATGCAGACGTGATCCAAACAGACTAGAGTTGTAAGATTCTGTACCCATTTTGTTGTTGGTAGTGCCGTCACCGCCGTCTTGCTGCGAACCACCTCTTCTGAAATATCTTATACACTCGCGGAGTTCAGCAATGAATTTAAGAATTAGAAGCAGAAGGGTCAATATTACAGGAAAAGGAATTCACACACGTATAACTTTAGCTAACATGGAAGCTGTTGCAAAAAGAAATTGTGTCAATATTACAGGAAAAGGAATTCACACACGTATAACTTTAGCTAGCTAGTATTACCTTGCCATAGGAGGAGGCGATTGCCTAGAATTGTCAAGTATAGGAATTAGGAAGAGCGAGGGACGTTGTGCAGCCTTGTGCAAAACCTGTATACCGTGAGGAGCAGGAGGAGGAATGGAGAAGTTGGAAAATCCGAGTTGTGCATGAGATGCTATATAGGATTTAAACTTCCCCATCCCTTTCCTAAGGCCTCCTTTGAAATGAAAGGCTAGGATGTTTCCCATTTGTCATAAATGAAAGGCTAGGATGTTTCCCATTTTTACGTTCCCCGCCGATTCTTTTTTGGGTTGGGCTTACGTCCAGTTAATTTTTTAACTGGACATCTCCTTTACTTTTTAATAGACGGCTGAGATTAAAAGTAAAGCCACGTCATTTTTCTTTTGGGCAAATTAACGCCTGGCAAGGTTTCTTGAGTGAAAACACACATTGACTCAAGGGTAATGCAAATTGCAGAAAGCCTGAGATCTTTCTTCGTCAATGTCTTTTTCTTCTTCAGATAAACTAAAAGAAGTCCAAAAAGGATCCACATCCTTTCTTCGTTCTATTCTTTCGCTTGTAATCAAACGGTATGGTAAGCATAATCCCAAAGGCCAAATCTCAGTCTCAAAAAAAGAAAGAAAGAAATAGGGAAGGCCTTGGTTTCTAATTTATCAGTCCACGCTATTCCTTAGATTGAATTGAAAAATCAATGCTGACTGACCTCCAAAATCAAAGACATAAATAGAGACCTGAAGCTAAAAATGGAATACTTGTAAAAACTCTGTATGTGATCAACTATATGAATATTTTCCTTTTGAGTTTCTGTGAAGAAGTAGAAGACATTGAAGAGAATATCTCAGATTTTTTTTCCAATTCTTCTATTCAAATAAATTCCCTTGATTTCACTAGCAAAGAATGAAATCTTCACATCATGTAGCCTAGTCACTAAGGCAGGCGTAACTAAACTGGATCCGAGTAGGAAAAAACATGGTAAAGACGAAACCTTCTCTTCATAGAGGAAAAGATCTCGAGTTTGGCAAGCGATTTCAGGGATAGGCTTGGACTTGAAGAGGCCCTTCATCGTCTTGGTAGTCAACACTGAACTCTGAGGGAACCACTGTCTTGTTGCTTCAGAGAGATCTTTTCTTTTTAAAATGACGTGTACTTCTTTTTTAATCTCAGCCGTTTGTTAAGTTTAATAAAAGCAAAGGAGATATCCTGTTAAAAATTAACTGGATGTAAGCCACACCCTTCTTTTTTTTTATGGGTTACACTGATTCTGTAAAAAGATACTATTTTCAGGTGCTGCCTATTGGAAAACGACATGCGTAAAGAAAAAGAGGGACTGATCAGGTGCAATTCATCAATTTTCACTCACAAATTTTTTTACAGTTTTTGCTTGTTAACCTTCTTTAATATATTATATTTAATGGTTGAAATCTCAGCCATGGATTACAATGGCATGGATCCAATAAAAAAATTCCCAGTTAAGCTATCTTGCGCTGGTAGTCCATTGCGCTCCACTCATTTGTGTTCTATCTTGCGCTGGTGGTCCATTGCGCTCATTTGTGTGCCATCTTGCGCTAAGGCAATAGGACAATAGCAGCTAGTCCAAGCTATCTTGCGCTGATAGTCCATTGCGCTAATTTGTGTGCCAATTTGCGCTGGGGCAAAAAGATGATAGTGGCTAGTCTAAGATCGCGTAAAGTTTTGCTCTCATTTGTTTTCTCAGTTGTTAGGGCTTTAAATGAACTGAGTTTTATTGAGTAGTACATATTTAAGTTTGATTTGTCAGGAAAAGTTAAAAGCTCAAGTTTGGTTTGAGCTGATGACAAGTCTAAAAATAATGTTTGAACTTGAATTTGTGAAAAAGCCAAAAGTTTAAGCTTGGCTTTGGTTTAGCTTGATCAATTAGTCGAACCAAACTCAAGCTTAATATCAAACTCAAATTAGAGCTCAAGTCAAGTTTTTGAGTTTAAGATCTAAAAAAATTACAATATCAAATGTTTAAATTCGTAAAAGTAAGAAAAAGAAAAAGAAAATATTATAATCATTTTATCATGCTTCATTGGCACTCTTAGTAGATGAGATTTTCTTAAACTCCTAGTTAGTCATAGCACTAAACAAAGCATTTGATGCTTTACTGTTGAAATTCACAACTTGAATCTTATCATCATCCCAAAATGCAGGTGGATCAGTAGGTTTGGTCCATACAACAGCTAGCTTTACCTTTTCATCCAAATACTGCAAAAAAGCTCTCATGCGTACTTTCCAGTATGCATAGTTAGTACCATCAAACAAATGAGATATAACCAAGGATTGTCCACGATCTATGACAACAAGGGTTAATGGATCACACAATAAAGATTAAAACCTAATCAAAGAGTGCCTACTCTAATACTACTTGTTAAGTTAAGATAACTTGACCCTGGTTAATTAATTTAATTAACTAAATTGATTAATTAGGTCAAATTACATGCAAATCGTGGAGGCACTAACAAATCAATAAATAAACTAAATGCAACGGAAATTAAATTGACACGGTGATTTGTTGACAAATGGAGAAAATCTTTCGCAAGACAAAAACCCCACCGAGTGAATTTAAGGTCGCTACCCCTAAGAATCCACTAATCAATAATCAAGCTGTTACAAGTATGAGGAATCTTACCACTATCCTAGCTTATTCTAAATTACCAATCTACAGTTGAACCTTCGCTCTAATATCCAATTGGACTTGATCTTGTAGCAACCTTCTTTTCTTTGATGCACAAATCTCCAATCTATAACTAATCCTTATGCACGGATCCTAGTACGTGATTAACTCTAGCAACTTGAATGATTGTTGTTGGTTACAAAGTTCTTCACTTCAAAAGCGATAAAGATTAGGAAGCACTTGGTTACAAAATCCTATGATGTACAAGCGCAATAATTTCTCACAGAGAAAATTAAACTTTCGGTCACTGTATCCGTATGTGATGGCTCTTAAAATAAACTTTATATATGTCTAGGGTTGTGAGAAAAGAAAGCCTAAACAAATACATCAACATAGACCACAATTGAGATCTGGAAATCCTAAATTCGTAAAGCTTGATTGATCGAGCTTGTGTTGAGTTGCCCAGTAAATCTCGATAGTAGCTTTTTATTGAGCTATTTGTCGAGTTTCAGTAAACCAACTTTTCTTCACTTGTTTCTTAGATCAATCTTCATGTTTTTAATACAACTACTTGGTATGTATCAAATCCAACTTAAATCTACCTAATTTATAAGTAAAGTGCGTTTTATCAAAAGATTAGCCAATTACATAAAAAATATGACCTTAACAAAATAAAATATAAAAAAACTCAAAACTGTACCAAAAATTAATAGCCTTTACACTTATCACAAAAAGATTATATATAAAAGAAAAAGAATAACAGCGCTTTCATGTGTGAGTCCGAAACAAATTAATATAACACCTTAATTTGGGCCTCCAAAAGGAACCATTGGGCATAACATAATTTCTCTCAAAATAATTCATTTTACTCTCCTTTTTTTACATGTCAGTCATTAGTAGGGACAGACACCTTGTGGTTGTCACTTTAAGTATAAAAACTAAAAATAGCTCTATTTCAAAAGCTTTAAAGAAGAGAATTCATAATAGATGAGAAATATACTTGGTTTTAATAAATGAAGTTTGTTGCCGACCTTAATTGCGGCTCATGTACAAAATTGAAAACTTGGAATAACTTGACTAAAGAGTTACTTCAACTGCAATACTTTGAGATTTGTTTGTAGTGAAAAATGCTAGTGGTGCAACTTTTGCCGCAACTTGTCTGCGTGGCGAGTTATGAGTGGTCGAGAAAAAATGGTGATTCTATGTGGGTTCACTACTCCAACACTTCTAACTCATCATGTATATGAGTTGTGAAAAAAGTTGTATCATTTGTTATGATTCTAGCATTTTTCTTTGTTCATTAGTAGTGACAAGCATGAACATGAGCTATATTTAGTCCATTGTGCACAAGCCCTAAAATAACATGAACAAAATTGAAGACTTGGAATAACTTGACTAAAGAGTGACTTCGAATGCAAGACTTTGAGATTTGTTTGTACATAGTGAAAAATGCTAGTGGCACAACTTTTGTCACAACTTGCTTGTGTGACGAGTTATGTGGGTTCGCTACTCCAGCACTCACAACTCATATCATAAATGAGTTGTCAAAAAAGTTGTGTCATTTGTTGTGATTCTAGCATTTTTCTTTGTTCATTAATGGTGACAAGCGTGAACATGAGCTATATTTAGTCCACTATGCACAAGCCTAAAATAACTTGAACAGAGTTTGCTTACAAACCTGGTTGTAAACAATGGCTACAACTTTACTCAATATATTTTTATTAAATAAGAATTTTGACAAATCAACCATTAGATAACGTTTTCTTCATATACTCTCTATACTTGCAATATTTCTAGAAAATCAAAGATCTATAGATATGTTATCAATCAAATATTTAAATTTCAAGTTTTTGTGATATAAAATTATCTATAAAATATAAGTTCATGGATTGAATACTGAATAACATTCTATTGGGGCAAAATTTCACATGAGTGTTAAAAATATAAAAAAACATGCAATCCAATTGTTAGATTTTCAAATTAAGTAACCATGTTGATTGTTTAGTGAGAATTATAATCATTAATTACAACAAAATTTGTAACCAAACTTTGTCCAAATACGTCCCTTTATAGGCCCAATCCTAGCCCAAATTGGCTTAACAAGATCACAAAATCTAGCTACTACCTTACAATCTTACATAAATTGTCATCCTGCCCTTGGAATGTTCTTTTGGGTTCCATCTTACAAAAAAAGAAAAAAAAAAAAGAGAGACAACATCTTTTACCCAAGAACAAGAAGCCCACAATTATGTGGTAAAAGTTGGCCAATTTAGATGAACTCAAATGTTATGGTCACACACTAGCATAATCAAATAATAATAGTATACGTTTTCAGTAAAAAAAAATAATAATAATAATATATGTCGAGGCCTCCATGCATGATAAAACAATGCTTATATTAAGACTTAAGCCACACCTAAGAAAATTACAAAGTTTTACAAGTTGACACATTACAAAACAAAAAGTAGAGCTACTAATTTCATATTTTAGTCAATTTTTTTTTTCTTTTTAATTAAGGAATCAGATTACATTTTATTTAAGGTGTAAGATCACTAGCAATGGGGGGGGGGGGGGGGGGTTGTAAACACCCCCTAGTTGCTATTTTACAACCAAAACATCAAAAAAAAAAAAAATGCTCCATTCAGGGATGGGTTTATATAATTTTTTAGAACTTGTGAACAGTGGGTTCTTATATATAGAACCAACTGTAGCAGGAGATGTAAATCTAAATATATTTTTTTAAATAAAAATATCTGAAGTTTCTTTCTCTTTCAATCACACACCACGGTGGATTTTTTTTGAAAATAATCAAATTTCTCAAACTATTTTAATAGTTAGGCAAGGTTTGAAACTATTTTGGCATCTAACAAATCAAGTCTAACAAACTCGATTTGTTAGATACCAAAATAGTTTCAAACCTTACTAAACTAATAAAATAGTTTGAGTTTTATAGTTATTTTCAAAAAAAAATCCACCACGGTACTCTCAGTCTTCACCTGTCATTCTCATTTCTCTTCTTCCTTTCTCTCTCCCCTCTCTTTGTTTTGGTGTCTCTCCCAGATCAGTCTCTCTCAAAGATCGGCTTTGACGGCGTGGTGGTGGCGTCGATGACATGTAGGCTAGATTGGCGTCAACAACTGGAAATTAGCTTATGATGACGATTACTCCAACGGAAACGTCGTTGTTTGGTGGTCGCGGCGTTGAGTATTTGATTTCTTCGTCGATTTGAACAACGAGCGGTGGCTCTTCTTCATCATCCTCCACTTGATTTCTTTGTCGATTTGAATAGCGAGTAGTGCTCTCTTCCTCTCTCAGTCTATTACGACGAGGATACAGTTGAAATAATTGGGATTTTGTGGTTGATTTTGGGTGGTTGTGGGTTGAAACTTGAATCGGTGGCTGCATCCGTGGTGGGTTGCGATTGGGTTTTGGGTGATGTGGTGGTGGCGTGGTTGTGGTGGCATGGAGGTTGTAGGCTGTGGGTCACATGGGTTGTGGGTTTTTAGGTCAGTTGATGCTAGGTTATGGGTTTTTTATGGGTTTGCTGAATGGTGGTGGGTTGCTCGGTGTGAGTTTGGTGAATGGTTGTGGTGGTGGTGGAGGGTTTTTTTAAGGTTTTGATGTTTGCCGTGGATGGGGATCGTGATGGTGGTGTTGGTGGTGGTGAGTAGCGGTTCCAAATTGAGTTTTGTTTTGGTTTTAAGTTTGTGGGTATGGGTGTGATTTTGGTGGTGGTGGGTTGTGGGGGTGGTGGTTGTTGTGGTTGAGTTTTTTTTTTTTAATTTGATTTGCTATAGGGTTTGATTTTGGGATGGGTGGGTACTTGGTTTTGATTGTTGTGGATTGGTTTTTCAATGGTGGTGGTTGGTGGTGGCATTTTTTTTTTTTTTTTGGGTAATTTTGGTGGTGACAAACTAGGGTTTGTGGCTAAGTTTTGGTGGAAGGTGGTTGTGTGGGGTTTTCTGGAGAGAGAGAGAGAGAGAGAGAGAGACATAAATTTGATGATGTAATTTATATTATTTTAATAATTTGTATATAAAATAGAAACTGAGATGTTAGGAGAGTTGTAAAATAAGATAGTAGAATAGATAAAGTAGGTTTTTAGGGTGTAAAATAAAACTTTTTTGGCATCTCGGATGCTAATGCTCTAAATACACTTTTGGTCCCTATATTTTGACCTTATTTTTATTTTGGTTCCTACTTTTTTTATTTTACCGTTTTTAGTTCCTAAATGAAAAAATGGTTCTATTTTAGTCTTTACCGTTATTCACTTAACGGAAATATCTTATATGGCAGACGGAGTGCACTATTGTTATATTAAATACTAACATGGCGAATAAAATAATATTAAAAAATGCCAAATTAGCATCCAAATTTAAAAAAAAAAAACTAATTTATCAATTATAACTAAATAAAAAAATTAAAACCACAAATCACATGAATTGAGATATAAGTGTATCTTGAACAAGAACATAAACTCAGATTTAAACACAATAAGAACATTTTCCTTTATTTGATTTTTTTTCTTAGAAAATAAACACACACAAAGCCAAAAAATTAAAATTAAACCCACGCAACCCTCTCTCTCTCAACCAGGTGCCTTGTTTGGATTTTGCAAAACTCAGTTAACAAAACTGAATTTTGTTAACTCATAACCCAAAAATCGTGGGCCCCACATATATAAACATTGTTTGGTTGAGAATTGGGTCAGTCCACTCAGTTAACAAAACTGAGTTTTTGGAGACGTGAGTTACCAATTACAGAAACAGCAGGAGCTTGTTTTCAAGTTATGGGTTTGTTCATCCAGCGGCAATTTCCGTAATTTACAGCATAATTGGGTCCCACTTCCGCATGGTGTTGTTCCATCACCACAGCAATAGAGGCTTCAACGGGTATTTTCTCATAACTTTCCCAACGACCCATGTTTTGCACTTCTTTCATCTCACTTTCCTTTTCCTTCTCCCAAACCCACAGCACCGCAAACCAGAGAAATAAGCTCCAGCAAGTCAGCTCCAAAAAACGCCGATCAGCCCAACGCCGAGCTCCACCAAGTCATAAATGTGCTTTCAAAGATTTTGAATTTTGTTTATATAGATTTTTTTTTGCTACAACTTTAGAAAATGATTTTGTAAGCTCTGCAAAATGACTTGTGAATGGATTTCATTGTCGTAGTTTGTGTTGAAAGGAGTTTCCTTAGTGCCCATGAGGTTTTTGACAAAAGTCCTCACTGATAAGAAAGTTGAAGAAATTATTATTTCTTTGAATTTGATCACAAGGTCCAATTAACATTGCGCTTGGAAAATTTTTGAGCGGAATAAAATGGCATGGGTATTGATTGTTGCTTCTCTGGTAGTGCTCTGGGTAGCATCTAAAGAAAGACAGACGAAGGGGGAAAAAGAAAGGAGGGGCAAAGAAAGATGCAAGAGTCAGGGGAAAAAGGAGAAAAAAGAGAGAGAGAAAAGTCTTCTTTGGGACAGTGCGTGGTCTCACCAAACAGTAGAAATAATGAAGCGATGTGAATTGAAAAAAAGTTGTCAAACGAGTGGGAATTAGAAAATTGGAATATTTTAAATGGTGAATGACGTAAATTGAGTAATTGGTGATAAAAAAAAAAAAAATCAAACAGTACTTCAGCCTCTTTCTTTTCTTCTCATTTCTTTCTTTAACACTCCTTTCCTCAACTCGATCCCAGCCTCTCTCAATCTCTCTTTTCCTCTCTCACAAAGCCCAATCCTCTTTTCCTCTCTCTCATTGAGCCGATCCTAGTCATGACCGAAAGTCGTTAACCTTTTCTACCTCGTCCTCTCAAACCCACACCCTAGGCAGATACGAGCAAGAAGAAAGCACAGCGGCGGCAAAGAAAGGAGGTGGTTTTGTTGTCAGATCTGAGGTTGGTTTCCTTTGGATTTGATAGTTTCGAATCTGAGGTTGGAGGTGGTTGGTTTCGACTCTAAGGTTTGGATTTGAGGTTTGTGTTTGGTTTCTCAGAAAGTATAAGAAAATTTGAGTTTTGAGTTTCGTGTTTAGGGGCTGAAAATCTGGATTTGAATTTAGTGTTTAGGGGCTGATAATCGAGGTTTGAGTTTTGTGTTTGATGCTTTGGTGGTGCGTGGGTTGGATTTTTCAGATTTGTTCATGTTTAATTTTTTATTTTTATTTTTTTGATGTGGATCTAATGTTAAATTTTCTGGGTTTTAAATTTTCTCGGTTATATTTTTTGGGTTTTAAATTTGTTCAGTTTCTGCATCACTATTGTCTTCAAGTGCAGTATTCGCGCTTACCCTTTTAAGCTTTTAATGATTTGAATGCGTTATGTATAGGTTTTGATCTTGTTCTTCTTCAATGTGTGTGTGTTTTTGGGTGAAGTAATGCATTTTGGGTTTCATGGAATAATTGAAAGTCAAAAGCTTTATGTATGGTTTGTCTAAACCAACTCTTTTTTTTTTTATATCTTTTTTCTGATGTTAGTTTGTCTTTTGAAAACGAAGATTTTTTCTCCTTAAAAACTTCTTTCTTGATTTGATTTGGGGCAATCTGATTTGTTGGAGTTGGAGTTTGGGTTTGTGCTTATTTTGTTGTGTTTGGTTGACAAGAAAGGTCAGTTGTCGGGTTTGTGTGTTTTTGTGTTTGGTTGACAAGAAAATGCTAGAAAATTTGAGTGTGTTCTTGCATCTAAGAGCATTTACATCGGTTCTTTCATTTTACACGTCTATTTTTAAATTAAAAACTTACTTTTTCTATTTTACACGTCTACTTTTACAAAACACTCATATCAGTTCATTTATTCTATCACATCTTTTAATTAAATAATCAATTTTCTCAAAATTTTTATTATTTCTCTCCTCTCATATACGCGCGCGCCTCTCTATCTCTTTATCCATTTCTGATTTCTTGCTCTCTCTCTATACCCATCTCTCTCCCTCTCTCTACCCTTTTTGATTTCTTGCTCTCTCTCCCATCTCTACCTGATCAGCACATCTCTGATCAAGACCCGATCTACTCCGACCCACAAGCACCGATCAAATTCGAGACTCCTTAGCTCCGATCCACTCCGATCAAGCACCGATCCACATCTCTCTAGCTCCGATCCGCTCTGATCCACTCCGATCAAGCACCGACTCACTCTGATCCACATCTCCCTAGCTCCGATCCGCTCCAATCCACTCCGATCAAGCACCGATCCACTCCGATCTACAAGCTCCGATCCACATCTCCCTAGCTCCAATCCACTCTGTGTGTGTGTGTGTGTTTTTTTTTTTTTTTTTTTTTTTTTGAGCAAGTGAGTTTGTTGAGCAGTTACTGAGTTTGTTGAGCAAGGAGAAGAGAGAGAAAAAAACGAGCGAATAGAAATGATTAAAATAATCAATACATGAGCTACAGTGACCGTGGATATATGCACGGTTACTGTTCATTTACACAGCCGGGTGTATATTTTGCACAATTTTACACGGACTGATGTGAGAGTTTTTTGTTAAAATGTGTAAAAAGAGCTACTTTTGTATTTTACAAGGCTATGCATGGACTGATGTAAATGCTCTAATCTGGTTTTGTGTACATTGTGATCTTATATCTAATTCTGTTCTTTTTCTTTTGGTTAAAATTGATAAATTAGTTTTTTTTTTTTAAATAGATGTTGATGCTGCATTTTTAATATTATTTTATTTGCCATGTTAACACTTAGTGTGCCAACAGTGCACTCTATTTGTCACATAGGATATTTCCGTTAAGTGAGTAATATTAGGGACTAACATGGAACCCTTTTTTCATTTAGGGAATAAAAGCAGTAAAAAAAAAAAAGTAGGAACCAAAATAGAAATATGGTCAAAATGTAAGTACTAAAAGTGCATTTATGCCTTTATTCAATCATATTAGCATCTGAGTATTTTAGGGGTGTCAATGTTCGACCTAACCCGCGAACACGACACGAACCCAACACGGGTTTTTTCTGGTTAGGGTTGAGCCTTAATGGGTTTGGGTCATAAACGGGTCGATCCGAAAGTAACACGATAAGAAACGTTTATAAACGGGTCAACTCGAATAACTCGTAATAGACATGTTTGACACGCCAATTTATTTGTGTCAACCCGAAATGACCCACTTAACACAACTCGTTTAACTCGTATAACAAATAAATATTTATTTTATTTTAGATTTGTCAAATACCTTTTATATCCAACATATATTTTAAATTTAAAAAGAAAAGTGAGTAATTACAAAAATTTACAAGGGATATAATTGGAAATTGAAACTTTACAGACCCTAGAACTACTAATATATATATATATATATATATTGGCATAGAACTTGCACAAATGAAATTGGATGAGCTTGTGGAAAATGTTATGAACTATGTTATATTTTTGTTGAACTATATTATTTTATTTTTGTTAAACTTTGTTATTTTTAATTTGGGTTGAAGTGTATGCACTTCTTTTGAAATGTAAAGAACTTATTTCTAGATGAATGTTATATTTTTGTTGAACTATATTATTTTGAATGTGGGTTGAAGACTTGAAGTGCATGCACTGTTTTTTGAAATATAAAAAAAATTATTTATAGATGGATGTTATATTTAATATTATGCAAGTTGAAATGGGTTGTGTTATATTCGTGTCAACCCAACATAACTCGTTTATTAAGCGTGTCAAATGGGTTGGGTCAGGTCAACCCGCCTTATTAATAGGTCAGGTTAGGGTTGAAGGATCATGACACGATTATTAAGTCGGGTTAGGGTTGAGTCATTTAGTCGAATACCCCTACCTCAACACGACACGAACCCAACACACTAACCCGAATTGACACCCCTAGAGTATTTTAAAAAAGAATATACTCATTTTATCCTCTAAAAAACTATTTTATTTATTTTAACACACTATTTTACAAATCGCCTAACATTTCATTTTTTACTTTTCACATCACAATAAGCATTATTAATTTATTTATTCATCCCTCTCTCTACTACCAAGCAACTATTCCTTTGCTACCTAGCAAAATCACCCACAACTCATACCAAAAACAATTAAACTATCACTACAAACCTAGCAAACCACCAAGCCCCACCACCATAGCCCCAACAAACCATCTAGACCCATCACGATTCACCCAACAAACCACCGAAAACCACCATAGACCCAACAAACCCATACCAAACCCACCAAATCACCACCATAGCACAGTCGACCATCACAACAAACTACCAAACCCACAAAATCAACCAAAACCCAAAACTAACAAGACCCAATTTTGTTGACCCAATTACAAATATGAAGATCCAAACCACAATCAACCACCATCACTGTTGCTGATCTACAACTCGGAGGACTCAACACCTCTGCAAACTCAAACCAAGCTCGGCCACTATCGATCTACACCTATGGCGAGAGAGAGAGAGATAGAGAGGTGAGACATCAAGTGAGAGTTAGAGAATGAGAGGAGAGAGACAATAAATTATATTAAATAATTCACTAAAACTTGCTATAGTGAATTTTTATAAGTTAGATATCGCTTTAGCAAAGTTGTAAAAAATTAGTCTAAAATGCAAATTACACCGTATCAATTTGATTGAAATTTATTTCAATCTTCTAACTTTACATTCGTTCAATTGAATCCTCTAATTTCCAAATTTATTTAATTCAGACTTTTTTTCCAATTCCATTAAAAATTGTCATTAAGTATGAAATAAACTATTGAAAAAAAAAATTCTAACATAAAAATGTTATAAAATAATTTTATTAATTTTATAGATATTTTTCAAGTGAGAAAATTATTTTTTTAATGGAAATTTGTTAACAAAATTGGATGGAAGGATTGAACTGGATAAATTTGAAATTTGGAGAACTCAATTGAATTAAAGTAAAATTAGATGACTGAAATGAATTTCAATCAAACTTAAAGGGTGCAATTTACATTTTAACCAAAATTTTAAATTTAAATATATAGGTGTGGAAGCTTTTTGGTGGTTGGGTACTATAAAATAACAATTTGGGAGATTTTGCACCCCTATATGCTAATGCTCAACCAATCACAACACAAACCATACATACACACACCATATGAAGCCGATCAAGAAACACGCCACATAACATAGAGTTCGGCTGAGAAGATAGCAACAAAGCACATTTTTGGGCCCATAGAATAATGGGGTTGGGCCTCACCAATAGCTTTTAACTATATCAGATTTTGTTTTTGGGGTCAAGATGAAGACAACTCTGTTATATGTTGATTTTAATATTTTCAGATAAGGGAGAGTGGATTAGTAGATACGCTAGAGCGATTGGGATTACTATTGAGTATTGCAACGGAGCTGTGGGGCCCACAGTGTGGGCTATAAGAGACGGCATCAACCTTTGCCTTTCACTAAACTTGCCAGCTGTGGAGATTGAGTTGGATGCTAAGCTGGTGGTGGATCTATTGAGCAAAACTGCTGCGTCTTTTAATGCCATTGATATAATTATGGCTGACTGTAAAGAGTGCTTTAGCCGTATTCCTTTGGTTAAAATTCAACACTGTTGTAGAGAAGCTAACAGATGTGTTTGACGCTCTTGTTAGAAGAGGAGCTCTTCTCTCTCAAGATTTTGTTGTTTATTTAGAAACTCTTCCGGAGGTCTCTTTTTTGCTCAGCTTAGATGCTGCAGGTGTTTTGTATAATCGTTCTGCTATCTCCTTTGGTGCTAGCTAGTTTTTGTTAATGAAAAGCCTCTTTTAGGCCCCCAAAAAATAATAATAATAACATTTTCAGACAAAGGAGAAAGCGACGAAGTTAGTTCTCAAGTTTCAAACCAGCATTACTCGGCCCATTGACTTCTTCTAACTTTTGTTCTGGTCCCTTTGCTCCCAGACGGTATTATTGTTCACAGTTACCTCTCTTGCCAACCTGCATTCGAATAAAATGAATGAATGCTTTTTTTTTTTTTTAACTTTATATTGGATTTCTAGATTTTTAGTCTACACTCCATCCAAAGCATGTGTCATTACCTACATTCCTCTGGTTTATTCGTTTGCCAGTAACCATAGATTAACTTTGGGTCCCTCTGTTCTAGCCAACATATATATATATATATATATATATATATAGGACTATGTATATACAGCAAGCACCCAACCTAGCCCATCGATCGGTGGTGTTTTATGGTTCATCCAATTATAGGCTTATGATAGACAATATTATTGTTCGTTCTGATGGAATCAATGGTTTGATGCATAATAGTTAACCCTTGTAGCAGGGCCCGTTTTTTATTGGATAATTTGGGGTACTCCACATGGCAATATTAAATAATATTTCTAAATTTAGATGATGTTTATGATCATCATTATCAATATTTGTTTTTAGGCAATTAAAAGCTAATCTCTATGAGTGCAGTGTATGCATCTGAACTATAATTCTATAAGTTTCTTTTTGGTCGTATTGTTGGACACCTAATGCCTATTACCTAACACTGGCGAATTAAAATCCCCACCCCCTTATTTGCTGTGAAGCACCAGAAAATGATGCTTCATTTTTCATTGGGTTTGGATTATTGAGTTTTAGTGCCGAGACAGAATTCTGCTACCCCTTGGAAAAAAGGATGCATCAATTAGTGTGTAGTAGTTCTTGATTCTTATTTAGTTCTGCACCCTGACTAGATTGTATTGGGCTATTGGCAGAAACCATACGGCTAACTAGGTCCTCTTCATTGCACTGAGGTTGAGGATTCAGATAACCCACCTAGTGCTAAGACTAGGGCAGCCCTTCTTGCTATCACAAAGGCAACTGACCTGGGTTTCAAGTAAGCTTTGCTTGAAGGTGATGCCTTTTATGTGATTACCCCATTGGACGATTGAAAACTGTATTGCAAAAGTTTGATCACGTTTATCTTCCTGTACTTTTTGGCAAGCCAATCACGTAGTAACATTCAAATTATTTCTCTCACAACAAGGTTTCTCTCCAAATTAAGTTGCAAAATGGGCTGGTTGTAATTGGGTAGGAACCATCCTCATCTCGGCTATCTCTAGTGTGGTGCTGGATGCTGTTGCTGTTGATGGGTATAGCCGGATAGATCCTATCCTTTTTGTGCAATAAAGCTCCTCATTACTATTTAATCGGGAAAAAAAAAAAAAGCTTTCTATCACCCAACCTTCCAATTTGCCAAAAGAATGAAAGATGTGTATACAGTAAACTGGTAGTTGTTGGATTGAGAGCCTTGTGACCATTTTATGGTTAAAAGCTTGAAGTTTGACTAGGACTGGAACTTGGGCCTAAATGGGTAGATCATTGAGGGATTGTGAGAGCTGGGCTAAAAATCCACTGCTTTCGGCCTTGCAACTTTTGAACATTCTAGTTTGAGAGTTGAGACGAGCGAGTTTCTCCACCATGGCATTTTGTGAATACTGCCAATTGATTAAAGCAAAGAAACGAAAACTTAAAATCCAAAACAATTAGGTAGGTCCATTGGGGGTTGAATTGTTTTTTATTTTTATTTTTACCGTATTTCTGCGTGCATGTGTGGCCTTGGTATCTCTATGCGTCAAGGCAACATGCCAAAGCTAATATGGTCAGAACTACAATCTAGGACCCAAAAAGGGATCATTAGGCCTTAATTCAGCTTTGGGCTTTCAGACATATAACAAAATTTAGGGAAAGTCACCTTGTGATTGTTATAAAACTAAAAAGGAGCTTTATTTCAGGAGCTTTATTCTTAGAATTTGTAATAGGTGACTTCGAATTGTGGCTCATGTACAAAATACTGTAGAAGACTTGGAATAATTTGACTAACAGAGTGGATTCAAATGCAAGGATGTGAGATTTGTTTGTTAATAGTGGCAAGCGTGAACCTAAGCTTTATTTAGTCTAGTGTGCACAAGCCCTAGCATAGCTCCCTTTTAGGCCTAATTCTAGCCCAAATTGGCTTAACAATATCAAAAAATCCAGCAAAATCCAGCAACTGCCTATTACAATCTTACATAAATCTTCACCCACCCCCTTAGAATATTCTTTTGGACCTTACAAAAAAGACATAATCTTTTGCACAAAAAAAAAAAAAAAAAAAAAAAAGAGAGAGAAGGAAATGTTATATCTACAATATTTTCACAACATTTTTACAACAAATCCTAAGTGGTAGGTTGTTATTGTTTGTTATGAGTGGGTAAAAAAGTAATTTAAGTTGTAGATTCAAATTAGAATCAATAACAACTTACCACTTATGATTTGTTATGAAAATATTGTGAACGTAGCACATATAAAAAAACCCACAATCTGTGATAAAAATTAGCCAATTTGATGAACACAAATGGTTTGGTCATACACATAATCAATAATAAAAACGATTATTTTATTAAGCCTTAAGCCACACACTCCAGAAAATTACATAGTTTTACAAGTCAACATGTTACGAAACAAGAAGAAGTGCTGCCAATCTCACATATCTAATTTTATTCAACATAACAACACCACAATACAAACCATACATTAATATATACGCACAAGATGATGCCATAGGGAAACACATGCAGTCTTTAGATCACACCTCCAACAGTCACCAATTTATTTCATTGAGAGAGTCCACTGCACTAATCTGAAAATGGTGGAAAAAGGGGGTGAGCTAACAACTGAACAAGAGACTACATCACATGATATTGTCAAGTGAAAATACACATTATAATAGACAATGTATTAAATTTTACAAAATATTTATCAATAGTATGAAAGTAATTTAGTAGAAACAATGAAACCTATTTTGGACGTGAACATTTAATTGTACAATGAAAAACATATAACTTGTTAAATAAACAAATACTCTCTTAAAAGATTTACCTAATTTCAATAAGCCACAGTTCAATTATAGGAACATTACTTCATCATTGGGTAAACTACTTATAATAATAGATAGTAATACACTTAACAATAAAGTTGTTTTTCACAAACAATTTGTCAATAACAATAAACATTAAGTAGTGTATAAAATACTAAGCATCGAAGACATTCTTAATAGTTAGTGGATGAATCTCATGGCAAATAATAGCCTCAATGAGGTAAAATATAACAATAACTCAGAAGAGCAAATAATAACAATGGTTTTAAAGAGCAAACAATAACAATAACAATGCACCACACCGCAATAAACAATATTTTATCCAAAGACCAAATCACAGTATTGTGTTGTCAAAGATTATAGTCTAGACGATTAAAATGTTTTATTTTTCTTTAACAACATCATAATATATATATATATATATATATATATATTTATGATAAAATAGATAACTATGTATGGAAAGAACTTTTACATAAAAGATTCACTATTTAGTCACTATTTAGCAAATCTTCTTTCCAATTATACATATATAATATAATATCTTGAGAGGAATCATTATCTAAAGTCCACTTTACTTCAAATCGACAAACAATTTTTATGTCGAAAGCCCCAAACAATATAAAACAGAACCTAATATAGGATTAGATGACTCAGTGAAAATAAACATGCCAATATTTATTTATATCTAAGAGAATACAAGGTAGTAAAAATGATATAAGGATTTAATTATGGATACGTACTTGGTTCCACACTTAAAATGGCAGTACTGAAATTTGATATCAAGACTATCAAAATTCAACCAAATCCATCACATTGTTGTCCAAATGGAGTATGACCCAGTTTTCCCAAAATTAGGTTAACTGATATTCATATTTCCTAAGTGATTTATTTATTTTGTTAGTAATCCAGCTTACATTTATTAAAAAAAAATAGTATATAATGAAAACTCCCAAACCAGAGAAGGGAAGACACCAACATAGGGAACCTTCATGCTACGACGACCAAATTACAAGTCTAACTACAATACCAAAACAAGCCAAAGCAAGTAGTAAAGAAAAATTGTACTAACAACTAAACAACACATCTATACAGATGGACAGCACAATAACACTGACAAACACATGGTAGCACAAGAGTTTTAGAATCAAATTAAAATACCATTTGGAACTATCCCACAATTACAACAGATAGTAGCATTTGAAAGAACTTGGTTTGAAACCCCACCCTTGCTTTAACATCCTTAATGATCGATGCTTCTCTTGATCTACTCTTCCGTCCAAATTTTATCTTCATGAACTATGGCATTCCTTTGCAACTAAATGTAGTAGACCATTGACCACTAAGAAAGTTTGCAGCTTATTACTCTAAGCACCTTCCCTTTTAACTTTCTAGGCAGCAATCAAGTCTTCTCACACAAACTGAGCATTTGAAACTAGACAACTTTATCATGTCATCCCAAACTCTTCAAGTGAAAGAACATTCAAAGAGGAGATATGATCTCTACTTTCAAGACAATTTCTATCTCATGTGGAGAGTTTGTTGTTTACAACTGACCACCCAATAAAAGAATGTTTTTGGATAATTAAATGGAACCAAAGTAAATTTCTAAGCGATCTACATCACGACCTTCATAAGTTTATAGCCTAAACCATCAAATATCAGTAATGAAACACATCATAGGTCTCAAAATAAAGTTCTTGCAGATTTAGATTAATTACTCCAAATTTTTTTTAACGATGTTGGTCGTACTTGAAAGTTTTTAAGCCTAAAACCAAACACTAACGGACCCAACAAATTTGGCCTAACATAATTGATTTCCTCATCACTTTGGCTTTAAATTTAAAATAACTAAAAATTTCCAAAAATTATGATCTTCTTTAGGTTATAAATTCTATGTGTTAACTCGATTCACCCCAAATTTCATGCTAATCTCAAGTTATGATAAAATCAAGTTAGCATATCCAAATCTGAAATGAAGAGAACGTGCATATCTCAAATTATGTAATTCTTTGGGATGAATGAGTATAAATTTTATTCTAACATAACAAGAAAACCACAATCCAAGCTACACAATTGACAATACACACTAAATGAAGCCATCAGAAAGGACACAGCACAACAAACGATCCGGTTGAGAAGATCAGGAACAAAGCCCAGTTTTGGGCCCATAGTACTCAACAACCAGGACTGAAATACACTACTTAGTCAAGTTTGCTCAAGCCCTAAATTACCTCCCCTTTTTGACCCAATCCTAGCCCAAATTTAATTCAGGCTTAAAAAGATTACAAAACCCAGCAACTACCTAACAGTCTTACATAAATCTTAGCCCTTCAAAAATATTCTTTTGGGGTCCACTTTACAAAAAGAAAAACCAAAATCTTTTGCAAAATAAAAATTAATAATTAAAAAAAAAAAAAAAAACCAATCCGTAATAGAACTTTGCCAATTTAGATCAATTCAAGTGGACTGGACATAAACTAGCACAATAATATATATTGGCATGCATACATGATAAAACATTACTTTTATTAGGAATTAAGCCACACGCAGCTAAAAACAAAAACATTCAAAACAAGAAGTGATTTTTTTTATTTTTTAGAAATTTACAAAACAAGAAGTAAATCCACCAATCTCACATCTCAATTTTCTTTTTCTTTTTCTTTTTTTGGATAGGGATGAATGAGATTAAATTTTAATCAACACAACGAACACAACACAAACCATAAGATGTACCCTATTAAGGAAACGCAGTGCATTAGAAAGGGCCGACTGAGAAGATCAGGAACAAAGCCCATTATTGGGCCCATAGTATTACTACATCTACAACTACAAGGATAGTATAACGGCCTCAAGAAAAACTTGTCTCCCGGTCAAAAAAACACCTCAGATGCAGTAAGAAAGACTACTATATGCTCCATTCTAGCAGATGTTTGGACGCTGAAAACTAAAAGCTTATTACTGAAAAGAATAAAAAAAAAAATCATTTTTGAGTTACTGATCATGACTGAAAATAAACTTACTGATCGAGATTCATAACTCTAAAAAAAAAAAAACTCAGAACCGCAGTCATGCTGAAAGCTAAAAGCTTATTACTGAAACCAATAAAAAATTTTTTTCTGGATTACTGTTTATTTCTGGGTTGCCGCTGAACCAGATGGTCTAAAAGAAAAAAAAAAAAAAAATGCAGACGTGATCCAAACGGAACCGCACAGCGGCCACCAATAGAGTTGTAAGATTCAGTACCCATTTTGTTGTTGGTAGTGCCGTCACCGCTTCTGAAATATCTTATACACTCGCGGAGCTCAGCAATGAGTTTAAAAATTAGAAGCAGGAGGGTCACGAATTCCGTAACATCTTTAACGCTCAAATCCAAGCTGTTGCAAAAAGAAATTGTGTCAATATTACAGCAAAAGGAATTCACACACGTATAACTTTAGCTAGCTAGTGTTACCTTGCCATAGGAGGAGACGATTGCCTAGAATTGTCAAGTATAGGAATTAGGAAGAGCGAGGGACGTTGTGCTGCCTTCAGTCTGCCGTGTGAGGAGCAGGAGCAGGAATGAAGCAGATGGAGGATCCGAGTTATATGCATGAGATGTTATATAGGATTTATATCCCCATTTCAGGTGGCGTGTCCAATGCAGAGTTCGGAGCTGGGAGTTCAAATATTTGATCTCATATCATCATGGCCGTCAGGATTGATTAGTCATGAATGAAAGGCTAGGATGTTTCCATTTTTTTTTTTGGTTGTAAGTGTTTCCAGTATCTTTGTATCTTTTTTACAGAATGGGTGGGAAACACTTACTACCAAAAAAAAAATCGGGAACACTTAATCTCTTGTCTCATTTCATGGCCGTCAGATTGATTTGTCATGAATGAAAGGCTAGGATGTTTCCGATTTTTTTTTTGGTCGTAAGTGTCTCCCCACCCAGGAACAAGATACTATTAATGTGGGGCCTATTGGAAAACGATATGCGTAAAGAAAAAGAGGGACTGATCAGGTGCAATTCATCAATTTTCTCTCACAAATTTTTTACATTTTTTACTTGTTAACCTTCTTTAATATATTATATTTAATGGTTGAGATTGAAAGTTGCTTTTTCAACTTTCAATCTCAACCATGGATTACAACTGCATGGATCGAACAAAACAGATTCCCAGAAAAGCTATCTTGCGTTGGTAGTCCATTGCGCTCCACTCTTTTGTGTGCTATCTTGCGCTGGCGGTCCGTTGCGCTCATTTGTGTGCTATCTTGCGCTAAGGCAATAGGTCAATAGTAGCTAGTCCAAGCTATCTTGCGCTGGTTACACAGGGACGGAGGGAGACTTGGACTAGGGGTCAATGGCCCTCCTAAATTTTTTTTTTTAATAATTAATATATACATAGTCACCAATTTTAGGAATTTTGTTCTATAAAAATCGCACTTTGCCCTTCTTAATATTATCATTGATTTTTTTAGGAGTACTACTCTAGCCACAAAATTTTCTATAACATTTTGATAAACTATTGTGGTAGTAAACTTTTATTGGTTTGCATCTGGGCACATCACTTACATTGCATTTTAACTTACTAATAACCACTCATCACATTAATAATTTGTAAAAATAAGTTTGTAATTCTAGCATTTTTCTCCTTTTAAAGGCCAGATCTAAAATCTAAAGTAAAATAAACAAGTCCAAAAAAATTATTCAACAACAAAAATTACCAATAGTAAAGCTAAAAACAATTAAACTCAATCAACCAATTTTATCTAAAACAAACAACTTGACTTTTTAAAAAATTTTAAACAAAATAATTTTGTCTATACCTGGATGCACACATAAAAAACACAAAAAAAAACTCATTAATTGTTAAGCAATTGAGCCGGAAGCTAAAGCCATCACACGCAACTAACAGTAAAACTGGCCCCCCTAATTTCAAGTTCTGGCTCCGTCCCTGACTGGTAGTCCATTGCGCTAATTTGTGTGCCAATTTGCGCTGGGGCAAAAAGATGATAGTGGCTAGTCCAAGATGGCGTAAAGTGTTGCTCTCATTTGTTTTCTCAGTTGTTAAGGCTTTAAATGAACTGAATTTTGTTGAGTAGTACATATTTAAGTTTGACTTGTCAAGAAAAAGCTTAAGTTTGGTTTGAGCTCGTGACAAGCCTAAAAATAATGTTTGAACTTGAATTTGTGAAAAAGCCAAAAATTTGAGCTTGGCTTTGGTTTAGCTTGATCAATTAGTCGAGCCAAACTCAAACTTAATATCAAGCTCAAACTAGAGCTCAAGTTAAGTTTTTGAGTTTAAGATCTAAAAAAATTACATTATCAAATGTTTAAATCTGTAAAAGTAAGAAAAAGAAAAAGAAAATATTATAATCATTTTATCATGTTTCATTGGCACTCTCAGTAGATGAGATTTTCTTAAACTCCTAGTTAGTCATAGCACTAAACAAAGCATCTGATGCTCTACTGTTGAAATTTGCAACTTGAATCTTGTCATCATCCCAAGATGTAGGTGGATCAGTAGGTTTGGTCCATCCAACAACAAGCTATACCTTTTCATCCAAAGACTACAAAAAAGCTCTCATGCGTAATTTCCAGTATGCATAGTTTGTACCATCAAATAAATGAGATATAACCAAGGATTGTCCACGATCTATGACAACAAGGGTCAATGGATCACACAACAAAGATTAAAACCTAATCAAAGAGTGCCTACTCTAATACCATTTGTTAGGTTAAGATAACTTGACCCCGGTTAATTAATTCAATTACCTAAATTGATTAATTAGGTCAAATTACATGCAAATCGTGGAGGCACCAACAAATCAATAAATAAACTAAATGCAATGGAAATTAAATTGGCACGGTGATTTGTTGACAAATGGAGAAAACCTTTCGCAAGAGAAAAACCCCACCGGGTGAATTTAAGGTCGCTACTCCTAAGAATCCACTAATCAATAATCAAGCGGTTACAAATATGAGGAATCTTACCACTATCCTGGCTTATCCTAAAATACCAACCTACAGTTAAACCTTTGCTCTTATACCCAATTGGACTTGATCTTGTAGCAACTTTCTTTCCTTTAATGCACAAATCTCCAATCTATAACTAACCCTTATGCACAGATCCTAGTACATGACTAACTCTAGCAACTTGAATGATTGTTGTTAGCTACAAAGTTCTTCACTTCAAAAACGATAAAGATCAGGAAGCACTTGGTTACAAAATCCTATGATGTACAAGTGCAATAATTTCTCACAGAGAAAATTAAACTTTCGGTCATTGTATTCGTATGTGATGGCTCTTAAAATAAATTTTATATATGTCTAGGGTTATGAGAAAAGAAAACGTGAACAAATACATCACCATAGACCACAATTTAGATCTGGAAATCCTGAATTCGTAAAGCTTGATTGATCGAGCTTGTGTTGAGTTGCCTAGTAAATCTCGATAGTAGCTTTTTATCGAGCTATTTGTCGAGTTTCAGTAAACCAACTTTTCTTCACTTGTTTCTTGGATCAATCTTCATGTCTTTAATACAACTACTTGATACGTATCAAATCCAACTTAGATTTACCTAATTTATAAGTAAAGTGCGTTTTATCAAAAGATTAGCCAATTACATAGAAAATATGAACTTAACAAAATAAAATATAAAAAAACTCAAAATTGTACCAAAAATTAATAGCCTTTACACTTATCACAAAAAAGATTATATATAAAAGAAAAAGAATAATAGCACTTTCATGTTGTGAGTCCAAAACAAATTAATAGAACACCTTAATTTGGGCCTCCAAAAGGAACCATTGGGCATAACATAATTTCTCCCAAAATAATTCATTTTACTCTCCTTTTTTTACATGTCAGTCATTAGTAGGGACAGACACCTTATGGTTGTCACTTTAAGTATAAAAACTAAAATTAGCTCTATTTCAAAAGCTTTAAAGAAGAGAATTCATAATAGATGAGAAATATACTTGATTTTAATAAATGAAGTTTGTAGCCGACCTCAATTGCGGCTCATGTAAATTGAAGACTTGGAATAACTTGACTAAAGAGTGACTTCAACTGTAATACTTTGAGATTTGTTTGTAGTGAAAAATGCTAGTGGTGCAACTTTTGCCACAACTCGTCTGCATGGCGAGTTATGAGTGGTCGAGAAAAAATGGTGATTCTATGTGGGTTCACTACTCCAACACTCCTAACTCATCACGTATACGAGTTGTGAAAAAAGTTGTATCATTTGTTATGATTCTAGCATTTTTCTTTGTTCATTAGTAGTGACAAGCATGAACATGAGCTATATTTAGTCCACTGTGCACAAGCCCTAAAATAACATGAACAAAATTGAAGACTTGGAATAACTTGACTAAAGAGTGACTTCGAATGCAAGACTTTGAGATTTGTTTGTACATAGTGAAAAATGCTAGTGGCACAACTTTTGTCACAACTCGCTTGTGTGACGAGTTATATGGGTTCGCTACTCCAACACTCACAACTCATAACGTAAATGAGTTGTCAAAAAAGTTGTGTCATTTGTTGTGATTCTAGCATTTTTCTTTGTTCATTAATCCACTGTGCACAAGCCCTAAAATAACCTGAACAGAGTTTGCTTACAAACCTGGATGTAAACAATGGCTACAACTTTACTCAATATATTTTTATTGAGTAAAGTTGAGACATCGAAAGAGAGTCAGAGAAGGAGAGGAGAGAGACAATAAATTATATTAAATAATTCACTAAAAAATGCTATTGTGAATTTTTATAAGTTAGATATCGCTTTAGCAAAGTTGTAAAAAATTAGTCTAAAATGCAAATTAGAACGTATCAATTTGATTGAAATTCATTTCAATCTTTTAACTTTACATTTGTTCAATTGAATCCTCTAATTTCCAAATTTATTTAATATAGACTTTTTGTCCAATTCCATTAAAAATTGTCATTAAGTATGAAATTAACTAATGAAAAAAAATTGAAAAAAAATTCTAACATAAAAATTTTATAAAATATTTTTATTAATTTTATAGATTTTTTTCAAGTGAGAAAATTATTATTTTTTTAATGGAAATTTGTTAACAAAATTGGATGGAAGGATTGAACTGGATAAATTTGAAATTTAGAGAACTCAATTAAATTAAAGTAAAATTAGAGAATTGAAATGAATTTCAATCAAACTTAGAGAATGCAATTTACATTTTAGCCAAAATTTTAAATTTAAATATATGGGTGTTGAAGAGTACTATAAAATAACAATTTGGGAGATTTTGCACCCTTATATGCTAATGCTCTACCAATCACAACGCAAACCATACAATACACACACCATATGAAGCCGAAACACCCCACATAACATAGAGTTCGGCTGAGAAGGTAGCAACAAAGCCCATTTTTGGGGCCATAGAATAATTGGGTTCGGCCTCACCAATAGCATTTTACTATATCAGATTTTGTTTTTGGGGTCAAGATGAAGACAACTCTGTTATGTTGATTTTAACACTTTTCAGATAAGGGGGGCCTGGAGGTGGGCTTATTAGGAAAGCTAACGGAGAGTGGATTAGAAGATCCGCTAGAGCGATTGCGATTACTATTGAGTGTTGCAACGGAGCTGTGGGCTATAAGAGACGGCATCAACCCTTGCCTTTCACTAAACTTGCCAGCTGTGGAGATTGAGTTGGATGCTAAGCTGGTGGCGGATCTATTGAGCAATACTGCTGCGTCTTTTAATGCCATTGATATAATTATGGCTGACTGTAAAGAGTGCTTTAGCCGTATTCCTTTGGTTCAAATTTAACACTGTTATAGAGATGCTAACAAATGTGTTTGACGTTATTCTTGCTAGAAGAGGAGCTCTTCTCTCTCAAGATTTTGTTGTATTTTTAGAAACTCTTCCGGAGTTCTCTTTTTTGCTCAGCTTAGATGCTGTAGGTGTTTTGTATAATCGTTCTGTTAGCTCCTTCGGTGCTAGCTAGTTTTTGTTAATGAAAAGCCTCTTTTAGCCCCCCAAAAAATAATAATAATAACATTTTTCAGACAAAGGAGAAAGCGACGAAGTTAGTTCTCAAGTTTCAAACCAGCATTACTCGGCCCATTGACTTCTTCTAACTTTTGTTCTGGTCCCTTTGCTCCCAGACGGTATTATTGTTCACAGTCTAGCCAACCTGCATTCGAGTATTCTATTCCCAATTCAATTTCAACCATAAATGAATGAATGCTTCTTTTTTTTTTTTTTTTTACTTTATATTGGATTTCTAGATTTTTAGTCTACACTCCATCCAAAGCATGTGTCATTACCTACATTCCTCTAGTTTATTCGTTTGCCAGTAACCATAGATTAACTTTGGGTCCCTCTTTTCTAGCCAACATATATATATATATATATAAAGTACTATTAATGGGTGCCGTACAGTACTTGTTAATAATTCATTTAAAGAAAGTTTTTATGAGAAATGATAAAAAAGTAATTAATATTTTGACAGTTTTTTTCATTTTCTATAAAAGTGATATCAAAACTTTCCTAAAATGGATTATTAACAAGTGCTGAACAGCACTCGTTAACATTTTCCATATATATATATAGGGTACTGTTAACGAGTGCTGTACAACACTTGTTAATAATTCATTTAAAGAAAGTTTTTATGGGAAATGAAAAAAAAGTAATTAATATTTTGACAGCTTTTTTCATTTTTCATAAAAATGGTATCAAAACTTTCTTAAAATGAATTATTAACAAGTGCTGTACAACACTTGTTAACATTTTCCATATATATATATATATATGAGATGAGTTTAAGTTATACCTGGTGTAACTCTTATAAACTTACACCTCTTTTACACCATAGATTTTTAAGAGATCTAACAGTTAAAAAAATATCATTAAAAGCTATTGTTTCCTACCTTATTACCTAATTAATACTAGTATTCTTTTTTTTTTTTTTTTTTTCCACTCTTTTTGATGGGATCACGCCTACACTCAATGGACTAAAAGTAGGGAATCATAATTAATGGTCTGGACTGTGTATTTAATGAATATCATAACACTAAAGCTTACACTTGTTGTACTATTATATGATAAAAATTGTTTATTCCATCACTAAGTTGTAAAGAGTTTGAGCAGTCAAGTGGGTAAAATCGTAATAAATACAATGAATTGGATCCAATTACAAACAGTTTATGCAATGATCATTATCAATTGAAAGGTTGTTGTACCAAAATTTTCTTGTTATCCTTAAACTTGAGAAGTTTATACTTATTTATTACACATAATTTTAACAATGTCAAGTGATGATGCTCAATTAAGCACTATGTACATAGACATGTTGCGTTGTGTGTTTAATGGGTAAAATTTGTAAATGCTTAACAAATTTATGTCACGATTTTGTACTTTTTTTTTTTGTTATTTTTAAATATCTGCATTTGTACTTTTTTTTAGTTTTCTTTACGACTAACTTTCTTACGCTGCCACTGATTATCTGAAGTCTCTCTCTTGCATCAAAGGTTGCTACTTGCTAGATCATATATGGAATTATGAAATATTTTGGTCTAATTGTTCTATGTTAGTTGTAGCAAAAAATAATGCCGTTTAAGTGTTAGACACTTAGACTTACTAAAACCCTACTTTTTGCAGCTAATAACTAGTAAGCCATTTATTGTTTTAATTTGTGAATACCAAATTTCTTTTTTGGTGAATCGTTATCAACCATTTGAGAGAAAATGAAAAATAAAAAGAAAAAGAGAAGAAGTCAATATGCATGCATGTGTGCCTATATGTATTATTATAAGATAAAAACCGTTACATACCCTATTGCATACATTTTTTTTTTTAAATCTGGAATCATGAGTTGATCCCCTTGTCGTATGTCCCTAGCAAAGTAAATTTGATGAAGCAAGTTGACATACCTGTGGTTGGAGTAGTAGTGGGACCATAAATATCAAAGCATCCATGATTATGGGATTATTTTTCAATTTTTTTTTTTTGTTAGTTTGTGTTGAAGAAAATATTATATGGTGGAAAGTAATAAATAAGGAGAGAGAGAATGCTAGTATTAATTAAGTAATAAGGTGGAAAACAATATCATTTAATGATGTTTTTTTAATCATTAGATTTCTTTGAAATCTACGGTATAAAAAAGGTGTAAGTTTATAAGAGTTACACCAGGAGTAACTTGAACATATATATATATATATATATATATGAGATGGGTTCAAGTTACATCTAGTGTAACTCTAAAAGAGTTACACATTTTTTAAACCGTTAGATTTAAGTAGATCCAACAGTTAAAACTAAACCCTCATTACTTCAAATATTTTTAATAAAATCTCATTAATTGCTCTCATTTATTACCTGCTAAACCTATCTCTAAACCAAAAAAAAAAAAAATAATAATAAAAATAAAAACGTCTGACTCTCACTCTAACTAGTCTCCCTCTCTGTTACTCTCTCTCCGTTACTCTTTACGTTAGTCTCTCTTTATTTTCTAAACCTGCATTTCTCTCTCTCTATCTCCTCCTCCATTGTTCCTCCATTGCTCTCTCTACGTTAGTCTCTCTCTTTATTTTCTAAGCTTGCATTTCTCTCTCTCACAATTTTCTTCGATGGGTTGTGGCTCATTTTCCCCCAATGCCAAACAAGATGTTTTTCTGCCGAAGTTGGGTCCTCATCTCCGACTTCCCACTCGGCAGCAATGGAGACTTGGGCACTACCCACTCATCGCCGCACGAGGTGAGTCCACTTTCCCTTTCTTTTTGGCCAAATGAAATTCTAGGATTTTCTTGCCCCATAAAATAAAATGTTCTGCCATATGTGTTCTTGATTTTTTTAATTATTTGCTTTTCTGTGATTCCCTTTGATAATCATGTTGATCTATTTGATAATTACAGTTAAGCCCTTGATAAAATGGTGTATCTTGAGTGACTTTTGTACTGGCTAATTAGGAATTCATGGCCAATTGATTTCACAACTTGGGCTCATTCCTTTTGTGCTCCAACCGTTTGATAAAATGCCCCAATGAATTTTTTTTTCCGATTTTAAAAAATTTGGGTATGGTCTCTTCATGAAACTTGCCTATTTCCCTGAGAAAAGCTTACTTTAATCATCAAGTATTCTTGGACATGCGATTGTTATCATGAAAATTCTTAAGTATCAAGAACAAGGCATAAACATGTAACTTCAATTCGTAAGTCATTTTAGTTTCTATGACCAAGAATGGTTCGCTAAAATTCTTCAGGTTTCAGGTTCAAATGTAGTCAATTTGGTGATTCATCATATATATAATTTAGGTCTGCTTCTTTTAGTGTTGATACGTGTACATTTCACTACTGGTGATATTAAAAGCTCATTCTAGACAATTTGCACTTGCATAATATTAAAAAATAGCTTAATTTGAAATTGATTGTGCATAGGAGAATTGTACGCGGAGGATATATTGCAGTGTCTTTTTTTTTCCCATTAATTTATCTCCCCTAAGAGTTGGAGTGTTGCATGTCAGCAACAATGAATGGTTAAGAGCATGCAAAAAATTATTTGATGTGCAAATTAATGTTTTTTCTTTCATTCTTATAAATTGTACCCTGACTGGAAATTGGTGTGGAAGTTAAAACCCAACAAGGCAAAAAGTCAACTATAAGTCTGTTTTGGTTTCATACATTGCTTTTGGTTGCTTAGGTCAAAAGTATTTTAATGCCTCTGATTTCTGAAAGATGTCTTTCTTATGGAAATAAATCAGATTGTTCATACCCTGACACATGATTGTGCATGCACTCACATACACTCCCCCTTCATATTTATTGGTGTGTCCATATTTGCTTTTATAGTTGTTCTCTCCATTTCAGGTAATGACCCCAGTCTTGTAAAGAAGATAATGGATCCCTCTTAGTTAAGCAAGATATCAGAGACATTTAACAGTCTTCACCAAACTATTCAGCATAATGGTCCTTGGGCTTCTGCATGGGTTGGAGAATCTGGTGGTGCCTATAACAGTGGTGGTCGCCACGTGTCTAACTCATTCATGGACAGCTTCTAGTAAACAGAGCAGACAATGCAATAACTTAGAGTAGCTTTACTACCTGTAGTTTTAGGATTAGTTTTAATTGTTAGCTGTGATTTATATACACGTGTAATGATCTGATTGTTTGTAAAGACTAGTTCCACATTAATTCACTTTTGAACTAGCCTACAGTCATTCAAACGTGGGGTTACAGCACTTCTTGAACAATCTGTAATTACGTGTCTAAGTTTTGTATAAGCACACTTGTTTATAGTTAAATGCATCAAATTTATTGGTTTGGTTTTGTTTTATAGTCATTCCAATTGAATTCCCAGGATTGATGGAGACTAAATGATAGTCACAGTGCCATTGATATAAGTACATCTTCTCATGATTAACATGGTTATGGTGAAGGGACCCTTCACCATAACATGGTCTTGATTGCTTCACATTTCACATTGTTGTTAGAAACAAGATCAGGTTGATTGCACAGTTTGTTTTCTAATTCCATTTGAACGAATTCATCCAGACAATTGCCCAAATTTACATTAGCTCAAACAAAAGTACCTTTGAAGACTGCTCTCTAAAAGTTCCTTTCTGTTCAAACACTCCAACATCTTCATCATCTCTCCAAGCTGAAGTTTCTTCATTTTCAGATGTATCTCTGACGGCATCCATCACTTCTTCAGTCGAATCTGTCCTGCTTAATACACTAGCAAGTTTATCCTTGCTGAAATCTCCTGTCCTTGAGCAGAATATATTGTCATCATCTTTTTTATCCATTTTTTGTGGAATAGGATCACCCTCGTGGGGCATGCCGGCATAGGCATCTTCAGCCTTGGCATTTGACAACTCTGGCACTTCAGTCTTCAGTTTTAGATCTTTCAATTTGGCTCCAACTTTCTCAGGGCATGCCGGCAAATCATTTATATCCTTCACATCAGCAGCTATTCTATCTTCAGATAACTCAGAAAGCCTCTCCACCAGGAATCTGATTAGCTTATACAAGTCCTCTTCAGATGGATACAGGAACTGCCGTAAGCAACACATATAGTCTGTTTCTAAGCATAATTTCAAAAAAAAAACAAAAACAAAAAGATAACCAAAATGAGAATCAAAAGGAACAGAGGCAACAAAAATAAGCAACAAAAGGGACGGGAAGAGAGGGAGGGGGGGGGGGGCAGAGGTACACAAAAGAAAGATTCAGTCACCACTACAGTCTTAAAGACCTCGTCTATCAATCCAAATTAGAAGGTGCTAAAGTTCACTGACCAGAAACCCAAAAAAGAAAAAAAGAACAATATGCCTGCAGAAGAAAGGTCCATGGCAATGAACCATACATGTGAAAGCTTTTGGCACCATGTCTACCATCTTTAGCTTCTATAATACGGGAGGATTTCTTGTACATTAATGAAAACAAGCAGCCATTATGTAAAAAAAGATGCAGGAGCCAACATTGTATAGCTTACTCACAGTCTCTAAAGATTCTAGAAAAGTCACATTAGACCTAAATAAGCTAATCTTAGCTGATTGTTGTTACTAGCATCAAGGCCTCAACACAATTGACTAGTCATTCATACACGGGCTTTAAATTACTAAAAAAAAAAAATGATATCCATATTTAAGAATCTATAATCTTTCAGAAAACATGACATTTGCAAGACAGAAATACCAACCAGTAACTTTTTTTTTTGATAAGTAACAACCAGTAACTGAAAATTCATGACAAAATAACTATTTCTAACTATGGACTGAAACATTCTGGTAGGTACAAATTGAAGTCTTCCCTTTCCATAACAATCATAATAGAAAAGGCTGCCTGCAAATGAAACAGAGCACTCACAAACCAGAAAAGAAACAGAAACAGAGCACTCACAATAGAAAAGAAAGTGGAAAAAAAAAAAAAAAAACAAGAAACAGAGCACTCACAACAGTTCGGCTTCACATAGAATGCATTCAAGACCATTCAGTTCGGCTTCACATAGAGCACATAGAGTCAGAACTTCTAAACGAATTCACATAGAGCACATAGTGTCAGACTAGAAAAGAAAAAGAAAGGGAAAAAAAAAAAAACAGAGCAGAAAAGAAAGGAAAAATAGAAACAGAGTACTCACAAATAGAAACAGTTCTGTGTGGTTTTTTTTTTTTTTTTTTTTTTTTCCTACTGGCAACCTGTGGAGGTGGAACAATGGTGGAGGAGCAATAGAGGAGGAGATAGAAAGAGAGAAACACAGGTTTAGAAAATAGAGAGAGACTAACGTAGAGAGAGAGAGAGAGAGAGTAACGGAGAGAGAGACAAAAACAGTTTGGCTTTTTTTTTTTCCCTTGCTGGCAACCCTGTGGAGGTGGAACAATGGTGGAGGAGGAGACTAACGTAGAGAGACAGAGTAACGGAGAGAGAGACTGACGTAGAGAGAGAGAGAGAGAGTCAGACGTTTTTTTTTTTTTTTTTTTTTTTGGGTTTAGAGATAGGTTTAGCAGGTAATAAATGAGAGCAATTAATGAGATTTTATTAAAAATATTTGTAGTAATGAGGGTTTAGTTTTAACCGCTGGATCTACTTAAATTCAACGGTTTAAAAAAGGTGTAACTCTTTAGAGTTACACCAGGTGTAACTTGAACCCATCTATATATATATATATATATAAAAGACTATGTATATATAGCAAGCACCCAACCTAGCCCATCGATCGGTGGTGTTTTATGGTTCATCCAATTATAGGCTTATGCTAGACAATTTGGGTTAATGTAATAAATTCCAATGCTTCCTATTTGGCAGCCAATAACCCTTGGTATCACAGAGTTTTCGATTACCGTAAAAGAAGTAGAGATGGTAGCTGTTGAATCAGGGGCAGCTCCAGGATTTTTGTCCAGGGGGGTCAATAAGGATTAAATCGATGCATAAGTCCACGAATTTTTGTTTGAGGAAAATCGTGTTCATTAGGTTGAAAAGGTTTTTTCTGTAAATAATATTTTCTTATTTCATCTCGATCATTAGGATGATAAAATAAAATCTTTTTTCGTAGCTCAAGGTTCGAAGGAAGATTGTTGACATCATCTCGATCATTAGAAGATGAATCTTGAGTAGAAGATGAATCTTGAGTAAGATATGAATCTTGGATAGAAGATGAATCTTGCAACTTATGGGGTTTGCTTATTACAAATTTATCCATAGTGCTAGCAAAAGAACAAAAAATAAACTATAAGTTCATTTGGCATTTTTTTCTAATACAATAAATATATTAATTATTGTTGTTAAGTGATTTTTTTGTAATTCTTTAATTTATAATTTACAATTCTTTAAATATTTTATATTTTTATTGTCTTTAGTGTTAATGTATTGACCAAGTCACATAGCCAACAACCACTCACAACTCACAAGTCACATTCAACAAAATTAAAAAACTAATCACAAGTCACAAATTAGTCAAATAGTCAAAGTGATAAGTCATAACTCAACTTTATGTCAAATCAATAAAACACTTATAGCAACTCTGCAACACCCAACAGTAAAGAAACTCAAACTCAAGTACTCAACAACGATAAAACACTATAAACTAATAAAAGTAATAAGTTCTATAAGTCAATAACCCATTAACCCCCATAGGCCCACACACTATCACACACACACGATCAGACTCTACTTTAGAGACTCAAAAATCATGTTGAGTTACTCAACAACAAATATCAAAAATTCAGAACATAGTTCTTAACGCCACAGCTCCCACACACACAGTCCAAGATTCAACAACTCAACAAAAAAAATCAAAAGATAACTCCACACACATATACGGTGATTCACTCACACAAATTTAGTGAAATAAAATATCAAAACACTATAAACACACTCTCACAATGAAAGAAAGAGAGAAAGTGAGCTGAAAAACTAGATCAAGCGGCGGTAGAAGGCAGACCAAGCCGCCACCGCGGCAGCGGCAGATTAGGGACAGTTAGGTGGCGGCAGATTTTGTGTGTGTGAAGCAGAAGCAGCCTTTTTCCTCTGGGTTTGGAGTGTGAAGAAGGATAATGAGAGATTTTGGAGGTTAGGCAGCAATAAATTCTTAGGTTTTATTTGACCCTTATTTTGTTTATGATTTTTCAAATTTTGATTTATGGGCTTTTTATTTCTGAGATTAAAGACCAAAATTTTCTTTTAGACTTCTTTTTTTTTTTCTTGAGTTTAAGTTGGGGTTTAAAATATAAAGGGGTTAGGTTCATGGTGAGGGTGTGCAAATTTGTATTGCAGGAGGTTCAAAATAATTTTTTTAAAATATTATATATATATATATATAAATTTCAGGTCAGGGGTTTCATTTGAACCCCCTCACTATAACGTACCACCGCCCCAGTGTAGAATGCCAATGTTTATTAGATGGTAGGCCTTTTTACCAAATTCCCCAGTCCACTGTACCATTTTGATGACTGGTGGAAGGGTTTTATGGCCAACTGCATGCTAGCTATGAAATTATAGCTTTAGCAAAGCACTTGATGCTTTATGCCCTTCTATTTATTGTCCTGAATCTAGTGGTGAACATCTTTCTATAGATTATCTACTTAATACTTTTTGTTATTTTCATATGATACTAATCATATCTTTTAGAGTGTGTTTGTTTGGAGGTGAAATATGGTGAATGAAAAACTTTGGAGAGAAAATAAGAAGAAAAACTTTTTAAAGAGTGTGTTTGGTTAGGTGGGGAGTAAAGGAAAATAAATGGTGGGGCTCGGGTGTTTTCTCTCCGAGTCCACCAAAAAGTTTTCTCCCCAAAATAGCGAGAACTAAAGGGAGAAAATAAGACTGCTTAATAGACAAAAATGCCCATGTCCAGTTTCAATCTTCTTTTTTTTTCCTTGTTTTTTTTTTTTTTTTTTTTTTTTTTTTTTTTTTTTTTTTTCGCTGGGCACGTTGCCTCTTTTTTTTCTTTCCTGGACGTTCATGATTTTTTTTTTTGGGACATGATTTTTTTTTAATAAATTGGGTGATTGATTTTTTTTTTTTTTTTGGTTATTTGTCACTTTTTTGTTTTAATTGGCCATCATTTTTTAACAAAGGTGTATGAGTAAATTTATACAAACTTACTTTTTCCATCTCTCCACTTTTCCACTTCCAACCAAACAAAAAGGAGAGAAATTAAAATCTTTTCAATCCTTCCACTTTTCCATCTTCCCACCATTTTCTATCTGTTAGGATATATATGGATATTGTTAAAGATATATGTAATGTAAATTGACTAATCTTTCGACAAAACACACTTTTCTTATAATTGGTTAGATCTATGATGGGTTTAGTACTTTAAGGAACAAATGTTCAAGTCTAATATTGAAGTCATGCAAATCTGTCCAAGAAACAAGTGAAGAAGTGTTGTTCATTAAAACTCGACAGATAGCTTGATAGATAATATCTATTGAGGTTTAATGCTTATGCTCGACAGCTACTCGATAGAAATACTATCTATCGAGAATTATGAAATTCAAATTTTCAGATCTGTTTTTACGCATATCCAAGTGTGTTTGTATAGAATTTCTTTTCTCACAACCCTAGACACATATAAAGATTATTTTAAGGGCTATCAAAGGTGATGCAAAGTGATGCAACTCAATGCAAATTGATTGTACATGCAAATTGTAACTGGAGACAGAATTTGCCCTAATTCATCGTATTCCTTGTAGAAGCTGTTATGTTTGTGCGCCAAAGGTTTTGTAACCAAGGATCTTCTTGATCTTCATCGTTTGGATGAACTAAAGAACTTTTCAGTCAACATCTTTCTCAATTCGGTGTGTTAGTCATGTACTTAGATCCGTGCATCAATTGGTTAGTCACGTTCTTGGACCCGTGCATTGAAAGGAGAGATTGTCACTACATTACAAGTCCAATTGTATATTGGGGTAAGGGTTCAACTGTAAATTGGTATTAGATACTGGGATTTCTTTTACTTATAACCGCTTGTTTTGATAATAGTGGATTTTTGGGAGTGGTGACCTTAAATTCACCCGGTAGGGTTTTGCCTTAGTAGTTTTCCCTCGGTGGTTTTCCCCATTCGTAAACAAATCACCTATGTCAAATTTAATTTCCACTGCATTTAGTTTAATTAGTGATTTGTTTGTGCTAAAACGCTTATTACATGTAATTGAACTTAATTAATTAATTCACTTGGCTAATTAATTGGTTAATTCACCAAAGGGGTCAATACATTCTTGGCCTATCACTATCCTCCTACTTTTCCACCCTCCAACCAAACGGACTCGTAACTCTTTCCATTAATGTAAGGCAAGATGAAGTTTCTGATGATCATAAACCTATTTCCGCAGTTGTCAAAATTATTTCTCCAGAATCTCTACAACAAATTCCTCCCAAGTCAGCCAAATCTCCAAGGAGAGTTAGGCAACCAGCTTCAAGGTAGCTGTTTCAATGATGGATAGCACGGATGGCCACCCGATTGGAAGGTGTCCAATGTCAAAGCCTCAATAATTTGTGTCGTCTTCCCTCAATAAACACTGAAGTTTCTATGTTGAAGTGCTAATAAGCCCAAAGGTGCATATGGATTACACATTGGCACAATGTCATTCCACAACAAGAAAGGATGAAAATCAACAAGGAACATACCTCCCTAACAAAGGCCGTGCCGTCCAAACCACTTCAGGTGTGTCATGAGAATTGGACCATGTAGTACAACATGGTAGCATCACCGCCCCAGTTGAACTCACCAAGCCGATCCATATCTCTCAAGTAGAGCATGAATGAATGAACGTAGTTATTCACTATGCGCAAGTTTGACAGATGCTCTCCTTCTAATTTAGCATAAAGCAATGTCAGCTTGACATTTCCCTTCGACTACATAAGTGGCATTATTCCAAGAGCTTTCTTGATAGCTCATGGATTTTTGGCAATCTCATAATCCAACTCCAACGGGTGTCCAATCCTAATGCCCTTGATCACAATAAACTCTCCAAAACAGAGTAATTTCGTTAAATTTTGGGAAGTGAAAGGTACCACAATTGATTCTACTTTTCCATTCAAACATAAATCAAGTACTCTTTGACAAACATTGCACTTGCATGATTAATACAGTTAATATGTGTTGTCAGCTCATTTTGCATTCGGACATTCACTTAAGGGCAAAATTATATATCTTGTTTGGTAACATTGTTCTAGTAATGTTGTTTGTATTTTTTTGAAAATACATGTGGGTGAAAAAGTGTGTAAAAATACATGTAATGTTGTTTAAACACTGAAAACTGTTGTTTAAACAATAATAATAATCAGCCCTATAATATCTTAAAACACTTCAAAATTAAGCACTACATTAATTTGGACCGTTCGATGAACACAGATTTCATTCAAAAATACAATTGATCCTCATAACAATCAAAACAAATTGCTAATCATCCGATAAAAAGAACAACCCACTTCAAATTGTAACCCCTAATATGCATTCTCACATATTATGACATAAACCATGTAATTATGATTACTTAATTTTGATTGGTCTTGTGTTGAGTTTTCCATGAAATTTGAATTTTGGCATCTTTCATCAACTTAAAGCTCAATTTAAACGTGCTTGAGAATAGAAACAAGAAAACTCTTGAAGAAATGAAAAGGAGGGAAATTTAACCCTCTAATCCATGAGAGAAATTAATGTTATTCTAATGATCAGAGTTTAAACAATAAATATGCACCATAAAAAGTGATTACAAATGAAGTTTTACAATTTTAAGTAAATAGTTAGATACAATCTCCCAATGTCCAAAAACTTTTAAATATCAAAAATTAATTATGCATATTCTTGCCTGAGATTCAGTTGAGCAAGTGTCTATTAAAAACACTAAAACCATCGGAGGACAATAACTATTTATTAGACACTCTCTTAGCTCCTGGTGTCTAATGAATAATGTCTAAGGAATGACTAACGAAAATACCACAAATGCATCCTGTAGGGAATTAACCCGAAATTCCTAACCTATGAGAAACAAAAAATAGAGAAGACACACGCCAAAGAAAAATAATCACACGCACAAGACAATATTTACGTGGTTCGGCAATTTGCCTACATCCACAGAGTACATCCATCGAGTTGTAGGGATTTCACTATCATCAGGGAAAAATACAAAGTTCGGCTACAGTGTTTTCACTCTCTCAAAAACACAACAAGACGAAACTCTAATCACCAAAAAACGGTTTCTATATCCTGCGCACAAGATTCATAATGGGCTACAAAATGGGCCAAAATTTTTTCTCAGGGGCATTGCCCTCGGACCCCCTAGAGGCTTGTCCATGAGCGCTACGGCCCAAGCCTCTGCAATTTACAAGTTGATATTATAATGATATCAATATGCCCATTGTGTTATGACATGTAACATTTTCACCACTAGTCCATCCAAAAAAGATGTGTTTCTAATTTCTATTCAAAATGTTATTATAATGGATGTTGACGAAAGGGACACTTTTGATATGTATATTCTATATTTATCTATCTCTATCTATATTTATTTATATTTTATATTAAAAAAAGAAAAAAATCTAGATTTATTTCTAATATAAAATGCTTTTTTTTGATATTGTCATCTAAACTTTTAATGCTCATAAATTTTATTCTAATATATATATATATATATATATATATATCTCTGTGTGTGTGGGGGGGGGGGGGATTTCAAATTGTATAAGAATTCTCTACAAAATCTCATTTTTTCATTCTCTATTACAATCATGCTACATTATATTTGTATGTAGAATAAATAATGTCATATATAAACAAAATCATAAGAAATCAAAAGTTTTGTAACTAAGTAGAATTATGTATCGTAAGAATCATAATTCGAATTCCCCTTACCCATCCTTATAACCATCAAATTATATATATATAATCCTAAAAAAAACTATATAATAATTATTAAAATCCATAAAGAAGATCATATTTTTCCTAGTTGATATAATAGCAGGGATATAAATTGCAATTTTTCTTTATCAGACGTGGAAGGAATCTAAAATTGCAAGACTTGATAAAAAATGAAAAAAAGAAAGCTTCAAGTTTCAAACCCTTTGAAACTTTTTATATTTCTTAGGAGATACATATAAAAAACTGCAGACTAATATTTATAAATTTAAATATAAAAAAATTCTGGTCTGATTTGGTCTTATTCAGTGCACTATGGTCCTACTCAGTCCACTTTGGTCATGTTTGGTCCACTCAGTTCTATTCAGTCGTCAAATTCTGTCCACTTCGGTTATTTTCGGTCCACATTAGTAGTACTCGGTCCACTTCAGTCTTATTTGGTCCATTCTGTTCACTTTGGTCTTATTCAGTCCTATGCAATCATCTTCAGTCCTATTCGGTCCATATTAGTCTTATTTAATCCACTTCGGCCTAATTTGGTCCTATTCGGTCTATTCAGTCTACTTTGGCCTTAATTAGTCCTATTCGGTCTATTTATCTACTTTGGTTTTCTTCGGTCTAATTTGGTCATATACGGTCCACTTCGATTTTATACGATCTATTTTGTCCATTTTGGTCTCATTTGGTCCTATTCAATCAACTTCGGTTCACTTTGGTCCTATTCGGCCCAATTTGGTTTCTATTTTGTCCTTTCTGTCCACTTTGGTCTTTTTTGATCTTATTCAGTCTTTTTGGTCCTATTTAACCCAAGTCAGTTCATTTGATCCAATTCGGTCCATTTTTGGACACTTCAATGCATTAAGCCTATTTTTTATGCACTTACATAATGGGAAACACATCCAAATTTATTTTTTAAAAAATAAAACTCAAACTCATAATGTTTATCGTAGAATTTTGGTCCATTTCAATTATGCTAAATTCAAGTGAAAGTTTTTCTAAACATAAATGCAATGAATATGCAAATGTAATTTTTAAACCAATTACTCATTTATTTAAATCTCATTACTCTTTTCTTTTCTTTTTCTTTTTTACAAAAAAAGTCATCACTTTTAAATGAATTGCATGATATTGATTAAACCTTAAGCTATATATATATATATAATTTGGGCTTAGAAGTTATGGTTGTGCCAAGTGGTTGCTCTCATTAATTAGTAAATTAATTATATATTTTACGTTAGGATGTGTTTCCTTGATTAAGGGATAATATTTAATAATTGTTTAATTAGGTAAAAGTTTATCATTTAAATTTTTTTTTGAGGAAATAGTAATACTTATTAGAACACACAAACACGAAAGTAGTATATAGAGTTTTTTAAACAGGTTTATAATATATTACATAACCATAGTACCACTACAAAAAGGCCTAAAATTTGTAGTAGTAGCATGGGGTTATAAATTCTATTCAAACTAAAAGGTTTATTATAAAAAGTTTCCAAACTTGAATCTTACTTGATAACTCACATTCTCTTTCTTTAAAAAAAAAAAAAAAACATCGTTTAGACTAAGGGATAAGATTTAAAATAATTTAAAACAAATTTAAATTCTATTCAAACTAAAAGTCTATTATCAAAATTTTATAAACTTAAATCCCATAGTACCCATGTTTTTGTTTTCATTTTTTTCCTCAAGTTGCATGATTCAACAATAATTTAAAGCAAATTTAAATTCTATTCAAATTAAAAGTTTATTATTCAATTTTTCTAAACTTAAGTCCCACATGACCCATGTTTTCGTTTTTATTTTTTTCCCTCAAGTTGCATGATTTAACAATAATTTAAAACAAATTTAAATTCTATTCAAACTAAAAGTCTTTTCTTAACTAATAAGTCATCCTTATAATTAAATCTCACACAATACATCCCACATTGTTATATCTATTATTTTTTTCAAAAAGCAACTTATGCTTATGTTTTAATATAATAAATTCATTTTACTTATTGTTCTTTACTTATAAATTTGCATGCAGAATATAATGCCAATGGAAGTTTACTATAAAGAAGCAAAACAATAGACACCCATTTCAGTTATTGATTTTTTTTTTATGTAAGTTTTTATTTATTTTTTTATATTCTTAAATTTTGAACTATTTTTTGTATGTTTTGATTTTTGGTTTTGATTATTGTATTTAATTGTGAATGTGCTGATTTTTTTTCGATTAGACTATCACTAGGAAAAAATTGGTATTGAGGAATTATTTTGTTTATTATTGCTTGTGCTGACTAGGTAATAAATTAAACATAACTTAAATAGAAATGATCAAACTTTTATCCAAAAAAAAAAAAAGAAATGATCAAACTTATCCTGTATCTCGTATTAAACAATTAACACAAAACACAAAGAAAATTTTAAAATATAAAAATAGATAAACACAAGTAAAGTTTAAAGTCTAAACCATCAAAACTTAAAGTAATTTTTTTTATTAAAATTATTTACTTATTTTATAATTTATTATTATTATTATTATTTATTTAATAATTTAGTTTTAATTATTTTAAAATTTGTGAGCTTATAAATTTTTATCAAGTCATTCGCATAGAAATAATACTAGTCCTAGTATAAATATAAAGCTTCAAGGCTTAATAAAATAAGAAAAAAGGTTTCAAGTTTCAACGGCTGAGACGGCATTTTGGTTTGGCCACAGGATTAGACAATCCAACGGCTAAAGAGAAACCCTAATCGCACATAGAATAAGAATAAGAGAACAGCTTGTACTACTTAAACCAAAGTAGGCCAAATAACTCTTCCTCTCTCGCTTCCTCTCTTCACTCCCTTCTTAGCTACTGGTATAATCTCTTGCTCTCTCTCTCTCTGCTCATAGTTCTTTAATTTCGTATTTTTATTTTGTGCTCACTGTGATTATTGATTGTGATTATCTAATAACTGCTTAAAAATTTTGATCTGTTTCACCATCTGTGTTTGTTTTAATTGACTGCCTAACTTTTCAGCAATCCATGCCTTAAGTCTTCTAAGTGTTTTTTTTAGATAAAAAAGAAAAGAAAAATTGAAGGGGTTTATTTATATTTTTATAATTTATCATGAAGTTTGAAGAGAATTACTGTACTCAAAAGTCAAAGATAAGAAATCTTTAGCTGAGTATATTTAGAGCAAGGTTTCTCGTAATCAAACGGTTGGATTGCATGTTTTCTATGTTTTTAACAGGCACCCATGTCAAATTTCGTTCAAATCAGATGTTATTTAGATCAATAACTTATAAAACATAATTTTATACTACAAAAACGTGGAATTTAAACATTTTATTGATGACATACAGGTTGATCTTGAAATGTTGCAAGCATGGAGAATATAATAAGAACATGGTTAGATTATCAAAATTTACATCTAATCAAAAGATATAGAGAGAGTTTGAAGGGTTTCTCTTTTTCTAAAATATTAGGAGAGAAATGGTAGATTTTCTATGCAAAGAAGTCTATTCTCTCAAGGTTTTTCTTATTTATTCCGTTGTCATCCAGCGGTTAGGATATCCGGCTTTCACCAGGAGACCCGGGTTCGATTCCCGGCAACGGAATTATTTTATATGTTGAAGTTCCATTTTTGATTCCCAACACTCGTTAGGTTCTTCCAAATATAATTGTTTGTGATTTTAATACTTTGTGTTCATCACGGTGAACACAAGAATCTTTCTATTTCTCAATAGAAGTTCATACTTATATTAAAATAGGTTTTCCCTGGTACCTGTTAGATGTTTTAGTATTTGTATTTTAAGTTTGTAAAGCTTTTGTTCTAAAATCTTTTTTGGAGAAACATTTCTTGAACAGAAATTCTTTTTTATGGATAAATCTGCTTGTTCAAGGATGTTATGAGAGGCAATTTTTATTCTGTGTTTAATTGTGTTATCTTATAGAATTTTTGTTGTTGTTGTTGGTATAATAATGGCAATTGTGCTTTTTTTGGAGTGATATCATGCATTAGATTTTAGTTAGCTAGTAATTGATCTAGGACTTAATCATTTAAATAACCTTGTATTGATTAGAAATTAAATTTTATTTGTTTCATTTATTGATACATGATAATTTAATATGTTCCTTGCTTGCTATTTGTTCTGATGAATTAACTTTTTGCAATTTACTTTAGCTTCTTGCTCAGATTTTAGAATGGGTAAGGAGAAGGTTCACATTAGCATTGTGGTCATTGGCCATGTTGACTCTGGAAAGTCGACCACCACTGGACATTTGATTTACAAGCTTGGAGGGATTGACAAGCGTGTAATTGAGAGGTTTGAGAAGGAGGCTGCTGAGATGAACAAAAGGTCATTCAAGTATGCATGGGTTTTGGACAAGCTCAAGGCTGAGCGGGAGCGTGGTATTACCATTGACATTGCACTGTGGAAGTTTGAGACTACTAAATATTACTGCACTGTCATTGACGCTCCTGGACATCGCGATTTTATCAAGAACATGATTACTGGTACCTCACAGGCTGATTGTGCTGTCCTTATTATTGACTCCACTACTGGTGGATTTGAAGCGGGTATTTCCAAGGATGGTCAGACTCGTGAGCATGCTTTGCTTGCCTTCACCCTTGGTGTCAAGCAAATGATCTGCTGTTGCAACAAGGTAAATTTCTTACCTTGTAATTTCATACATTGCAATAAGTTCTTTACTGATTTTTATTTTGTCTTCGTGTTAGATGGATGCAACAACCCCAAAATACTCTAAGGCAAGGTATGATGAAATCGTAAAGGAAGTTTCTTCCTATCTTAAGAAAGTAGGATATAACCCTGACAAGATCCCCTTTGTTCCTATTTCTGGGTTTGAGGGTGATAACATGATTGAGAGGTCAACCAACCTTGACTGGTACAAGGGCCCTACCCTCCTTGAGGCTCTTGACTTGATTTTGGAGCCAAAGAGGCCCTCAGACAAGCCTCTCCGACTCCCACTTCAGGATGTCTACAAGATTGGTGGTATTGGAACTGTCCCTGTGGGGCGTGTTGAAACGGGTGTGCTTAAACCAGGTATCGTTGTTACTTTTGGCCCTACTGGGCTGACAACTGAAGTGAAGTCAGTTGAGATGCACCACGAGTCTCTCCTAGAGGCTTTGCCTGGTGACAATGTTGGTTTCAATGTGAAAAATGTTGCAGTCAAGGATCTCAAACGTGGGTTTGTGGCATCCAACTCAAAGGATGATCCTGCAAAGGAAGCTGCTAACTTCACCGCCCAGGTCATTATCATGAACCATCCTGGCCAGATTGGCAATGGTTATGCCCCAGTACTTGACTGCCACACCAGCCACATTGCTGTGAAATTTTCTGAAATTTTGACCAAGATTGATAGGAGGTCGGGCAAGGAGCTTGAGAAGGAGCCCAAATTTTTGAAGAATGGAGATGCTGGTTTTGTTAAGATGATTCCCACCAAGCCTATGGTGGTGGAGACTTTCTCCGAGTACCCACCACTCGGACGATTTGCTGTGAGGGACATGCGTCAAACTGTGGCTGTTGGTGTTGTCAAGAGTGTGGAGAAGAAGGATCCAAGTGGTGCCAAGGTCACCAAGTCTGCCGCTAAAAAGAAATGAGTGTTTTATTTTAGGAAGTCAATAGCAAAGGAAATGGGTTGCTTTTGTGGCTTTTGTTATTGCAGCCTCTTATATAGGGGCCTTGACTGCCTGGTGGTGGTTTTGAGCACCCAGGCCACCTGGGTGGCTTGACCGTCGGTGGCAAAAGCTGCCATCTGGTTGATGCTGTTTTTAGTGGTATAGAGCTTCATAGTTGCAAGTGAGAGAACAAAATTGGTATTTAATCTGATTTCCAAATTGTTGGTTTTTAAATGTATTTTTGTTAAATGTTTTTTAATATTTTACGTCTGAAATGTCACCCCTCAGTAGTGGTGATATATCATATCTGTGGAGACTATTGTTTTGTTTTGTTTTGTTTTTTTTTTTTTTTTTTTTTTTTTTTTTTCCTTCCAAAAAAAAAAAATTAAAAAACAATATTGTTTCTCTTTCGTTTTGTGGCCTTCGCATTATTTCAATAAGAGTGTTCATACGTTTCTGGGCGCTTTGGGCCTTAAAGAGTAAGGAAGGATACTAGTTTTTAGGGAAGAATTCTGCCCAATTAAATAGGCGCGCGGGCTCATGGATACCATGGAAATAGTAGAATTTTCTAGTAGGAGACTGTGTTCCTTTGTTAGGAGCTACGCAGGGAATGTTTATTTATGGCTTGTTTGGAAGTTTAGAGAGGGAGGAGAGTAGAGGGGAGTACTGGAGAGGAGAGTAGTGGGGAGGAGAGTAGAGGAGAATGATTCCCCTCTATATTGTTTGGATGTTTTTAAAATTAAAGAGAGGGAAGGAGGTAATTAGCCCTTTAGAAATGGTAATTTTGTTAATTTAGAAAGGGTAAATTAGGGAATTCATTTGACCAATAACTTATCTATTCTACTCTCCCTCTAAATCTCTCTAATTTGGAGGAATTAAAAATGAGGGGTTAGAAGGAGTTAAAACCTCTCAAAACCCTTCCAAATCTCTCCCCCTCATTTCTTAAAAAACTTCGAAACAAGGTAATTGAATTACTCTTCCTCCCTCTACTCTACTCCCCCCCCCCCTTTTTTTTTTAACTCCCCAACATGCTATTAAGGAACTAGATTGAAAGGTCTACCATAATTTATGCCCTGTAATTCAATAATATGCGTTCTCTACAAGGTCCATATCTGCTCTAGGCAAGAGTTTTATGGCCGTTTGCCATTTCATTTTGGCAGTCTCACCACCCCCCCCCCCCTCCCCCCTCACCAGCATCCAGACATCTTTTCTATGTTGAGAAGGATTAGAAAGGCCAATGAAGTGATACGGGGTCTTCAAACAGTTGCCAAAGGGTGACATCTTGCCATGAATGGAAGTGATGAAACAATCTACGAGCAAATCATATCCACAAATGACAAATCAAATCCTTAAAAACAAATTTGCAAAATAATTTAATTAATCGTAATATTGTTTTGCTCGACGTATTTTTGTCACCTTAGCAAGGTAGAGAGGTGAGTGTCGAGAACAATTTAATTAAACGTAATGCTGCGTTGATCGACGCATTTTCGTCACCTTAGCAAGGTTGAGGTGTCGAGCAATGCAATATTATCTTTCACTAGATTGTCCTTGGCACTTACAGCAGATAATAAGGTTAAGATCCGTCACATCAAATTTCAAGACCATCTTTTTATCATTTTTTGTAAAGAGTAATATTAGAGATATTACAAAGGGAAATGCTAACGAGTGCTCTTAGGACACTCATTAAGAATTCATTTAAAGAAAGTTTTTATTTCACTTTTATGGAAAATGTAAAAAGCTGTTAAAATATTAATTACTTTTTTTTCATTTCCCATACAAACTTTCTTTAAATAGATTCTTAATGAGTACCCTTAGGGCACTAGTTAGCATTTTCCTATTACAAACTATATAAAGCTTAGAAACTAACGTTTTACTAATAACAAAAAAGTTATTTATTATGTTATTTAAATGACACTAATTATATTCTTGACAGAATAGTTTATAAGATTTTTGTAGTACAATAAGGTATTCTAGAATTCTCCCCAAACTTAAAGAATGGTTGTTTTCATTTTAGTCTCAATTAAACTATAAAATTGACTACTCATTCATATCATGAGCTCAGCACCATCACATCTTATTAATCGTTTTTATTACGCAGATCTATTAGGTGCTGATTATGTATCACAAAAAAAGAAGAAAACTGGAATCAGTCAGACGTACCAACCGAATGGGGTGCAATTATGTCAGACCAATTGGCTGAGAATAAACACTACACAAAGTCATTAATCACTTAATTTCAAATTTTGGCCAATATTCTATGCTCAACAAATCCTTAGAAGTAATATTCTTGCTTTGAATTAGAACATAATTAGTCAACATAGGAAAGTGTACTCTTATAAATGTTTCGAAAGATTAGCAAAAGTTGTCTCGTAAGCCTTTTAAGTTGCACTCGGTTTCTAAAAATCCTTAATTAAATGCACTTCGATAGTAATTACTACATAAACGGTATGCATCTCCACGCAATTCTTGATGTTTAAGTTTATTTCCAATTTTCCAAACTCTTCATTTATTTAATTTTATTTTCTATAAGGTTGGTGTAATTTTGGACCCACCTTGTGCAAAATTCTTATGGCTCATAAGCAGGTTTACTTCGTGGTTATATGGGTCCGTCCCCAGTCCTTATCAACCTTGTGACTTGTGAGTAATCATTAATTAGTTAGTTAGTTTTTTTTTTTTTTTTTTAATCTTAGTATTTATTTTTTATTACCTAATCTTCTTTTGTTGGGGAAATAATTCAATAGTTGCTAATTGAGGGATGAGAGATTTGAATACGGAATATGTTTCCATTAGAAATGTCATGATTTGTCAACCAATTGAATTACAAGACTATGACAATACATTTTGTAAGAATAATAGACTTCATATACTACATAAATTAAAAGTTTATTTCCCTACTTACAAGTCCTACCAATCTAATGCACACAGCATGAGTTATTGACTTGTTTACAGATAGAATTTGAAGTTCTGTACCATGACATATTTAAATCTCAACAAAAATTAGAGCATACTACATGCCTAATTGCCTCATGAATCTTCACAAAAAGTTATTATTATTATTATTATTATTATTTGATAATTCAATAGTTACAATGGTGTTAGAAACATCAAAATGTGCTAGTTGAGCTACAAGGCTTTTGGCGACTATCATGTAAAATTTTTAATATATCAATTACAATTGGAGAGGGAGAAATTTGAATCCTGAATGTCTTAATTAGAAATACAAAAAGATGTCAACTAGTGAAATTATAAAACTCTTGGCACAAACGTCATGAAATTGAATGAAAAAGATTCCTCCCATAAAAGGAAAACTTTGAGCTTTTTATCATATTTTTTTTATATAAAAAAACATTTATTCTATTTTCTTGTACAACAAAAATTATTGTATTGGTGCTTTTTTATATTCTATATTCTACATTCCTACTCCACATGACATAATAGATCATACTTATGGTTTGATATATATTAAACTTCAAACCAGCCAGTTGACGTGTCCCATCACAACAACTATATGGTTGGTCTAGACAGCAACTCAAGCCCTTACATGTCTTCCTCTCATCTTCCTTTTACTTCAAGATATAACTAATGAAAGCAACTCCTTCACCAATGAACCAATTCCATAGAAAAACAATTAATCATTTGAGTTTGCCTGTGCCTATCATAGACCTTACTTTTTTTGTAACCAATATGACCTTCTCAACATTCAAATATAACTATTGGCCATCGTATACAATAGTCTTCATTTCTCATTTCCTATAACAGGAACACCCACCCAAGTCAGTACTGACTCTGACTGTTATTTCCACCCCAAATTTTGTGATTCCAGTCCTTCTTCAGGGTGTAGAAAAGGAAAAAAAAAAATGGGGTCTTTGGAAAGGTCAAAGAAAAAAGTTCAACTATGGAAAAAAGCAGTAGTCCATTTTTCTTTGTGCTTTGTTATGGGGTTCTTCACAGGCTTTGCTCCAACGGGTAAAGCTTCAATGTTCAATAACCATGTTGCCTCATCAAATAGATCAGAATCTTCACCACAGCCTATTGAAATATTGCACCAACCAACAAATATTAATAGAAATTTGATAGCTGAAGCTCCGGCGACCATTCCTCAGAGGCATAAAGACTTGGAACACACATCACCACCAGAAGAATTACGAGTAGAAGAAGAAAAACAACCCAAGTTGACACCAAGAAGATTTGTAATAATTGTCACGCCAACAAGCACAAAAGATGAGTTTCAAGGTGTTCTTTTAAGGAGGTTGGCTAATACCATAAGATTGGTTCCTCCACCATTGCTGTGGATTGTGGTGGAAGCTCAAAGGGATTCAAATGAGGCGTCTGAAATCCTTAGGAAAACAGGTATTATGTACAGGCATTTGGTTTTCAAGGAGAATTTCACGGACCCAGAAGCTGAAATGGACCACCAAAGAAACATTGCGCTTAAGCACATCGAACAACATAGGCTCAGTGGGATAGTACACTTTGCCGGGCTGTCCAATGTTTATGATATTGACTTCTTTGACCAGCTCAGAGATATTGAGTATGTAACTCTCAACTCTTCTCTTATCATTGGTTTAATTTTGCAGTTCGCTATAAACTATCATGTTATTTAATTTAATGTTCCTTAAAACTAAACATTTTTAAGCGGTTTATTTTGATATTAAAAATTTACGGAAAATGAATAATTTTTCAATTTTTTTTTTATAAAAATCATTTCATTTTAAAAAAATTGGTAGAAACTTTAAAATGAGTTGAACAACTATCTTTTAATTTTCCTTATTTAACTTCATTTGAGGTAAGGTTGTTTTCTAAAAAAAATTAATGGAAAATAACTTTTATCTCATGTCAAGTAAAATAATGGAAGTTTGTTTTGACATTAACATTTTTTTGGAGAGTGAATCATTTTCCAAAAATTATTTTTAAAAAATTATATTATTTTCTTATGTTTGATAGTAAATTTAAAATGAGTTGGATAATTATTTTTTGACTTTCATTATTTAGTTTCAAGTAAAATAAAATTGCTCTCTAGAAAATTTAGCAGAAAACAATTCTATTTCATGCCAAACTAAATAAGATAATTTAAGAGATAATTTTCTTTTGATCTTTTTTTTATACTACCGAACACAGAGAAAAAATTATGAAAAACTTTCCATTGAAACAAACCTTATTACTTAATTGGCTAGTACCTTCTGGTATGTTGAAAATAAATATTCAGGATTCAAATCCTCCACCAAATATTGAATTATCAAATAAAAAATCTAAAATTTTTTAGATCAACACTCTAATTTGAGGTTAGTAAGGTGATTGGATAGATCAATGCACATTAATTTGTAATGTGATCGATCAACACATTAATCTGTTCATTTTGATATTGATTTATATGGTCCTATGCATGAGCATTATAAATTAACCTCAAATATAATAATAATAATAATAATAATAATAATAATAATAATAATAATAATAATTTAAAAAGATATTACAAATGTTACCCATAATCTATAATGCATAGCTCTACATTTTGAAAATTGAAACTAGGTTTTTTATTTTATTTTTAACACGTAAAGTTCCTGATAGGCCGATAGAATAAGAATGCCATAAACGGGTCAGTATAAAAGTACAAAAAATATTGTTGGTGAAAGTTTCGAAGTTTCTTCTACAAAAGTTTTCAGACAAATTTCTACATTGTTGAGTAAGTCGGACGCTGCAAAGCTTGCCAATTTGTTACGAAAATTGTTGTAATTATTATCAATTTGTTTCTTTCACTTTCACTAATGATGGCGGTTAGTACCACACTATCAACATAATAAATAAATATTAAATTTATTTATTTAATAATATTAATATATCAATTTGTAAGATTTATATAATAATTGCATTTTTGGTTATATATATATTTTGGGTAAACTGCAAATTAAATTCCTAAAGTTTAGAGATATTTGAATTTTATAACCTAAAATTTTAGAATTTATATTTTATTCCCTGAAGTTTGGGGGTGTTTAAATTTTACACCCCAACGTTTCAGAATTTAGATTTTACCCTCTAAATTTTAGGGGCATTTGGATTTTACTCTCTAAAGTTTGGGAATATTTGAATTTTACACCCTAAAATTTCAAAATTTGTGGGTGTGAAATTCAAATACTTCGAAACTTTAGGGAGTAAAATCCAAATTTTAAAACATTAGGACGTAAAATTCAAACACTCCAAACTTTAAGGGGAAAAATTCAAATTCTAAAACTTAAGGGTGTAAAATCTAAATACCTCCAAACTTTAAAGTTGTAATTTGCAATTTACCATTTTTTTTCCTTTACATTAGAATTTATTGGCTTAATGTATTACATAACAGGAGGTAACTCTATCCTTTCTAAGGTTTTCCAAAAAAAAAAAAAAACTCTATCCTTTCTATTAAATTTTTCATTCTGTGGCCAAAGGGTATTATTGTTTTTAATTTCCTAATCAACAGTTTAGTAAATTTTCCTGGTGTAGGCAGGATTTGGTTAAGCCTACTTTTCTCATTTACAAATAACTTTGATTCCTAGAGCTACATACTTCAAAATATTATTGGATGACATGCATAGCTGGTAAGAAAAATAATAATCAATAATGCATATGTTAATAAATTTCCAAAACCTTTAGATTTTAACAATTTTTTTTGTTCCAACCAGTTATTTTACCTTTAAAAATTAATAGGTAGTTAGTTGAATGATTAAGATGGTTAAACTAATTCTCTCCAATTGCCTTTTCTTAAGATCTAAATTTTTCAACGGGGAGGATATGTAGCTTTCTGTCATACTTCAGTTCAGGTAGTATATTGATTCAGTTTAGGAATATTATATGGCACTTAAGAAGATTTTGACCCTAACTTTCTAGTTTATAGTAAAGATTATTTATTTTTTATTTTTGTGGGTGGAGGGGTTAATTGTTAAAAATTCTTTTTAAAATCTGGAACATTTTCTATCAGTCCTTTAAAAGAAGGATACAACTTGTATCTAGTGTCTTTTTGCATTAGACCCAATACGATTTGGATATGTGACCAGTTTTAAACATGTACTCAAATTATATCGTGCCCAATGCAAAAAAGCACTGGACACAAGCTTCATCCTTAAAAGAAAAACTTTTTCTTTTTAAGTTTTCGAATTGCAATTATTTATTTAATTAGCATTATGTTTCAATTGGAATACTAACATCATGTTCAAATCCCCAATTCTTGTAACTATTGAATTATAATTTATTTTTTATACATTCATGGCCCCACAATTGCTACCTTAAAAATGAAAAAAATAATAATAATAATATTTGCAATACAGGATTTGGTTCGGATCAGTTGGGTGAGATTTTGTGATTTGTCATTGTCTTAATTCTTATAGACTCATAGTAATCCTTATTCATTGTCGGATTTCAGTGTGTTTGGGACATGGCCAATAGCTTTACTCTCAGCAAACAGGAATAAAGTGGTGATAGAAGGACCAGTTTGTGATTCTTCACAGGTTATAGGATGGCATCTAAAGAAAATGAACAATGAATCAGATACAAGGCCCCCAATTCATATTTCAAGTTTTGGGTTCAATAGCTCCATTCTCTGGGACCCTGAGAGATGGGGTCGCCCTTCAGCCGGGCAAAAATACTCCCAGGTATCTCAATCTTAACCAAACACTGCAGTTTAGTATTATTACATGACGAGATAGAGATTTGAACCCTGAATGTTTTTGTTGTAAACATTAAGAAATGCCAATCAATTGAGTTACACGACTCTTGGTAGGAAATAAAATTTTAAGTCCTAAAAGTTTTATGATTTAATTAAATAAATAAAAAACTATAATTAAAAAACATTTTAAGGTTATTGACAAATTCTAGTCAATAACCAAATCATAAAGAGATTTTAGATGGGATGTGAGAAATGACCAAAGATACATAATAAAAATACTTTTGTCATACTTAAATCCAACCAATTCAATCAAGAGCCAGTATTTAACTAATATTAATAATATGTTGTTATATTGTTAGTGTTAGTTAGTGTTATTACTTTTTTTTTTTTTTATTCACTCTCTCTCTCTCTCTCTCTCTCTCTCTCTCTCTCTCTCAAAATGATTGGGCATTGGGTGTCATTTTGAAAAATAAAGATCTAACTAATATTTTTTTTATTAAAACAATGTACTAGAGATCTTTATTCTTTAATGCTAATTTTTTATAATAGATCTTTAATGCTAAAGTTAAGGATTGGAATCTCCAAATTGTTGAAGGGAGAAAAACTCTTTGCCAAATTGTTGGTATGGGTGACAAATTTTGTTATAGAGTTTTGAAAGGGGCTTAGCTCTTTAGGGTTGTCTAACACAATCCAAGGCCCTAAAATTGGTTCTTTTATATTTAAATTAATTTACCTATACAAATACATTTATGTGTTAACATCATTTTCTTTACAAAAAACTACAAAGTTAATATTTTCATAATATTTTTTTTTAAAAAAAACAATAATTTTATGATAAAGCCTAAATGACAAATTTTAATGATAAATATCAAAATGATGTTGATGATATACCTAAATAAAAACTAATAAAAATTTACTACTTAAATTTATTGCAAAATATTATCAAAATACTCTGCCATAACTCTGTTTTTTATATTTTTTTTATTTCTTTTTCTAAAGGAGGCGTGGGATTCTCCCGCACCTTCCAAATTTCCAATGACAGATCATGCAAACTTGTTCACTACTTTTAAAATTTCCTTTTCAGATTTTTTTAATTTAAAAACAAAAAAAGCAATGAATAATTGAATATACAATTAAAAAAAGGTGTTGTGTGCATGAAGCTAATCATAAATTTGGTGGGTGTAACTGGGTCCTACTGTACCAGCTGCGCTTTGAGTTTTGTTCTGGTTTGGCCAACCGCCAGCGTTAGGTAAAGAGATGATAATTAAAGCTTTGATTGTTCAATTAAATAATTATTACTCAATATGTTCAAGAAAATATAAAATTAAGAAATAGATTGATTATTATATCATGCAACTCCATGCCATTATTTAGCAATTACTTTTTTTTTTAAGATAATAATCAATTACTAATAAAACGAAAACAAAGAATTTTGTGAGTAATATTGATTTTTTTGTTTTTGGTCACTGTGTGACAGAATTCAATGAGATTTGTCAAACAAGTAGTTCTTGAAGATGATACCAAATTGAAAGGAATCCCACCAGATGATTGCTCCAAAATTATGCTTTGGAATCTTTATTTTCCAAGTGAGACATCACCAATTAATCATCTTCAAACCACTGCATTAGATGGTACTCAGAGGAAATAAGAGGGGATCAAGAAACTGTTAAAAAGAGAAAAGGGAAAGGTGAGGTTAAGAGGAGATTTTAAACAGTGGAGCAGTTGCGATTATATACATAGATGTCAATTTTTTTCTTTTTTCCTTTTTGTCATGTATTTTTGTTACAAATTTATAAATTCTTTGTAATAGTATATTTTGAGAGTAGTCTTTGCATGTGAGTATGACTCAAATCTAAAGCATAAATCATTACAATCAAATGTTCTTTGAATATGTATATATTTTTTTTTTATATTGCAAGTGAACCAAACTAAATTTGCTTACAATGCAAGTTAATTTAGTTATGAAGAAGCATGATCTGAGGTTCGGCAGTGAAATAAGTTAGAATTTTTTTTCCACTTTCAGTGAAAAGGGAAATGCATTAAAGAAACAAAATAGTAAATCATACAAAGTCTAAAGCACAAAACATCCCAAGCGTTAATTATAAGCTGGTACAAATTAAAGCACGTGAAGGAGAAGATGAATAAAACACAAAAATATCTCTAATAGAGCTTCCTTCTTTCGCCAAAAGATCCACGCAATGATTCCTTTCATGGGGATATTATGCAAATGAGCTTCGTCAAAAGACTAGAGTAGTGCAATAAAAAACTAGAGCACTGTAAGGGTGAGTAATTTCACTTAAAGAACAATGCGATGTAATGATGCTAACAACAGAATTAGTGTCTATTTTGATGAGCAACTTCTGAATGTTAAGCTGAACATCACTCATGGAAGAACTACAAAGGCAAAAACACTGAGCATTTCCATGTTTAATAGCATCTTCAACAATCTCTTTAAAGGTCTATTAGAAATTACTTTTAGTTCTTAATTGGATTTGATTAATGTGAGGTCGGTGTAAACCTTAGATTGAATACCGAATTATGCAGACATTTCAGTTAACCTAGCTATCAATTTTCAAATTCCTGCTTTTAATTAGTCAAACATTTTAGTCATCTTTAAAGACAATACCTATTAACTCACTTCATGTGCGTGCCACATTCACTCGTTAAATATGGTTCCTTTTTCTTGTTAGAATGTCTATCAAGTTGCAATGACTTATCACTGTTTGGTTATGGTCAATGTCCTCATTGCGATTCCATCTTTTCTTTGAAATTTCATCACTCACAATAACCTACTTTTGCTTTTAGAGGGGGTGAAAATTTGTATTTATAGGTGTTGGAGAACGTTTTTGCTAAAGACCATACAAGCCCACACAAAGTGAGGCCCAATGCCTTTCGAGCCTGTTATCTCTATTTGTAATATTTTATTTTCATACATGACTTAAGCCAATGTACCTTTTATAGAGAAATTAAAGGTATGTAGTATGGAGGGCAAAGAGTGAATACGGTTAAAAGTTGAACTTCCGCTAAAAAAAAAAAAAAAAGTATATATATACACACATTAATTCAATAATTTGAATGATAGATTTGAATCATGTACTATTTTCGATAGAAATATAAAAAATTACTATAAAACTCTTTGTAAGCAAAGCATAGCCAAAGTTAGTTATGTTTTACTTTTACATAGTTTTATTTTTATTTTTAAAAAATAAAAAAGTTAGGTTTACAGGGTTAAGATTTTTTTTGCATAAGATCATTAGTTAGAAAAATGAACCATATTGAGCTTAGTTAAAGGTGCGTGCCCGTATGAGGAATTTGATTGAATGCCACCGGATAGCAAACTCTTCTGTCTTCTCTTCAGGGTCGGGAGTCCTTGTTTTTCCTTGAAAACAAAAGAACAATCATGTCGGTGGTCATCATAAATATGAAAGATCCCATTTTACCTACTACTACTTCTTTTGTAGTTTGACATGTGCAAGTAATAATGGTGGCAAGAGAGATCTTACGAATTTACATTTGTGGTACCACTAAAGTTAGTAAAAATACATATAGCTTAAAGTCTAGGAGCATCTTTCTCCTTTTTATTTAAGATTAACCACCCTAAACTTGTTTTTATTTTTATTTTTTTTAGAGGTAAAATTTTAACTTATGACGTCTGCTCCAGATAATTATTTTTTTTTATTAGATTAAAATATTAATTGGTTTTTGTGATAGGCAGGGATAGAACCCATCAACTCAAATCTTTTATTCGACGAAAAAAAAACTTTACTAATTGAACTAACAGAAACTTACTTTATTTTTTTTATATATAATAAAAAAACTGAATAAAAATGTTATGAAAATAGTGAATTACTCACGGAATCAAATTAGGGGGAACCAGAAAAAAGTTCAATAATATATTTTGTTGACCTTGTTGTTATTGGGTTGCCACAAAACCCTGTCTTATTTAAGACAAGCCGGACTACTTTGTAATCAGGAACAAGCATCTAGCCCTTATTTTCAAACCTGCTCCAATAATTGATCAGTTGTTAGATTCAAAACACTTAAACGGCTATGCCTTAGAAGTTTGGATAGATTATCAGTACCCAACCCCACCACTCTATTTGTTAATTAATCAGCTAATAATATGATTTTCTTACCAATATCCAGAGAGGAAAAAAAAAAAGCAACAGTAAAATGCAGCCTGGTAGAGTGATTGGATTGAGTTAATTTTGATTATTATAAAAATAGAAGATTTTTTTAGCTTGATGACCAATTAAGTGGGCAATGTTGGACAAAAAAATAATAGATTTGCACAAGTTGCAATAAGTAATACTCAAAAGGAAAATTATAGTGGTCAACAGATATTTTTATTTTGAAAAATGCTAATGGATGTCTTTAGGGCAATTGTTAACAATTCAGTTAAAAAAAGTTTTTATGGAAAAAAAAAAATAATATTTTGACAGCTTTTTAAATTTTTTTTCATAAAAATTGTGTCAAAACTTTCTTAAAATGGATTGTTAATCATTGTTTTAAGATGACCCTTTTATTTTTATTTTTTAATAAGTAAAATTCAATAAGCAAGAACCAAAATCCTTCTCCACCTGTCCTACCACCACAAACACACAAATGGATAATAGAGATGTGGATGGATCCCACAAAATTACAAAGAATGGGTAAGATAGTTGAGTTCCCTTAAGACAAGGGAAGTATAACAAAAAGACACGGAAGACAGAATAGACCGAATGTCATCTTCTATAACTAATTGTTGTTATAGACATGCTTATTTCTTCCTTATTTCTATTTGAGAAAATTACAATTTCAATTTATAGTTTGAGTGTAACAAATTAAATGTAATACTTTAGTTGCCAAGAGCTCTATAGCTCAACTAGTCAACACTTCTTGGTCCTGGAATCAAATCCCATCATTTCCCATTGTAATACCATGTAAATATTCAATTAAATGGTGAGGATATGTTCTATTATCTATAAGATCATACTTCTCTATCCTTAATCACTAAAATTACGTTTGAGACTTAATAAAACTCTAAATTTTAAAATAGTAACAAATTAAACATTATAGTTATCAAAAGTAATAAATTAAATCCTGAAACTTTAAAGGGTAATAAATTAAACCTTAAATCATTTAATTAAACTATGAAATTTCAAAAAATAACTAATTAAAAAGTATAATTGTTAAAATAATAAATTAAACCTAATATTTTAATAATGAAAACATATTAAACATCAAATCATTTAAGTGGACAAAATTATGCTTAAAATTTAATTAAATCACGGTGTTTTAAAAAGTAACAAATTAAATTTTATAATTTTAAAAGTAATAAATTAAACCTCATCTCATTTAAGTGTAAACAAACTATTTTTGAGATTAGGTGAGGCCATCATGCCCATGTATGTGAAAATGCAGTACACAAAGACTTTGTGAAAATTCTTTGTGTCATTGAGGAGTAAAGAGCTTGAGGAGCTGTAAAACTTTTACAGGCAGCAAAGGAAAAGAGAGAGTATTACCAAAAAGATTAAAGAGAATTGAGTGTGGGGAAGACTAGAGTAGCCGCATATTATTGCAAGGTAGTGGTAAAGTGCGTGGTATTATTCTCCGTAAAACTTTTACTTGCAGTAAAAGAAAAAATAAGAGTATTACCAACAAGATTAACGAGAATTGACACTTAGGTGGGTGTTGGGAAAACTAGGATTATAAGTATAATATCATATGACAGTTGTGACAAAGTGACAAAGTGTGTACTTGGAATATTTGAAGTAAAATTTTTACCCGCAGTAAAGGAAAAGACAAGGGAATTACCAAAAAGATTAGAGAGAAGTGAGTGTCCGGAAGAAGAGTAGGACTTGGAGTATCTGATCCCTTTCACCAAAGAAAAACAGCGAGTGTTTGTTAATGAAGTGGGGTCACCCTTTAAGCAAACCAGCTGGTCTGGTCTAGGCTCCCTCATATTCCCTCATCATTCATTTTTTTCTTCCCAAGATCTCATTTTTCCCTTCTTTCTTGTAAACAAGGAGGGGTTAGGAGAGTCCGTTCTTTTTGTTTGTTTTGTGGATGAAGGAAGCAAAGAAAGAAAGAAAGAAAGTGAGAGATATAGAGGGCCTCCTGTTGAATAAAGAGAAGCTCTTTGAGATCTGCCATTTTGTTCACTCAGGTACTTTTGCTTTCTCTTTTCCATGGACCCCAATTGAGCAATAGTGGCAATTTACTTCATTCTGTCCTGCAATGCGTTTTTTTCCTTTTCCTTTTATTATGCTTTTTTGAGATTTTGTGTGTAGATTTTTCTGTTTTGGATAATGGGTTTTGCTAGTTTTGTTTAAAAAATATTGCAACTTCAACGTATGAGTGATACAGTATTTTTGATTGGAAGCTGTTAGACATGTTGAATTTGGATACTTTTCCTTTTGCTTGTTGAGAAAATGTAAGAAGAGAAAATATAGAAAGGGAATGTGTTGTAGATTTAGTGTCATTTCTAGAATAGAGAAACGCCTTAAACGGTCAAACCTTTGTCTTACTGTGCTAAATTAACTTTTTTACCTTAGTGGAGTGGAAATTTAATGTTATGGTGAATCGACTCAATTTAGAACATAAGATTCATGAAATTGTTGTCCTTTTCTTCTAAGATTTAGATTTTTTCATTTTGTTTCGTCTAGATTTCTATTCATTAATTTGAATTCAAGTGTTGCTTATCTGGAAGGATTGTGTCTTAGGCCACTCTTTCCTTACTCTCTTAGATTTTACATATCCAAAAAATGACATTCATCGTGCTTTGGAATTTGTGAAATTACTTATCCAAAAGGGAATTTAATTGCCTTTAAAATTTTCAAACTTTTGAATGGTTTCCTTGAAGGATTGAATTAAGGAATGATAAGAAGATGGGGAGGAAGGGAAATTGGTTTTCTTCTGTAAAGAAAGCTCTCAGCCCTGAGTCCAAGGAGAAGACAGGCCAGGTTTGGAGAAATCCCATTATAGTCAATTTTATTTTCAGGAAATTTTGTAAAATTAATTGGGTTTCTCATAGTGTTAATAACTGTTTTGCAGAAATCAAATAAATCAAAGAAGAAATGGTTTGGAAAGCAAAAACACTTGGGTTTAGAATCTACCTCTTCAGAAACTGTCACAGTCCCCCCTCTTCCTCAGCAAGAAGAGGTGAACTTAAACAATGTGGAGAATGAACAGAGCGAACATGCTTACTCTGTTGCGGTACCCACTGCTGTGGCTGCTGAGGTTGCTGGGGCCGCTGTTGCTGCTGCTCATGCAGCTGCCGAGGTTGTTCAACTCCCTACAGTTACTCGGTTTGCTGGCAAATCGAAGGAGGAAGTGGCAGCAATCAAGATTCAAACAGCATTTCGAGGATACCTGGTATGTGTTACACTGATTTTTTGTCTTTTCCCTTCGTTGTCTTTCTTTTTTTCCTCTCTCTCTCTTTCTTTTATTATTGCAGCTGTTTGGTTCAATACAAGCTAAATCTTTAAAAGGGCTCCAATATAAGTGGATTTTTCACGCAATGTCCACCAGTGGCAAACCTAGTGGTTTTCTCATGATGTGCTTGCAATTTTGATTGATTATTTTCAGGCAAGAAGGGCGTTGCGGGCATTAAGGGGGCTAGTCAGGCTGAAATCATTGATGGAAGGGCCTGTTGTGAAACGCCAAGCTGCAAAAACCCTCAGATGTATGCAAACTCTAGCTCGTGTGCAATGTCAGATCCGTTCCAGGAGGGTCAGGATGTCAGAGGAGAATCAGGCTCTCCAGAGACAACTCCTACAGAAACAAGCAAAAGAGCTAGAGTGCTTGCGGGTCTCTGTTGCTTCTCTTTAATTTTGTTGAACTCTAGAAATTTTACTAATCACTTATAGCATGTTTCATCATCTAATTTATTGCCACTGAATTCAGTAATTATATTTGTATGGACATGAAAATCTCAGGGGTTCTTATTGAGATTAGAAATCTGGAAGATAGGTTTACTTTGGGCCCATATCCCTGAAAACTTGTTCTATATATTAACAATTGAGGGTAGGTTCAAAATTATCCGCAAAAAGAACATCAAAAGCATGTGGAATTTCATTCCGGTGCTGACATAGACTGTACTAATGGGGCTTTACCACTTTAGTAGTATAGTTCTGTTTCCTCAATGAATCCCTTTTTTTTTAATTGTTACGTGAATACTTTTTTGCTGTAGAAATACCTCATTTAGCTGCCTTTAACTTCTTTAGATATTATAACAGATTGGAGAGAATTGGGATGACAGCATACAGTCAAAGGAACAAATTGAAGCAAGTCTACTTAGCAAGCATGAGGCAACTATAAGGAGAGAAAGGGCACTGGCTTATGCTTTCTCTCATCAGGTGATCTGTCTCTTATTTCATTACATACTTCAGCTCTACTAAAAGATGATATATAAATATATATATATATATATATATATAAACGAAAGGACAATGATCATAAAATGCATGGTGTAAGGCAAGAAGAAGAATGAGAGGGAATTAACTTATGCATTTGATTTGCAAGCTATGTTTTAAAAATGGCTAATGAGACATGGCTCAAATGGCACTTCCTTCTCTCACAAGCGTCGGTGGAGAGTGAGGTTGTGGGTTCAAAACCAATTGAGTGCATATATGACTTACCAATAATATGTATATTACGATATTGCTTTTTTATTTCATATTGTAATAGATTCTTGAGGCCTCTTGTATTATGAAGCCTAAGAAGATACCTGGCTACTGTTATTTGTGAGGTTCCTGTTCATAGAGTGAATAGAGCAAACACTGACAGCATTAGACTGCATAAATATTTTTATAGAACACTGTCAGGACTCAGAATGCATGAAGGTCTTTGCCATATATTTTCTTTTTATCCTTCCTCTTTGTGTTTGTGGATGGATAGAGATGCAAGTTTGGTTAGTTCACAAACTTTTCTGATATAGTGCATGTTCAATTGGATAACTTGGTGACTTGTAATTGAGGTTGAATGTTCTAACTTGATGTCTATAAAGTCAAAATGTTAGCTGATCTAGGCAGAAAAACACTAGTTGGTGACCTTTTGCATGTTTATCCGGTCCGGTTAGTAAAATTGAGCTGGAATTAGTTGTCAGTAATATATTTGCAGATTGTTAACCTTATTTGAAAACACTATGATGCATATCACCTATTATGTACTATACCTTCACGTTTGATCTGTGCTTACTATTTGCTAGTCCAATTGTCTTTCGAGCTCCAACTTAAGTTTTCTGAATGTTGAATGAACCAATATCTGAGTCCTGACCCCTGCAATGAATCACTCAACAGCAAAGCCTGAAGAATTCTTCAAAATCTGTAAACCCAATGTTTATGGATCCAAGCAATCCCTCCTGGGGTTGGAGCTGGTTGGAACGATGGATGGCAGCCCGCCCATGGGAGAATCGTAGTTTGATGGAGAAGGAATTGAACAATGACCACTCATCTGTAAAGAGCGCAAGCCACAGCCTTATTGGTGGAGAAATCAGTAAGTCTTATGCTCGCTACCAGCTCAATGCTGAGAATAATTCCCCAACAGCCAGTCAAAACCCAGGCCATCCTAGCTTCCAGTCCCCTTCAACTCCTTCTAAGCCAGCTTCTTCAAAAGTAGCTAAAAAAGTGAAGGCAGCTAGCCCAATGGGTGGCTGGGGCCCGGAAGATGACTCAAAAAGCATGGTCAGTTTGCAGTCAGAGCAGCAGTTCCGAAGGCATAGTATTGCTGGGTCATCAGTGAGAGATGATGAGAGCCTGGCAAGCTCTCCAGCAGTTCCAAGTTATATGGTACCCACTAAGTCTGCAAGAGCTAAGTCCAGGGGGCAAAGTCCATTGGGGGTGGAGAAGAATGGGACGCCAGAAAAGGGGTCTTTGGGGCCTACAAAGAAACGGCTATCATTCCCACCCTCACCAGCCAAGCCAAGGCGGCATTCAGGTCCACCAAAGGTGGACATCAGTCTTAAATCAGAAAACAGCACGAGCAATGGGGTGGCCGGTTGATCATTTCTAGTCCATGAGGAATCAAGGGAAAGAAATCAAAATGGATTTGGACAGTTTCTGGAGGAAAGGAAAAATAAAGGGTCTATTTGATTTGTGAATTCACTATGTTCTTAAAAGCTTTAATTCATTATTGCTTTGTAGGTGCTCCATTGGGGTTGATATTCATCTCCATTGGCAGTCATGCATTTTATTCATTGCTAAATTTTTTATTTTTTTAAATTTATTTATTTGGGTTCTTTATGTAGTGATGATAACAAAACCTATCTGAACCCAATTCTGCCTCTTGAATATTTTCTTCATGAAAATTGAAAAACGGTTGATGGTCTGTTAAATTTATTGATTCCACGAATTGATGTAATGGATATTCAATTTCTTATTTACTCAATTGTTGGTGCTTATAGTTATAGCTGCTGTCTTTATTGATTTATTTCTTTTTTTTAAATTTAGAGCTAAATAAACCAGAAGTTACCATTGATGACTAATTTCTACACATGTATCTCCTAGTTACCAGTTACCACCATAACATTTTAAGCACAATTTATTTGTGGCGATTATGAATGTACATTATGAGGATTATCTCCTTGTACTTTTTTTTTTTTTTTTTTTGGGGTGAAGGAAGAAGAATGAGATTCAACTCAATGTAAATGTGAGATTTGTGAAGATTTATAACTAAAATAAGGGAATTAGGGCTATTAGCCTATTACTGTATTATCTTTCCCTTCACTAAGAATTATGTGGCTGGAGGAAAAATTAATTTGTGGCATCTGTCAATTACACTGACACACCATCTCAATTTTTTATATGCTTAAAGTGCGTGAATTTATTCTCTCAAAAAAAAAAAAAAAAAAGAAGAAGCGTAAATTTATATATAATGCCGAACTTTGAATATGAGAACTTCAATAAACCCTGTTCTCACAATAGTCTGGGAAGAAGAATAAATTTTCTTTTTTGGCTGGAAAATAAATAGATTCTTCATATATATATATATATATATATATATACTGAAATATCTATTATTAATTTAATTATAGATTATAATAAAAAAATAAGTATATAAAATCATAAACCCTAAACACTGACAATTGCCTCCCCATGCCCAAATGCAAGGGTGAACGCACAAGCCTCAGTTCGAGCTTGGGGAAGGTTGGAATATTTATGTAGTATATTTAACCAGTACAAAAATAAAAAAGTAAAATCTAACAAGTATTTCAATCGACTTGGTGCATAGAGCAAAATATAGTTTTTTAACATGAAAAAAAAAGATATATCTTATGAGGCGGTTTTATGAGACATTTCTCTCACAATATGCGGGGTCTCATATGTTATTGTGAATAACTCGGCCCAATGAAACGAAAGTTTTGGGCTGAGTTCCCCAATTACTTGTATTATGGGTCAGGAATATCCAACAATAAGAGGCCCCAAAGATGGTGATGCAGTTTTTATAAGAGGCAAACAAAAGCTTTTTTTTTTTGTCTTCCTTTTTCTTATTCCTACCCTCCCTGAGCATATCATAGTGTAACTAACCCCTCTCTATGAAATTTGGATTGGACTTCTTTCTCTCCAAAATGTGTTTCTCCTCACTACTCTCATGTTTCTCTTCCCTAATTTTTTCAACCCCTTCCCTCTATCCATCAGTCTTTATTTATAGACTTCTTTTAGTGGGATCGTCATGATGAGAGAGTTGTTTCCCATGTTGATGGGTCTCTCTGAGCTATATTCCTAACCAGATGGGACTCGCTACTCGTGACTGACGTAACTCTCTTGAAACTTGCACTAGACACCAATTGATGCTCGGTGGTTGGATTCCCCCAGTGCATTATCCCCTTATCTTGGTATAATAGAAGATGTTTGGTCAAGCCAATAGCTTGGACCAGGCCTATCTAGTGAATGGGCTAGGTGCTCGATTAGTAAGTAAGGAGGGAAGGGATCATTTAGGAATCCTGTCATGGGCTCGGTGCAGGCCGTTAGTCGTGGCCCGTACAATAATAATAATTATTATTATTATTATTATTATTATTATTATTATTATTATTATTGTTATTATTATTATTATTATTATGTATGAATAAAGATAATTATTTGGATACAAAACAAAGAAATGACCCGACCCATCTCAATCTTTTGGAAAAAAAAGAAAAAGAAAAAAGGAGTGAGAGTAGTAATTCATAAAAAAGTGAAAGAGATAATAAGACTTTTATTCCTATAAACAAAACTATAGAGTATGTATAACTCAAACGCGTGTTTGTTTAAATTTATTTTTTTATTTTTTTTATAAATGGATAAAGCAATTTGAAAACTATCAGAAAAGTGATCTTGTTTTGTAGGCAATGTTATTACGGGAGTTAAAGATGTATTTTTACCTACTTAAACTAAAAAAATATTCAAATCAAATAGGAGAAGTCCATTAAATAGTAAGATAGATAAAATCATAAAACAAAACTACATAGTAGGGGTGTTTGCGGTGTGGTGTGGTGTGGTGTGGTTTTGAGCCATTTTTAGCACCGCATTTTGTGGTGTGGTTTAGCCAAAACCATAATCACACCGCACTTTATTTTTGCGGTCATATGTGCGGTGCAATACGGTTTAGAGTTTAGCCAAAACTGTAACTGCACCGCACCACACCACATTTTTGTAGTCACATGTATGGTGTGATGTATAAAATGCGATTTGAAGTTGGAATATTTTTCAAATTTTAGGCTTTTCTTGTCCAGCCCAACTAATTTTTCCTTTTGTTTTGGGCCAAGTTTTAAACTATTGAACTTAGTTTTTTTTTTTTTTTTTTTTGGTTGGCTTTTCTAATCAACGGTTACTTGGGTTATTAAACTTTTTTTTTTTTTGAAAATTAGGGTTATTAAATTATTAATAATGTATTTAATATTACAAAATAAATATATTAATATATAAAGATAGTGTGGTATGATGCGGTTTTCTTAATATAAAATTGTAAACTGCAATGCACCATACAGTGCAATACATTTTTAATTATGGTACGATGCAATTGTGCCATTTTACGAGTAATTTTAGTGCAATTTTGACTGTTTGCGCAGTTTGGTAAACACTCGTACAGAGTATGTATAACTCAAAAGAACCGTATATACTAAATGTATCTATAAACATTCTAAAAAAAAAAAGTCTCTATAAAAGTATAGTACGAAGAATTGGCCAATACATTCAGCTTTTGTGGGCGGTGCATTACTTTTAGTTTCTGGACTGGACTGGAGTTTCTGAGAAGTCACAAAACCAAAAACCCTATAAAGCGAGTGCTCACATTTTAACATAATAATAATTAAATCATATCAAATCAAATACCAAACACCCTGCGATTCTTCATTTCTGCTTCTCACTTTTTATTACATCACACAAAAAATGGTGAGTCCTCTCTCTCTCTCCCCTTTTATCTGCTTTATATATTTACATATTTTGCGTAATTTATTTTTTTTATTTTTATCGATATTTTTCTTGGGCAAATGGAAATTACCATTATACAAATTTCTTAGGGCAAACGATAAGGATTCCGATTTTTAAGTTTTTGGGTATGATTTCGAGATCAGGGTTTAGGGTTTAGGGTTTAGGGTTTTAGCTTAACCCTCCGTTTGGATTCCGAGAAACGATTTAGTTTGGACTCAGCTAACAGAATGGTCGTCTAAACTATGCCTGATGTGTTGAAAGCTTTTTTATATATTCATTAATTTCATTCAAAATTATTATTTTCTTTCTTTGTTTGTTTATTTGATTAAGAAATTGAGGTGATCATCAGGTCTGACTATCAAAATTATATGAAAAGTTGAAAACTATTGAAGCCCAAGTGTTAAAAAATGTAACTCGTCTTTTAAGGGTTTCCTTTTTCTTTTTTTTGGAACTCTTTATAAGTTTGTAATATACGAGTATATTGATATTTTGGGTTAATTTGAGGAATCATAAAGTTTAAGAGTGATTTTGAGTGAATATGACCATTTTTCATTGATGCTTAAAATGTCCTTGGACTTCGAATAATGTTACATTGAGGGATGTGCGCTACTAAAGTGAACGAAAAGAGAGGACGACAATGATACTTCAATCCTATGAACATATTCCAGTTTAAAATTCCCCAAAGTTGCACTGTCTCTATTGCTTGCTTCCAAGGCAATATTTATAGCTTCATAGAAAAAAAAAAATATATATATATATATATATATATTGTGGCCAAAACTGCTCAGTCTGCGCCTTTCCAACATTCTCGACCCTCTCTTATGATTTCGATTGGTGTAATTACCTTAGCTTCAATTAATTACTTAGCTGTTCCCCAACATTCCTATGCAAAATCTGAGCCTCTCTATCTTTATGCCACTTTGCAACATCTTGGACACCGCTAATCTATCCTTGTTTCGAAGAAAACCTAGAGGCCACACCCCTACATTTGACCCACATAAATGTGCCTCATTTGTTAAACAACCCAAGTAGCTTTAAGATTTGTTAAGAGTTCTCAAGTGCTCTGCCTTCCCTCTAGACCCCAATCCTCCCACCTTTGTTATTGTTGCCGTGTGATGTATTTGGAAATTCTGGAAAAACAAAGATTCCCACGTAGACAAGATATGATTGATTTATTATGCTTTTTCTATGAAGAGTTTCCTGTTTTATGCTAATATTATCCATTACACATGTTGCCTAGCCTTCATGATTTACATTTGGCACTTTTAACTCTTGACTAAAAAACCTAATTATAAAATCTGCATAGGCTGTTCCATTTATAGCTGGAATTGCAGTTGCAGCTGCTGCTTATGCTGGTAGATATGGAATTGTAGCTTGGCAGGCATTCAAGGCAAGGCCACCAAGACCTAAATTTCGCAAATTTTATGATGGTGGTTTTCAGTCTACAATGACTAGGAGGGAAGCAGCTCTAATTCTTGGAGTCAGGTATATGTTATTTATTTTGCTCCAATATGTGTTCTGTGTCATGTTTGATGAGTTGACATATTTTTTGAAATAGAGTATAAACTGAAAGTCCATGTTTCTTTATGAGCTTTAAAGCACATATGATGTTATACCTTTCTTTTAGCTTTTGTGCTATCTTTTATATTGTCTTTCTCTAATAGAGTGAATAATAATTCCTTGGGGTTAGAAACTCATTGAACCACATTTTAGGATGGTAAATAACAATGGTTGGGGCTAAATTGTGGTGGTTGTTCATTGCAGTCTCAAGTAGAGCTGCATACAAGCAAGTTTACTGAGCATTCAGTTGTCTAGTGTGGACTTCAGTTATGTCTAATGGTTTTCCAGCTCAGCTCAAGCTCAAGTGATGCTTGAGTTGAAATTGCTAGGCTGTCTTAAATCTTGTTTTTTGTCTGCCTGATTACTTCTACAAATCAAAGCACACAATAATCTTATGTCACTTTCTCATCTACTGTAGTCTTTGAACTTGCATTACCTCATTTACTGAAACCATTCATGAGAGTGATTTTTAAGAAGAATGAACACTTGGAAAAGTATTTTGAAAAAGGGCGAAATTAGCTACTGATAAACAGAACTTGAGTATCATGTCACTGACCTCTTGAAGCGCACTAGGGGAGCTACTTTTACTGTTTTTAGGTAATCTGATTCTAGTTTGCATGTTATGAGGTGGATTACTCCCCTCCCCTCCATTCCACTCACGCGCACGCACACGCACACAAAAATCTCACCCCTGGCTTTTTCCCCCTTAATAACTCAACATCACTTTGGCCTTGCCTCTTGTCATGCTGGTCACTAATTATTCAGGAAGTTCATTCCTTGGAAGTTGGAAGGTTGTATGGATTTGATTCACTAAAGAATATTAATATACACACCACACGAGGTGTGAGCATGTTGAAGAATGCATTGTTCTAATAGCAAAGTCAACTACTGGTTTTCACAAATTTCTAGACCATAACGTAATTAGTGATGCAAACATGTGGTTTTTTCTCTCCTATACATTTAACATGAAGGCATTATTAGTTCTTTTGTATTTGTTATTGTTGATCCTCTCTGCCTATTTGTTTCACAGGGAAGGTACTCCACTAGACAAGGTTAAGGAAGCACATAGGAGGGTAATGGTAGCAAATCACCCAGATGCTGGTGGTAGCCATTATCTTGCGTCTAAAATTAATGAAGCTAAAGATGTGATGCTTGGAAAAATCAAGGGTGGCGGCTCGGCATTTTGATGGCATTACCCCTTTCCATATATACAAGGCAATTCTGAAAAAGTTCTGGTGAGTTTTAAGAGTTGTACATGCTCCAATTAGACAGTGTTACATGTTTTTGCAGATGACCCTCTTGGTTCTATAGTATTCATGCAAGACATTTAGAGTACAAAAATCAGAATATTGAGGATCTTTTCTTAGTTGATTCTTGATAGCCCTCTAGTTGCGCACAATTTGAAAAAATTGTAGTACATTTTGTTATTTGAATCCAGCGATTACAAGGGAAATGCTATTTGCAATTCAGCTTGGGTGTCCATGGTATGTTTATACTGATGGCAATAATCATGCTGTCAACACTTAATTATGGAACATGGCTCACCTTTTGTTATGATCAGAAAATTTTCCCACCAGATGTTGAGGCAACTGTTCTCTTAGGATTCTCTCCTCTCCCGTTATATGTTTTTACTGCAAAAAGAAATAGCTAGTTATGCTAATGGGTGTAGCGATCACAGTGAAGAAATGTATGACAATTGGCAGTCCTGTAGTTGAGTAGCCTTGTAGGTCTGGAATCAACACATTTACATACGACATCTACAATGGAAATGGCTGGCTTACAATTCTGGCAGGACCAAACAACCTAGTAATTGACTCAGTAGCTTTCTTCACTTTGACATTTAGTTCTGCCATGGCTGCAAAACTTTCTGTCCAGTGATCTGACATGCAGAATTTTCGCTACTTCACTACTTCCAACATACTCTTTTCTATTCCCTCTCTATAGAATCACTATATCTATATTTGTTTGGCAGCAAGAAACCTTCTGGAACGTGTTGGCAAAAGTATGGACTTCCATACCTTTGCAGAATGATGCAGGCTTCTAATGAAAACAAAATTTATCGAGATGGGGTTTTAGAAATTGTAAATTGAGTTTGGACGAAATTTAAGGAAAGTTTCTCTACAAAATCACCTTTAAATAAATTCCACACCACAAAATACTCTTAATGACAACTTTTCTCTCTTTGCTTTCTCTCTTCACTGCCCTGTCATTGATCGTTGATTGTTCAGTTGTTGGCTTTGTTAGATGACAAACCAATTATTCACAAATTTTAACATAATTTCTGATTTGGTGTCCATTCTCCATGTGAGACTCTCATTTGATGTAAAATTAAGTTTTCTTTATTCCTCCCTCTCCTAATCATTTGGGATCTATTGAATGAGAATTTTGTACATGATTTTTGGGTGTGAATCAAATAAAAGATACTGTTTTCTAACTCATTATTAGGGGTGCAATCATATGGGTATATCTAAGTTGCTCGTGTATACAGCAAAATGATTCCTTCCAACCCCACATTTGAATATGGAACATTTCCCATTTGGCTGTCGACAGAGTACGAAACCAGAAGAAGAAACGTACTCCTTCAACACACAATTTTGGGCCCTCAAGTACTTTGTTCACTTTACCTAAAAACCCCATTCGTTTCGGTCATTCCAGGTACAATTGTTAATGGCCACAGCCCACATGATACGTTAAGATCAATTATCTCAGAAGTTCACTTCTGCCTCTGGACATAGTAATGTAGCCACTGGTCTCCGGACCAGCCTAAAGCATGTACCCACTTCAGATGGATTGAGTATTAGTTTAAACTGATTATAGGAGCAACCCCAAAGGACAACAATCAGATGGTAGGGGCCAATTTTGGTTGATTGTTTGCTACTCAGTTCAAGGTTAAAGATACTTTAACTGAGAAATTGTTACAACTAAATAAAATGACAATGCCACTTACAGCAGAAAGTAATAGGATTTTAGTAAAATTGCTGCCATCATGCGTTTCGACATCTCTCATCACAAGTGCTTATGGTCAAATTACAAATTGGGAAAGTAACTAAAATCTCTTCTTTCATGATCCATGAACAGCGCAGCTAGGTATGGTATTTTATTTACACCAGAGCTTCGGGGAAAAAACAATAATATATTGCTAATAAGATATCATTAATAACCATACCAATACAGCAGAAAGAATAAGGATTTCAGTAAAATGGCTGCCTCTGTGCTTTTCTACACCTCTCATCGTGTAAGTGTTTATCGTCAAATGGAATGAGATCTAAAATCTCTTTCTTTCATGCTCTCCCTGAGCAGAGGAGCAAGCTGTGGAATATACACCAGAATTTCTTGTAAAATCTAATATATTAGTTATTTTGTGATAAGGTATCATTATTCATTACTAATCATTCTGTTGTAGAACCAGCTACGGTTGACGCCACTTCTGTATCTCCATTAAATGGAGTTTGATCCATTTCGACCTTCCTGTCAATTGGACCTTTAGAGACTCCAAAAAGAGTGGAAAATATCCGTCTATGACATTCATCACAGAAAAAGAAATAGGAAAAATGGCCTTCGTTTGGGAGCTTATGCACAATGGCCCCTGGTAAAATCCGGCCTATATAGTCAGTCATTGATGGTGGGACTGCCTGATCATCCATTCCCTACTCAGCATTCATAAACAAAACAAAATCAATCAAAATCTTAAAGCAAGAAGAATAAGAATTTAAATAGCTAAGCAAGTATTCTTAAAAAAAATAATAATAAAAAAAATAAAAATAAAAAACAAACAAAACTATGTAAGTATTCTTTTGATATAAATTAAACTTTAGCAAATGTCTTATCCTGGCTACTCTTACAATAAATCAACGGTGGAAAACCAGTCAGTAAAACCACTTGGAGAGAGGAATTGAATGTTTTATATTATTCTTTCGTGGAATTTCCAGAACACGACTTTGGCTGTTTAGGTATCTCTTTAAAGAAAAGGGCACAGTTCCTGATTCATTATCATCAGATCCCTTAAAAGAAATGTTACAAAGTGTTTGGCATTATTGAATTGAATTGCTTTATTCCAAATGGCTGTGCATTCTGCAATGATGTGTTTAAAATTTTTGTTAACCTTCTGAATAGATCCATAGACTGTTGGGACAGCCAAGACATAATACATACATCTCTATTATTTGTGAAGTACTAATTCTCGGTGTCCTTGACTCCTTGTGAAGACGGTCAACAACAATAGATTATAATTGATTTTCAAAACCAAAGAGTTATACTAAAAGCATCAGAGTATTTTGTTTTAAAAAAATTAATCAAAATTGAAGCAGAAACAAAGCAACTAAAAAGCAAGAGGTAAACCTGCCATATGTGTATTGGGCCTAGGAACCCTGCCAATTCACATTCTGCCTCACTGTACAAGGACTTGAGCCAAGAAAGAACACCTTTTCTCTTACACTTCTTGCGCACCTGAAGATCTGCTAATCTAAAACCCCAATCTGATACCTGTAGCACAGCTTCCTCTATGAATGGTTTTGTAGTTCCCTGGCGGATTGACTCCTCCACATCCCTATGCCAAAATTCTTCAAATTTTGGCTCTTCAATCAAAATTTCATCCTGTACACATAAAGATTTTGTAACACAAACCATCAAAAAAAATATCAAACCCTGCTTTACGATAGGAACTATAGCTTATGAAGGCTGCCACTTGAGATTGTCAAATATAGAAATATTGTTTTGAGTTGTCTCTAAAATTTTTAATTGAAACAGGACTAAGTCATTCATTTTATAATTTTACAAAAAGTTCAGTTTTGGGAGACATTGTTAATAAATTCATAGAGCATGCTAAAATGAAGGCAAAATTTGTGTGTACCAGCAACAAGCATGGATCCCACCCCAATTCCTTATGCATATATTTTTAAGTTCATATTTGTGGACACGAGAAGTTCTACAGATTTAATCAAAGGTGACGACTCACCTTCTTTCCTAGTGACAGAAACAATCTATTATCAATTCGATCATGCTTTCCAGAAAGAAAGCTTCGACGATAGAAATAGGAGAGAAACTTCGGAAATCTATGAGCTAAGAAATACAATAATCTTCTTCTTGGCACCCACTTTTCCCAAATTCTTTTTATCTCTTCTTTTGTCATGCCTGGCGCATATGGGTTAACCATTGGGGCCAACATGGCTGCACCTGCATATTCAGTGATGACACATCACAAGTCAAATTATATTTGATTTTACCTACTTATTGTGTTTCCATTAAAAAGAATGGACAAGTGCTAATATAAGAGGTTAGACAACAAATATTATCAAGTTGAGTGCCAATTATTTGTTAAAACATATCAATTGGTAGAACCGTTAATACTCTACACTTCAATGCATAACCTCCATCAAACAATCAATTCATATGCATCGACAAAAGTGAACTATAAGTTTATTGGCAGAATAATATTACTATAACCAAATCACAGACACAGATAATTCAAATATATAAATTCAGTATGTCATAAGCCCAGAAACCTTGCCATAAGAGTTGGACTATAAACTAGCAATGATCCCTGAGGTCTAAATCTGCCATTCATGTAATTTTGGGGCAAGGGTTGGAAAAGGCCTCTCTGCATACTTCAACCAATGTGTCCATGCTGTTCAGAAATTTCTTTGTAACTACTAAAAAAAAAACACTAGGCTTCATCATGTTTAACATATAGCCCAGACCACATCAGCTTTATGCATGTGTCCTTACTAGATACACGAGTTTAACTAGACATTCATTTCTTGATATATGTCAAACATGAACAAACAATCCTAAGGGAAAAGTTTTTCCATAATCATCAGCATATGAAGGGTAAGGACATAAACTTCAAATTGTAAGAACCAACAATAAAACTGAATTCACCAATATCACAAAACCAAACAGAATTAAAACATAATGATAAATGTAAACAAGAAAGGGTTGATATACCTGCAATTCTATCTGGAATGTATCTGAGAGCAGCCCAAGCATGCATGGATCCACTCGAGTGACCCAGCACCCAGAACTTGCCACTAATACTAACTGCATTAGCTAGGTGCAACATATCAAATGCTGATGAGTTCAGATTTCTGTTTGGAAGAGGATCGCTCTCCCCAAAACCAGGAAGATCATATGAGACCAAGCGAACACCAAACTCTTCAAGCAATGACATTTTAATTCCCGGTATACCTTTCATACATAAATTATTTAGAAAATAAATGTCAAGTTTCCATTAGTTTGGAACCCACCTCGGCAGATAAAAGATTTATTAGTCTTTTACCTGCAAGTCGTGAGGAAAGAAAAGAATGTGGAGCAATCAGGGAAAATCTAGCTCTGTCAGCTGGGACGCCTTGCTCACAATAAGCCATGTGTCTACCATCTGGAAGTAGTATGCGGTTAGCACTAGGAGGATGTATTAGCACCATTTTTACTGGTGTGACCAAGCTGTCATCTTTGGTATTTAAGCCTATAGCTGCACATGGTTTTAACAATGTCAATTAATAAACTTTACCTATCATATACCACAAAAGAAAAAGGAACAGAAATAAGATTGAATGCACAATTGGGGCATTCAAGTTCTCATTTCTCAAAAGTTTTGTACTTTGTAAGAACACTAATTAGTAATTCTGGAAAAACTTTGTAGGACCATTGAGAATAGAAATCAGAGAAATGAATAGAGCAGCACAGACAAGGGATAAACATAGGATGCAGAGCCATCAACTAAGGTTAAATTCCACCACATACTAAACTCCAGGACATAGTTAGCCCCATAAAGCACATATGATCCAAATGAATTCAGTGACCAACTTTATGGATGCCATCACTGCCACATTTCCTTACATATGCATATATCCAAGGATGTCATTATGATTACATATAAAGTTATCTTATCTACAGTTGCTGCTATGGCACCAGAATGTAGTACTTAGATTCAAAGATAAACAGTGACAGAGCGACTAATTGAGAAACATAATGACAACCATCACACTTTCATGGAGCACATATGAATTAAGTACTAAAACCTTATCGACAAATAGAGTGGAGTCTGCTCGCTAATATGCCCAAGAAAAACAAAATCCAGTTTTAATATTGGTTATTGAACATATAGTAGAAACTGTGATTTTCAGTAAGTGATTGTATTTCAAATCAGATTTCTCTCTACACATTTTCCATGTGCCTTTTATAATTAGTTAGTTTGTTAACTAGTTGGTTAGTCTTGTTTAGTTAGTTTTGGTTGTGTAATTAACATACAATCAATAATACCAGGAAATTAATTTATCAATCTCTCTATTTTTCGAGAACATAATTGATCAAAATCATGAATAATCACAAACTCATGATGACAAATAAGGCAAGTGATTTTTCACAAAATTTTCCCAACATAAACAACATAAATAACCAAATTACATACAGATCTTAATAATTAGCACTACACTAAACTCAAGAAACACCTGAATTTGATTAACAAATCAAATATTCGAATTCGAAGCATAATGCATTGAAATTCATGTCACCTGCAAGTGCAAGAACAGAAACGAAGAATATGACCGACCACGAGTGAGCCGGGTCGCGATCCTCGGGCAAAAACTCATTCAAGTACTTCAACCTGCCGGAGACCTTAGCGCACGGCTTCTGAAGCTTCCGACCAATGTAGGAATCCTGACTCAGAAGGCTCTGCTGAACAATGTCCTTACACCCTCTTCCCAATTCCACCACTATCTCCCCCCAAGCCATAGCGAACCCCTTCACCTGATCCTTAAAGCTCTCCGGCTCGACCGCACGGCTCCGAGACTCGCCGGACACGACGTACGCCGACGACACTCCGATCGGCTCTCCGGCGTACCGTATCCCCGTGTCGTCCACCAAGCTCGCCAGCTCTTCCCGCCACGTGTTCGATCCTCTCATTTCTGACATTATCACTGAAAAAAAAAAAAAAACACTAAGCTCTCTCTCTCTCTCTCACTTCAGAGTTCACACCCATATATATCAGAGAGAGAGAGAGAGAATCTGAGTAATAATGGCAGGGGCAGAAGAAAACAGAGCACGAAGCTCAACTTTCTAAGCGTGAAATTCAAGCTTGATTTGTTAAATCCAAAAAAAGATAAAACCCTAACCGACCACCGTTCAAAACCAAACAGAAACTGTCGAAAAAGAAAGTTTATAGTACTAAAAAATAAACACTTACAAATACAAAGTAGAAAAAAGGAAAAAGCAGCACTTCAGTTGCTATATTATCATTTTTTCTTTCACTTTACGACGCTGAAACCGTTGGGCCTGAGTGTGCAAACAACTGAGCTATTAGCATTTTATGATGTTTATGCTTTGTACAAACTTATATAGGAATTGACTAATCTTCGCCATTATTGGACTTTAAAACTCACTAGTGAGCTGGGAGTTTATATGTTTTTTTTGGGTTTGGGTTTGGTAGGTACGAGAGAGACTTGACGATGAGTGGTAGCCGTGGATGAGGTCATGTTTGACTTTGAACGGTTTGGATGGGAGCCACGTGGATCAACTACTTCTGAGGCTGAGGCGGTGCTTGATGTACATTGTTGCTGACGAGGATCTGTGTCAGTGATATCCGGTGCGCACATGTGACTTGGGAATGTTCTTTTATTTCTTTTTTCTTTTTTTGAGAAGAATCTATTTTTGGTTTTTTTAATGGGATTTGACGTGGTTTTGTTTATTAACTTTATTTTACACTTTTCATAAGAATCCAAAACACACAAGTTTATCAACGGTACAGCTTCAACTATATTTAATTAAAATTTTTTTTTTATTTTTTTAGACACGATAATTATTATTTACTTTTTTTCATTTTTGAAATACATAAAAACAAAATAAAAAAAACCAAATTTAAAATGCATAGTACCGATATAAATTTATACAACTAATGTAATAATTTTAGGTAGTTTAAAATATGAATAAATTTTAAATTTGATTAATTAAAATGTAATGCTTTTTTCTATTATACAACGACCAATACAATGTCATGGCAAGTGCTCTTGAACGTTGTTATTGACAAGGTTGTGATTGCGAGTGAGAAGATGTTTTGCACTTTGCTAAAACAGTGAAAGGAAAAGTAGGAATGATGATGCCGTGAAAGCGGTAGTTGGAGAGAGAGAGAGAGAGAGAGAGGACAAGCTGCAAGTTACAAGTTACAACGAGACAAATTGATTGGTTCCGTCGGCAACTGCCTCTCTTCACCATCACTCATTCCATGTCATAAAAACCAAAAAAGGCATTAAAAAAATTGCAACGTTAGCTACACCCCATTTTCAACCTTCTTTTCTTTCTTTTTTTTACCAAAGAAAAGCATTGAAATTTCAATATTTTTAGCAAAAATTGGAGATTTTTATTCGGTTCAAACTAACCACAGTACATCAGCTGCAAATGTGGATGTGAATCTTCCTACCTTACAGATACACAAAGATTTTCATAATATACAAAATAGAAGAATCCATTAAAAAAATTTATTGTTTGTTTTCTTTAAAACTTCATTTTAATAATATTGTATGCAATTGTGATGAGCATGGCACACCCTCACACGTACAATAACTTTCCATTTGGTGGATGATGTTCAGTGGCAATTCCAAGGTTTTTTTTTTGGGGTCAGTATTGTTGTAATTTTTGTGTGCTAAAAGTTGTGTAATTTTTTGCTAATGAATAAGAAAAGTGCAAGAAAAACAATTTCATTCTGCAGCTAATGGCAAAGTAAACCAGAATCCAGATATAATATTTATTTATTTTTAAAAATGAAGCAGCAGTTTTAAGAGTAGAACTATTGGCACACCACTTTTACAACAAAATTTAGATAGCAAATTGTTAAAGATATGTTAAAAAGTAATGTCATTTGTGAGTCTAGATAAAAACCAATTAAAACTTGCCACTTAACTTTTATTGTAAAATTATTGTGAAAATTGCACTAAAATTATCATATTCAAGCTTATTTCAATTGGGATTAAACAAAATTTGGAGTTAGGGTGTTCAAAATTTTATTCAAGGGGTCAAAACAAAAAACAAAAAATAATTTATATATAATTTTTGGTTTTTGGTGTCTGATGATGTTACTTTACATATGTAAGGACTTGAGTTTGTTGAGAGAGGAATTGTATAAATTGTGTAATTTGTCCAAATAATTGTCTCAGGATATTTATACAAGTATAACCCCTTGGTAAAATACATGTTTGTTGTGAATATATATATATATATATATATATAAATTCTAAGAGTCACATCCTTCAACTAATATATCCCTACGTAAACAAATTTCATGTCTTGTGAAGTAACATCTACCACATGGGAAGTTATTGCACATGGGAAGTTATTCCATGTAGTAGGAATTGAAAAAGTAGGTAGAAGTACAACTGTTGTCACTCCTCACCTCACCCTACTTAAGATGATTTTTAAATTTTTGTTGGGACCCCACAACTATTTTATAAAGGATATAACATAAACTAAAAAAATTGAAAGTCTTATGCTTTAATAGTATATGTCCAATATTTTTCTCACTTAAAAAACTAATTAGTTTTGCCAAGTAATCAAAAAAAAAAAAAAAAAGAAGAAGAAGAAGTAAAACATAATAATAATAATAAAAGCATCCAAACAATCATTTAAGTGTAGTCAGACATGCGACATCACTCAAAACCCAAAGTCTCATACTTTTAACTTTGGATTTCAAATATAAAACAAGCAAACTATAATGACAAACAATATTTTTTTAGATTATTTAGACCAACATTAGTTTGTCATAACGATTTCAATTTTAGGAGGGTTAAATATAAATTTTATGAATTCAAACTTCAAAAAATATTTACATATACTAGGAATATTAATTTTTTTTAAAATAATATTTCAAGGGTTCATGGTCCCCTTGGTCTAAACATCCCTCCGTGCGTTGCATCGCATTACTTGGGTTGAAATTTTGTTCAATTCAAGCCAAGCTTAAAAAGGAGAGAGAGAGAGAGAGAGAGAGAGAGAGAGAGAGAGAGAGAGAGAGAGAGAGAGAGAGAGAGAGAGAGAGAGAGAAGAACCTAAGTTTATCCTAACTCTTTAACTTATGAAAAACCAGTATAAGACATTCAGTTGAGGTTGGTAGGTTAAATGCAAACTTTTGGCCCTAGTAGAGCAAATCCAAACCGATCCTTAATTACATTACAGTTTTTTCCTTCAAATTATCTAATTTGGACATGTATGTATATAAAATAAGTATAATTTATAAATAATTTTGATAAAATTAGCAACTAGTATGTTTACAAACAAGGCATCTTCACAAACAAGCATTAGCATTGAACTAACCAGTTTTAGTCCAGCTAAAATTTGTGTGAAAACCCAATATATGGGCCCATTGGACATTTGGGCTAGCAACTCCATGCCCCAAAAGAATCAACAAACACAGTACCTCAAAACAACTGTTTAATCGTCTGTACGTACCCGCCACCCCTGGTCTCTCTTCAGACGATACGAACTGTAGTCTATAAAGGAAATAGCAACGGCGGTGATATCATTGGGAGCAGATTTCTTTTCGGGTTTTTCCGGCCAGATCTTCTGTTCGGTAAGAAAATTAAATTTCATGTAGTTGCTGTGAATCATTTTTTTTTTTTTTTTTTTTTTTTGGATTCTCCTCCTCTGCTTCAATCAATACTCTGTTGCTTCGGCATAAAGTTAAACTTCTCGTGTGATAATGCTCTAAAATTCGTTGATTTTCGTGGTTTTTAGACCAAATTCTTTACTGGGTACCAACAAAATTCACCGAACTTACATATATATATATATATATATATTAGTTTTAAGTTGGGGACCTTGTTGATTTCTCCATTGTTAGACTTTGCGTATGTGTTTGAGATTTAGAAGGCTATTGGCTAATTTAATGTTCATGACCAATTGTCTATAATTCTTACATATATTAACATAGTTTGCCAATATGTTTCAAAAAAGGTTACTTTTAGGATTTGATTTATAAGAATAAAAATAAAAATTTGCTTAAGAATTCAATATTCACAGTTCAAACGTTGTTTCTAGCAATTTCACCTCTAAAACCATAACCCAACTTTGCAATGTGGCTTTGGCATAATCCAAAGTTGCCAAGAGTTTCCATTAGTGTCTCTCTGAAGTGTTTGTCTGTGTGACTATGTGAGTCTCTCTCTCTCTCTCTCTCTCTCTCTTAGACTTGATTTGAGTATGTGTGAAGGTGTTTGATCAAAATTTCAGTGATGATGCAATGATTCTCATCTGACTTTGAAGTTTGAAGTATTTTTTTCGTTTAAAATTATAATAGCTTTAGTGATGATGTTCTTTCACCATAATCCAGTAAATTCTAAATAAAAGGAGCTATCAGGTCATGCTTAGCTCTAGATTGGCTCTGGCTTCGAGAGTAATTTGAACCATTGACTTGAGCCATTGAAGATAGAAGATTGTTATTGAGTTTTGTGATTGTGTCTATAGGTTGAGATGGTAGCTTTCTTACAAGAGAGAGACCCATAACTACATTATTCAAATCTTGAGATTTTTTATTTTTCAAATCTTTAATTTTAAGTTTCTGAACAAGTTCATTTTCCACATCCTTTTAGGTGGCTCCTTTTTCTTCATATTGCGAGGAGGAAGGCTGTGAACTATTCTAGTTTCCATGGCTACTGAAACAGCTATTCAAGATCCAAGAAAACATGCTTTGGAGGCATTGAAGCGGAGGTTTGCCTTTGTTGAGGCTGATCTGCTACAACAAAAGAACAAAAAGAGCATGAAAGAAGGAGATGGAAAAGAACCTCATAGGGCAACTTCTTTAGCAGATAAAACTGATGCAGCAGTCACTCCCTCATTTGATGCTCAACACAAGAAAGGTATTTTTTTAATTAAAAACAAAAATTCTTGTATGCCTAACTTTGGTTTTGAGGATCTCCCTTTTATTAGGGAAAAAAAAATTCATTAAGAAATAAATATCATCTTGTAAGGCTGTCTCAGAACAGTCTCAAATTCTTCATTTTTGTATGTCCAATGTCCAACAGACAACCGTTGTAAATAGTTTGGCTACTCAGGTGTCCAGGTTGGCTCCCATTTTTTTTTTAAATACCATACACTTTTTTGGTTTTTGTCTAGTTGGTTTTTCTAGAACCAAACTTTGTAGTTCTGTTATAAAGGAATGCATTTGTTCTTTCTGGAGTCACCCTGCTTAACAAGGTACTGCTCTAGGCATGCAAAATTGCATATAGTTTTTGTTTTATGAATTGTATTAAAAAAAGGAATGTAACGTGGTTCTATATGTACTGTGTGTCACAACTCACAAGGTATTGCTTTAGGCATGCATATACTTGTTTTAGTTTTATAAGTAAGATTTATTTTAAAAAAGGAATGTAATGTGTACTTATATCCTTGTGCTTATATATATATATATATATATATATTCTAATTGATTAGATGGAAGTCAAATTTTTTTGTTTTTTGTTTTTTTTTTTATTTTTTATTTTGTTTTTGTTTTATGCAGATCCTGAAGAAAATGCTCCAGCATATTTGCAGCTCTCTCAAGCTGTACATGAGAATCTGCTGGCAACCAATATTAAGGTACATATTTTCTTTCTGAACCATGAGCCTTTGATCATTGGAGCTGCTTCAATTATTGAGTTGACGTTACAGAATTAAGAGATGATATATTCTCAGCTCCTTGGCTCACGCCGGCCTGGAATCGTGCAGCTTTCTAGTAGAAAAGGAGACATGGTCGATAAGATTTTACATGACCTTCTTCAGAATGGTGATATGGCTCAGAAGTACATGCAGAAGTCCAGAAAAATAAATATTGACCATTTTGTCCTTCTTGATAATTATGTACAAGGACGTGGCGTATCTACTGGTTCTCATATCAGGGCTTTGCGGATGCATTCAAAGCGTTCTAAAAAGCACATGTCCATGAAACAGCATAAAAAATGTGGATCATTTGATTTGCCCCAAGAGCTTCATAAGTGAGTTTAATACTTCTCTGATTTGTTCATGGCTGTGACTTAATGATTTTTCTCCTTCTTCTTCTAAGTTAATTTAATGCTTTTCTTCTTTGTTCATGGTTGTGACTTGTGACTTTGTGGTCCTTTCCTTCTTCTATACTTGCAATCTAGATATTATTGTTCTCACTTATTTCATGAACAACTAAGTATTTAGGCTAATCTTCTCAAAAGGCCATAGCCTTATTTTTTGGGGAGCATACTAAGCTGGACCGGGAATCTGGAGAAGGCTGTATCAAGTTGATCATCTATATCTATCTAATGTTGAGCCAAAACTGCTCACTCAGACAGTTGAGTTGCAAACTTGTAATTTGCACTGCAGTAGTTGTTTGAACTGGTACCATGACTTTATTCTACAAGTAGTTGGGTCAAACCTAGGTAAGCAATAATTTTCAAGACATAATCCCATCCTGCTGGTTGAACTGGTTATACTCTTCAGAGGGTTGATGTTTTATGAGAGGCTTTATGTGAGGGATCTCTTTTCCCCCGTTCCACTCTTGACTAGTTTGATACTTGCCAACTGTTTTGAATTTTCAGCTGTAGTTTGTCCAACAATTTGGAGGAAGAGATTAGGTAAATAACAATTAACTTACTCTTGAATGTTTAGATGATGAGAGAATACAGATGGAAATTAAAGTTTACTTCTATATATGATGTAATCCAAAGAATAATTGTTTTTATGCATTTCAAAGTTGATTCTTCCTTTAAATTTTCTCAAACAGTTTGTTCTAATTATTATTGGATGTGTTTGGATAACAGGTATGATGTTTTTAGGCCTATGCATGAAATGTGGAAAGGCTACATGATGCAACTGCTTAAAACTGTCGGGTGGGAATATTCTCCTTCTATGCTGATATTGCAATCATGCAGTTTCTTATCCTTCGTTATTATTATAATTTTTTTTGGATGTGTTTATCTTTCTTTTATGTGCTTATTATCATTCAGTATACAGGTTTATATATTTTTTTTAATCTTACAGGAGAAATCAGTTGGCTCAGTGTCTTCTCAACGCAGATCTACATGGTGCTTTCATTCTAGGTAATGCTATACTCTTTTTACAGCAATCTTTGCAATAAGAGTGCTTGTGAAACCTATAGTAGCTGTTTGCTTCTAGAGAATGTAGAAGTAATTTTGGTGTGTAATCTTGTTATCTGCCTTTTACTGTCCCTATTACTTTCTACATCATGCCATGATGAATTGGTCTACAATGGCAACAGCCTACTACTTGTGTTATTGCTGGGTTGCATGTAAATATCCAGTCACTTGTGGGAGACTTTTTTTTTTTTTGATAAATAACGTAAGAAATTTTATTAAGAATAAAAAGCCAACCAAGTACACTAGAATGTACTATAGTGGCAAGAATCAAGAACCCAGATTGCAATGATCAATAAGATCAGGGAGGGACAAACAAGAACAAGATGGTAAAACTAAATTGCAATCAAGGAGAGTACAAAAGAAGAAAGACTTAATATCAAGGATAGACTATTCACAATCCTCAAAACATCTGGCATTCTGCTCCCGCCATAAGAACCAAAACAAACAATGCGGCACAAACCTCCATAAATCTATATTTCAATGTCTACCGAACTTGCCCTGCCAAGAATCTAACAGCTCAACAACCTTATACGGCATAACCCAATGGATACACCAAACATTTACCTGTGTGCTCAGCACTATGCCCTTGGAAAGAACTGCAAAAATTGTCCTACAGAACAAATAAAAGATAGTGAGAATATAAAAGCAAACCCTGGTTGGAAAAAGATACACTGGTAGTTCCCCCACCAGTGTCCCTTGATGAGTTGTTACTGGCAAGAAGTCCAAAATTCACAGAGAGGTACACTTTATGACCCTTCAAGTTCATGGGGATATCCTTTTTGCCCATTTGGTATATCTTATTTTTCAGCCTTTTGATAACAGGGTTGTTTGAATAAGCTTTACCTACAAAAAAGTGAAGTTTAATAAATTTGTAGTTGAAAAAGTGTGTTTTGAAACCTCCTTACTGAAAGGGCACAAGCCTTTAAGTCGCCCCCTCCTGCCTTTTATCTTTGAAAGGAATTTTCAATGATATCTTGTCTGTGCAATCTGAGGACCATGGATGGTCTATTGAAATGTTCACCAGCTTATTAAATTATATGGGTTGAGCGCACATAGACTTCATGTGCACACTAATCAGCAGTGTCAACTGCAGTAAAAGAGATTAATAAATGAAAGGACCCCCCACCTTTCCACACACACACACACACAAAAACCTAAATATATGCTCAAAATTCCTGCACTTCTCTCTCTCTCTCTCTCTCTCTCTCTCTCTCTCTTATATTATTATTATTTTTTGTTTTTTATATTTAATTACTTACCACAGTTTCCTTCCAAATTCCTTGCAGTTGCTGAGTGTAAAGCAACTTCTTTCACTGGAGTAAGCGGCATCATGATTCGTGAAACTGCAGAAACATTTGGGATAATTACACAAGATGATGTATTCCGAGGTAATTCATCCACCAGCCCCATCTTCAAACTAATTTACCATAATTAGTTATAGTTTGATATTCTTATAGTCTCATGCTAAATACGTATGCATGAGGAAGGTTTAAATTGAATGCATTGTGTATATGCTCGTGTAGCCTTTTATACAATTTTTCTTATATGAAGTAATGGAGCTCTGCAGCTGGCAAAATAAAAGGTTTCACCAGTATATTTTGTGTCCATAATTTTCCAGTATTTGTAAATTGACAAGGTAGTGAAATAATTATCTTAATCAGGGAAATCTCTTACTATTTAGCAAAACTGAAGGAGTATGCCATACTATTTAGTAAAACTAAGAAACACAAAGGGTTCAAGTGATAGCCCAGTAGTAATGGTATCCTTTGTGGTGCTCCATGTTTGTGGTTCAAACTCCACCTCCCATCTCCCCAACTATCTAAAAGGTTGTATTCAGTACACAAAGCTCCCACTTTTGTGGGGTCTTGAAAAGGTGAAGGTAGGCAGCCTTTACCCCAAATTTTTTTTGGAGGCGGATTTCCTGACTCAAACCCGCTACTTCTCGCCTTTGGTGGAAGTTACTTGCCATCGAACCAAGGCCCCCACTATCTACCCCCCAACAAAAAAGAAAAAGGAAACACAAGGTATATTTTAAAGTCTAGATATGTGATGAAAGTCACCGGATTTTGGGTGGTTCATTTACATCACATCTAAATTAGGGTTTAATTTCCATGCTTCACAAGAGCCTAACACTTTAATGCATAGTAGAAAGCAAAACAAACTGAGTGTGCCCCTGAGGTAGAAGCTGTAAAAGACATCTGATACTAAAGAGACACTATTTCTATATTTATTGGATCAATAATTGCTCTATGTGTATTTAAATTCTCTTCTTATCATCTGACTTCATATTGGAGGATGCTGATGGTTAAAGCTTAATTTTTTAATATATTTTGCAGTTGTGCCCAAAAAGATTTCTGTCTTTATTTTCCAAGTTGATTGCTGGAAAGTTACATTGCATGGGGACAAACTCACTTCAAGAAATTTGGGCTTGTGATCTTGATATTCATCATTGCATCCAAGGTGATTTTTTTTTTTCATTATATAGGATTTTTCCACAAATTATCAAGAACTTGTATTCTTACTTAGATTTTTGGCTGTGAATATGGTTAAGATGTGCTATTTGTTGGTGGCACACCCAAAATTTCCATTTCTTTGCATAAATTTCCTGTTTGTTTGAAAATAGTCCCCCCCCCCCCCCCCCCTCCTCTTAGCTAGTCACACACCCGATAAATTTTGAAGTCCTGATGACCCCCCACCTAGCTCTTATAAAGGGAGGAATTGCCATTTGAGCTAGAGCTCATTGGTATGGGAAATGTTTTCAACAGTGCTAGCACTAGGCTTCAAGTACCTAACTCCAAAAGCAAATGGGCAAAATGCTTGAATTTATTCTGTTGGGAAGGGAGCTTTTTGTACAGTGCCAGTACTAGGCGTCAAGTACCTAATTCCAAATGGGAAAAATGCATAAATGGGAAATTTCTCTGGAGAATTTAGTCTCTTGGTTGTTCAAACATGATATATTTCATGTGTTGGTGTGTCATTTTGTGAGACCATGGCTTGGTATAGGTCTATTTGTTTTAGCCTAAATCCCAGTTTATTTTCATCATCAACTTTTGTACAGCTTTTAAAAGACTCACTTATTTTAGGTAAAACTGTATTTTTACACATTTTTAAATAGGAGAATCCAATAAAAATAAGCTCATCCAAGCATACTCATCAATATATGGGAAAGCAAAGCTAGATTTAAGATTCTTTCTTACTTACATTTATTTGATTTTCTGGACTATGGTGGTTCAAACATGCTACCATTGCATATTTTGAACAAAAGATTGATACTTTGCTTCATTCATATTAGAGGAAACGATTTCACTCAAGATGGGTTTTCTTGTTGTATTCCAGAAACTCAGAGAATTTATTTAGGTCCAACTTTGATGGAGCTACAGGAAAGCACAAAATGTGTATCAAGCGATATCAGTGATGGCCCCATTCAGAGATTTGTTAAGATCAAGTTCTATGAAAATGTAGAATCTAGCGGTGAGGAGTTCACCATGTCATATCCTATTCTTTCATTTCTATGCGGAGATGGGTCTTAACATGGATGGTTGACGTGACAACTTTTGGTTGGCAGGCAGCGGAGACAGTTTTGGTTTTACTTTTTAGACAGAAAACTATGACAGGAAGGACAAACCTACCTTCAAGGTGATTGCACTGCCAGGTGGTCTATCCTGTTCTTTCATTTCTTTGTTGTGCTTGACAGTACAAAATAGGCATGAGAAATGCTGTTTATGATTGGTCTGGAAAAACTTACGTAACGTGTAATATTTATTTCTCTTTATATTTAAGTGATTTTAAAGGATGTGTTTTTGATCAAGTATTAATCCTTAGTTTCTGTTAAAAATAGCAACTCTCTTCCTCTAGTTTTTGATTTATAGAATGCTGCTTTTTACATCTGAAGAAGGCTATGGTAATGCATAGCTCCCTAGTCCTGGATTTATACTAGGATGCTTATCTGGATGTTGTTATAGAGAGCTGCAGATGCTATAGGGCCCCCACAGTAGAAAAAGGCCATCACTTAGTGCTGGTCCCTCAAGGTGGGTTGGGTGGTGGCAAAGGCCCCAGTCATGGTTTTGTTAGATTTTCTGTTGCATAGTTAGTGAGTGGCATATAGTGCACTGAAAAATGATTGTCAAATGCCAACAAGCTCTGCTATGCAGATGCTAGAAACCCCAAGTCTGGTCCCTCATGGTGGGTGGTGGCAAAGGCCCCAGTCATGGTTATAAAAGATTTTCTATTGCATAATTAGTGAGTGACCAATAGTGCATTGAAAAATTGATTGTCAAGGACAAAGTTTGGCTCCAAACCAAATTGGAGCTATATTTTCCAATATTTTATGTGGCGATCTGTAAGACTATCTATGTGTATTATTTAAAAAAGTCATGTAACTAAAAATACACATAGATGGTCTTTTCAATTGCCACATAGTGGGTTAGAGGGAAATAGCTCCAAACCGGGCTAGAGCCAAACTTTTTTTCAATTGTCAAATGCCAATAGACAAAAGGGTACAGAGACACTTACTAATTGTTGTGTTTTGCACTTGAGCATTTTTTTTTCTCTTTCATTTTCCACTTAAATTTGGAGGGAAAAAAGTCTTTTTTGTTAAAAAAAAATTATACTTGCCTTTTTTCAGATAAACTCCAACAGACTATCTTTCTCTAGTCCATTGAAATATTAATTCTTCATCATTTCTGCTTTCTTTCCCAATGGACACAAACACCCAATTAGAGAGAAATTATTTGATTTGGATTAATAAAATAATGGGTTAGAGAGCTACCGTGCTCTCCGGGTGTGTAGAGTCACTATAGATCTCTTTCCCCCCCCCCCCCCCCCCCTTCCCTTTTTTTTTTTATTTTCCAAAAAGCACCCAAGTAGAGAGGCTGTTGGAGAGAGATCTTGTAGTTTCACCCTCTAAATTTTGGAGAAAAAGAATCTAAGTGTGTTGGAGATGCTTTGAGCATACCTACAGGTTTTCTTTTATTAAGTGCCAGTAATGCAAGTTGACGATGCAATAAAGGTTTATGATACTGCTAGTAAATTCTACCAATACAGCCTCCACGGGAATTTTGTACGAGAGTTTTGGCTATAAAGTGGGAGTAATGCTACATACACCAAAAAAAATTGACATCAATTTTTTACTCCAATTGAGTTGCTAAGGTTTTTTTGGTTCTCACATGGGTCCACTCTTCATTTATTTCCTATCACTAACAGTCTGCCACATCAGCATGTGTCAAACTATTTGTGCCTCTAGACGTTCTCATAAAGAGGTATACGATACCATTACTCTGTTTGTAACGGCAATGCCAAGGTATCAAGCATTTTTCAAGAAGCATTAGTTTCGAGCATTTTTCAAGAAGCATTAGTTTCGGAGTCTCACGAGGTCTGAAGATATTGTCACAAGTCAAACAGGTCTGTTTCAGGTTAATATTATTTATAAGGATGCAGTGTATTAGATTCCATCGTCAAATCAATTCAACTGTAAATCAGCCCGGGAATGTGCAATTCGAGTTGAATGGCAGAAAGTGGAAAGGTGGCAACTAGTTCTAGGCATGCATTTGTGACTAGGTTTAGCTTGAATGCAATAACCACATTTTCTTTGAATGTCCCTTAACTACAAGAGTGTGGTTGCAAGTGTTCAAGTTTGTGCCACTGAAAAGATTAGTTAGTTCTTCAGCTGGGATGATCTCGTGGATTGGGATGTCCATGATTTGAAAGATGTTTTGCTGGCTTAAATCTTGTTTTTATGCTGCCACTGTGCTGCATGTAGCTGTTCAGTCTTGGTTCTCAATATAAATTGCTCATTTATCCGAAAAAAAGAAAAGAAAAGAAAACATGCACTATTCTTCAGTAAAACTCAGATCTGAGAATGGTATAAGAGTAAATTGAAATAGATTGTTGTCATCACTGACATTTTGCTGCAAAGAAAACAAGATTTCCTACGACTTCCCTTCCCCAACCAAAAAAAAAGGTCATTAATCAACTGTTAAACAATCATGGATGGCAATTGACTTCATATATGACCACAAAGCATGGAAGCACAGCCCTTGGATTGAAAACCATAAGCTTGTCGGAGCCATTAGAGTCATCTCCATTTGATGCCACCACAGAATCAAACCGACCATCTTCCCCAATGACCATGAGCTCATGTCTATGGTAACCACCAACACGCCCTGCAATTACTCGGCATAAAATGATAGCCCTCCTTGCACATACCCTTTTGGCAACATAATCATTTGTCACCTTCTCATGTGCCTTCCAACTGTTCTCATGGACTAATTCTGGTGCATCTTCAACCGTAAAGCTGGAACGGATCATTCTGCATACCCCACAACATTTCTTGTCACAAATGCTTGAATCTCCATTGGTTCCTAGAGAACAAGTTATAAGGGCACCTTGGAACCTTAGGAGTTCATTCCCATCAACAATCAGTCTCTCCATTAGCTGACTATCACATGAATTTGCAGCATTGAGTTTCACTTTGTTTCTGAATTCTTCAAACTTGTTTAGAACACTTCCACTGTGATTAACCTTCAACACCTTCTGAACTGTGAGGCCTATCTCCTTGGGCCATCCTGATCGGAGTATGGTTTCCACAATACCTATTGAAGGATCTCCTTCAATGAGTTGTGTGACTCCTTTGACAAGTTTGTCAGTTCTTGATGTGGAACGAGAAAGAGGAGAGGCTGGAGGTAATGGTGTGTTTGTGTTAGACTGAGTTGAAGATGATGAAGAATCTGAATTTTCAAGGGGGTCTAGTTTTTTCTTTGATTTTGAATGCACTTTCTTAAAGCGTGGATGGGAAACATTTGGTTTTTCTTTCTGTGGAGAGGTTGTGCATGACTTGGGCTTGAAACACCTTATGGTTGCGCTGGGATGGCATACTAGAGCTGCCAGAGAAGCTGCTATTAGGCATCTTTCTACCATTTGTGGTTTATTTGTGAGAGTGATTTTTCTTACAGAACTCCATTAAAAAAAATCAAGTTTCCTAGGTTTTGGTCCCATATTTACCTAATCTTTAATGCAGTGCATCCAAATTTGGAAATTAGCATATTTGAAAGAGCTTAAATTATGGGAAAATTGCTTAACGTTTGCTTATCCCTACAGAGATTATTAGTGTGATTTCGAATCTTTGCATAATCGCATGTTATTTGTCTAGGAGCCAACTGCCAAATCTTGTAGAGTAAATGTTGGAATTTAATTAATGTAGGCATAAATTTGATTTTAGTCAAATGGGCTTTATCTGGGCTAGAGATGGACTTTGTATTATTATTATTATTTAAAAAAAATTAAACCTCGTTCTTTTTGGTAAGGAGGAAGAAAATAAATATATCGTTGTTCAAGTGCTTTGTTTTTTTTAGAGAAAATCTTACTTTTTAGAGAAAAACTTAGTGCAAATACTATATGAAGGATTTATTATAATCTATGGCTTACACGTCATATAACCATTTGATAGAAATCATAAGTTATTTAAAGGGAAGACTGAGGACCCTTCTTTCTTTTTTTTTTCTTTTTTTTTCTGTTTTTTCCCATGGGAAGGGACCCCTCTGAATTAACATACAATAAATATTTTAGGAAAAAAAACTAATTCAAAAATATGTTAAAACTTTCTACACGTGGATTCTAGTTAGCTCAACTTATAAAGTTTCTTATAGTCAAATAAGAGATCTGAGATTTATTCTCTATCTATACCAAAAAATTAATTAATATTTTGATGTAATGATAAAAGATAATTATGAGAAGCAAATATTATAGAAAAATTTTCTGCATAATTTTCGCAAAATGCAAGAGTGGAAGATTGCATAATTAAAGGATACGTATAATTGATGCATGTCACGTGGATGGCTCACTCTACTACGTGGCCTTCTTGGCTGCTTAAGACCAAGCAATTTGCTGTGTAACTAATCGCTTCATTTTCTCATCTCACAAAAGAATATTAAAACACCCCTCTACCACAAATTAACACTAGCATATTTTACTCTCTCTTTTGCTGTGAAGTTAATTAAGCAGACAAAAGACATGGGCTCACGGACCTTCATAGAAGTGTTGCTGGCCATTCTTCTTCCACCAGTAGGTGTTTTTCTTCGCTATGGCTGTGGGGTACGTAATTCTTTATCGCTTGCAAAATTGTGCTTTGTACGTGACCGGTTCGGTTTTTTAAAACCATGATATTGAGCTTAAAAATGCAGGTGGAGTTTTGGATCGACTTAGTGCTCACACTGTTGGGTTACATTCCAGGAATTATATATGCAGTTTACGTGATAGTTCGATGATCATATCCCTGTTGAATCAGATTATCATACATTTTAATCTGTTGATGCGATGGTCTTTCTTTCTTTCTTTGTTACTATTATCCTTTTTAACCCTTTGTTTTCTATTTTTTAAATTCTTTTGTTACCTTTATGGCATGGGATAGTATAATGTCTCTTCCATTTTTCATTTATATTGGTTCACATTGGTGGGATTATTTATAAATCCAAAACTATTTTATTTTATTTATAGACCGTAGAGATTGACATCATTTTTTTTTTTTTTTTACTTTTATTGCCACCGGGAGCCTTTTAACTAGGAGCAAAAAGAGAGAAGGAAATAAATAAATAAAAATAGAAAGTTTAGCTACAACAAGTCTATATATTGTTCAAGTGTATTATCAACATTAATGGATATCTTATCCAAAAAAAGAACATTGATGGTTATCAATACCATCACCTTATTATTTGTACCATTTAGGGTGATGCATGCATTTCAACCCACCAACCCAAATTAATCTACCTAATCAGACGCCTTGGAGTTTTTCATTGGGCTTCTTTTCTTTTTAAGTTTGGGTCGGGCTTCAAGCTAAGTACTAATTGAACCCAATTCATATGATATCAATAGTTAAATTTATATGGATTATAAATTCGTTACATAGCAAACTATAGTTCATTTTTATAATATAATAGGTTGGAAGGCATGGATGGAGCTGTTATTGGACTAGGGGGGCAATCCCCCCCCCCCTAAATTTTTTTAAAAAAATATTACTATATTAATACGTACTAATTTTAACAATTTTATTCAATAAAATTACACTTTGCCTCTCTTAATAATGCCATCAATTCTTTTGAAAATAATGTTATAGGTACAAATATTTTTACAAATTTATACAAACTATTGAAGTAATAAATTCTTATTAGTTTGCATCACTTTTTACTTATTAATAACCACTCACCATATTAGCAATTTGTAAATTTTTTTATAGTTTTAGCATTTTTCACCATTTAAAGGACATAAAAAATTAATAAATTAAATCTAAAACAAAATATACAAGCCCAAAAAAATTAGCCAAATAATAAAAATTACTAATAATAAAACAAAAAAAAAATTAGCCCAATCAATCTATTTTACCTAGAACAAACAATTTGGCCATTTAAAAAATTTTAAACAAAAATCCTTAGTAGTAAAGCAATAAACTCAAAGGCCAGAGCCGCTATACACAACTAGCAATAGAGTCGCCCCCCCTAACTCCAAATCCTGGCTCCATTCCTGTTGGAAGGTGAGGTTGAGGATTAAAAATATATTATGTTTTTTGTAGTTTATCAATAACAAAATTATTAGTTAATTTTTTAAGTCTTAGTTTAAATTTTGTTACTTTGATCTGTATTGGTTAACTGGACTTAATTGTGTAAATTGTAATTATTAATTGAATTATAGGTCTAAACAATGAATGGAAGTCAATTTTTGATTAGGTACAAAATTGCCTCAACCCGAGGTTAGTTTGTAGAGTTACTATTTATTAAGATACAAATACCTAGTTTTAATATATAGAGAACTTATTCGTTTGAAAAATAATAGATGAAAATTACATAAAAAGTTTAGAATTTATATTTTATACATAGTTTTAAATTAAGTTTCAAGTTTTTTATTTTGTCAATTAAAGACCCTAATTTATGAAATTATAATGTGACATTAACATTATAGCTGTGGAACTTTTCATCATTGTCGTTTTCGTACTAAAAACTCTCGTTTTCTTCATCCAAAAGACATCCGTTTACTGGTCTTTTTTTTTTTTATTCACTTAAACGGCAGAGCTTTAGAGGTCATTCTTTTTCGTTAAATGAAATTTCAAATTTATTTTTAGATGTCCTTAATGTTCCTGTAAACAAGAAGTCGTTTCATTCTTTAATCGGCACCTTCCTCTTAGTCGTTGGCCATCTTTTGTTTATTACAGACTTACAGTATTTTACAATGATGAATACTTCTTGATTTTTCAATTAATTACATTGAGATGCTTCCTTATTTTGTAATTGCATGCAATTTATACGTTTAGCGAGAGGTTTGACCCAATGAAAAACAACAACAAACAAGCAAACAAAAACAAACAAACAAAAAAACAACAACAAAAAATACCAAATTAAGTCCTATATATATTGATTGTGTATATATGGATTGGTATCTTTCTTCAATTTGATAAAACAATGGAAACGATTCCCTTCTGTGATCTAATGCTGTTAGTTGTTAATTAACAATGTTCTCTAGCACCTCTTTTTAGTTCCACTATTCATTTGATATTTTCCTTGCATATGTATGTTTCATAATTAGTATATGGGAAATGTTAACAAGCACTATGCAGTGCTTGTTAAGATTTTTTTATATGGGTTCTACTTAATAAAAATGACAAAAAGTTATTAAAAGGATTGTAAAAAAGGATTAAAAAAAAACTGCTAAAAAATTGTTAAAAATGACAAAAAACTGTAAAAAGTAGACAAAAAGCTACAAAAAAGTTGTTAATAGGCACCTTACAGTGGCTGTTAACACAACCCTTAGTATATGTAAGTGATAATCATCCGCTATATATTATGGTCATTTTTTTTATAAGTAGAAGTATGTATGAAAAAAAATTATTTATACAAAGGCAAAGGGGCATCAAGTAGTGGAAGAAAAGGGAAATATTTTGTTCATGATTATTAAATATCCTAAGATATATCTTGGGATAACTTAGAATTCCCATTCGATTTGAGAACCTAAATATTCTTTTTAGGGAAAGAAAAAAAAAAGCTGAAGCTTTTGCTTCCTGTTAATGATGCAAAAGCTTAACTATTAATTAATTTGTTTTACCTGTACAAAGTTTACTTGATAATTATTCAGTTGATCTAGATGATTATGATTTCCAACCTTTAAGGAAGTTTCTTCTGAAATATATTATGGAAATATATCCATGCAGTTTTTATGTTATACTTTATACTTTTTTGTTTACATCACTAGGTCCATCTCTAAGCAACCAAAAATAAATAAATAAAAATGAAAATAATCTTTTTTTATATATAGAATCTTCAGGATAATCTAGTGAGTGTGACATTAAGAAGAAAATACAATATACTATAATATTATATGGGTGTCTGAGTTGTTTAAACAACGAACAATTCCCGTGGAGATCAAAGAATGGACGTAGTCATATTATATGATATGAAGCATATTGAAGCTTATTGGCCATTTGAAAATATCGTCATCCAGTGATGAAAATTATTGCACTCCTACGTTTCATTGGCTACGTACCCTATACTTAAAATCTGTGGGCCAAAGAGTGTTGAAAGTTGAAACTTCAAAAATACATTTTTATTCGTTAAAATTTTCTTATGAGTGACTTTTGTCCAACTTAAAAGAGGCTCCTCATCTTAGCCTTGTATAGTTGTTTCTATAGTTGGTTTGTTGTACAAGGGAAATGATCAAAATCACAAGGTATACAATAATTGCTTTGCTCGTTGCTTTCATTGTAAACAAAGCAAAGGCCTTGAAACATATGTGTCTATGAAAACATAGTGCTTTCTTTCTTATACGCTTTTATTGATTTGGTTTTTTGTATATTATCCTCTAAAGGTAGTAAAAATTGGTTTCATTATTATGCAAAGATACTTCTGTCTTCTCAACAATTGGGTCCCAACAATAATAATTTTCATTTTCCATTCTTAAACCCCTCAACTCCCTAGTCATTTTCAAAAGATCATTAATACAAGTACAGCAACTTTTTTTCCCTGTTCTAGTGGGAATGTGTGGCTTGAAAGTCCTCTATTTAATGGTTTGGTTTCTATCACTATTGGTATGGGAGCAACATTTAGACAATGTGTTATTTTCAAATGGTCCATTTTGCGCAATTTTGGTGACCCTGTCAAACAATGACTCAGCTCATCGCTATCAGGCATGATTTGTTAATGGGGCAATGCCCCAAATAGGAGGGCTTAGCACATGCCCAATCGACTTGGAAGATGATCATACTTATATCTCCATGTCCCACTAGGACTATATACTACTAGCAGTCATGAGTCAAATGGAGAGATTTTCCAAATAAAACTTGGGGCCCTACAAAATTGGGATCTACAAATTTGTGATCCTATTTAAGAGTCTTGAAATTAGTCAAAGATCCTAAAGAAACCAGAAGGAAAACCATTAAGAATGCCCCTTTGTGCATGTAAACTTGTGCCTTAACAGCTAATGTTTGGCTAAACCCAAAAGATGCTTGATTCATCCATTATTTGTACCAAATTTGAACAATGAAACCTTAAGTTATGATTTTTGGGTTTAATTGTGTTTCGGTTTTCAGTTATTTTCTAATGTTAATCAATGCCCTTAGGGCATTGATTTAGAAACATTTTATTGGAAAATAATAAAGCAATTAATTTTTATGATAGCTTTTTATATTTCTCATGAAAATGGTATTAAAATTTTTTAATTTAGTTTATTAACAATTACTTTAAAGACATTCGTTATCATGACCCAGTAAGTATAACAAGGAAAACATCATTTTTTTTATAAAAAAAAATCAGGAAAACATCATATTGAGCAACGTCATAGGCAAGAGTTTCCATATGCTAATTAACGCCCTAACGCTAACTTCCACCAATAGATCCTGAAAGCACTCTCTGCATCATTGTACCTAACCAATGATTTAGGCCTTGTTTGGATTTTTTTTTTCGTCACTTATCGCTTCTCACTCAATTTTCGTCACTTATCACTCATCACTCCTCGTTCATCACTTAAAATATTCCAATTTTCTATACCTACCTGTTTGGCACACATTTTCAATTTCCCATCACTCAATTTTTTCTACTTTTTGTGGGACCCATACCTGAGCAACATGTCAGGCAATCCTGTTAGCCTATTCGCCTCACACCATTTCCTCCCAAAACTAGAGACTTCAACCTAGGCATTCCTTTTTTTTTTTTTTCCTTCAACCACAACAACCACTTCAATTCTAAGCTTGAAGCACAAATCCACAAAATTCATTAGCATCCTTGAAGCACCCAGAAAATTCATAAACCCACAACAACCAATTCGTTGCCCCATTCGTTGATTTTTTTTTTTTTTTTTTTTTTATGGGTCTAAGATGAGAAAGGCGAAAAGGAAGGGAAAAAAAAAAAAGATCGGACCTACGACAATTCCGGCGGTGGCACCATTTATGGATTCTGTGATGAAGAACAAAAAAAAAAATCTAGAAACCCAAACTCACCAAACCCAGTGAAAGAAGAGGAAAAAAAAAAGAGAAGAAGAAAGAAAGAGCAGTGCAGCGTAGACCAGAGAAAGTGAAAGAAGAAGGGAAGAAAAAAAAAGGAAGAAGAAGAAAGAAAGAGCAGTGCAGCGTGTAGTCCAGAGAAAGTGAAAGAAATATTTGTGGGGAAGAAAACAGTTGAAGGGGCATCAAAAGCAACGCGCATGAGTGTTGCACTAAGAGTGGGTCCATACATGTGGGTGTAATCACAAAAATGCCATTGAAAACTGAATTATGGAAACTGAAAACACTTAAAATGTATTTTCAGTTTCCATAACTAATCACTCAAAAATCAAAGAATTGAGTGATGGAAACAAAAATTGAAAACAATTGAAAACAAAACCCAAACAAGCTTTTGAGTCATGGGTCCCATCATTTTTTAGTTATGGAAACAGAGTAATGAGTTATGGAAATCAAAAAACTAAACAGCCCCTTAGTATTGGCTTTAGCTCTCCAATATCTTTAGTCTTATTTGAGAACACCGATTTTGACTCCCAATATTTATAATGCAGAGGATCTATGAATAACTTACTGCCTATTAAACCAATTATGTGAACCCAAATTTAGTGATATAACCAATGAAACTAAGAGTCTATTTGAATACCGCTTATTTTGCTGAAAATACTGTAACAAAATATTTTTAAATGTGTGAATAGTATCGTAAAACCCATTTTTAATGAAATTTTGTTGAAAAAGAGGTTTGTGGGTCCCGTGAACAATGTACTGGACTCACTAGAACTCAGTTAATGCTTTTCTAAAAAAAAAAAAGCGAAAACGCTGGACGTGGAAGTTTTCATCCGTATCCAAACAGATACTAAGTCATCAAATCCGTAAAGTAAACAATAAAATCAATAAACAAATAAAAAACAATACAGTGATAAATTGGAAAATCGATAGAAAACATTTCGAAAGGGAAAACTAGGTGACACACGTTAAATAAGGTAATGTACTTCGGAAAGAATGAATAATTGAGTATACATCAAGAACAAAACCTTTATTATCTAAACTTTACAATCCCAGTAAATGAACTCACTGTTGTGACCCATAGTTGCTTCAGAATTTTCAAACTTCTTGTACATGGACCCCATCATAAATGACTTGTCCAAGTTCTGTTGAATTGACATCTCCTCAAAGATTTGATATCGCAATGAGCTTTGTTAGGATGTTGTTTCAAGATCTTTGATCATAAGTATGGATATACACCTAAAGAATATCTATAATCCATACTATGAGATCCTACAATGCTTTCTTTGATTTTCTATCAGTCTATGCCTCTCCCACTACCGCATAAAAGTTGAGAATACAGATCATTTTATGCGTATACTTAAGTAGGGTTTAGAAATAGAATCCATCGACTTCAAAATTAAAACATGTCATTATGTCTACAATTCTCACATTTGATTGAATGTTAATTGAGAAATTGTTGAATCCTGCATCTCAATTGATCAAGTTTCGATCAAGTCTTATAACTTTGGACATAATGCACTTCTTAAATTGGTTTGACACACATTGATCTTTAACATTTGAACAACTTGATATCGACATATTGTTGGTACTCTGTTCCATGTTGAGTACAAATGACATTTGGGCAAGATGAAGTTAGATCATGAGTGCTCCGCCCTTACCTTGTAGTGGCATTACCCCATTCTATCCCCACCCCATCCCTTATGACCCATCACACATGCAAGTTCGGGGTTGTGGATTTGAGTAATGGTTAGCCCCATTATTGTGTGAGCAGTCTCATGCCATGCATAAATCAAGTTTAAGTGGGGGGGGGGGGGGGGGAATAATCACACTTACGAGCTCCATTTTTTTTCCTTAAAAAAGAAATTCCTAATGGTTATAATGAAAATGTTGTAATCATAAAAAATAATGGCATTATAGTAAATATAAATAGAGCATGGCAATGAAAATTCTTACCAACCCTCCTGAATGGTTAGGCAAGGATTTTACCTTGTCCTTGCCTTATTACTTCTTTGAGGCAAGCATATTAGGGCAAGGCAAAATGGGTTAGGGTGAAACTGTCATTCCTAAAATACGGTCTTTTTTATTTTTATTTTTATAAACAACAAAGGGCCTCACACGTATGATTATTAACCTCGCCCACTTAAACTCGTTATTGATGGCATGTGGCACCCCTGGGCACGTTAGGGCTATCTGCGTCATGGCACAGCATTTTTGTGAAGCGCATGACTCGAATCTAGCAACTCCTAAATTCACAAGTATGATAAAGTCTGAAACTCCTACCAATGCGCTGCGCCCAGAGGTCCTAAAATATGGCCTTTTGAAAACTCAATGGACATAAATGTTAATAATTTTCCCAACCATATATTTAAGTTTACAATAGAGAGAATAGTTTGGAAAACCTCAACCTTCTAACTTAAAAACAGTAGATTAAATAATGTTTTCCGTAAAACGTTGGATCTTCTAATAGAACCAACAATATGAGACAAAATTGGATTTTACATCTCAGAAAAGAAAGATTCACTACATGCTTTTCTTCCACATGAATCCAAACAACATAAGGATTTATGATTAAGGCCCCATTAATTTCAGCGTAAAACTCCTTTTTTTTTTCCTTCTCATTTTGGTAATTTAAATCAATGGAAAATTTTGGTCAAATTGTAATCAATTTTTTTTTTTACTATGAAGAACACCCTCTTTGAGTTGAAAATGTTTTATGCCCTCAAGGAGCATAAAACATTTTAAACCTTAAGAAGTTAGTTAAGAGAACATAACCCTCCATTCTCTTTCTCCAATAAAAAATCTAATAAAACATCCAAAATGATAAAAATGCCTCATAAATCTCTATTTTTTATTGATAAATTATATTATTACATATTTAATCCTTTTTTTTTCTAATGATGTGGTAGTTGGTAAAGGGGGGATTTAAACCTTCCACATCTTACTTAGAAACTTCAAGACAGATCAATTGACTTACAAGGCTTTTGACTATGATATAATTATTAGGGTCCGTTTGGATACCGCTAATTTTGCTAAAAATTGAAAACTGAAAGCTGAAAAGTACTATAGCAAAATGTGAGTACTGTAGCTCAGCTGAAATCACATTTTTTTTCCCTCTATTCACTCCTCACCCACTCTAGCTAACGCCTGTGTCTTCGAGAAGAGAGTTCCACGCCCACCAGAGAAATCCACGAGGAAGTGAGACATCGGTCTGACGCCGGCGAAGAGCTCAGAAGAGAAATCCACGCCCATCGTGACCTGACGCCGGCGAAGACAACTGAGTCCTTCCATAAACCCATTTCACCCTTTTCCCCAATTTCACTCCTCTCCCACCCATGACAGTACTCCTTCAAACTTGAAGCTGAATTAGCTTGAGCTCAAAAACTAGAAGCAAAAAAAAGCGTAACCCACTTCCCTAAGGTGAGTGTTCTCAAAAAAAAATTTTTTCCACTATTTTCTATCCTGCTTTGTTCGAATTTCAGGTCTTGTTAATGGGTTTCTTTTCATTTGTTGGAATTTACTTCATTTGATTTGATAGAGTGCAAGTTTTAGTCCTCTTTATTCATTTGCTAGAATTCAGTTCTTGTTAATGGGTTCATTTAATGTTGGTAATAGCCAGTCAGTCAGCAATAGTAAATTGGATGTTGCTAATTAGGATTTGTTAGTGCTTGGTGTCTATAAAATTTTGTATAGATTTGTTAGGATTTTGTTAGTGCCATGATACAAACTACAAAGATTATAGTTTTCAAACCCAATTTTACATGTTAAGGGTTTAGATAGGTCTGAGGAAATATAAACTAAAACCTCCAGTATTTATATGTTCAATATTGCTTGTTTATATTTGTTTTATCACAAAATATACACATTGAAGCCAAATACAATGGAAGAATCTTAAAACATTGAAATGTTGTATTAATTTGAATATGAGAAGAAATTAATACAATTGGGATTTAACTCTAAATATTACACAAAGTCTAGTGCTCTCCACAGCGTATAGCAATCCATTAGGCCTGAAGTTGGGCTAATCACAACATGATTCAAAGTCCAGTACAACTGGTAGCTGCATTCTCAATACAAGCATAGCCCCGTGTCAAGTTTGGTAAGTTAGCAATTTTCTTAAGCATATATATTGAAAGGACAGGACAGGGTGATTTGCAAGACCTCCTTCTTATCAATTCTTTCACTTCAAGTGCATATCTATTTATACCCTCTTATTACATAAAACATATCACCCCTATTCTCCTTACTCGTCTCTCCTCCATGCTGAAAATGAATCTCCATAGCATATGTGTATCTCTAAGTTTTCTGTTTTCCATTTTAGCTGTTTTGTCATCCACACACATCATAAATTCAAACACAGCTTTCCTCAAATATCTTATTAATTTTAGTTTGTGATTTTTGGTATATTGGTATTCTGATTTTGTGTGTGTGATTGTTCATTGGGGGTGAGTTGAGATGGAGAAGCAATATGAGCCATTGGCTGGTTGAACATATGTGACCTATCAATGCATTTGTGTCCATGTTCTTACTTATGCCCACTTTCTAGCCTTTTTGCTACTTAGCCTCTTTGTCATTTTAACTTCATTAAGGAATCATTTGCATTTTGTTTCTAGAAATCTAATTACACCAACATGTCTATATAAAAAATTTTGAGTTACATGTGGGGAGGTAGTTTCTATAGTTTCAAGTCATATATATGTCTCTTGCATTATAGTATAAAGAAGAATTTTGTTTTCAAATCTTTAGAGATCAGTAAATATATTGGTGTTTCATAGGTCGTTACTGTGTAAACATGCTCAACTTATGATAATTCTCTAATGTGTAATTCTTGGGGGTCATGTAGACCTGTTTACATGATGGTGTAGAGTGAGTTTGGTGTACTGTTCACTATTCCAAGCCAACGTAATATCTACTGCCAGTTCCTACGAATGTTGGGAACAAGTAACTATCTCTCTAGTTCTGATGGCCATTTTTGTGATGTTAAGAACTGCATCATTAGGACGTCCTTGAAACTTCATACGTTTGGTAGGAGGTTTTATAGTTGTCGCTATTGGTCACCAGTAAGTACCATATCCAAGTATTGACAACATATTTGTGTTGTGCGTTAAAAAACCAATTCGTTGTATTCCTATTTATATGTTGTATTGTATTGTGCAGGATGATGACCGTGCATGCAAGTTCTTCAAGTGGTTAGACATCAGCATTTGTTGTACGCGTGGCACAGCAACAACACCTATAGTTATAGCCAAATTCAAGCGATTGGAGCACGCGGTGGAAGTTGCCAATGAAGAGTTGAAGCAAGCACACGCCTTGACAGATGCAGCATTGGAAAGGGAGCGAGTTGCAAAACGAAAGGCTGAAAGAGTCAAGGCTGCACGCATGATTTCTGTAAAGAAAGCAAAGAAGTTGACAATAGCTCTAGTAGTCTTCTGGGTCATGTTTCTAGTATTGCTTATTTTGTCTACTATGTTTGGGGAAGTCAAAATCAGACAGATGTGTTTGCCATAATGGGATGTGTATGTATGTAATAATATAGACTTGTATTATTACATTTGTTTTGTATGTTAATTATAATATTGCAAGTAACAATTTATGATATGTATGTAGTTGTACTTCTTAAAACAATGTGGAGACGTTTGATGGAGATAATGTTAATGGCCAAGTTGATGGTGATTGTAAGTTCTGTTGTTGTATATGTGTGTCTATATATACATATATTTATTATATTTATTTATCTATATACACTTTGCTAGCAATTGATAGTTAGGGTTCTTGGCGTCTTTAAAACAAATTGAGGGTAGATTTTGTTTTCTTCAATTTTTTTTTTTAAATTCCTTGCAAATTACTGTTACAATCTTAAAATCCATTGAGTTTATCTTTTGTTCAGATAAGATTGTACTCTATTCATAAGGCCCCTGTAAGCTTGAAATCTATTGTTGCAATACTAATGAGTTTCACATGTAAAGATATATACAAATTCATAAATCAACAAGTATTACAATCAAGTTTTGTGAGCCATTAATTATTCCTACCAACAAAAAATCACCATAAAACAAAATGGTATTACATTGAAGTTTGTGAACCATTAGTTATGGTCCCTACATATCGATGTTATGATATTGTTCTGAACCTCTTTCATCTTAACGGAGTTTAAGTAAGAGACCACATGTGCCACTCCATCGTAATGACCTCCCTCACTACTTCTATATGTGCCCTGTGTAGAATGCCCACATTCAACGTCATTGTTTTTATGTGCTCTAATAAAATTGTGAAGAACTATTGTAGCAACAATGATGCGATTTTGAGTGCGTATATGAAAGGCTGGTATACTTCTCAAAATTTTCCATCTATTTTTTCAAACTCCAAAAGTTCGCTTTATGACCGTACGAAGTGAGGAATGGAGATAATTAAATTTCTCCACTAGATGATGCAGCGCTTCACCTTGCTGAAAATTAGGGATGTGGTACCTCTCCCCTTTATATGGTGCAAGGAACCCTTTCTTCATGGGGTACCTTGAATCAACAAGATAATACTTTCCTGCAAACGAACACGTTTATTATATTAGCAATTTTAGTACATAATACATACTTTAATATTGTAATTAAACTGCATATTTACAAACCAGCTGGAGGTTTTGGGAAGTTGTCACTCTTATTATTGAGGCAATTTAAAAAGATCATTGTGTCATGCGCTGATCCTTCCTCACCAACACACGCGAATGTGAATTTCATGTCAAAATCACATGCGCGCATGCAGTTTACTGTTGTGATCCCTTTCCTTCCTTTATATGGGTGTTGCTCTTCAACTAGTAAGACCACAGGGACGTGAACCCCATCAATCGCACCAATGCAACCTTAACCATTGCCACAAAAATACCATGTGAAATGAAATACGTGGTATGAGCATAAAATTTAATTTGAATAAAATCAAGTCAAGATACCAAATTCATAAAGTACCTTGAAATTGATAGGCCAAAAAACGTATTGACCCCTTGTGATGAATTAACCAATATTAACCAAGTAAATTAATTAGGTTCAATTACATGTGTCATGCGCTGACCCTTCCTAACCAACACACGTGAATGTGAATTTCATGTCAAAATCACATGCGCGCATGCAGTTTACTGTTGTGATCCCTTTCCTTCCTCTATATGGGTGTTGATCTTCAACTAGTAAGACCACAGGGACGTGAACCCCATCAATCGCACTAATGCAACCTTAACCATTGCCACAAAAATACCATGTGAAATGAAATATGTGGTATGAGCATAAAAATAATTTGAATAAAATCAAGCCAAGATACCAAATTCATAAAGTACCTTGAAATTGATAGGCCAAAAAACGTATTGACCCCTTGTGATGAATTAACCAATATTAACCAAGTGAATTAATTAGGTTCAATTACATGCAATGAGCGTGGTAGCACAAACAAATCACCAATTAAACTAAGTATGCAGCGAAAATTAAATTGACATGGTGATTTGTTTACGAATGGGGAAAACCTACACGGTAAAAACCCCACCGGGTGATTTTAAGGTCACTACTTCCGAAATTCCACTATTATCACAACAGGCGGTTACAAGTAAAGGAATCCCAGTACCTTATACCAACTTACAGTTGAACCCTTACCCCAATACCTAATTGGACTTGTTCTGTAGTGACAATTTCTCCTTCTGATACACGGCTCCCAAGTACGTGACTAACCAATTGCGCGAATCTTAGTACGCGACTTTAATCACCAACTAGAGAAGTTTGTTGGCTGCAAAGTTCTTCAGTTCATCCAGACGATGAAGATCAAGAAGATGCTTGGTCACAAAACCCTACGATGCACATACACAGCAACTTCTTCACAAGAGATGAACTAGGACAAAACTTTGTCTCTAGTCACAATTTGCTTGAACAGACTTTGCTCAATGCTTGTGCAACATGTGAACACTTTTACGGCCCTAAAAATAATTCTTTTACATTTCTAGAGTTATGAGAAAAGAAGGCCCAAAGACTCATTCACAGATCCTAAGAAAACAGAACAGAAAATCTGTTTTTCTTAAACCTCGACAGATAGCATCTATCGAGAAGCTGTCGAGCAGCTGTCGAGCCATGGGGCTAGAACAGCTTCTTGAGCTTGATAGATGCTAGCTGTCGAGCTTTAATGACAGAAACTTTATTGACTTGAATCTTGGACAGCTTGCATGGCTTTAACACTTGATCTTGAAACAAAATTTCTTAAAGTATTAAACACATCCTAGATCTACCCAACTACAAGTAAAGTGTGTTTTGTCAAAGAATTAGCCAATTACATAAAGTAGTGACATATGTTCCTAACAAGTGAAACACATATATCCTAACAGAAATGTGGCCAATATTGATCTAAATTGCAAATATGTGATGGCACATTACGAAATGTAGGATCAACAGACTTAATAATGTTTGCTACCATAACGGTGGCTAACAATGTAACTACCGTGGCCACGTGTCGATGCACTGTCTCACCCAAATACTGAAATCTATCCTGCACCATTCTGTTACCCATGGCATTACCAAGTATCACCAATGTCATTGCCACTGACTCCTCCAAGCATACTCTTTTAGTACCGTTATATCCATACTGAGTTTGCAATGTATTACACAATTATCGAAACACATGGCTTGACATTCTAAACGCATTGCGACATTTGTTCTCATTTCCATTTAATGTATATTGTACCCATTCATACCTTGTATGTATATTTGTATGCATTGGTACTTTGGTCATATAGATCTCCACGTAAGCTACAACACTTACACACCCAGCTATATATGCTGCGAGTACAATGTCGTCGCTTATCTCGAAGTCTGCGTCCTTGCATATGTTATCGACTTTAATTGTATGTACTAACAAATGGTATATTCACATCTAGAGGGGAAAGTATAGAAACTCACTGGTGCTGGGAATTAGATGAGTCGTTTAGCAAATCCATCCTTTTGTTAGCTGGGAATTAGTGCATTCAACTTTTTCCTGCACAAATGAAGTCTGAGTCGGTCCAACTTACAGAGTTCAGAACAACTAGGATTATTCAGGAGACTTTAATTGGACTGAGTCAAGTTGAGCCTTAGCAACTTCAAGTCTCACAGAAATTCGTCCAAACCTGGTCTAGTTAAAGACCTTTAACTCAACTTTCAGGAGAATTTTTTGCAGAGGAGAAACATAGGAGTTCCATGAACAACCTAAGACCTCACTTGACTTACAATTTCAAGGAAATGATCATTAGCAGTTAAGAACTTTAAAAAATTAAAATGTTCAGGACTAGCATAAATATTTAAAGAGTAAAGAAACAAGTTGTATACATAAATATAAATATTTCTTCATTGTAACCATAGTTGGATAGTCAAAACTATTTTTGGGAAACCCCCACATTAACAAATATTGCTTACCTTAAGCTTCCTGCAAAACCAACAACTGAGTTCTCCAAAAGTCACTAGGTAGAGCCTATAAGGTTGAATTCAAAGGTACTTTAACATACATGACAATGCATTGTAATATTAACTACTACCATGAAATAGTGTGCTAGTAACTAGGCACCCTAGTCACCTAGTGCTGATTTTTCTGCTATAAAGAATCAAATTATATGTAATTCTCATGGTCCTAATTACATTATGAAAATAGTTCCTCCAATTTTCCTTTAATCCATATTCCTTTAACAAACCCAAACAACTAATTGAACTTTAAAATTCACCACTAAGTCTAGGTTTCACAATCCCATCTCAAGACTTCTCAAAACCAAGACCTCTACATCAAAATTTAACCAATTTAACTTCATGAGAAATTTCAAAACCAGCCCAAGGCTGGCTGGTTAGTGCTTAAGCAGCCAATCAACTCTGACCCTTGAAATCTTATACTCCCCTTGCACCACTTAATATACTTGATAAAGTGGAATCTTGAACCAAATATGTTTGTGTGTAGAGAACCTTCTGCTGATATATATTCAATTGACAAGTCCAATTACATAACAACATTAGGCACTTTAGTTGATTACACAATGACAATTTCTAACTAACCACACCTTCTCATCAATTAGTATACAAGATTAGTGTGTGCATTCTGTAGTAGAGTAAATTACATATGTAACAACAATGAGACAATTTTTATGTGTAGATCTTCCTAGTCAAGAAGTCATAAATTACTTGGAGATGTGCAAGTATCCCGTTTGTCACCCCCAAAGAAATGCACCATTTTTTTTTGGTTTGCTGCCACCACATGTGTGTGTGGGGGGGGAGGGGGCAGTTAGAATAGCATAATATATAATGCACAAATGAACTAGTCACCTCACAAAGCCGCTGCAAGGTAAATGGAGGACCTTCAACAAAGCCAAGAAGAGGTGCATCACAGATAAACATAAAAAGGTCATTACCCAATGCTGTTTCCACTTTAGTGGACTCTTAGGACGGGTGACTTGGATACAGTCTACTCTTCAGCATTTTTTTGCATGAAGTGAGTCAAGTGACCACTCTCAAAATCCTCAATTAAAATTTCCCTATCAAGCATTGTACATACAATAAAACCAAGAAATCTATTTCTTTCTTGGTCAAGTGACCATTCCTTGTTAATAACATTACCACCAAAACAATATTAGTTCAATAAATATGTAGTCACCTTCCAAATGCTGCTATAAGATTTTTTTAGACTCAAGTGTTATGCCTCCTTAAAGTTAACATTTAAAAACAAAAAAAAAAAAAAAAGAAAGAAAAGGCTTGATCTGAAAAAATCTGAAAGCTCTAGCAAGCAATTCAATACTTGTTAAAACTGGATTTTAGCATCTTGCATCCCAATACCTTTTAAGTCTACCACACATAATTGCTATTACAGCCCAGTATAATCCCAATGTTTCATACTTCAACTACATGATTAACCTTAATTTCCCTATATTTTCCATTTTCCTATTGATATTTCATCAAAGCAGCTTGAAGTAATTTCTCAGTAAAACAAACTGAACAAGGAAGGTCCATAACTAAGTGTTGGTTTCATACAAGCATCAACACAAACATAACAAGCGCAAAAAAATTTCATTAACAAATAAATTTTCTTCAAAAACCCGTCTTGTCGCCTTCAAAGATTCCTCCATAATTACCTTCCCATCTCTCCTTTTATCCTCAACCTCCACACAACTACCCCCAACATTAACCAACACCCACAACCCCCCCCCCCCCCAAAAAAAATAAAAGACTCACTTTCATGAGGCTTAGGTTAGAGGCAGTCACTTTCCAATTTGAATACAGAGGAAATAGACAGCATTACCCTGAAAACTATGCACAGAAAGCTAGTGTCTTGCATTAAGCCAAGCTTAATTAGGATTGGACTGAAGTTAAATGCATCTTCCACCAACCAATCCAAGCACAAACAGCATAGTATTTGGTTTTGTTGCTTAGCCCATTTTTAACTGAGCCAAGCCTGAAATTATGTTATCAGAATCCATCAAATGTCCTAAATAAAGCAATGACTCCAAGTTTCCAGCAAGTCATTGTTTTATTCCACTTTCATTATGACTGGATGATTATTGTATGTTTTATCACAAAATCTTGTTTTAACAGAAGGCAGTTATGCTTTAGAAAAAACAAAATCAATGCATATAGCAATTATTAGAAGGCAGTTTTGAATATTATCATGATCAACATTTTTAAGACAAAAATCAGTTTAGAAACCCTATACAGTGCTACATTAGCAGTTAACTCATCATAAAACCAATTGGTCTCTTCACAATTAAAAGACCAAACCATTACTGGAAAAAATTTAGAAATCAAATCAACAAAATCCCTAAGTTATATAATAAACCACATCAAACTAGAAAAAAAATAATAAAGCAAAGCAAAATTAAACAATAAAAAAGAAAAGACAGAACTTATAGATGACAATTATAAACAGTAGATGACATTCGACAAACCTAGATGACAATTATAAACATTAGCAGAAGAAAAAGGAACAAGTAAGCATACACTAGATTAAGTAGTAACCATTGTCTTACATACACACCATGGTAATGTTGGGGTTTATGCCCTAAAAATCCAATTTATTGGCATGTCATAAAAGATTAAATTGTTTGATTATATGAGACTAATTATAAATGAACTAATGAGACATTATCTTAGTCCATGAGATGCATCGTATGTGATTTATGTGAAAAGTCACAGAAGATATAAATCACAAGTTCTTTATAAACTCAGAATTTTAGTTCCTAATCAGTGATGAAATTGGGCATTTCATCTGTGAAGACTATAACATATCAACTAAGATGATTTGTCTGGATCATGGAAGTAGAGACTTCTAGTTGATATGTTGATATGTTTTAAGAATTAAGACATATTGAACTGAACCGCTATGAAATTTATTATTCTCCTAATAACTTTCAAATGAATAATAAATCTCACGACTTCTATTTACATCAACTCTAAATCCTGAGAGAATAATGGACCTGATCATGAAATGTACGTTGCTTTGATATATTAAGAGTGAGATCTATAAGTCACGATCAAAACCTCAGTATGTTGGGCAGTCGCATTTAGTGTTGATGGAACATATATTCTCAAGATGGAATTCATAATCTCTTAACAGGGATACAAAACATTCCCTTGAGATAAGTTTAATGGATTTTGTTATTCAGAGTGTTGGGCCCAACCACTTTAGTAAGGAGTTACTAAAGTATATATTTATGGAATTAGATTTCATAAATATATTATGAATAACATAAAGGATTAAACCAGGTACTTAAAGATTAAGATGTAGTAATCTTCAAAGTGGCAGTCTATATTCATGACTTTGTATTACTACGATTATTTTAATGAAGGGGTTGCATGTATAATAAAGTCTTGTAATATAATTTATTAATAAGGTCTAGAGTGCAATTATAGTTGTATTGAATATAATTAATGGTAACTTTGGACTTGTCAAGAGTTGACAGAAAAGCCCAAGGAGTTGATAAAATAGCCTAAGGCTCATTGGAGTTAGAGTCTTATTTGTTCCCTTTTGGTCCTACTCCAAGCCACACATTAGAGCCCAATTGGAATGGTCCAAAAGGCTAACCCAATTAAATAATCGGTTATATATAAGGAGAAAAACATACAAAATTTTAATAAGACTTTTCATAAGGGTCTTTCATTAAGATCATACAAGAAATGAAATGATTTGTATGTGAGTATTGGACACTCCCTTATTCTCTTCTTAGAAACTGATTGAGAGATCACACTGCTTGGGCATTAAGTGGAATTGAAGTGAAGATTAAAAGTGATCCCAAGTGCTTCTAATTTTTTGTTTTGAAATTCACCACACCAAGGTACGTTTTCTATTCTTTATTCTAGAATTCAAGGTTACATGTTATCTCTCATGAATGAAGTAGATCCGTGTTTGTTGCTTCCGCTGTGTGTTTTGTATGAGATACAAAACCAGATTTTTCCAACAGGTAAGCATATAGTTTATGCCAATAAAAAAGAAAAAGAAAAAAAAGAGTGCAACAGGTACATAAAGATAATCTAATTACTATAACACCAAGCCTAAAGCAACCCGGCTGTAGACAAACCCCTTTCCTATAGAGCAAAATGCCACTAAGGGTTCATGGTGTACTGCATCTCTAGCCACTTCAGCTAGACCTCCTTCTTCTTAACATTAGCTGCAAACATGTTCCTACCGTTTGGGTTATTCATGAACAAGCAAGTGCTGAACATATGAAGGCAATCACTCGCTTGCGCCCTAGAAAGACTTAACACCATGTCCATAATTGCTTGCATCTTATTAGTTGTTGCGGAAGCAAATGGTATACGAGTACTTATACTTCTACTTTCAACAATAATATCTAAGATGCTCTTCAAAAAGTCAGACAACTCTTGCACAACTGAGTGCTTTTTTCTTGGTTTCTTGCAAATTTCCCTAAAAAGGTGGACACCACTTGCCAAGCCTTTCTCTTTATTCACTGCCGGTGTTGCCCTCAACGATGATGGGCCTTCAATCTCCATTGGTTCAACATTCGCAGAGGGTTGACATTAGGGGTCAACAAATTCTTTGCTGTCAGCGGAGTCCCCAGACCCTTCGGTGCATTCCTTTGGTATTTCACCCCTCATGCATAATACATTTTTCCCCATTGCAACCGTGCCTTCAAAAATGATTTCCATGGATTGAACATTCGGCAAAGGTTTATTTTTAAAGCTTAATGCCTTGGGACATGCCTACATGTGGACAACCGGTAGTTAGAACACAATATAGTTGTAGACGGTTGAGTTTTTCACAATGTTACCAAACTGAACTAACCTGAAGCTTTTGGGTCCACCACTCATCACTGGCCTCAAGGTTCCCAGTTACAGGATCAAAACCCAACCCAGTCTCACGGTCAAAACACTCCTTCCAATTCTTCCACTGTTTTCTCAGATGATCCTATTTGTTTTTAAACTGCGTGTGAGTCACTACTTTTCCCATTTCACCGAACTGCTCAATCACTGCATTAACCCCTTCCCTTCTCAAAAATCCTCTATGCCTCTTGCCGTTTAGGACTTGAGTAGCACACAAATCACAAAAAGCTTTTAGTTCCTTAGGTTCTTTCCATTCAGTTCTACTTCATTACCACCATCCTTTGATTTCCCCTTACCCATTTTTGCTACAACTTCCTTCTATACTCTTTAAGGCATTTTAACAAACAATTCATATGCATATCATAATCAGTTATGCATGCCCACATGAAAAATGCAAAGTAAACTAACATAGTCCAAATACTACATAGGCAGGAAGAGAAACACACAAAATTACATGAAGGAGAGAGAAACCCATATACTAGTGTCATGGAAAATACAAAAACTACACACAAACGTTGAACACAAAACCACAGATTGAAGCCTTATGGAAAACAATATAACCACACACCAACAGATCAAAGAGTATGAAGTTAGACACAACTTTCCCGTGGATGCAGAGACCCACAGTGGCGGCAATGACGTCCCATGCGAAGAGAAGGTGAGCTCGAGCGAAGGAAGAATAGAGGGGTTCGTTTGTTCCGCGTAATGGGTTTGCAATTACCGTGTTTCCTCTGTTTTGATGGTTTATTGGTTGGTGGGTAGGTGGAATTCATTGAAGAGGAAGAGGACGGAGCATTGAAGAAAATTGAAGACATCTCTGCCATGGTAGTTGAGAGGAAGAAAGGGTAGAATGTGAAAATAGCTGTTGGAGAGAACACACCATTTTGTGCTTCTACTTCATGGGTCAGAGTTTTTGTGAAAAGTAAACAGTATAGTGCAACGCGTTTCCTTTTATATATATGATGCTCAAGTCCATGAACAGTACATCCAAATGCACAGCGTTTATTAATGAAACGGTGCGTTTTCACTTTCATCGAACGTTTTCAGCTGGAACTTTCTTGCGTTTATTTCGTGCCACTGTAGCAGTGGGTCCTACGCCCATCAGAACGCAAATGCCCAAACGCGAAGGAAACGCCAGATCCAAACGCAACCTAAGTATTGAAATACAACTTCACCTTTTATCCTTTTTTTTCTCCCCCTGATTACTTCACCTTTCATCTTACACATTTTTTTTCCTAGATCCTGTGGGGGCTTAGGCCTGGGTGACCAGGAATGGCCCATCTAACCAAGGCCTAAGGTCGGTCCAGATAGCAAAGGCTATCCCAGGAAACCGAAGTTAGCCCAACACTGTAAGGATAGGCCCAGCCCAACGACGGGTATGCAAGGATCTAGAGATTGTCGTTCGAAGAATCCCACCGTGTTTGGGCCGAGCTAGGCCCAATACCGACTAATAAGCCAGTGGGAGACTAACGAGGAAACTGTTAAATTCAAGTCGGTCCCCGAGTACTGTTAGTACCTTTGGGGAGTTCGCTGTCAAATGCTATTTGGCGTCCAAAACAAGTTTCAAGAAAATCCTTAGAAGGAATGACTTTTCCTTGGGATTCTAGGCAAAAGTGGGATCGCATGGGAACTGATGAAAAAGTAATAATTTGAACCCCCACTAAGGAGAGATTATATAAGAGAAGTGAAGACAGATAGAATTGGGGTCGAGAGAAAAAAGAGGGAGAAGAGAGACAAGGAAGGAAGGGGATGGTAAGTTGAGAGAAAAAGAAGAAAAACCGAAGGGTAGGCGAGAATTGGGCTGAGAACCACAAAGATAAAGGGGATTGGGCTGTCAATGCAGAGTTTAAGGCAACAACCAGTAGGAGTGCAAGGAAACCCACGAACAAATAAGTTGGGAGCCCAAATCCTTTGTCCCAGAAAGTATCATTCCTAGGTTTGAGCACAACAAATCCCTTCATCTTACACTTTTATTTTATTTTTTTATGAATTGAACATTTTATTCAACAAAAAGCAAATTACAAGGAAACAATAGAGATAGTCTCCCTTTCTACATAACTATACACATTGGGAGGGCAACAACATGGACGAAAAGAACCAAATCAACCTTGATTCCTAGACTATGTAGTTAATTCATGAGCGTAGCCTCACAATAAACCCAACTAAATGAAACTGAAACCAGGGAAGAACATGCCACTTGGACAATCTCTACAAAATGATTTAGCCTCCAAGAAATACTATCCCAAGTAGCTAAGATGAAATTTATACATATTTATAATCACTTTTTATGGCCACATGCAAAGCATCATAACAAGTTGCAAGCATCATTAAAAAAAAAAAAAAAAATACTAACTTTCCTCTCCAATTTCTATCTACCGATACTGTACTTGAGAATTTAGTACCAACCGCTGCATTACAATTCAACTCCAAGGTAACTTGAGTTGGCATCTGCTCTTCTTGAAGAAGTCGTAGGCTGGTACATTCCTCTACCAAAGCAAGGAAATGACATTGAACAAGCTACTACTATTTCACTTAAGCATCATCATGACAAAAATTTAGCTATTTGGCACCATAAAAAAAGTTATTTTATCTATTTTACCATCTCACTTTACAAAATACCTGACATTAATGGTTTTATTTTAGTATTCAACACAATAAAATAATATAAATAACCAAATAAAATATTGTTTTTTTAACATCTTAGCTACAGTGAACGTGCAAAGATAGTTGTACACTAAATATCTTAACAACAAAAAATTTTGACTTTTCCTCTACTGATGTAGCCTACTTTTGTTATATTTATTAATAAATTTAACATTTTCGCAATTTGCTTCTACCAATGCTAAGAGCATCTACAACCCAAATGGTATATGGTATATGTTGAGATATTTTACCATCACAGTCTTCAAATGTTGCTCTAGTCGGACTTGTAAAATGTGCCAATTGTAAAAAGTTTTACAATATTGCTACAGTACCATCTTATTTCTAGAATGGTACTATAGCAACATTGTATAATTAAAAATTATTATTATATTATCTCTGATTATTCTCTCTCTTTCTTTTCTCTCTTTCTTTTTGCTCTCTCTTCTTCTTGCTCTCTGATTCTTCCCATTACATTCGCTCTACGCTAAACTCTTATCAACCCAATGGATCGGTGAGATCGGCGGTGGTGGTGGGTCTCCGCGTTTTTCCTTCTCTGGCAACTCTCTCTCTCTCTCTCTCTCTCTCTCTCTCTGTGGGTCAACAAAATCAACTTCCTTCAAGCTTCCCAGTGGCGAATACGCTTCCTTCGAGCTTCAACAAAATCAAGCTACCCAACAGCGAATTGAGCAATCTGGCTTTCATAAATTTTTGTTGTGTTTGTGAGTGAAGATTATGTGGCTTCGCAGTGGTTAGCGATAGAGATCCTGGTGGGTTAGTGTTGAGTCGCGTGGGTTGTGTGGGTCAGGTGGGTTGTGATCTGTGTGGGAGTGGGTTTTGGGTCGGTGGGTGGCAGTGGGTTGATTTCAATAGGTGTGATTTTGGTGGGCAACGACGTGGTCAGTGGATGCAGTGGCGTGGATTCGATTTTTGACCGTGGGTTGCTGTGTTTTTTTTTTTTTTTTTTTTTGTGGTGTTGATGGTCGAAGAGAGTGGTGGTGGTGGTGTTGATGGTCGGAGAGGGCAGCAGGTGCAGCAACGTTGGTCTGGTATTTTCTCTGGGTTTTTTTTTTTTTTTTTGGTGTTAACGGTAGATTATGGGTTGCTGCTACTGGTGGTGGTGTCAAGTGTGTGTAGTGTAGCGATGGTGGTGATTGTGGTTCTTGAACAGAAAGAAAGAGAAAGAAAGAATAAATAATGTGTTATCTGTATATATTAAGAAGATTCAGAAAGTTAGTTATTGTTTTTTTCCTGTCAAAAATACCCCTAAATTAATTAACCAATAATTTAAAAATAGGGTTAAAATAGTAAATTGGCAAAAGAAAGTTAGTTATTGTTTTTTTTACTGTCAAAAATACCCTTGCCTAAAACTTAAAAATGGGGTTAAAATAGTAAATTGACAAAAATAATAAATTCCTACTTCTACGTTGAAATGCTTTCATACTACTAATAAACTCCTACTTTTACGTTGATTTAAATTCCTACTTCTACTCACTAACTCCCTACAAAATAGGATCACTTTTTTATTAGTTTTAAAACTCTTCCAATCTACAAAACTCACCCACATATTCTTTTTTTTGAGCACGCACGTAAGCGCCTGCTCAGAAACTAGTATTGTATAATGATGATTGTGAGATATATTATTTTATTGTGTAAAAATATTATTTTAATGAGTAGAATAGGAAAATAAAAGTTGCGATGCTAAGAGTATTGTAAAATTGTATTTTATCACGCGCGTGCTCAGATGTTAATATTGTACGATAGTAACTGTGAAATATATTATTTTATTATATAAAAATATTATTTTGTTGAGTAAAATAGAGAAATAAAAGTTGAGATACTGAAAGTATTGTAAAATTATATTTTCTAATTGATCAAATAAGTTTTTAAAATAATAAAATAGAATGAGATGAGATTTTTTCCCGTGGATGCTCTAATTGATGCCCCGACAGTTAAAACGGCAGATTTTTATTTCAATTATTGTAAAACATGAACACGAACAACAAAATTATAAGAAAAAGAAAATATAAGCGGGAATATAGGGAGACAGTACATTGGATGCCCAAACTCAAATGGGTTTTGCCCTTTCCCAAAGCAGTAGATGTACATCACAATAGTGTAGTACTCAATTTACCAAAAATACAAAAAAAAAATAGTGTAGTACTCCATGCCCTATCACTCAGGGTACTCTACCCAGCATCTCTCAGCCTTGTGATTGACTGAGGTCTGAGGAGAGTGAAAACGCGCGTGTACAAAGAGCGTAGAGTTTTTTTTTGAAAACCCAAGTCAGAGAAAGAGCGTAGAGTTAGTAAGAAAATAAACCTATGCTCTGTATATAGAAATGCACAGTAGCTTTCACTTGCTTTAGTAGCTGCCTCTGGCAGCAACGCTGACAAATGCACAAAATGGTAGATAGCGAAAGAGACTCGGGAACAGAGCTACCCTCTTTCTCTCTTCACAAAACACAAACAGCTGAGCTGAAACACAAAGCTTATAGCCTATAGTATTTACCACCCTATAGTCCTATTTACCAATCCCACACCACGCCATACAGTACAATACAAGTAAACGACACAAACGAACAAGTATCTAACCTCTTCTCTTCCTTCCTTTTAAGGGCTTTTGAAACTCGCTCTCACTCCTTGTACTGTTTACCCCACTATACAAAAAAAAAAAACATAGCTCAGTTACCTCCTTCTCAGGGTTCACAGTTCAGAAACTCAAAGACCTTCTGGTAAGACCAAACGCCATTTCTCTTCTCTGTTTTGTTGTTCAACAATGTCCCTTATTAAGAAAAAAAAAACTTTTTTAGTTTTTGCTTCTCATTTTCAAAGTTAGTAGTTTTTGTGTTAGAGTTTTTTTTTTTTTTTTTTTTTTTTTCTTCCTTTAACCTTCTGAGTGATTTTAGAGAACAAAAAAAGTTTTTTTTGTGTGGAACTTCTGCTTTGGATGATAATGTATGTTTGTGGTTGAGATGAAAGTCTTGAATGTTGTGAGCTTTGGCTTTTGATGGGTTTTCAAAGAAAGTTTGAAACTTTTAGTTTTATGTACTTTTGGTATTTCAATTTCAAAAGAGTGATTTTTGCTTTGTTTGCTAAGCTCATGCCTCTGTTTCTGCTTCCTCTGTTTTTGTTGTTAACGTCATTATGTGCTTCAGATCAGTGATTTTTAGACCCAGATTGTGATTAGATCTAAGTGCTTCATACACAAAAATAAAAATAAAATTTTTTTGAACAAGTTAGAAAATCCCAGAAAGTCTTTCTTATTTTCAAGCTTCTTGTGATTATTTTCATTTTTTTTTATAAATTTGTTTAAAGAAAAAGTGCAAAATTTGAGAAACAGATATGGCTGGTTTTGTGAATTAACGAAAGTTGTAGAGCTCCAATTATTTTGTTCTTATATTTCCAAGCTTTTATTTTATTTTTTCCTGTTCTGGCTCATTATTTTCAATATTGTCTCTTTGTGCTATATTGGGTTGAATATACATGCGCACACAAATATTGTTGAAACACAGTATGATTTGATTTCATAAAGAGCACAAATGTAAATTACAATAAAGACATCGTGATCTTCATGGGTTATTATTGTAATTTATTTCTTGCCGGCCCATCCTGGCTTTCAATGATATGTTTGGTCCACAATGCAAAGAATATTTAAGTACTAGAGTGAAATGAAAGGAAAAGTTGGAATGAAGATTAAAAAAATGTGTGAAAGATTGTTTGCATAATGATATTTAATGAGATCTTTATGTTTCAACTTTTTCTTTTTTCATTTTTCCTTTTGTAATGTGGCTTTGGTTGGTGGTAGTGCTGGTTGTTTCTGTGGAGTTTCTTCGAAGCGATTGTGTGTCGTTTGTTTGTTAGGCTTTGTGCTCAATACTGATACAAGGTAGCTGTCTTTTTATGACCAATTGCTTTTTTTTGGGTACATGTATATATTCCATTTCATGTTTCTTTCTCTGCCAAAAATTTCTTTGAACTAAGGAAGGTGTTGTGGGTCAGGGGGCTTTGAAGGAAAGGCCATTCACCTTTTGCTTTAATACCACTTTTACTCAAGGAGATAAAAAAAAAAAGATATGCAGACACCAAAAGCAAGGTGAGATTGACATTTTTGTTTTATGCAGTGTTGTGAATAATTTTATCTACTTCATTGAATTTTGTGGCTTGTAGCTTTCTTTTGTAGTATCTTTTAAATTTCAAAGGTGCAATCCTCACCCTATGCAGTTATGTTCCTCTTTGTCAGGAATAGAATTGAGGTCCTATTAGATTAAGGCCCACCAAGTGGTTACATACTTGGGGGCAGTATTTTCTTTGTCATTATTTTTTAAGTTCACTCGCATTTTTGGGCTGCCTTTTTTTAAAATTTTGGAAAAATAATGGAGATATACATAAGGTGAAAGATCTAAGTGTTAAAAAAAACTTAAAATTAAATCTGTGGATTCATCTAACCAGATTGGATATGTTTTGCTTTATGATTCAAGTATTGGTCATGTAAAGTGGATTTTTATTATTCCATTTGGGTGGTATAACCGGATTCTGGAAAGTATCTGAAAAAATTAAACTATGATTTACTGTAAGACTAACTTTCAAGTAATATATTTTGGAAACTTGTCCAAATCGCATTTATATGAAACATGCATCAAAGTATAAATACATATTAGAATTTTGTTGGCCAACTTGCATCAAATGATATGCATCTTTGTCTGCCAAATTGAAAGAACTGACTTCTCTATTTTGTTAAACCTCATAATCCCATTTCAACCAGTCAATCTGAGCGCTTTATCTGTATCTGAAAAATATCCTCTCAAAAATGTGGATTGTTCTTTAGTGTGTCAATATCATTGTGGTGGGTAAGATTAGCAGATAGCTGATTCTGGATATGGTTGGTAGTCTATCCAAGAGGTGGACCACTTGCTATATTTCATAAATTGTCAAATGCAAAACCTGAAAATACGGTGCACCTATGCATTCAATTTAGTTTTGCTTTGCATCAGATTCTGTAAATGCAATTTTTTTTTTCATCTTTATACATATTTTTTCCATTCTGATCGTCACTCCACTGAATTGGAGGGCAGGGCTGGCTCTTTGGAAGTGCCACAAAGAAAATCTCCGGCAACACCTCGGACTGCCCGGCAACTAAAGACGCCAGGGTCAGAATCTGATTCAGTTTCCTCTCCGCACCCAGCCAGTAAGACGCCAAAAGACAAAAGCCCTAAAACTGTCGAACGCAAGTCACCACGAAGTCCAATGTCTGAGGTATTTAATGATAACTCATAACTGAAGTCAGCTATTTTAAATAAAGTTCACCTAAAGACACCCATACTGCCATTAGCAATTTCATGAATGCTGCTTATCATATGCAACTATAACAAAAGCATCATATGAGTTCTTTAATCCCCCTCTTCCGCCCCCCCCCCCCCCCCCCCCCCCGCCCCCTTTTTTTTCCCTCTTTTAACATTTCTTTGCATATCAAATTCTGAATGCTTTAGTTATTTTGAAGTCTTTTCTTGATATCTATCCTCTCCCTTTGTTTTTGTGAGCTCCAGAAGAAGCGTCCAAGCAGAGTGTCTGAATTGGAGTCACTGCTTGCTCAACTCCAAGAGGATCTGAAAAAAGCAAAGGAACAACTGAACTCATCCGAGTCATTGAAGAGGAGAGCACAACAGGAGGCTGAAGAGGCCAAGAAGCAGCTCTTAGCCTTGTCTGAACAGCTTGAGGAATCCCAACAGCAGCTGGAGGAGATTTCTGCTTCTGAAGAGGCTCGGCTTCTAGAGCTTCGTAAAATCTCCCAAGATCGTGATCGAGCATGGCAATCAGAACTCGAGGCTGTCCAGAGGCAATACTCAATGGATTCAGCTGCCTTAGCTTCTGCCATGAATGAAATTCAGAAGCTGAAAGCTCAGCTGGAAATGGTGGCTGAATCAGAAGCTACCCAAGCTAAGAAGGCAGAGTCAGCACAAGCTGATATTGAGGGCTTGAGAATTGAACTTTCTGAAACCCTGTCCCTGGTTGAAAAGTTGAAAACTGAGCTGAATGATTGCAAAGAATCTGAAGCTCAGGCCCTAGAAGTTATAAGTAAAACTCAAAGGCAATTGGAAGAAGCGAATGAAACTGCAGAGATGCTCCGGTCAGATGGCATCAAAGCCACGGAGGCTCACAATTACTTGTCGTTGGAGTTGGAGCAGTCAAAAGCTCAAGTGAAATCATTGGAGGGACTTGTGAGCAAATTTCAGGCAGATCTGGTTAACAGCAGCAGCACAAAATTGTCGGATCCTACAGACAACAAAATTGTTCAAGAAACCGAAGAAAATGAGGAAACAAAACAGCTAAAATCTGAGCTTAGTTTTGTGAAATTTGAAGTGGGTCAATTGCGAGCTGCTGTAGATGCAGCTGAGATCAGGTACCAGGAAGAATATATTCAGAGCACATTGCAGATTAGAAGTGCTTATGAACAAGTTGAACGTATGAAATCAGAATCATGCCAAAGAGAGGTTGAGTTGGAGTCAGAATTAAAGAAATCCAAGGCTCATATCGAAGAGTTGAGGGCTCAGTTAATGGACAAGGAAAATGAATTGCAGAGTATCTCAGAGGAAAATAAGGGATTGAGCTTGAAGAATGAAAAAAACACATTGAATGAAAAAGAATCTGACCTTGCAATAGAGCTGAAAAAGTTGGAGGCTGATTTAGCAAACTTGAAGGAAACTGTGTTGGACAAGGAGACACAGTTGCAGAATATAGGGGAGGAAAATGAAATGCTCAAGATGGAAATTAATAAGAGAGACATGGAGAGAAGTAAAGTTAATGATGAGGCTTTTGCTTTGGCAGAAGAAGCAAGGGCTGCAGAGCGAGAGGCTTTGATGAAACTTGGTTCTTTAACAGAGGAAGCAGACAAAAGTAGCAGAAGAGTGGCACGGGTGACTGAGCAGTTGGATGCAGCACAGGCTGCAAATTCAGAAATGGAGGCTGAGCTGAGGAGGTTAAAGGTGCAGTCTGACCAGTGGAGAAAGGCAGCTGAGGCAGCTGCTGCTATGCTTTCAAGCGGAAACAATGGGAAATTTGTGGAGAGAACAGGTTCTCTTGACATCAATTACAATTCTATGGATTCACCTTATTCAGAAGATATGGACGATGATTCTCCTAAGAAGAAAAATGTGAACATGTTGAAGAAGATAGGGGTGCTATGGAAGAAGGGCCAGAAGTAGGTGCAATTGTGGCAGGTGCTGTATTGTTCCTTACAAATTATTCTGCTGCTTATATTATATTCTGCATAGTTGTCAATATCGTACGATACGTATCGCGTATTTATGCTTATGTATCATACGATACATATTATATCGTGTGTAAAAAATTTCATATCGTATCGGCATATCGTAAGTACTCATGAATTGTATGATACAGTGTACGTATCGTATGAATCGTATCGTATTATATTGTAAAATCGTACGTATGGTCCGATATATAGACAAATGCTTTAAAATGAGATTTTTTGTTAGAATTTGTACTTTTATTTGAATCTAAGAGGTTGTTAAACTTGTTTTTAACACAAAATTATTAGGTTACTTAATTTGGCATAATAAAATAACATATTTATAAGTTTTTTTCCCCTCTCTTTCGCTTATAAAATTTGAACTACACAATACACATTAACACTTCACTTTAATATTTGCAAATTTATGTTCTATACTATGAATAAGATATTAATTGACAATATAATTATTTTTTATTTTTGTCATTGTTATAAGTCCAAGAAACTAGAATGCAAAAAGAAATATTTATTTTTTTTAATTATTAAAATAAAAAGAACAAGAAGAGATAATAAATGTTAATGATGATGAAGAAAATTTTAACGAAGAAATAAGTTTGCAAAATAATAAACATGATGATAGCATTGACTTAGATGGGGTTTATTAGGCAATATGATGAAAATAAATTATAATTTTTGAGTTATTTGTAGTATATTATCACTTTTAAATTTAAGCAATTTGAATGTGTATGTTATAAACAGATGCTAATTTGATTTATTTAGTTAGCTTGTTAAAAATTATTACATAAGTGATGAATAAATTAGTTATTAATTCAATATATTTAAAATTTATAATAAATATAACATTTTATATGTATATCTATAATTTTTTTATAAATTTTGTTAAGTGTTTGTATATCTTACGATACACGATAGGATACACGATACTGAAAAATTAAAAATCGATTCACGATATAATCCAGGTACAATTCATGTTTTGATTACTATGATATTCACTCTTAATGCATTCTTGACAGGTATTTTGGTGGGTGCACACGGCGCACACAGCTGAATCTCATTGTTGTAGAGAAATATGTAACGAAAAGATTAAGTTCTTGCAGACTGTATAGTAATGTGGAACTGGTGAACTTTGATAGTTCCATTTCATTTGGTAGATGCATTATGTGTTTTATCTTTTTCCTTTTGACATCTTTCTGCCTATGTTTGGAAGCAGTGGGTCATTGTCCCATTACATCAGGGGGGATTATGTATGAATATGGGACTAGCGATCTGAAATCATAACCGTGTTATTTGTTATTTGAGAGATGAATCGGGCTTGTTTGATAAAAGATTTTTAGTAGCGTTATTGTTGTTTTATAAAAATACGTGAGTAAAAAAGTGTAAAAATATGTGTAATGTTGTTTAAACACTGAAAACTGTTGTTTTAATGTATAACGTGGGCCAATCAATTTCCTTATCTTGACTAAAAACAAATTTTCCATCCCATTATTATTGCTACACGATCAGTCTAGTGTGGAAAATATGACCGAAAAAATCGTTTGGCAAATGCGGGAGATTGAAGAAGCTATCTGTTATGTGAACCTAAATCAACACGAAGAAAAATCTTAATAGAATTTGATTACCTGTAATTTTTTAGAATTAGTTTTACATTGATGACTGTCACTATCCAGCCGAAACTATAGCAAATCCTGTACAAATTCACAGCATGCAACCAATGTGCGCATGGATGTACTCTTTGTGTTGAACCTTGGTGTCGTCCCACAAAGCCTTGAATTGAGATGTATTTTGTCTAATTTCACATGAACGTGTTTTTTTATACCACTTTGTGTGCATGGGTGTACTATAGCAATTTGCATCTTGACTCTACCACTCAACCTTCCTTGTAAGCATTCCTCCAATTATGTCATGAATATATCATGTACATGTTTCCTCCATCTTGTGTGGATCCCACATGTATCTTCTTCCCTGGTCTATTCTGAAAAACCATGAGAAAAGACAAGAAACAAAGATTTCAAGGAATCATTGCATGTTTTGGAGATGGGGGGAATCTTATGGAACAAAGGTTTGGTGTATGCTTTGTCATGGGAGGGATTGAAAATAAATAGATGAATAAGTAAAAGAAGGGTACGTTACATCATCATCCTTTGAGATTTTACGAGAGGACACGTTCCAATGATTTGAGAAATGATACTTTTTCCTTGAGATTTTTATAAATATATTAAATAAGTTCTAGTCTTTCTCACATTGTGACTTCTTTAATGAAATATTCTATTCTTTATATAAAAAATTTCAACTCGTCTTTACAAATACAAATCTCATACGGGAGTGTCATTCCTCCACAAACATTAAAAAGCGTGTTATTTCATTCATGGTTTGGGTATGAATTTTTTGTAAAAAAAAAAATAGAACATTATGTAAAGTAGCAATATGAGAGGACACTGACTGACCTATGCCATTTATACAAACCTAAAGTAGGGAGTCATTTCTTGAAACATTTAGGGAAAGTACATTTTGCAAAACATTCGAGTCTCCTTGATCTGCACTAGTGCGCGTGTTGGTGTCCATTTTCCTTTATGTTACCCTGACCATGTACGGGTTGCACCCTCCCTCCCTTTCTACGCATTTTTCTTCTACCAAAAAATTTTTTTTTTTTTATTAAATGACTATAGTTAGCAGATAGCAATTTCTTCATTATATTGTTTGACTGCTCTATGCTCTTTTTTTTTTTTTTTTTTTTTTTGGTCTATCAGCCTCATTGAAAAGAGATTTTAAATTGTTCATACTTCTTTTTATTTATTTTTAATTCAATAGTTATAATAGGGAGGAGGATTTAAACACTAAATGTTTCGATTAAAAATATCAGAAGATGCTAATTAAGGTACAAGGTACTTGGCTTAATTGTTCATACTTCATACTTTATAAATCCACAACTTAAAGTACTATTCATTTTAATTTGTCAAACACTCAAAACATGGTAAAAATTTTTCAATTAAAACTAAATATTGCATACTCTACTACTGAAACTTTATAGTTAAAACTATACTTCATATGGTAATGCCAAATGGGAATGGTAAATAAATTGCTTCAATTTCCTATTTAAATTGTTGAAAGACTAGTGGCTCTACTTTTGCTTTTTTATTTTTTTATTTTTTAAACAATTCAATATTCACAGTGGGGGACGAAGATTTGAATAGTATATATCTTCATTGAATATACCAGAAAGTAACAAGTGAGGTACAAGACTCTTGCCTCCTTTGGAATTTCTTCATAGTGTGTGTTTGGCAAAAATTAAAAAACCAACTTATTTTACATTTAGCTTATTTTTACTACTATTTATGAGTCCTATTGCATTTTTCTGCCGTTTTTGGTACTATTTATAGGTCTCACTGTACTATGTCAGCTAACTTTTACTTTTATCTACGATATTTTCAGCAAAAAAAATTTTAATTTTAGCAAAATAAGCAGATTCTAAACAAATCCATTGTATTGACTTATTTAAATCCACAATACTAGTCCGTTTTTGGGCCTAAAACCAGTAAAGGTTTTTATTAGTCTCAAAATAGACCCAATGATGAAACAAACCACTCTCTTGCTAAAAAAAGCCCAAATTAAGCGTAGCAAACTGGGCCCAGAGAGACTTCCGTGGGCCAATTCGGCTATATACCCAAAATAATCTCTCTCTATATATATATGCACCATCTATTCATTTCTAGGGCTAGGGTTTTACTTTGCGGCAGCTTCAGCTTCAACCTCTTCTTCATCTCCAACCTCTCAAACCCTCGTCGCTGTCGAGCAATTTCTCTCAGTCACCATGGGGTACGAAACCTAACTCTCTTCGATCCTTGCTGATAATATAAATATATAAGCTTTGTTTTTTCCGTTTACTTTTAGTTTCATATTCTAGGCTTCTGGGATTTTTTTTTTTTTTAAATCCTGAATGATATGCTTAGATCTTGTGCTGTTATGGGTTTCCTATACCATGTTTGGGTGCTGGGCAAGTTGAAGAATATAGATGTTAAGTGGAATTATGAACTTATGATTGCTGTTTTTTTTGTTGGGTTTGGTGGTGGGGAGGGGGGGGGGGGGGAATAATTAAACTTGTATCAACTGAGATTAATGATTGTGTTAGACTTGTTGGATTGAGTTGGATGAAGGTGGGTTTTTGGTTTCTGCATTTTCTCTGCAACCAAGCACTGAAAAAAGGGTTTTCTTCTTTAGTGTTGGAAGTTAGCTGATGCAAAATGCTTCCTTTTCAAATTGTTATGGGAACTTATGTTTGAAAATTTTTTTAAGAAAAGTGCTAGGGATTCTAACTTGCGAAAATCGTCTTATATGATTTGATTTGGGTTGATATAATTCTTGCTAGATGTGAAGACTAATGAGGTGGTTTTGTGTACTGGATTTTTACCGTTAGTATTTTAAATAGTAGATTGTCGAATCGATTCGTGGGTGGATGTTTATTAATCTCACTAACAAAATTTTTTCCAGAAACCATTTCTCTTACAATATTTTTCCTGTATTGGAATATTAGAATCATAGGATTTCACTTGAATTAGATTTTGGGAAATAAATCAATATAGTTGTTTGGAATGTAAATGAATATTTTCGTAAACTGAACTTACTGTTGGGCGAGATTGCAGATGTACTTCAGGCTGATTTTCATAGCCACAGTTAATAAAAGTTTGTGATGTTGATTCTCAAAAAAAAAAATTACTGTTGGGCTGGTCAATGGAGTGAAAAGTGGCTTTATTCAACTAGTAAAATATTGGGGAAAATGGAGTGAGCTTGATTATTATGTCCTTCTGAATTGTTAAATTACAAAGCTGGCTGTGCAAGAGTGCTAGTCACTGAGTGAACATACTGATTTATTTCTTTCTTTGACATGTTTCTTGGTATGAAAACAACTATAAATATATTGAAAACTGGAATGATGTTACAGGTTTTGGTTTTAGTTTTTCAATACGTTGCCAATCTTATTAGAGCAGAATTGAATTTTTGGATTTTATTAATAGCCTGCCTTTATTGGGGTGAATGGCTCATGATCTGAAAAACTATTGTATTTCAGGAAAACACGTGGTATGGGAGCTGGTCGTAAGCTGAAGTCCCACCGTAGAAGACAAAGGTGGGCTGACAAGTCATACAAAAAGTCTCACCTTGGTAATGAATGGAAGAAGCCATTTGCTGGGTCTTCCCACGCTAAGGGAATCGTCCTAGAGAAGATGTAAGATTACATGCTTTATGTTTTCATTTGCTGTGACTCAGTGATTAAGCATTTGATGTCAACTCATACAAATGTTTTTCTGAAATGTGCAGAGGTATTGAGGCCAAACAGCCAAACTCTGCTATTAGGAAATGTGCTAGAGTTCAACTAATTAAGAATGGGAAAAAGATTGCTGCATTTGTCCCCAACGATGGTTGTCTGAACTACATTGAAGAAAACGTAGGTTTTCTTGGTTTGGAAGTTTAGCGTTGTCTAGTCTGTTGGTTACTAATTATATTCAACTAGCAATTGCGTCGTTTTTTGTATCTAACCATTGATTTGTGATATGTGAATGCAGGATGAGGTGTTGATTGCTGGATTTGGAAGAAAGGGTCATGCCGTCGGAGATATTCCTGGTGTTAGATTCAAGGTTGTGAAGGTTTCCGGTGTCTCCCTGTTGGCTCTCTTCAAGGAGAAAAAGGAGAAGCCCAGGTCTTAAGTTGAGGGGATAAGGGCGTATCTTCTGTTTTAGATGGTTTTGTTAAAGGATGTTACTTTATATTATTGAGTGAATTTTGTGAACAATCTTTATTAATTTTAAGCTTTTGTTTTGAGTTTGGGACAATGTTTTTTTACTCCAAGATCTCCTTTTACAAGCCTGTTTATTGGATTCACTGTCTCTGCTCTTTATCACGCAGACATGCATGCATGGATTCATACTAGGAATACCATTAGTTTTTCTAAAGATTTGCTTCCTAAAGATCTTCCACTTCTTCAACCTGCTTTAATAGACTTGTGCAGATCTGCCAGTGGAGTCTCTTGAATATCCACTTTTTTCTGTATTTTGATCGATTTTAATTTCTTTATGCAGTAACTAGTGACTGTCCAATCACACGTGATGTCATTAGTTTGAAAAATGTTACGGAATTTATATTTATTGATCATTGAACATGTTGCTTGATCTCTCTCACAATGAGCTTTAGGCCACACTACTCTCACGCTGCTCTCCACAGACGCATCATTAGTGCACCGGTACAGTATGTCGTTCCATCATCGAAACAGTGGACCAATGGAGCTGCTCTTGTTTGGGTTATAGAATTGGATGGCCTAGGTTTTTTTATTTATACTTGTTTAAATTTATTATTTCTTTTTTTTTTTCTTTTCTTTTTTCTTACAAAAGTTTTGAAAATACATTTCGCATTTGTTTAAAATACCTTAAGATTTTTGCTTTTTTAGCATTTAACTTGATTTGATTGTAAAACCACAAATCTCTCTAACATAGATTAGGTGTTTGTTTAGATATTGCTTATTATTAAAAATTGAAAATATTATTGCAAAATAATTTTTAAATATGTAAATAATGTCATGGGATCTAGTTTATTTTTGCTGAAAAAAGTATTTACGGGTTTTGTAAACAGTGCTAGAGATCCACTAAAAACACTGTACGCTAGCATCCAAATGTGCACTAAATTTTTTGTTCTATGGATTTGAAGGACAAAGCTAGGCTGTTTCCACACAAGCGCTTGACAAACTCTCCTTACCCGTTGACACTCAGACAAGAAAAAAAAATGTTGAATCCAAGCATTGGTTTGGTCAATAGCAGATTCGTACTATTTCCTATACGGAATTTGATGAACCTAACCTATTCGAAGTGCATAGCCAACATTCTTCTTCCTGACCACCTTCGCGATGCCATTCTTCGTCCTCCATTTTTCAGCTTGAGTTTCACTTGAGATTTGATGGAGATCTTGGGATCTCCACACAAATATCACGTTGATGGCCACATTTGTTGAAATCTCTGCTGCTGGATTGCCGCACACCACGGGTGCACCGATTGGGTGTGTCTGTGACTGATTTTTTTTTTTTTTTTTTTTCTCGTTTTCCAATTCAGGTTGATACTGTTCTATTCGGTCTGAAACGGGCGCCAAATTGGTCCGATATGGGCCAAAATAAGTGTTTTAAAATAAAAGGTAATTTTTTTTTCAAAACACACCATTTTGACATCCTTAAAAAAATCCTAAATTCATTTAAAACTCTCTCTAACTCTCTCCCCCTCAAACTCTCACTATCTTTTTATTATTTATTATTGCTCTTAAATTGGTATGTGTTTACCATTATATGAAAAATTATGCTTAGTAATATATAAAAAATATAAATAAAAATATATTTATTAATTTATTAATAAATATATTCCGCCGTACCTGCACTCTACTTTTTCAAAAATTGCCACACTTGAACCTGAATCCGCAACCGAAGTCTTCTATGTTAGATCTATCGACATCAAACATACCCTAGTCAATAACAAGTTGGGTACTTTTAGATCCATCATGATTGGATTTGTTGACGAGTTGGCACCAAACTTGAGCTTGATTGACCTATGTATACTTCTAAATGCAAGTGCCCATGCTCCCATTTTTTACCTTTGTGATTATCGTGAAATTGGCCATTCATTAAATAACAATTGGTTTATTAAATAAATATCAATGACTCTATTTAACAAATCCTAGTATTTGCTTTTCTTGTTATATTGTCCAAAATTCAAAGTCCAAGAAATACTAGAGAAATATTTTGAACATATATTAATTTTAGTTATTTAATTAACTTGTTTGAAATGCTAGGAATAGTTCTATCAGATTGTACAAGTCTTGCTTGTATTTATGAACAAGCATTAGTCACATTGCATTATTTAAAGGAAAGATCCATCACTCATGCGATTCATACTACATCCTTCAAAAGTCTTAAAATTACTCTCTGGTAAAATACCTTTAAAAAGTGTCGCAATTCCAAATAATCAAGGTGAGACAATGGGAAATCACTCTTCAAATGAAGACACGATGAAACCTACCATACTTGTCCTACTAACTTGCTAAAAGCTCCACAACACCCTTCAATATAACCCAATAAACCCCTAATATAGAAAAAAGCATGCTCCAAAACTTTTCAAGAAATAGGGTAGTGGGCGACTTAATGACTGATAATGTTTAGACTCTTCTTGCACATATAACACTAATTTATAACTAGTAGAGCTCCGCACAGTGTGCGGTGTATTTTCTTGTGAGTTTCACCCAATATTTCAATAAATTTATACAAAACTGTGAGAGTGGGAAGCTTGAAGAAGGAAGATTATCAAATAGGCTCGACTCGAGGAGCAATTGGGCCAAACTATTCATCAGCTCGGTCCAGCATAATAAGGATAATTCAGATAGTGAAACCGAAGAAGGCGGCCTGCCCGAAGAGCATACGTTCCTCGGGAGACCTTAGACAAACCACTAAGGCCATAGGATTTGAAGGCCGAGGAAAGAAGTAGAGACGTACAAGCAATGAGAGGAGGAAGCTTCTAGATAAAGCATATATCAACTCTATATTTATTACACTGTACCAACTCAGCTTGCCGCATTAATGGCGGAATAACCCTTGAATAGTGCCCCCACAACTTGCATCCTACTCTTCCACCACTAGCAAACAATGGGACAAGTATCCAAGGAAGGATCAATGACCATCCAAGTGGAAGGCTAGGATGCAATCCCAATAGCCATATATAGGAAGGAAGATCCTCCTAGAAAGGGGATCAGAAATAGTAATAGAGAGGAAAAGGGAAAGAAATTAAGAATTGTATAACCGAGAAGCATATAATTCAAAGAACCATCACTCCTCGGCCAGCCTGAGGAAGAACTTAAATAAGAATCTCTGTTTTTCTTTCTATCATTCTCTTCTTAAACTGTTGACCTAGACAATTTCCTTTCTTTAAATCACCCATTGAAGCTTGTAAGGCTCGAAAGGTTGGCCTTAATAATCCATCTCTACAAAGTAATTGCATCAAACATGCTTTTCAGCCCGTTCCTCTTTTGATTAGGCTTGATTATTGGTTACGTCCCCTACAATAACAATTTGTAATATTTTAGTGTTTTATTTTATTGAAAAATAGAAAGACAATAAGAGTAGTATAGTGATTTGATAATATTATGTGTCTACATATTTGGAAATTGCATGATAATTTGATTGATATAGATATACATACATCATGCCTACTCAAGAATGCAAATATCATTTTGAAAAAATAAAAATATCCTTCAATTATTTGTTTTACATTTTTGATCGTATGTTATTGAATTTTTTTTTTTCTTTTGTTGGACTTTCTTTCAACTATTGCAAAAGTGACTAAATTAGAGCAAAAAATACCATATTTTAAATCAATTGTTTCTAATATAAATCTTAGAAAAATGACATTAAATGTTCATTATACTTAAATAATTAGTGCATCACTTAAAATAATTAATATAACAAAATAAATGTATTTATCCTATTAGTAATCTTTTTAACTATACAGAATAAATTACTTCAGTGTTGGTTCCAATATGTATATATTACATGTCACTAAAAGAAGTTGGGAAATCTAAATAGTTAAAGACTAATTTTAGTGAATTCACGAATATTTAATTTTTATAGGTTTTGTCTCAATTGTTGTCAAAGCAACAATGTCATATTCCTCAATTAATAGTAATAATAATTATATAAATTTTTCTATTATAAATAATTAATGTACAAGTATTAAAAAAAATTTATATGCATATAGAGTTGGGTTCAAATTACACATGATATAACTCTAAATAATGTTAGACTATCTAATATTTTTTAATTGGATTTGAATTTTGACAAATCCACCATTAGATTACATTATCTTCATATATTATCCATGCTTACAAAATTTCAAGGTGGACAAAAATTAATAGTCATGTCATCAATCAATTATTTAAATTCAATTTTTTGTAGTTTAAAATAATGCATAAAAGATGATTTTATGGATTGAATGGTAAATAACATCCAATTAGCATGATTGTTAAGAACATATAGAACATACAATTCAATGGTGAGATTTTCAAATTTTGAATTTTATAACAAGTTATTAGGTAATGTAATTCTAAGTAACGCTACATTAGGTGTAACTTGAATCATATATATATATATATATATATATATATACACACAGTTTTACCCCCCCCCCCCCCCCCCCCCCAAACTGTTAAGAAAACCCAAAGGATTGAGTAAAGTTGGAAATAAGACAAATTTAAATACATAACTCTTATAAATAAATGTGTTACTAATCACAAGAAATAATTATAATAAGAAAATCTAAAAAAATACTATAAATTTTACTGCATAGTTTTTACAAATTAATATAACAATAAATATGATTGGTTGACTTCAACAACATATATTAAATGCATTTTTGAATTACTTATTGTGATTGATAATGCATTTTTGTAAATCTCATGTTGTAAAATTTATAATCCATAGCATCGTTCATTCAAATACTTTTTGTGATTGAAGTGTCACTGATCACACTCATTGCTACATTAATTTTACAAGTTTTGTGGTAAAAATTTGCTATAACTTTAGCATTTTTCCACCCAAAAAAAAAAAAAGTATAAAGTATAAAGAATGGATTTAAAAAAAAAAATTATACAAAACACTAGTTAAATGCTATTTAAGTAATAACACAAAAGCTTCATTTGAAAATATCACCTTAGGCATCCAAATTTATTGGGTTAGTCTTGGACTAATTTAATGAATTAATACTTTGATATAAATGTAAACTTTATTAAGGTAGGAGTCTGAATTAAAAAAAGAAAAGTTAGTGCTATAATCACAAACGGAAAATTATTAGGTACTCCCGAAATACCATAAATGCGTACCCTCTTCTCTCACATGAATGGTGAATCCTACCATGAATTTAATTAGTGGGACCTATTATTCATGAGAAAGAAGAGAATATGTATTTATGGTACTCGAGGAGTACACAATAATTTCCCACCACAAACTATATTGCAACATTTTTACAAATTATTAATATAACAAATTCTTATTAGTTCTTGTTAATACTTATCATTGATATCACTTTTCACTTTTTAACCACTTGCCATATTATTAGTTTGTGGAAAAAAATATTGAAACTCACATTTTCCTTTAAAAATTATTAGAAATAAATCACATAACAAAACCTCATACTCTCTCTCATGAATCATATATATATATATATATATATATATATATATTAATAAGGAAAATGTTAAAAGTACTACAAATTTTATTACACAAAACTTATAATTGGTGGATTCTAATCAACTCAAAATTAATTTTGAATTGCCTTTTTGGACTTCATGACACATTAATTTGTAAGCCCAATGTAATAAAACTTGTAATACTTTTTTTTTTTATGAAAAATACTGCAACTTTATTAACTTGTAATACTTTTAGTACTGCTCAATTGATATTGGTTGATTAGTCAACACTTCCTAAGGTTATCAGCAATTAGAATTTTACCCAAAGCTGGTTGTATTTTCCTTAATTTCATTGTTGGGCACTCCAGGTGTTTAAACTTACAAGATTTTATTTCACTTTGGAAATGTAATAAACCATTACATACCAAAGATCATATCATTTCCATGAAAACCTAGGCCTTTTCTTTAATCGGTTGTATCCCAAAGCATTCACAAAATAATTTTTGTCTTGACAAAATATTAGTCCACATTTTTTTTTTCAAAAAAAAAGTTCCTAGACTAGAATACCACCCTATCCAAATACACCTCATCAAGAGGATTCCAACGTACATGAGAATGAGATAAACTATCAATAACTTTTAACATGACATAAGCTTAAATTACACACACACGACTACATTTTTTTCTTCCCTCAAAAGCATGCAACACCATCTTGTAATGCGTGGTTGAATTTGCACTTCAAAAATAATTTAGAATGCGAACACCAGGCCAATTCAATAGTATAGGTCGTATGAAAATCATACACTAGTTTCAGCCACCAGCACAGCTGCTCCTGCAAGCAATCAAGGTAGCTCATATCAGTGGACAACATAATACTAGAAAGAGATCTTAAATCCTACATTAAGTATTTGGAAAAGATAAGATCCTTCAAATAACATAAACTGAAATATTTTATGTAGCATGAGTAGGACAGAATCTACGAGGCTCAGCATTTCCCTCACTAACCAATTCTAATATTTCAGCAGACTTGAAAGACGCACACTGACCTTGAAGAAAATAAACTACTATGCTGTTACTCTATCTCAGCTGTTCCCTTTCAGACTGCTTTCTAGCAAAGTCAAGTTGGGTGTCTTCTCTGCCTCTTTTACCCCTGTAGATCCTGTTGAAACATCAAACAACCCATCCATATTGCAATAAGAATCCTTAACAGAAAAAGGTATCCTCGGACTAACTGTAACTTCAAACATGCTGGGAGAAAGAGATGGGGTAGGTTTCGACGAACATTTCAAGTTTTCATCCTGTTGAGAAAAGTCATGAAGCTCCCTCTGACTGGACAACTCCAGAGAATCAGAATCATCTTTGCTGCCAGCATTTAACCGAGAAAGAGAGTCACCAATGAGATTGTTCTGAATCTCCTTATTTATATCCATAGATCCAACTTGTCTGCTCAAACCATCAACTTGATCTTCAAAATTTAACTTTTCCTTCTCATAAGTGCTATTAGTTAAATGCAAATCATACTTGGGATTGTGTAGGTCATATATTGCATCTTCACCCACAGTCTGACCTGGGTTTATATTTACAATATAAGAAATGGTACCTGAATCACTAGTATTAAGTCCTCCATTAATAGGAGTGACCTTCATATCCAATCTGTAGGCACTTCCCTTGGTTTCTGAATCACATATACCAACATCACATCCTTCAGATTCAATTTTCTCTGCCTTCAGCTGACTTTTTCCAACAGTTTTAGGAGATATTCTGTTTTGAACTTTAGGGGATTTTCTGGGACAAGTTTTGACATTCCTTGACGCACTAGAGCCTTGGATTGCAGTAAATGGTGATTCCAGAAGAGGTGTCGGAGATTTAGGTTTCATATTCAAGGAAGTTGGCTGAGGATCAGGTTTTAAATTACTGATTGTTGTTAGAGTTCTGACAGGTTTTCCAAACTTTGCCTCGTTTGGGCCTCCATTTGGTCTAACACTCCCTGCTCCAATTTTAGGCAAGCCACTGGGTACCACAGGATGAGATGGAATTCTTCCCGGTGGAGTGCGTCCTGCCAGTTTAGCCTGCATTGGATAAAAAATTGATGGAGAATAAGGTGATTTTGCCAAAACAATTTCCACAACAATTTCCACAAAGGACCAGTCATTTTTTTAGTTTGTATAGCTTAGCCATTTTTAAAATTAAATCTTTTACCTCCATCTTAAAAACTGTTAGAAAACAAAACAAAACAAAAAAACCACTTCCCAACTAGAATACAAAAATTATAATAGGGAATGCAAAAACTGACCCCATCAAAGAAGCCAATTTTAGGTGATGGCAACCGAAGACCAGAAGGTTTTGCAGAAGCTGGATGAAGAAGTGCACCACTTCCTATTGAAGCTCTCTTTACACATTGACCAAGCAATCCAGTCACATGAGTTTCGTGCCCAACTGAACCTTGCTCATTACAATTTTTCTGTGACTCCAAAACATGAGTTACATCACTATCTATGGAGATCCCTTTGCAAGAAGTAGTGTCAAAGCTAACTCTTGAATTATTTGACATTTGTTTAACAGTAGAACATGATGATGATGACTCTGAGGACCATTCACTGATAGAGCTTGCAGGTGAAGTATTAGGGGTGAGCTTGGGCACAGACATCAAATGAGAGAGATGAGAACTGCCAGACTGAGCTTTATTTATTGATGGTGTTCTGGATGGTGTTCTGGATGGTGTTTTGGAGGTTGAACCAAATGAAGGTGGGTTACCAGTTCCAGATTCAATTTTTCTTTTCATGGAATTTTGGGTAGATATACTACTGTTGTCAGAAGCACTTCCAGAACTATCAAATGAGGAAGAAGTTGGTAGTGTCTTGGTTGCATTTGATGAACCCAAAGAAGAGGATTTAGATGATTCTGTGGGCCTAGGAACAACATTTCGTAAACCACCCGACGCAGGTAATTTAGGCACTATAGCCCCTCTACCTGCAACGATGAAATAAGGTTTAAATGTACTTCAATTCAAACAAGAGTAAAACTAAGCTGGATATAAGAAACAAAATAAACTGACTAAATAAAGCTCATAATTACCAATTGCACTTCTTATATCATCCTTTACGATTTTAACATGGTGACCACCCATTGAGGCCCTCTTGGTTAATGTTGTTGAGCTGGGACAGTCCTTGCCTACCTTTGGTCGCTTTGCAAGAGATGTAGGCTCTCCCCTCTTGGCAAAGGTCTTCATTTCAGAAAGGACAGAAAAAGTGTCAATTAAAACACATCAAAGGTTAGAGCTTAATTTCATGATATTTGATTATTTTTATTCCTGCCTATGTATTAGTTAGCACAAATAAGGGCCAAAAATTCTCTCTTCATTGTATTGATTTCAAATAACATATAAAATTTCAATCACCGAATTAGCAATGAAATAGAAAAATCAACGACTAGATCAGCCAAAAGATGGATGCACACCTGAGATGCATGTGGAACACCAAAAACAGGCTTTGTCATTTTCCCTGGTCCTTGCAAACCTACATTTGCCTTGTTGGAAGTTGATTTGGCCTTTATCTGAAAATTCATATCAATATTCTTTCATATATTCCTAAACATTATAGAAATTATGACAAGTACCAGCTGCCAAGCTTGGAGCTTACCTTATTTCGAGACACAAAGTCCACCTTCTTTGAAGCTGAAAACAAAAGCCAACGTTAGTCTGAGAATAAGTCATTCCTAAAATAGACCCAGAACTTCAGCTAAAGTTATAAGGGTTTGGATGGGGTTTGGCTAGGGCTTGGGTTCAAATCTTCTCAGCATAACCTGCCAACTCCTAGCACTTCAACATGTGCAAGACAAAGGGAATGACAGCTGAACAAGTAGAGATGTAGCAACTGCACTTACAACGAATACTTTGGATTCCAGTCACTCCTGGTGCAGCTTTGCTTCTTGCATTTGCCACATTGGATGCAGCACTGGATTTCTGGATTGAAGCTCTTACATCTTCAAACAAATCAGTCTCAAGACCTTCTAATGTCAAAGACTCGCTTTCTAAGCTTTCCAAAGTAGAGATTGATTCAGCAGATCTGTGTATCTCCTCTTGAATCCCGGGTAATTTATGTTTTTCAACGCTCTCAACTCCTTCGATGATGCTAGACAACTCCTCCGGTTCCAGAACACCTGTCATATATACCAACAAAGTCATGCTCCTCACAATTGAACTTAAAACAAAAAGCTTCCATATTTTCGAGTATATGCAGAAAGCATACCTGCACTTGTGAAGAAAGCACTATCCCACGCTAAACTTTTGCGCAAGTTATATTTGCGATTTTTTGTTGTCATTTCTGGTTCCTTTGATTCAGATGGTTGAGGCACCTGTTCCATATGTTCAAAAGTACCAAATGTGTCCTCTAATGTGTTCGCATCCGCGGACTCCATCAACTCAACACTTCCATGTCCCTCATTTTCTGAACATTATATTAAATCAAAATAGATTTAGATCCAATTAAATATTTACTTTACTCTTTCTATGGATAACTGTACTTTTGTTCAGCTAATTTTGTAAGAACCAATGCAAATGAACAATAAGCTAAACAAATTAGACGATATGAAGGAAAATTATCGACCCAAAAATTGAATCCGAAACAAGCAAAACTGGAAAGGCAGCCCTAGAATCTCAAAGGAAACACTTTTATTTCATTTCAAAACAACTAAGTAGAGTACGATCAAGAACAAATTGCACCATTTTTGTGACTTCAGCCACCGAATGAAAAAGCTTCCTTTTGGCGAGCTCGATTCAAAGCTATTCAAAAACTCAATTTCAGTGAAAAAAGCAAAGATCAATTTGGCATCTGAAACTTTTTGCTCTTTACATAGGTTTAGCATGAAGCAGTAAATTTTTCAAAAACCTAAATCACGCTTTCTTTATAAACAAACAAGGTCAATCAGATTCACTCACACACACAACACACTAATTCGAAAATGAAAAAAAAAAAAAAAACTTGTGGATTTAGAACCTGAAAAAGAACGGCGGAACGATTCAGAGAAGGAGGAATTGAATAAGAGAGAATCGTCCTCTGAGGAGACATCGATGAGACTGAGGCGTCTGCCTTGAAGATCGTTGTTTCTCTTGACGAAATCGGCGTCCATTGCTGGTTTTTGAGCAGCGGATCTGCTCGAATTTGAGGCGGCGGAGACGGCGTTTCGATTGGTTTTGTATGAATTCGAAGATGAGAGCGGAAAAAAACTACCGGTGTTGGTGTTGAGATGAGAGTTGAGAGAGAGAGAGAGAGAGAGAGGAGGAGGAGGGGGAGTTTTTTGAACTTTGGAGAAGCGGCGGTTTTTTAAATTTGGGACTAAATTAAAAAAAAAAAAATGAGATGGTAAAAATGGAAATTTATATATATACGTGTGCAAAAAAGAATGAGAGCGTCTAATTTGTCCTTTGCTCTGACTCATATATACAACACAACACTTTACGGTTTACACACCAAACGTATACACAACTCAGGTTTTTAATCTTACATAACAAATTTAAATAAATAAAATAAAATAAACTTATTTTTTTAATTGAAAATGTTCAAAAAAAATGTGTGGGTACTTTGAGTGTGCAATAATGTGTGTATTAATAATAGCCTTACTTTTATGGTCTGGTATTGGACCCTAATCTAATTGGGGTGGATTAAATTAAAACTCATCATGAATAGGTAAGTTTAAGAAAATTTTCCTTCTAGAAAAAAAAAATTAAGACTATTTTAAATCGATTTTTACTATTTTCTTGCAATATCTTTCTGCTCATTTAGGTAAATGTAATTCAGATTATAAAAAAAAAATACTTCAATTTTGTTTCAACAAATTTTTTTCTTGGTTGAATGAAAAACCAATCATAAAAATTTTATTTCAACATGACCATAATAACTCTCTATCCATTGACAAGTCACATATTATATATTCTTTTATTGACATGTCATATATTTTCACTTAGGTGTAACGGTAAATCGATAATGTTTTTAATAAAATAAGTGATCAACCAAGGCGTTATATTAAAGTTAAATATCTCTTCCCCCCTAGACCCCCAAGCACTTTGTGCATGGAGAGGTGTCAATGCAGCTACAAGGGAATTTGTGTTTGAATGCTTTCTCTGTACTTGTAAGAAAAGAAAAATAAATTAGGCAATCAATTTAAGATTATATTATTAAAAAGGTAGGTGATCAATTTAGGATTTCATTACTTCTTTTATCCAATTTACTTATAAAACAACCATAAGTGTTAGAATGTGTTGGCCAGAGTATTAGCAACCAAAATGATATGATCTTGAAGCTTGTCAATGATGATTCTAACACTCCACTTGGAAACGAGGGAAATAATGAAAGAATAAAACATTGAGAAATAAATGAAAGAATAAAATATTGGGGATATTTAATATATACTTCAACTATTCCCTTTCTTGGGAGTAGAGCAATGGAATGTTTATGAACAAATGCACATTTCTTTATACTCCTTCATAACTATTCTTCCCATAAATAAGAGATAAGTGAGATTTCGACAAAGTTAGCGATCGGGTTAATTGGAATTAGGTTTTCATGAAAACTAACTTGATAGTATTATTTTCTAAAGGGCAAAGACCTTTTGACATCAGTTCGCCCCAAATGGTTTGGGCAAGTGAGTCGAGTCCACAATTTGGTTAAACACTCCTACTTTTTCTTTTTCTTTTAATGAAATAGAGAATGCTAATTTTTTTTTACCTGTTTTAGAAAAGTTCCTTTTTGATAAACTTCCCCAAATGCAGAAAAAAAAAAGTAATATTTCATTCCATCATCATGTTTCATACTATTTCATTCTTTTATTTTATAAATTATTTTCTTTTATATATTTTTTTTATAGATTCACAAGTAGGGGTATGCAGCCAACCCGCCAAAATCGATTCAACGCGCCGGGTTAGGTCGGTTTTTAAAGCTTGGTGGGTTGGGTTGGGTTGGGTAACAAATTTTTTTTTTATAGCGAGTTAGGTTAGATTCAGGTCATAAAATTCCAAATCCGCTAAACTCAACCTGACTCACCCATATATTTAATATATTTTTAAACTATATTATATAATTAATAATTCTTTTTTAAATAACTAGCTCTTCCTATCCTATATAAAAGCCAATTAGTTCATACAAACTCTAATAAATTACTATTGTTGTTTAGTCATTAATGTTATTTGCCTTTAAAGAATTGCATTGATACCAATCTTTGAATTTTTTTAATATATTTATATTTTTTTTTTTTGCTCAATTTAATAATAATAGTAATAAAAAAAAAATTGTCCAACCTATAGGTTCAACTTGACCCATGTGAGTTGGGTTAAGTTAGATTGGGTTGAATTTTTTTAATCCAATATAGTGAGTTGAGTCAAAAAAATCTCTTTAATCCGCCCCATTCACACCACTATTCACAAGTATATTGGAAGTCTAAGAGCATCCACACTAGATGTGGCAAATGTGCCAAATATTTGGCATTTGGCACATTTACCACACCAAACACAAAAAACAGCAGTTTATCAGATGTTGTATATCCTAAAAATTAACATGCTACAGTACCGTCACAAATATGTGACGGTACTGTAGCAATGTTGCATAATTTTTATTACTATTTTATTCTCCCTTCTCTCTCCTCTCTCTTCACTTTTTCTTTTCTCTTCTCTCTCACCGATTCAATCTCTCTCGTTCCTGTGTCTGTTCCTCTCAATCTCTCTCTCGTAGCTCTGTTCCTCTTAATCTCTCTCACCGTCGCCGATCTCCAGTCACGGCCGATCTCGCCCAGCCACCTCAATTCGCTCGGCCACGCTTGATCTCACCCTCTTCCCTCTCCTCTCTGTCTGCCTTTCGCCTCCCTCTAGTTGTGTTTTTTTTTTTTTTTTTTTTTGCTGCAATTTGGGTTGATCTGATATTGTAATTGTGGTTGTTGTGGGGTGATGGCCGGTTCAGTTGCTCGGTGGTGGTTGTTGTTGTTGTTGATGATAAATAGGGAGAGAATAATATATTATTTTAATGTGTAGTAAATATTATTTTAATGTATAGAATTGAATTATAAAACATCTGATAAATGAGATGTTGTAAAATGATGTGATAAAATAATAAAATAGGTTTTTGATGTTGCAAAATGGCATTTTTTTTGCAACATCTGCTGCGGATGCTCTAATAGACTAATTCAATACTTGTAGGCTTGTAGCTTTTTCCCGTTGGCCCGGTAGTGAAAAGTGAGAAATTGTTGTGGATTCATTTACCATCAACCATCAAGTGTATATGCGCGCCGGGACATAACAAAAAGTGAAAATCTGACATGCTAGGACAGGCCACCACCACAATAGGTTTATTATTACGAGTTTTGAAAACACTCTAAAGTCTACTAGACTACTATAATATGGATGTTAATATTATCTTTTCAGCATACAGTGGCAACTGGCAAGGAATATGCTGAGAATAAAATGAAACAGATTTGCTAGAACGTAAGATGAATCAAAAACCGATGCTCCTACACACAATTTAAATCAAAACAGTTTATGGTTGCAAGATATTGTACTAGGATTAATGGTGTAATTTTCATACCAATGTAATTTTAGAAATGAACAGGATCTCGTAAAATAAAAGAGATTTGCCAAATCTCATTTTTAATCCATCATAATTCATAATGAACATAATATCATCCAATCTCAATATCTAGAGTAAACATAGAAGGCATAACATAGAATTTTATTTGAATGAAATTGGCAGGGACAAAATCACATGATAATAAGTACTCAGCCAAATCATATTTTCCTGTGTGTTTTGCCACAATAGAGATAAATAATTGTAATGAACAATATTAAGATCACAGTTTTGAGTGTTAAAGTCAGAAGAACTTCAGGGCATCACAAACCATTTAAGTTAGTTTGACTAGCTTGAATTACCAACATCTGGCCATGATCCCACTCAGAAAACCTTGTATTACCATAAATCTGCTCAAATATAATTAAACATTGACAAATAAATAAATAAAAGAAAATAAAATTGTTTTTTCTTATCATCGTTTTAAACTTTTATAACACCCAAAAAGAAAAATCTTCAATATTGAATGTCATTTGGCCAAAGGATCATTAGTGATTGGCCACTGATCCTGTATCCTTACATAGGTCACCAAGAAGAACAAACATGACTAACTGAGATAATATAGTGTAGCACTAACTCCAGAAAGCAAAACCAGTTGACAAATTCATATTGACACAAAGCATTCATCATAAGACAAGATGGACAAGACTGTATATTATAAAACCTGAAATTGAGGTATACTGAAAAATCTAAACAACCAATGAAACCCGAAGTCTCCAAAGCCTTGACAAGCCCCAACATCATGGCCTAACAAAATCCTCAGGCAAAGCACCCAAATTACTAAACATGTAGAACTTTCTAAGAGTCAATTAAAAAATAACCAACTGGTTAGATACATTTGATTGAGTCTGCTTCCTACACATTTTCACAATCATATCCAAGTCAACTACTCACCTATTTGCTTGCTAACCGCATTTCAGTTAAAAAACAGTACATTCATACTTGATTCATGATGAATACCTAAACGCTGAATTGACATCTAGTTAAGAGAGTTCAAAGCATCAAACCGCATTGCCTTCCTCTGATGTTGTATCTTTTCTGCCTCGCTTTTTGGTACTGGGAGAAGCTTTACTTGGTGTAGAGGACAAATACTTGAGTCGATAACTGACAAGTGAAGGTCCGAAAATGCTGAATTTCCCAGCACTGCTAAAAGCTGTCTCTGCATCAGAACGTCTCTTGAAAACCACCTTGGCTCGGTTACTCTTCTTTATAACTTCAGTCTCTGATTCATTCAATGACCCAAAGCGGCTAAATATCTTATTAAGATTTGCTTCTGAAGGAACAGCATCCATGTCCATAAAGTTCAGAATAAGAGCCGTCGGTGAGGGATCCGGCCTAAAGCTCTCCTCCAAGTGAGCCACTGGCTTCACTGCATCTGATCCAAAATTTTCACCAAAACTTTGTTGCTTAGAATCCATATTCAGACTCATTTCAAAAGCTACTAGTGGTTCAATAGCAGAACAATCCTTTTCACTTGGAGTCTCAGGCAGAATCTCTCTTGCTTCATTCTGATTCTCAAGTGATGAGTGCTCTTCAGGTAGGCTTTGAATAATCCTGTCAGTCCAGTAAGAGTCGCTCGTCTCCAACTTGGATTTTTCATTGATTCCTCGCTTTCTTGATCTTTTTCCAGTTTTCCCACCAAAGACTCGTTTCAAACACCATTCACGCTCCATGAAATTAGAATCATCCCGGCTAACAGAATTCCGGAATCCAGAGAAAAAGCTAACAAAGGAAACTAAAAAGTGGTATCCTTTCATGGGATCTCTGGCAGCCAAGCAAAGCTGTGACAGCATCTCTTCAGGAGAGGAAACCTTCATTTTTGTGAGCTCACTAATGTGGGATCTCTCCAAGCTAGGATTTTGTTTGCTTTTATTCTTGTCCGCAGTATCTTGAGAAATTCCATCACCCTTGAGTATTGGACTTGACCCATTCAGTTGGCTGGCAGCCCGACGAATGCTATCTCCAACTCTAAAAGTTTGCCTGGTCTGTACCGGCTTATTGGCAGACCCTGATGACAGATGACGCTTCTCATCTTTCACAGAAGAGTCATCAGACATACCATCAACTGCCTTACGTTTCTTCCCAGACAATTTTGAAAGCAACTTATCAACATCTTTCTTTTTTGATCCATTTTCACCATTTGAACTACGCAAGCTCTTCTCAGTGAGCAAATCTGACAAACTCTTCTCTTTTTTCTCTTTTTTACTAGGGGACAAACTCTTCTCTTTTTTCTCATTTTTACTGGGAGACAAACTCTTCTCTTTTTTCTCTTTTTTACTGGGGGACAAACTCTTCTCTTTTTTCTCTTTTTTACTGGGGGACAAACTCTTCTCTTTTTTCTTTTTTTTACTGGGGGACGTACTATCCCCAGAGATGTGCTTTCGCTTACCAAAAGAGCTTAATTGACTCTTCGACTTTCCTTTTCCAGAGGCCAACGGCTTCTCATTGTCAATATCTGGAATAGCATTCTCATTCAACTCACTGTGATTCTTCTTCTCCCCAATTGGTAGAATATCTGCATCACTCTCCAACAGAGCACCAACCATATTGAACTCAGGCAGCTGAGAATAACCCTTCCAGCGAAAGAAGGCTGACAATTGAGCCCGCGCTATTACAAGTTCAAGTCTGTTAGCTTCACCACGTGGCGATTGAGCTAATTCTTTAATATAATTGACAAGTTCAACAGGTTCAAAAGAATCAGCAGTCAAAGAATAATCCCCACCAACTCTTCTACTCGATTCTTCCCTGATTCCGGCATTAGCTATTATCTGAGTTCTGAATTTGGCATACACTTCTTCTGATGTGCAGGAACAGGCCAGCCCAAACTCTATGCGTCTGGAAATCTCTTCCAAAGCACAGACAACAGCATAGTGGAATTCTGCCTTATTGCTCTGCTTCTCCATTTGCGAGAAATGCCCCCTAAAAGACTTTATCCGTGCCTCTTCATTCCAAGCAAATGTTTGATCTCCAAAATACGCTATCAGATAACCATCTTTTCTAAAATACTTCTTTGCCTTGTCTGACGAATCTGAAGGATCAAAAATCTGCCCAGGCCACCAAGGATGGCTCCTAACTTTACCCCATACTAGATCAGAGACATGAAATTCCGGACTTGAGGCACCTGATTTGACATTCACATCACCTGATACATTCTCATCCGTTGTCATATACGGATTCAAATCTACAACAAGATTGAAAGCATTAGACTCCTCTCCAATAGTCTCGCTAACCCCAGCTTCCATATCGTGAGCATCTGGAGATCGTTTCTCATCGGTCTCTACAACTGCACCCATTTTCATATCCTGGTTTTCTAATCCCTCTGAAGTTAAAACCTCAGAAACATGATCGTCTGGGGATCGTTCCTCGTCGGTCTCTACAACTGCATCCATTTTCATATCCTGGTTTTCTAATCCCTCTGAAGTTAAAACCTCAGAAACAAGAGCATCTGGAGATCGTTTCTCATTGGTCTCTACAACTGCATCCATTTTCATATCCTGGTTTTCTAATCCCTCTGTAACGTGAGCAACCCCCGTCTCATCAATCTCCGCTACATTTGATAATTGGCTAACCGACTCTACACCCGGCTCTCTATCCCCCTGTCTAGAACCTGAGGCACCACCATCTTGCAATTGGTCGATACCTGAGACCTCGACAACATGAACTTGCTTTCCATTTTGATCCCCATCACTTCCAACTACTTCCTCCTCGGCCTGATTTTGCAATGAACCATTCCCTTCTACAAGAGGGTCTCCATCCACAGTACCAACATTCTTTTCATTAAAACCTGAATCCCCAACCATAGTCCCAACAACCCCAACACTATTTTTTGACCCCAAAACCAATTCTTTATCGCTTTTCACTTCCCCAACAACAACTTGGCCCCCCACTAAACTCTCAGCACCCTCAATCCCACTAAAGATCCTAACTTTCTCCACTAAAGAACCCTGAACCTGACTCTGACTCTTCAAAGGCTCCTCTTTTACCGTTAGGGTTTCAGTTTCAGTTTCAGAACCAACGGGTTTAACCGAAGGCTCCGAATTCTTAACCCGAAGAGACCCGTTTTCCGGGTCGGCCGAAACGACGTCGGAGTTCAGGTCGATATGGGAAGAATTTGCAGACATTAAGAAAAACCCTAAAAAGAATCAAATAGTAAACAAAAAAAAATTTACATTATTACGATTACCATAACGAGCCCTAATAATAATTATCACATTCACACAATACAATAGTAAAACATTTAAAAAAAAAAAAAAAACAAGAACAAAGAAAAAAGGGAAGGATTGTATTTGTTACCTTAGTTTTTGCTATGCCCTGTGAGAGTTGAAACCTGAAACTTGTGAAGAAATATTTGTGGGTTTTCTGTTGAGAGAGAGAGAGAGAGAGAGAAAGGGTAAGGTGCTCCTGATTTGGTGCGGTGTGGTGTGGTGGTGGTTTTGTACTTGTAAAGAGAAACAGGTTCTTCTTCGGTTTAATCACGAGATGAAGACAGCGCAAAAGGAATTCGATGCCACGTGGCGGAGATCAGACGGGTTTTATTTTTTATTTTTGTTTTTTTTGAAGGCCTGGTAGTGTTTGTTTTGGAAGCGATTGACCGGTCTTGATCTGATCAGAATCATCAGAAAGGGATTGAAAAACGCTTGATTACGTGTCAGGAGTGAAGAAATTTAAGGGTATAGTTATTGTGGGTAGGGGCCAAATGGCGAGACCCATTTGGGCCGTTACAAGTTTCTGTAATGCTTGTGTTTTCCTTGTCAACCCATCAATCCCCCGACATGAATATCTAATAACTTTTTCAAATGTCCACGGTTTGGGCTAATTTCAATTTAGTTCAAGACTTTTAAAAAATAACTAATTTAGTCCTTCAAAAGACAATTTTATGATTTATCCAACTCCATGTAGCTCTATTATTCTTCTCTTTCTCATTTCAAACCTTCTCTTCTATTCACTGTGATTACATTAACATAAGCATGGATTTGAGCACAAATCACACTACACAGATACATCATCTCATATAACACTAACATACACGCTTTGCCATACAAATTCCAAAACCTAAAACCCCAAAAAATCATCCCAGATTACTAATCATACACAGATTCATATGCACACACTAACAAAATCACCATATTAAAACCATTTTGAGACAAACTCTAAATCAAAAAATACCCACAAATCAACAAATGACCATACCCAAACCCCATTTCAAACTCAAATAAAAAATCACCAAATCCTTTTATCATAGAAGAAAGCCCAATCCGTAAATTGACCAAGACCCAAACAAACAAAGAACTAAACCAAAAGAGAAAAAAAAATTAGAATAGAGAAAGAGGATAGAGATTGACGGGCATCGACGTTGGCGTCGCCGATGGTGGTGGCCATTGCTCGTGGGTCTTGTCAAACATTCCCTTGACATTTGACATAGAAACCCAAACACAAACAAAGACCCAAGCCCAAAAATAGAGACCTAAACCCAAAAATGAAGACCCAAGCACGTTTGGCACCAGATCAGAGCTATTGGCATGGAACAATAGCAATGGTGGTGATGTGAAGCTTGAAAATCCCTAGTCAAATGTCTCCATGGCACTGATTTAAGAAGAAAGTGGAAGATGGTAGTGGAAAAAATGGGTTTCGGCCATGAAAAAGGGAGTCTTTAGTCATCATGGGTATGGGTGAGAGAGAGGGAGCCGTCATGGGTGTGGGTAAGAGAGAGAGAGAGAGAGAGAGAGAGAGGGAGCCAAAGGTCTGAGAAAGAGAGAAGGATTTAGCACTGAGATGAGAAGGGTTTGGCTAGTCAAGGATAAAATTGTCTTTTAAGGATCAAGTGGGTCATTTTTTAAAAATTTTGGACCTAATTGGTAATAGCCTAAACCTCAAGGGGGTTTAGTGGAATTTACCCAATGTCTTATCTTACTCAAAGCCTATCTATAAGCTAGTTTTCCTTTTCTTTTTCTTTTTCTTTTTCTTTTTCTTTTTCTTTTTCTTTTTTATTTGAATGGTTAGAAATACTTACATAATATAGATGCTGCCACTCCAGCAATTCTAACTCACTCTTCCGGCTTCTCCAAGCACTTATGACTAAGATTTTCAGACCTGGACCGTTCATCGAACCGTAAAAGGGAGAGGTTTAAGGTTTTTAAGGTCGAACCAGGGTCGAACCACGATGACGTCATAATTAATTTAATAATTAATTAAAGCCAAATATAGATATTAAATTTATAAAACTAGCAAAATTGACTAATATATTTATATATGTGAGGAAAATTTAATGATTTTCAAGCATATATTTAATAAAATTATGTTAAGTTGTTTTTATAAAAAAAAAAAAAATGCTAAGGGTTTGGACCGCACGGTTCTTGCGGTCCAACCTCGATTTTAGGGGTTCACGGAATTAACTAAAATTTCGATTTTTTATGCTTAAAAAACCGATTTTCATCCCAGTTCTTAGTTTTCACAGTCCGACCTCCCGGTCCGGTTCTGAAAACCTTGCTTTTGACTTGGAAAAGTATCAACTTGCTCAACGAGTTTTATATTTTTTTTTTCCCTTATTTGTTTTCGAAATTATTTTTACTTCCTCTTGGGAGTTAGTATTTTGGATGGAGGATACTATTGGATAAAATAAAATAAAAAATTCATTTATGCCACTTGTGCAATTATTGACAAAATAACGATGCAACATCTTTAAGGCAATAAGCATGAATAAGACATTAGGATACTATTGGATAAAATAAAATAAAAAATTCATTTATGCCACTTGTGCAATTATTGACAAAATAACGATGCAACATCCTTAAGGCAATAAGCATGAATAAGACATTAAAGGAAACACGGATGTGATAGTTTTCATATCGATTACTTGTTTATGTATCAGCACTAGAAATTGAGACAATTGACATTGAGACAACTTTAGAAGTTACAAATAACTCCTAGCAACTATGATCAAAGCCCAAAAGAAGAGAGAAACATTGAAGGAATAAATATAAATAACTATTAAACTATCTTGTGGTATGAGAGAAACTCATGGTTGCAAAAGCATTTTTTTTCACCAATAAGTCTAGAGTAAACAAAAAAAAAAAAGCATAGCTATCAATGTGGCAAGTTGTTATTAATAAATAAAAAAGTAAAGTTAAAGGTAACCATAAATAAGAATTAGTAAAACCTTGCTAATGCAATTTTTATGCAGCATTATTTGTTTTTTAACACAACACACCTTTTCCACTAACAAACCGTAGGATTTGCCGCTATTATTTTGATTATATGATACTCTTAGATGAAATAATAAATTCAGCCCCATCACCCACGCAACAATTGATGAAATCGAGATGCGACATCCATAAGGCAATAAGCATGAAAAAAAAAGGGTAAATTTACCAAAAATAATATATAAAAAAAACATGGGAAACACGAACAACCTTTTTCATATAGTTAAGCGGTCATTTTCATAGCAGTTATCAATTATTGTAACAGTGCGTGAAATAAAGACAATTGGCATTAAGACAATAACACATGGAAGAGCGACAAGTGTCATCAAAGCCCAAGAGAAGGGAGAATCATGGAAGGAATAGCTGTTAAACACCTTAGGTATAAGAGCAATTACATCAAATCGTGTAAAGTTTTGCAAAATAGAAAAAAGTAGTGTTTTTACACATTTTGACCCAAAAAATCCCTACATCAGTGGATGCAAAATTGTGCATTTTTGCACAATTGCTACAGTGCTGTACGATTACTGTAGCATGTGCATTTAATATTTTATTGTTTTTTCTCTCTCCTCTCCTCTCTGTACCGACTCTCACTCCCTCTCTTTCTCATTTCATCACTCAAGCAGTCAGTGCACAGCTCCCTCTTTCTCTCATCTCATCTCATCAATCTGGCCTGCTCTAGCTTCCTCCGATTGCCGAGGAGCAAGTCAAGTCCGTCGCCTACAAGATCGAGCAAGCCGAGTGGCCGGACGATCCATCGCCTACAACACGAACGGAGTTCTCTGACGAAGAAACCTGAGGCGTTGTTCTGAGTGCCTATCTTTGGAGTTTTTTGGTTTTTTGGTTGACTGGGTTTGTTTCTTTTTTGATCTCCGACAGAAGTCCCTCATCAATCTTTGGAATTTTTTGGTTTTTTTCTCTTTTTTTTTTTTCTGGTTTTCTTTGGGATTTCGGTGTGATCGGAGGCCGGAGGCGTCGATCTTGAGAGAGATGGTGGCTGATGACGGTGGCTGTGCGGGATGTGTTGGGTCTATGAGAATGAAAGTGTTAAAGGACATGGATATTTTATTTGAATAGATGTGTATAATAGACCAACTGATGTGGGTGTTTTGTAAAAATGGGTGTCTAAAATAGAAAAAGTAGGTTTTAGATATGTAAAATGCAAAAAATTTTGCATTGACTGATGTAATTGCTCTAAACGAATGAAATATTCTCGATAAAAGACACAACTCTTCGCTAACAAATTTGCTTATACAAAAATGTTTCTTGTTATTGTATTTCCTTAATAGTTTCTCTTAGTTGGTAGGGATTTATAGGGTGCTCATACTAGTAAGTAATTTCATTGTATCTTGTTACTTTGTTAATCTATACTACTATTTAAGGAGTTGCATCTGTTTGGACCGGATTTTTTTTGTTCCAAAATACCCCTCCACCTAAATTTAAGAAGAGACAAAACTAAAAGATAGTTTGGTAAAAATACATGTCTAACTTGCACTAAAACATTGCCTACAAAATAGAAACACCATTTCACTAACCCACTACTTCAAAATAACTATACGATTATTTAAAAAAACAAAATAAATAACCCCAAGTTGCTGTTGTTTTTTTTTTTTTAATCCTTTAAAAAAAATCATCCCATGTTTATCTTCCTATCAAAAAAAAAAAAAAAATCCTCAAGTTTACCCAAAAAAAAAACTAAATAGATACACGTTTGGTTACATTGTATTTAACCAAAAAAAAAAAAAAACCACTCTCACGTACAAACCCACCCAGATACAAATTTAAGTTTAAACTCCTCATTATTATCAACCAGTTAGCACTTAGCAATCTTGGAGTTACAAGTTTATCTTATGTCTGGCCATCCTTATCCTCATGTCCCATCTTTAATGCTAATTCCGTAAAATAAAAAATAAAAAAGAAGAAGAAGATAGAGACGGAGTGAAAAAGAATGCCACCGCTCAAAGTAGAATTCTAAACATAGGTACTCTAATCTTTCTCTCTATATTTTGTTATTGACATTTGAGTTTTTATGTGTTGTCATCCTCAATTTTGGTTTTTATGAGTTGTAATTTATTTATTTATTTAAATTTGGTACTGTGGAGGGGGGAATTTATTGGCAAAGATTGGATACAGTATCTTAATTATATGCTAAGCATCCTTATTTCTCTTTCACATTCTTTTTAAATTTTTAGTTTAGGGTTTTGTTTGCCAAAATATTCCAAGACCATGATAGCATTTCTTCTGCATGCCTAGAACTTTATTATGCCCAAATCTTTTAAATTAATTTTTTCTTTTTCTTTTTAGATTTTAAATTTTAGAATTTCTTATATAATTCTATCAGCAAATTATAGTATGTTAATTTTTTTTTTTTTGATAAGTAATAAAGATATATATTAAAGAACACTACCTTATGCAGGAAAACATAAGGCAGATATAAAAGTACAAAAGAAAAGATAACAAGAAAGAAAAGAAGAAAAGAAGATAGGAAAAAGAAACTAATTACAAAAGGAGAGAATTAAGAAACAAAGGGAGAGAGTCACTAGAGGTGAGTTCCCAAGCCCTAGACCAGTCAAATAGAGTGCCACTAAAAGAGGCCAAAAGCTGGTCATCCGAACTTTCCATGTCCTCAAATGTGCTCCCATTTCGCTCCCTCCAAAGACACCACATTAAGCACAAAGGGGCTAAATTCCAAATGCTAGACGAAAGTTTTCCAGGCCAATTCCACCAACCCAAGAGAGTATCTGCAGCCGTTCTTGGCAATACCCAAGAAATCCCAAAAGATCTAAACACCAAACTCCACAACTTATGAGCCTTACTACACTGAAGTAGCAAATGACCCACCGTCTCCCCATCCCCACGGCACATAATGTATCAGTCTACAAAATCCATCCCTCTACCCCTCAAATTATCACCTGTGAGGATCTTATTCCAGACAACAGTCCACATAAAGAAAGAGACACGCCGAGGAGCCTTAACCTTCCATACACCTTTCCAAGGAAAGATAATGGGCAACGGTCTTCTTAACTTATTGTAGAACGATCGGACATTAAAATCTTCATTCTTTGACAACTTCCACTGCATACGGTCTCCATTTGTCAGTTGGTTTTTTGTATTTTGTAGAAGATTTTCACAAATAAGGCCTTCTGGTATTGGAGCAATATCTTCCACTTCGTTAAGTGAGAATCAACATGTTAAGAATTGATGTTCATGACCATGTCTAACTCATTCTTTGAAATTCTTTTATTTTCTTTTTTCCTTTACTTTTTCTTATAATTATTTTTGGTTGATGCATTTTTCTGAAGGATATTTTTTATTGATGCATTTTGACATGGAGAAGACACATTTTGAAAGAGATTAAACGGTTCTCTGCAGTTAATCCACCCTCTCACAAATCACAATTTTAGGTAACTCTCTTTCCTCTCATGCTCTCTTACTCTTAATTTCATTTTTCAATTTTTTTTTATTTTTTATTTTCTGAGTCATATTGATATAATTTTTTAAAGGTTATTTTTTATTTATGTATTTTGACAAAGAGAAGACACATTTTGAAAGAGATCATCATTGAGTGATTAGATTGATTGTGGAATAGTTGACGATGGTGATGAATCGTAGACCCGATACTACATAAGCCCTTATTAAAGAGTCCAAATGAATGCAAAGGAGTATGAGACATCTAATCTTTTATTTTTTATTTTTATATTTTCATCTATTTTTGTTGACTTATATTCTTTGTTGGATTTCATGAGGAAAAAAATTGTAATTCTTTTTATTTATAAGTTTTTTTTTTCTTCCAAGTTGATCTAGGAGATCAAGAAGAATAATTGGGATGTATAAGTTACAAGTTGTAATTGTGTATATATTTCAATTTTCAAAATAAGGCAACATGCTAGGGATCCCAAAATTTTTTCTTTCAATATGACTTTGGCAATATTGTTGGGCCTCCACTAGATTACCAACAAAATGCATCTTCTTCTTTTTTCTTTTTCTTTTTTCCCCCTCAGATGGAGTTGTTGAAAACTTGGATTTAGGTGGTAATGCACAATTGCATAGGATAAGTCTTCATGTGTAGAGAGTTAGGAAGGTTTTTTTTTTTTTGGAGAGATTTAGGAAGTTAATCATGAAAGGTACAATAGTTATTTTATTTTATAGTGCCCATTTGAGAATTACTTATTTCGGATATATAGTTTATTCGCATATGTGAGAAAAAAAATATTAAAAACTAACTTATTTCCAAAAAATTGAAAGTCACACAAATCATTAAAATAGTCATATAACTAAAATTATGTATGGATAATTTTTTCAATTGCCACATAGTGAGTTAGCGAAAAATTCTACCAATTCGATTTGGAACAAAACCATTTCCTAAAATAAAATCTACATTAAGGAATAGATTGATTAAGGAAAAGTAACTTATTTGAAAACCAGCAATTTAATTTTTAAATTAAGTAATATTCCAAGTGAATTTGCATCCAAGTGGATTTGTAAAGTAATATTCCAAGTGTTATGTATGACAAGAGATTATTTCAATAGCTAAGTCATTAAAGTAACTAGCCTCTAAGCACGCGCGTAGAGGCCTTTCTATTTTTTGAGTAAGGGTTAATTTAGAGCATTTATTATACTTTAGGATTACTATATTTTTCAATCACAAAAAAAACCTAGGGGTGTAATGAGTATTATGTGTGGTGAAATAATTTTTTATCACACCCTTAGTTTTTTTTTTTTTTTTTTTTTTTTTTGTGATTGGAAAATGTAGTAATCTCAAAGTATAATAAATGCTCTAAATTAACCCTTACTCAAAAAATAGAAGAGTCTCACATGCGTGCTTAGAGACTAGTATTGGTTTATTTATTTGAGTTTCATTTAATTTTATCAAAGTTCTTAGTTGTTAATCTTGTTAGATCATTAATTCCTTATTATCGACCTCATTTGATGTTTAGATTGTTTGCTAATGCACCTATCTATCATGTTTGAAGTCAAACTTAACATAACTTTAAGCTATTAATTGGAACATACTCAACAAAACCTCAAAAAGCAAAAATAAAAAACATACTCAACATCAATATTTTTTCTCTCCTTACTAATTAAAAAAATATTTTTACTTCCTCTTGGGAGTTAGTATTTTGATTGGAGGATACTATTGGATAAAATAATAAAATTCATCCTTGCCGCTTATGCGATTATTGGTGGAATAGCGATGCAACATTTGTTAGGCAATAAGCAAAAAGAAAACATCAATGGGCCATTTAGTCCAACCCAACTTGGACTTCAACTCGGCGTCCAAGATATAATAATTTAGACAGGGAATGTTTCCAGGTCTAAAGTGATCACTTTACTTTTGAATTTTGATTGTCCACTCTCTCTTTGTTTTGAGTTGTATTGATTGTCCTATCCTGAAAGATAGATCTATCCCAATTCTAATAAGATTAGGATTTAGGAGCTATCAATGGGCCATTTAGAATAGTAGGATAAGCAAGCTGAACACGCTAGTTGGTGCATAATAACTGAGTCACATATCCTTTTCTAGTCCTTTATGGCAAAATGCGCCTATTTTTTCCAAGAGAGAATGAACAATATAATTCAGGAATTCTTCCTAGTTCCTATCATACTGATAATGCTATCTTTGACTTTTGCTTCTATATATCCAAATACCAATCCTACATTTTTTTCTCCAATATCCTGAATAGGCAGTTTCTGTGTCTATTTGAGGTACTTAAATTAGCCATATCTATCAACCATGCAGGTGAACCCTGCTTCATCTCATATATCTTCTATAACAAAGCCACTCCCAGTTTCATTACTCCTTGTAGTACTTCTAACACAAGATGTAGTAGAAGAAGGGTGTTATTGACTTTTAATAGGATCTCTTCATCAAATGATCAGTTGGTCGATGTTGCCTCATCACCAAAAAAACAATAACTACGTCCAATGGTGATGATGATGAGGGTGCCATACAATCTGCTGCATATGTTGTGAGGAACTTCCACGAGGGAATCAATGTCTATGATTTGGTCTCCGTGGAAGAACTCGTTGCAGGTAACTGTGTGTATGAGGACCCTCTCTTTCCTTGTCCTTTTTTTGGTCGTGAGGTATTTCAAGCTGTTTTTCTATAGAGTTACAACGAGTTAGATTTGAATTAGATACGATGTAACATGAAACTTAAAATTTTCATATATAAATATATGAAAAAATTGAAAGAAGAAAAAATAAAATGATGTATATGGTTTGGTCTAATGGTTCATCTCCACAGAAGAATCTAAGCAGCTGTACACAATGGATCTAATGCACAGGTATATATAGGGATACATTCATTTTAGTATGGTAACCCTAAAAACACAATAGCCCTTGGTATACAAAACTATGGTAGTCCTTGGTATTCTAGAAAACCATAATCTGATAATATCCTAATGTATAATTTAGATATTTTAGAATTCGTAACTTTCAATGAAGTATAAGAATATCCTCTCATGACTAGTGTTTCAGGAGTTTATTAAATTAACATTCTCATATTGTTTCATCAGCCCCTTTATTTTTTTTCATAATATAGATTCATGTGACTTTAGCACCCTTTGAATTTCTTTTTTTGATAAGTTACTTTAGCACCCTTTGAATTTCATGAAGAGGATTTGAGTTTGTTGATAAGTAAGCATATTAAAAGTCAATGATGTCTCTGAGAATTACTAGTGTTTGTTCACATAGTGGAGGGGAATAAAGTATGAGCAGGGAAGATGTTTTCTTTAATAGATTTTGTTTGGTGGTTACAGTCAATGGGATAGAGCAAAAGAGAGACACTCCTCTTTCCTAGGTTTCTTATTGCAGGATTTTTCAATTGGACATTTTTCAAAGGAATCACTCATACAAATTTCTAATCTGATTTATTAACCTAAAGATACAATCTTTAGACCAATTTGAAAGATTGAAAACCTCAGCAACTTGATACAGCATGAATATGACTATATGAAAAAAAAGTGGTAAAAGCATCCCTCTGTTTCATTCATGTATCTCTTCCCTTCTCTAAATATAGTTTGATTCAATATGTAGGAAATCCGGCAGTTCTTCAAAAAATTCACTGATTCCACCTCCATAGACCTCCAATTTGTTATCGATGATTTGTCTACTGAGGATTCCTCAGCAGTTGGAGTGATATGGCATTTAGGTATGTTGAAAAATATCCTATGCTTTTTAACCTCTTTCATCCCAGTAAGTATTAGTTACCTCTTTAGATTTTTTACTTTCAATCTGATTAATGTGGGAAATAACTTCAGATTGGAGGAAGAGGCCTTTTCCTTTTAGCAAAGGATGCAGCTTTTATCGATTGGAGGTCGTGAATAAAAAGAGACAAATAATGTAAGTGATATTTTAATGTTGAATATGTAATATACTTTGTACTATCTGCAATGGATTATCTAAATTTAGTTGAAAGAATCTGTCTCAAGAGAATTTCTTTAAACCTTAAATAAGGGTGTTGTTTGCAATCACAATTTTGGTTCCACAAAAAGAAAATAATTTGAATTCTGGGTTGAAACATAATTGATTGTGAGAGTCCATTGTTTCTTCACTTTGTATATATCTTTGAGATAATGCAAGTGGGAGCTATCGAAACATCAAAACTTGCTTAATCCTGATGTAAATACAAATAAATTTTCAATTTAAGAATAAAAGAACTTGCATCATGTGCTAGCGGCCTAGTGCCTGACCTCACAAGTTGGCCTGTTTAATCTCAGTCCAAAAGGTAAGACTTGTCCTATAATTTATTTATTTTTGTCTAAATTAGATAAAAATTCCATTCCACCCTGATTTCTTTATTTGGATGTGGTAATCATTAGATTACTTGGCTAATTCTCTTTGAAAATCCAATGAACATATTTTTATGACTACCATTTCAACATGATAGATTTTTTCTATTAATGATGATGCTATTAGTTTTGGACAAATTTGCAGAATATGGCATTGAGCTAACCCACCTGAGACATAATGATTGGACAACCTCAGACTAGAGGTTCTGCTTTAACCTCCCCAGCTCCAACCTAGCAAAAGGAGCACCTTCTCAGCCTTAGCTAACATAGGGTCCATTGCTCATGTCCTTTTTGGTATAACTTCAGTATGTTGGACTCCATGGTGCCACCAAATCAATGATAAGAATCTCCATTATGTTAAGCCTTGCTGCTCCTGTTCCTTCCTGAAAGACCAAAGATTTAAAGAGAAGAAACCCTTGAAATGCAATACCTTGTCATCCAGGATGCCAATCATACAATGAGGCCCTTTTCTTCAATACTTAAATAGTAAATTAAGATGATAACTTACATATTTATGGGGGAATTCGATACTCCCAAATAAAAGGGAGTTAGTCTATGGTCCATTCAGTAACAAATAAATAGGACTTTCTATTGGGAAAAATCACTGATTAACCACAACCGCTTAAAGTTAAACAGTGTATGCCTTAACATATGTTTATTAATCATATTGTACAACCGGTAATTTTAATCATATGGTCTCTCTTGGCCATTTGAAGCCATGCTTTACATACTTCTTACCGATATGGTCTTGCTCTGGTTTTCCACTTTAGTTTCAAGGGTGCAAATCTTTCATTTGAATGAGAAATTGAAAACAGGATCAGGTTAGCTCTGCCAGCCCACTGACAATTTCCTCTTGTTGCTGCTTCATTAATCATTACTTTAGACTTTTAGTGCTTACCATGAGGAAGCAAAATGTAAAGGATAGACAATAAGAGGTAGATTTATGGTTAGTTATGAAGATTATATATGGATTCCTTGCTGGTAATGTAAAATTCTCCAACTAACAGCTTGTTATATATGGAGCAATTCTCTACTAGGAAACTTGTTTCAATCAGAAACTCTGCTAACATGCTCTATAAAACCTCATCTAAAAAAAATCTTGTTTATTTAGTTCATAAGATGCTAATAACATATTTGCACCATGTACTGCAAAGATTGTGTTGGGAGACTAATCTCGCTTTTTTCAAAATACAGTTATTGACGAGATATTGTAGAACCTGCAATCAAACCTGGGGAGGCAGCTTTGGTATGTAAATAAGCCATCACACACACATTTTTTGCCCTTTAGATGTCAGGCAATAATACACATGTCCAGAGATAGACTCGAAAACAAGGAAAAAAATTAGAAGAGAGAAATAAAAATAAAATGTCAGAATACTACTCTGTGTGGGTGCACACGCATGCGTGAATGCTTTCCTTCATATCCTCATATTACCCCTAAAATCTAAAAATTATTTTGGTTGAACTTGAGTATGCATTGGTCTGTTTTAGCCCTTGCTTTCAAACCTCACTTAAATCCACTAAGTTAGTGTTGAGACTGTATGAATTTGGAGAGAAACTTATTGTATCTCGCCTTTGATACACTAATTTTTTTACCTGATAACCCATATATTTCAAATTTCTGATGGTCTTCTTAGTAACCAATTGATATAAAAAAATAAATTTTGCATTGATGGATAAAAATTTAAAATTGTATCGATTCAGTTTTTATGCTTATGCATACATTTTTTTTTTCTTCTAATCAAATTACTGTATGTGTGCGGGTGGTTATCAGAGGTGTAACTTAGCTTCTGCAGCAATTTCCTCAGCTGGCAGACCAGCTATGATAGCAGCTATCAAGCAATTATTTTTTCCTCTTTAATAGAAATGATTATAGGCTTATTTAAATTTGATAAAGAATTTTAGGTTCAAATGTATAGTTAAATCTGCCCCCAACCACACTGTATTCTTTACTCGCTGTTAATTTAATATGCAACAACATATTTGGTGATCAGTTTCTTCAATTATATCATTACAGTAAAATAATTCTGGTGCGCAATGCTCTTTGTGGTCACATGCTATATTTTAAAGCCACAATGTTTTTCTTACATTGAACACATTAAACACCAAAAAATAAGATCATGGCTAAATAACTTGGCTAATGCCATTGGGCCTCTTCTGTGGGTTCAAAAACTTGGGGTCATGGTAGAAGATGCCTGTAGAATAGAACATAGTGAAAACTTTTTTTTTTTTTTTCTTCTTCTTGTTTTAAAATTTTATTTTGGTTTTAAAAATAGAATAAAATTGCACAGGCATAACAAGAGAAAATTTTAAAAAGAAATAGACTCATCTATCAGTTTACAGAAGGACCTTAGAGCCATTGAGAGTTCGACCAGCTCATGTTCATGTTGGCTTTGGAAGCTATTTTGGCCAAACCAGCTGCTTCTGTGAATGTGAATTCTCCATTCAATACTGTTACATTATGAATGTCCTATCAGTTTGGTCACTAACAAAAAATGCTGTATTAATTCAGAGATGCACACCTGTTTTCATTAAGAAGGACCTTAGAGCCATTAAGAGTTCGACCTGCTCATGTTCATGTTGGCTTTGGAAGCTATTTTGGCCAAACCAGCTGCTTTTGTGAATGTGAATTCTCCATACAATACTGTTACATTATGAATGTACTATCAGTTTGTTCACAAACAAAAAATGCTGCATTAATTCAGAGATGCACACCTGTTTTCATTAAGAAGTGCATTAATCATTTCTGCCCAAATAAAATAAGGGCAATGGAATTAGGTAAAATTGGAAACCATAAAAATACAGACAGCTGAAGCAATGAGCTCAAATCTGCTGCAAAATTAGTATAGCAAACTAATGAAGGTAGAAGTCATTCTCAAAGAGTGCCATGGGCAACCAAGGTCTCAAATTTTGAGCCCCAATGTTTCTGATTCCTGAGTTTTTTTTAGCATTCTCCTTGTAAACCCCATCTACAAAGAATATCTTCACTTCAAATAAGTTCAACAATTGTGGTTCTTTCTGTGCTTCTTTAAATGGCAATCTAAATCCATTTGAAACATGTTAGCAGTCCTTTGTTTAATATAAATTCTATAGTTCATCATATTCCACAAAATTCACTTCTGAGCCCAAATCCCCACTTGCTACATATCCCGCGTCTTTCATTAGCTCATTTAATCCATCCAATAAAGCGTAAATTTCTTCCGCATGGGGGTTTGATGTGTCACCCACCATAAAGGGCGAAAATCCCAAGCCCATGTCAATCCAAGCACTGCCAGGAGCCTTCCTCACACCCAAATCCCTCATGGAAGTCCTAACCTCAGCTACCATGTTCCAACGACCATCAGCAGCATACATATTAGCAATCAAGACGTAGTAACCTGAATTTTCAGGCCTCATTTCTAACAGTTTCTCAGCTGCCCACTCCCCTAATTCTGTATTTCCATAAATCCGACAGGCTCCTATTAGAGTAGCCCACATGGCAGGAGTTGGCCTGTAAGGCATTGTTTTGATAATTTCTTTTGCTTTGTGCAACAAACCAGCCCTGCCAAATAGATCAACCATGCAAGAGTAATGCTCCAGTTGAGGACTTAAACCATAAACACAAGGCATTTTTTCAAACAGCCTCTGGCCTTGGATTACAAGACCAGAATGGCTACAAGCTGATAGAACCGCGACCATGGTTATATGGTCTGGTTTGATCTGGAACCTTTCCATCTCTTCAAATACTTTCAGTGCAGCTTGTCCCTCTCCCTGTATTCCATATCCAGCAATCAAGGAAGTATAAGTCACCTCATCCCTTTTGCTTAACGAATCAAACACTCTTTTAGCTTCTAAAACTTTGCCCGACCTTGCATACATGTCTACAAGAGCATTCCACAAAAGCAAATAGTCCTTGAACTCTTCACGCTTTGTAATGTAGCAGTGGAACTCCTTCCCATGTTGCAGATTGGCCACTCGAGCACAGAGGGGAAGAATACTGGCAATTGTCACATAACTTGGTTCTATTCCGGAAAGCAACATCTCTCTAAATAGGAATGATGCTTCCTCTGATTGATCCATGTGGCTGTAGCCAGAAAGCATAGAATTCCAAGTAATTATACTCTTATTTTCTACCAATTGGAACAAAATACAGGCACGCCTTAGGTCTTCGCACCTAGAATACATAGTAATTAGTGCATTCTTGACAGTATCAAACTCATCACAACAGTTACGAATTGCAGAACCATGAATTTCTTTTCCCAGTTTAATTGCCCCAATGTGGGAACATGCACCCAAACCAATAAGCATTGCCACAGAATCCAAAAGAACGCCACAAGTTCGCATCTGAGAAAGCAAGTCAAGTGCTCCCTTAAAATTTCCAGTTCGCAAGCACCCACCAGCTATAGTATTCCAAGTTATGATATTCACTTCATTATTTGTAATTCTCATGCTTTTGAAAAGCTGGAATGCTTCCCCCCACATTCCCCTGGAGGCATAAGCAGAAATGATTGTGTTCCAAGAAACAGCATCCTTTTCTGGCATTTTGTCGAACAAGCTTCGAGCAATATCAATTTCCCCAAACCTCCCATACATAGAGACCAAGGCATTATGTACAAACAAGTTCCACCCAGCAGAGCTAGCATTAATAGAATTATGAACCTCCCTACCAAAACCCAAATCCAATTTTTCACCACAAGCCTTGAGAACAGATGGGTAAGTAAAATTATCTGGTCTAATCCCCTTATCCACCATTTCTTTATAGGCAGAGAGAGCCTCCCCAAAAATCCCATTCCTAACATATGCAGAGATAAGCAAATTCCAAGGCAAAGGGTGCAAAATACTTGAACTTGCATTAATAGTACGGGCTTCAGCAAGGAGGTCAAAACTTGTGTAAAAAGTAACAAGCTTGGGCACCAAAATGGGGTGTTGTTCGAGACCCAAGGAGATAATCTGGGCATGAAGCTGTTGACCTTGTAGGAATGATTTAAGGTTAGTGCAAGACAGAAGAAGAAAAGAGATGGGGTGTAAGATAAGGTCACAAGAAGAAGAAGAAGAGGCATGGAGCTGGATAAGAGAGAAAGTTTTGAATGCTTTTGATAGATAGCCTTGGCTTGCAAAGTCCTTGAGAGATGTAAAAAGGGAATCAATCATAGATTCATCACTGCTTGTGTTTGCTTCTGGGACAGAATCATTTGATTTGCATGATGTGGACGGCTTATCGTATTGTTCTGTACCTTGTCTCCATTTTTTAGGAATGTATTTCTGGATTTGAGATATAGAGATACCTCTAGATGCTATAACCCAGATCGACATAGAAACCCAGTGGCAGAAACTGAGATCGGCATCCACAAACAATCCCAAAACCCATATTGGGGAGACAAAACCAGATCGGCGGTGAGACTGGTGGACTCGATTGACGCTGCAAACCAAGAAATCGTGATGAGTTGCACCAACAAAATATTGAGGGGGGAGAGAAGAACCAAGAGATGGAGGGTGATGAGCCCGAAGGTGAGTGACTGGCTGGGTTGTGGGAGAGAAGAGCTGAGAGTGAGAGAAGAGAAAGAAAGTACCGTGACTGAGAGATGGAGAGCCAGTGTAAAATGTTTGACCTTTGTTAAGCGTAAAATAGATACTATAACTGACTTCGCAATTTTTAATAAGGGAAAGTCTTTTTAGTAAAACAGTGTACAAGTAACGTGGTATAAATTACTGTATAATTTCTCATTTTCTTTGTTTCTCCTAAATTTTCGATCTCCCGCCAAAATCCAGCTGAGAGAGCTGAAATTCGAAATCCATCGGAGGAAGCTACAGAAAGAGAAAGGCAGAGGCCGAGATGGGGATGGGTTCAAGGTCCGGGTCCGGAGACCCAAGCGGGTACATGGATATCCTGGCTTCATACTTTCCCCAACAGCTTTTCCCAACAATCGAAGATGACTGCCTCAACCTCACTTCTGCTCTCTTTTCCTTCTTCTCCACTCCACTTGCCCTAAATCTCGCTTCTCAGGTCTCTCTCTCTCTCTCTCTCTCTCTAAGCAATTGGATTTTTGAGAGTTGCATGTGTTTATGAATGTGGATTTTGAGGCATTTTCATTTTCGTCTCCAATTTTCAAACTTCGGCATTTGTCACCAACGGTTTGGGGGTTCCTTTGAAAATTTTCATGTGTAGAGAGTGTTCAATTGGTTTTGAATTAACCGCAGGTTAAGGATGACGATGGCGTCTTCGTTTTGCCAATTGACTTCCAACAATTCCGGAAAGTATGTGATCTCGAAGAGTTTTACACAATGCTAGAGGATAAACCTAAGCCGGCTCTCTTATGCATGAGTTGCGCAATTCACAAGGTACAAAGTGTGATAATTGTAGAAATTTCTCGAAAATTTTTGTTTTTGGCTTAGCATATTTTTATCTTTATTTAACATGGAAGCAGGTTGTTTTGAATAATTTGGAGAAAAACATGATTGAAGATGGTGCGAAAATAAACATACGACTGCACAACTACCCTGAAACTATGATTGCCCTGAAGAACTTAAAAGCAGCTTATATTGGTAAGTCTTAAAAATATTCATCACTAGTCCAAGTTTAATATATGTTAAGGAAACGATATAGACAATATCACTTGTTGACGTGACAGACAAGCTTGTATCCGTGCGTGGTACTGTAGTGAAGGCTAGCACTGTCAGGCCTCTAGTGGTGCAGATGAGTTTTCACTGTGCAAAGTGCAAAACTGAAATTACGCGTATTTTCCCTGATGGGAAATTTTCGCCACCGCAAAGTTGTGATTTATATGGGTGCAAGAGCAAGAATTTTAATCCAATTCGATCTACTGCTCAAACAATAGATTTTCAGAAAATAAGGTAAGCTTAGTAATGCTAACTTCTGCTTCAATACTTTCAGAATTGCTATTTTTGTTTAGACATCCCTCTATCAGCTAATATTGATAACGTTCAGATTTTTCCTCGTCCAACTTCAGGCTGCAGGAACTTTTAAAGCCTGAAGATCATGAAGAAGGTCGAGTTCCTCGAACGGTAGAGTGTGAATTAACCCAAGATCTTGTTGATGCGTGCATACCTGGAGATGTGGTGACTGTCACTGGAATAATCAGAGTAATTAATAATTACATGGATATTGGAGGAGGTATGATAAAGAGATTCCTTTCACACTGTTTATTCAGTTCATTGCCAGACATGGATTGTTGCATGATTAGTTAGTTCTTTTAAGATGGATGACAAGAACATATCTATAATTTGCAGACTCTGAACTCTTCCTTACTGCTAATGCTGTTTGGAGCAAACTTCATTATTTTCAGGAAAATCGAAAAGCAAAAATCAAGGGTTCTACTACTTGTATCTAGAAGCAGTTTCGATTAAAAACTCTAAGTCACAGTCTACACCTGAGGATTCACAAGATTCTGATTCTAAAGCTAGAGCTACGGAGCTGTGCAATTTATTCTCATTTTCTCCGAGGGATTTGGAATTTGTTGTGAAGTTTAAAGAGGAAAATGGCTCAGATATCTTCAGGCAAATACTTCAATCTATATGTCCTTCAATCTATGGACATGAGCTTGTTAAAGGTAATGTTATATGTACTCCATTCATTGTTATTTATATGGTCCAAGGGTTTCATGCTAAATTTTTTTTTTTTTTTTTTTTAAAAGTGTGGTCTTTTGTCATCTTTCTTGTTCTTCCCTTCCTGTTTTACTTGATCGTTGTAATTTTGGTTCTTGATTTGTGCCCCAATAGTACATTCCCAATGTACTCAGGTTGGCTGATTTCTTATTTTCATAAAATTTTCGCTACTTATCAAAATTTTTTTTTCCCCATTGCTTGTTCTATTCTATTACAATTGTCCCCACCCTGTGCCTTTGTAAGGGTATGATGCTGACTAATCCAAAAAGTAATGTTTTGAGTATCTTGCTTGGCAAATATAGAATGTGCTAATGTTTTGTTTTTGACTCTCCAAACCCAATTTCCCATCTTAACAACTTCAGTTGGAACAAATACAATAGTTTATGGACTTCTTGTTAAAATTGCTTAAAATGCTTACTCCAATAACACTCAGTTTCTTGAATTTGATATGAAGGAAAACAATAGATTGCATTGTAAAAATCATAATAAAATATTTGAGGTTGTACCTCAAGTTTATCCAAAAACTATGCATCTACTAATAATGTAATGGATAAACAATTGAATTGTTCCACATGCTCCAACAACTCCATGGGCTTCAGAGGCTTTCTGGTATGTAGGAACTACAAGAATGAGCACCTACTAATGTCCACAGACCAAGTCCCACGTTATATACGATGATGGAGCCCTAGAACAAAAGAGACCATGAGAGAGAGGAGCACTCTTAGAGGGGCAAAGCTTTGGTCCAGTGCTGCAGTGCACTGGACTGGACACAATGTGGCCAATTTTAGACACGTTTCCAAATTGTGTTGGAGTGCCAAACCCCTCTTGAAGGCTAGAGCTTTCACTACGGCCAGCAATGAGGAAGGTCACACTGTCTTAGCAACCCTTTTTGTTTAGGAAATTATGCTCAAATAGCTACTTGCAGTAAACGTTGGAGTTATGGTTTTTCTGAATGTTGGGTTGCCCACACCACATGGGCGTTGTCCACATCACATGGCGCGATGCCAACATAATACTTCAAAGCTTCCTTTTACTGTGAATGAAAGAAGAAATATGGATTCATGAAAGTTTAATTCCTGATTCACTTCTGAATGGTATGCTTTGGGTTCATTTAGATAATTAAGATCAGGTTCTAGGTTATGGTTCAGGAAGGATTCAATGTGCTATTTCTTTAAACTTTCACTGACATGTGCTGGCCACAGATATAATGGCATTTGAGATAACTATTTCTAATGTGAAATCACATAATTGTATACACATAATTGAGTATGAAAACCTACTTTCTTAGGCTGCACTCTAGATTATGTCCTTGTTGAGCATGTATCTGAAATTGAGGTGTTTTTATGGAATTTCCTTTTTTCTCAACAGCGGGCATAACATTAGCACTGTTTGGAGGTGTTCGGAAGCATTCAAAGGATCGGAACAAGGTCCCTGTTAGAGGAGACATTCATGTCATAGTTGTTGGTATGTTCTTTTTGGATGGAACTAAATCTGGTCAGTTATTTACTTATTGAAAATGAGAATGAAAATGATACCACATCAAAGTATTTTGATCAACTAGAGGTCAAGCCGTCAAGGTTTCAGGGAATATTATATCGTTTATGGGGAAGAGAAGTTGAAGTTGTATCATGTTAATCGTCATTTTACTAGGTGATCCTGGATTAGGAAAGAGCCAAATACTGCAAGCAGCAGCTGCTGTTTCTCCACGTGGCATTTATGTATGTGGCAATGCCACTACAAAAGCTGGCCTCACTGTAGCTGTTGTGAAGGATTCCATGACAAGTGACTATGCTTTTGAGGCTGGTAGTTATTTCATATTTCCTTTTTTGAATTGTGATGTTTTGGCTATCTTATTTGTTTACTCTGCCGCATTGGAATGTGAATGCTTTACTAATGATTCAGGTAGTGGTTGATTGACTGAATTTCACAAGTATTTCAATTTTCAACAGATTTTTGAAATCTTCTGTGTGTTGTTTTCATTTATCTTCAGTGTTTTAATATTCTCAAAGGAGATTTACCACATGGTTAGACACTAGGAAATGTTGTTGCTATAGAACAATAGGTTTGATAACTTTTGATTCTTGCAATATTTAGTGATTTTGGGTGTTCTATGTTTTGGGGTAGTAATGGGTTCGAGGACACTCTCTAAATTTTCTCTTGGGTCTAGCCTTCTCTATCTGACTGTTAAGAATTCCTGTAAGTGTGATACTTCTAGTTGTGAAATGCAGTACTGCATGGGAAATTCTGATGCCTTTCTAACCTGATTATCATGCCAAAAAAAAGGAAAAAGAAAATGGGGAAATCTTTAGTTATCTTTTTGTCTTCTGTATGTACTCTATTATTATAGCCTTATTGCATAAAGAATCCCAAATGCCACAATTATTTAGTTGAAGCTTTCAAGCAGAAACATAATCTTTTGAAGTAGCCAAGCATTAGAAATTTCTGATATGACTGGTGGAAAAGAGATGAATTGTTAGTCTGATTCTTGTCAAATAGTTGATTAAGCTACCATAGCAAGGATTAATCTATAATAAAATTATAGGAATTTATAATATCTTTCCGACTTTAGAGCATCGAGACACGACTTCTCGGTTGTTTGACAACTACAGATCTGCCTGACTCAAAATAGTTTTGCTAGCTAAGAAATCAACATATATAAAATTGGGTCCATGAATGCTCAATGCTTATGAATCATCTCTAGCGCATGGAAAATTTTAACTCTTACACTCTTGAAGTAACACCTGAATGTCCCAATAGGTGCCATGGTACTTGCAGACGGTGGGTTGTGCTGCATTGATGAGTTTGACAAAATGTCTGCAGAACATCAGGTTTGTCCCACTGTTAATCAATCTTTTATGATTGCTCTCTTTAGTATCAAATAGATTTCACTTATCTTGGGTTTACTGCAGGCTCTACTGGAAGCCATGGAACAGCAGTGTGTCTCTATTGCAAAGGCTGGACTGGTAGCAAGTTTATCTGCCCGAACTTCAGTCTTAGCAGCAGCAAACCCTGTTGGTGGTCATTATAAGTAATCTCTTAATTTCATTTTGTAATTTAATAATTTCATTCTAGACTGTTCTTTTAAGTTGATAATAGATGAATTTATCTTTCTTCATGGGCCATGTAAAAATCATGTAAGTAGTGACAGATGACACTGAGTTGGTAAGTAGCAGAACGACTGTTATATTATTATAGTGTGATGCTGATTATTATGTTTTTCAAAAACATGTTGATAAATTTTAATATCAAATATCCAAATTGCAGCCGAGCAAAAACTGTGAATGAAAATTTGAAAATGAGTGCTGCACTCCTCTCACGATTTGATCTGGTTTTCATATTACTTGATAAACCTGATGAATTTCTGGATAAGCGAGTCTCAGAGCACATCATGTCAGTAAGTTTCCCCATCTGGCCTTTCTTTGGCGGTGCATGATTATGAATGAATGACAAGCTACTCATATCTTATTAAGATCTATGGGACTATGCCATTTATCTTTAGCATTAATATTGTCATGCAGTCACAGTGACAATTTGGAAAGTAATCACTCATGACACCCAAATGGGTAGTGGAAATTTATCCAAAAATGTCATGAACAAATTTTGGTAGGATAAATAATTTAAAAGGAAAAAAAGAAACGTGTAAAAGAGAAACAAGCATGTGTTATTGTTGTTGTGCAAGTAATGATTATTCCCAAGATAAGAGATATTTGCAATTATCTTTTACTGTTAAACATACATGAATTTGGTTAACTAGATAAAAATACCAGGTGTACTTAAAATTCTTCAACAAATTGGAGTGTCAGTTTTCAAAGTACTGGTTCTGTAGGACCACAAATTCTTCTAGTAATCTTTGTGTGTAATTTAATAATAAAACTCACATAAATATCTGTTTTACAGCTTCATTCTGGACATGGAGAACTATCACCAGCTGCAAAAAAGCTACGGAGAGGTAACGTTTACACTTTTTATTTCTCCTCCATCTTTGACTTAGGAAGGAAGTTTTCTAATTATGAAAGGAATCAATTTGACTGACATCAAATTTTCTCTGAAACTGTTTATGCTTTTGCTTCACCAGATGCAGCATCACAGAGTGCTCAAGGCATAAATGTGAGTGTAAAAGGTGGTTCTTTAGTTTCTCAGTGGAGACTTGACCCAAAGAAAGATGTCGATTTTGTTCCACTACCAGCTCAACTTCTTCGCAAATATATTGCTTATGCTCGAACTTATGTCTTTCCTAGGTGATTTGATCGAATCTCTACATTGAATCTCTAATGAAGATATTTGCTATTGCAAAATATATGGTTTAGTTCTTTGTTCTTGTTTCCTCTTTTTCATTTTGATTATTTTAATTTTAATTTTCAAAATCAGGATGTCAAAGCTGGCAGCAGAAATCCTGCAGAAGTTTTACTTACAACTTAGGGATCGTAATACATCAGCCGATGGTACACCAATAACTGCCAGGCAACTGGAAAGTCTGGTCAGGCTGGCAGAGGCTCGAGCTAGGCTAGACTTAAGAGAAGAGATAACAGCCCAAGATGCAACGGTGAATACTCTATGATCTATCTAGATGTTAATATCATTGTTCCTGTCACTATTCCTTTTCTCATAAAGGATTTTGATCCGTAGATTAAAGTAGGAAAAGATGTTTGACTATTGTAAGGGAGCTTAATTTTGAAAGTGCTCTTGCAAAATATAAAGTACTCATCATTTAAGGAAGCATTTTATAATTCTTTTTTTTTTTGGATAAGTAGAAACATTTTATAATTCTTGAAATGGCAAACAATAGAAAATCCAGTTTGAAGCTAAAGCTACTTAAAACACGAGAATTTTCCAAATGTTTGAAGCTGAAAATGGTCATAAATAATGGCATGAAGGTTAAAAATTTTTCTTTTGTCTGGCATTCTTAAGTTTGATGCAACCCTAAAACATGAACAAGAACCATTATTTTAATTAAAGGTTGTGAATTATATCTGCAATTTTTTTAGCAATAATTTTGATTATTGATCACTCAATTTAAATGAAGTTTAGAACAACTATACCTTTGGTTGTACAATCTGGATCAGTACACATGAAGTTCATACTTAACGACATGTATCTTGCAGGATGTGGTTGAAATAATGAAAGAATCCTTGTATGACAAGTATGTTGATGAGCATGGTTTTGTGGATTTTGGTCGGAGTGGGGGGATGAGTCAACAGAAAGAAGCAAAACGATTTTTAAGTGCTCTCAATAAGCAATCAGAATTGGATCAGAAAGATTGCTTTTCGATTTCTGTATGAGCTCTTGCTTCTCTTGTCTTTTCTAGTTATGATTTATGCTCCTTTAGTCATGCATATATATATTATGGTATTTCAGGAAATTTACAGCTTGGCAGATAGGATTGGTCTTAGGGTTCCAGATATTGACACATTTGTGGATAATTTAAACAGTGTGGGTTATCTACTCAAGAAGGGACCAAAGATGTATCAGGTACAAATTGCAATCATTTTGTAAACTCTTTGAGACTCAGATCCAATATTGCATACATGCCATTAGAGAATTAAAACACGGGTAACAAAGGATATAGGTTTTTAGTAACCTATTTGAGGTTGCAAACAGTCATGATGTTCTGGAACCTCTGGCCACTGAACCAAATACCTAGGTAATATCTCAGATTGTTGTTAATCGACAATTTTGACAAGAACAAATTTCTATCTATGCTTCTAAGGTTGATAATGTTATGAACATGAATGCATATATAAGGGTAATCTTCAATAATAATCACCATGATAATGAGTGGATACCATCAGCTCTTACTGCGCATCCACTTAAGTTCAGTGACATGCAACTTGTCATTAATCATGCATTCTCTTACAGGTGCTGTCCTCATCTTATTCACGAAGTCAATCATCAAGGTCGAGGGGATAAACTGGAATAGCATTAGAGAGCAGGTCCAATTTTGTTTCTTTTTAAAACATTCTTCTGAAGTCCTGTCAAATCACTTCAGATGCATCATTACTGATTGTCATCAATGCTAAAAAGTTGTATTGACGGGTTTATGGTAACATCTATACTAAAAAATTCTTCAACTATATAAATTGTAAACTAAGCATTATGTCATGTATATATTAACAGATTGGATAAAACAAACAATGTTGGGCAGCAAGTTTGTAGAGACAAATAGTATGTCGTTGCCCTTAGAAGTTCAATATGAATGAATTTTCATCAAAGCATGCCTGTCTATTGCATTGTTTAAATTGTTTAATCCATTAAAAAAAAAAAACTGAAAATTAGCTCGTGAGTAGTGTAGGGATGGCAACGGGCCGGAGCAATTTATATAAAACCTGTCCCTGCCTCGTCCAATCCCACCTAACACAAACATGGGTTGGGTTTATCCGGGTCAGGTTAGGTCAGCCAACACATCTATCTTTTGAAAATATTTTTTTAGCAAATAAAGTTCAATAACCTCACTGACAAACACATAGCACATACTATTCAACAGTCTCATAGACAAGATATACATTAAAAGCATTTAAGTATCATTTGGGTGGGGTGGTGAGGCCCCAAGGGTCAGGGGTAAACTGTAAACTACCAATCCTAGTTAGGTGACAAAGGTGACCATTCATGCATAACATAGAAGATTATTTTACATATAAATTTAAGCTTCATAACTTTCAGATCCAAAGCAAATGATTACGTTTACTTTCCCCCTCTTTTTTGGTGGGAAATTCCAACTTCAGTATTATAATATACAGAGACATACTAGAGTGGTCAAACAGAATCAGAAGCATACTCAATTACCCATCTCCATCAATAGGTTCTAACCGCCACTCACTCCCATAATAAGAATTAGGCAAACCCAACCAAAATTTGAAAGCCTCTGCTGCTCGCTTCCTCTCGATCCTTCTGTCTTGCCTGGCCTGTGAGGCATGCTTACTAGTAAACATCCTCGAATGCATTTCCACGTAGATTTTTGTAAACTTGGTCTTGTTTGGTGGTATCCCATACTCTTCCATACAAGCCACAATTTCTAAAGCCTTTTTAAAGAAAGCTGCCCTCACACAGATATCAGCCAGTGTATCTAAAAGCCCTTCATCTGGTTTCAATCGTGGTGGAGAAGTTGAAGAATCAGGAACCTCTCCTTCCCTTTTCACCCCGCACCTCTCCTTTACTTCATTCCAGAGCAGAAGTGCCTCTCCTGGCTTTCTGGCCAATGCAATTCCATTGGCCAGACTGCCATAAGTAGAGACATCTGGGTAAAACCCATTCTCCTTCATTTTTTGAACTATTTTCTGTGCTTCTACAAGCAATCCCAGTCTACAATAGCCTTCAACCAACATATTCCATGCAATTAAATCAGCCTTCACTCGGGGGTCATCGAGCATCTCATCAAATACCTGGTTAGCCAGCTTTGGTTGACCAGACAAGGCAAAAGCCTTCATCAAAGTGGTATAACTAATCTTCGTGGGAGCTATTCCTCTTGCTCGCATCTCGTTAAAGAAGGCAAGAGCCCCTGCACTGTCATCAACTAGTATACACCCATCAATCAAGATATTATAGGACACCACATCAGGCTCAATTCCTGCATCATCAGCCATCTCCCTAAGCAATTCCTTTGCCTTGTCTATCTGCAGTTGCTGGCAGTAACCCTTGAGGAGTACATTGTAGGTTATCCGATTCGCAGCTACACCAATTCTTGTCATTTCAGCTAGCACTTCACGAGCCCGGTCCATCAACCCTGCCTTCACCAGTGCAGAAACAACAGTAGTATATGTTACATGGTCAGGGTGACTAGAACTATCATCCTGGCGCCGCATTGCCTCTAGCATTCGGACTGTGTCAGTGACACGACCAGCCTTCATATAACCTTTCATTAGAGTGGTGTAATCTCTAGTGTTAGGAGCATACACTTTCGGCAACAATGGTGGCTCATAATTGCCTGACTCAATACTATTAGGAAGCAACTTCACAAACACATCTCCGTCTTTGTCTCTATATTTGTCTCCGTTTCTATCCCCATCTTGATCCTCTTGACCCGAATTTTCTAAATTCGAGTCTCTGAGAATCCTGCAGAGATCTCTCCTACCTTCCCTCATTGCTTGAACCATTTTCTCCGCCGTTTCTAAATCTCCAAAACCAACATAAGCCGCAATAAGCGAATGCAATGTTGTCATACACAACGGAATTCCCTTCTCAATAATCCTCTCTAATACAAATACAAGCAAATCTTTCCTATTAACTCTAGCACACAACTTAATCATAACATTATAAGTTAGCACATCAGGCTCAGCACCAAACTCAGGCATTTCATCAAACAATTGCAAGAACCTCTTAGTGTCACCCAAATTGGCACAGGCATTGAGCACAGCATTGTAAGCACCCGTGTCAGGCCGCGAGTCAGCAACTATAGTGGGGTCCGCGAATTTGCGGACTCGCTTGGTCACCGACCCGAACAACTTGAGCGCTTCAAGGGGGCCGTCATCGCCCGAGGCGGCAAGGCGGCTCACCACAGCACTCCATGCCTTGACATGGGGAAGATAGCCAGAGCGGAGCATGGACTTGACAATTGAACTGGCATAGAGCGTGTGGCCAGCCTTGGCGGCTGCCACGGCAAGGAGGCCGAGGGAATTGGCATCGAGGCGGTGGAGCTGCCGCTCCTGGCGGAGGCGCGTGATGATGGACTGGGCGCGAGTGAGGCCTACACGGGTGTTTAGGTAGGACAACTGGGAAACCAAGCGGCTAAGGCAAGTGGCACTTGGGAGATGAGTGCATTTAGTGTAGGCAATCCAGGCTTCCTCTGTTTTTCTTTGACGGAGGAGAGTTAAAAGTTTATTGTCTTGTGAACTGTGTAGTTCTGTGGTCGTGGTGGTGGTGGTGAGAGAGAGGTCTGATGGGCTGGTGTGATTTGTTGCGGTATGTACACGAAATGGGTGCTTGGATTTAGTGGTGGTGGAGGAAGAGGGTGGAGGAGAAGCCCAGTGGAGAGCGAGAGTTTGGGTTAGTGGGAAAGAGTTAGAGGTTGATGATGAAGAGGAAGATGAAAGTGTTGGGAATGATTGCAGTGGTTTTGCGTTCATGACTGGGCCATTTGGGAGAAACAGGAGTTTGGAGTGGGAAAGGGTAGGAGCTTGGTTTGAATTTTTTTGGGAAGAAGAAGATAATGCGAGGGAGAGAGAGTTTCAGGTTATATTGAGTGGAAGTGGAAACTACTACGTCGAGTATATCCTGTCCTCTTGTTTGTCACACAGCCTTGGGTTACTAATTGTTGGATTTTTTTACAGTTAAATTAGTTCTTATGTGTTTTTTGGTCTTTACAGTTAAATTAGTTACTTCTCTTTTTACTTATAAAAAGAAAAAGAAAAAATTTGATTGGGCTCTTTAAAATATTTGTTAATAAACCATTTTAGAAAAATTTTAATACAAATTTTATGAAAAATATAAAATTTTTTTAAATCAATGTTCTTAAGTTATTCGTTAAATCAATGTTTTTAAAATATTTGATCGGGCTTTTTTAATACAATTTTTTTTAAGGCATCTCTTTAGGTACATGCATTAATTTTTTTAATTAAATTTAGAATTTTGATAGGTTTACATTGTATTTGCATCGTAATCTTACTTTATAGATGCAAAATGTGTACACCGTTTTTGCAACAATGTAAGTTTACTTTGTAAGTACAATGCAAAACAAGAATTTCCCTTAAATTTAATAATGTGAGTTCTTTTTATTTTTTTGGTGATAAAGGCAAATTAATTATTTATTTAAAATAAAAATAGCAAGGTTCTAGCCAAACAGTGCTTATCACACTACATACTCAAGTTATCAAAATACATAAAAAATAAAACATCAAAAGGTGGGTTATCAAATACCGCATAATCTTGATCTTGTCTAATGCCTCTTTTAGCAAATGCATCAACACACTTGTTTTCATTTGTATCTCTTTAAAGCAATGCTTGATTTTCTTCAATGGGAGGCATTGGAAGAGTTCCTTGCCGTCATTAACAAGATTGCATTTATTTATTCAATATAAAAATATTATATTTTTTCAATATAATTAAATTCAACTATATTACTCAAAAACCAAACACAAATTGAATTTAATTGAGAAACACAAGGTACAAGATTTAAGAAATAGTACTCTTATGATTTCTTCATTTAATTGGCGGACAAAAGGTACAATATATGTCTATAATCCTCTTTCTCATGTGTTAGCCAAGATCTAATACATTCTATCTCATGGTTACGCTAAACAAAACCATTCTAGATTGTTGTTACTTGTTGGTATTTAAGGCTACCTATATTCTATCTCGTTACGCTACACAAAACCATTCTAGATTGTTGTTACTTGTTGATATCTAAGACTACCTATATACTTCATGGTGCCTAAAACAGAGTCCCCCCAATACCAAAACCTCATCTAACCCCAATTTAAATTGGCTAACAAATGATATGAGCTTTGAAGCAAATACAAGTTTCATGACAGTTAGAAATGAATTAACACATAATATTGATACTTCGGTAATCAAGAATATAAAAGACAGATAAACAAGAAAAATTTATATAGATATACTTGTTTAGAATATCATACAAACTTTTAAGGATGGTAGTTGGATTGTTCCACACTTTTTACGAACTAAAGTACTAGGTTTAACTGCTTAGGTAGGCTTTGATACCAAATAACAACAGAGAAGAAATACTCACTCTAAGTTATATGAAAGAAAACTTATTTTACATTCGTTGATTTTTAAAAGTTGTTATTTTGTAGAATAAGTGTGGTGAAAGAATACAAATAAAAGCTTGATAGAAAGATAAGAATGATTACATAGTTGTCCTAACTTTACTAAAATGGCCTCAGTAGTATTCTTTTCACTTGCTATTGAAAATGTATTTGCACAGGTCCAAATTATCCAAGTTCTCTCAAATCCATCATTATACCAATATATTATCCAAGTTCTCTCAAAATCCATCATTATACCAATATATCGTATTTCAATAAATCTAAGGACAACTTATTCCACAAAGTTTTTCATACTTCCTGAAGTGACAGGCTGTGAATTGTGGTAAATAAAAGCAATGCGAGTGATTGATCATGCGAGAGTAATTGCCCACCACTTGCTCTTGTAACTAGTCATCTCACTAAGCTGTGTCCATAACAAAGTTGATCTTATTTAGCACCTTTTATCTTCAACTCAGTATGGACAAGGTCATGGTGAAAGCCAGAATTAACTGACACAGGAGAAACACGGCAGCACACAAAATAAACATGGCAGTGTGCAGTGTATTTTCCACGTACATGCCCATAAAACTATTATTGCAGCAGGAACAAAAGAGCAACTATATATAATGATAAAAATCTATATACACAGCTTTATACATGAAATGTTGTAAGTGCAACCCATCTATCTGATCTCCCCTTCTTTTCCTGCACAGCTCCCCAGCATGAAATAGATAAACCACCTGTAATTACAGGTTATTTACATTTCCCTCCAATTATAGTCAGCAAAGAAGGAGCTTCCTTTTGTTCCAAACAATCAGCTCCTCCTCAACAATCAGCTCCTCCTTAACCAGCCACCGTCTTTTATCTACACCACCAGCACCTACTCTAATAATTACAATTTCACAATTGAGCACCTGTTGGACAGCGATATCTGATGCTATGATAAGTGGAATGATCCTTGTCCTTCAGTTATGGCATATAAGAGCTTCTCTCTCATCTTCTCCTAAAACAAACAAACAAAAAAAGTTGAGAAGAAATTTTTTCAAAGTTTTTCTGTAACAGTTTCAATGAAAATGTGTGCTAGAAAGCCAAGAGAGTTCACTTTTGAAGAGTAAGCTGGCAACTTAAGATAATTTGCACAAGTCATCACACTAGGTAGGTCAATGTCAGCCGAGTTGCCACAATGCTGTATAAAATACAGACAATAAAGAAATAGTCAGATGATAACTCAAGAAAGAACAAAAGGCGAATTGAGCAAAGCAGAAATTTTGATGGTACAGACTTTTCGAACAATTGTCAACTTTGGATTGAGAGACGCCAAACCTCCCGGGGGAAGCCTAGGTGCCCCAGTCACAAACTGCAGAAATGCTCGTCGCTGTCCATGGTCAAACTCTTGTATGATTTCCAGCAACTGAAATTGCAGAAGAAACGGGTGATTTTCTAGATTATGAATGCAAGTGTCAATTAATAGATAAGTAAATACATAAAAGATGTATGAACACTGACATTGACTACCGGAGGACTGCTGGATGTGTATCCATGATCAAACTTGATATGATCCAGGAGCTCGTTGAACTAATTAAAAGAATGTATAACATCTTTAGTAAATATAATCAGTACCCCAGATATACATAATGAAAGATTTAAGTGATATGATACATACAGCCCAAGAATCAAGTTCTCCACATAGTAAACGCTCTAGTTCCTTTTCAGTAAAAATCTGAAGATGTTCAATAGGGAAAACCTGAAAAACCAAATACAAAACATTCACAAAATGGATTATCATATTGCTCATAGAAAAGTACATACAGTACAATAAAATAAAATTAATAACAAAAAAGCTAAGGAGACTCCAATTCAGAGCTCTCCCCCCCCTCTCCCAAGATTGGAGTAATAAACCCACATCAAAACATGTTAGGCACTGTCAATTCTGGAACTTCGATTGCAAGTAATAGTGTTAAACAAAGCTGACCAGAGACTATGAACTATACTGTTATCTAAATGAAGATCTTGAGCTAAATTTGAAGTTCAGGCTTCAATTCTTTTGTGTCACCTTCTATCACTTTAGGCCTACAATAGAAACCTCCCAGTCTCAGCAATATAACCATACTTGTGAGCAGTGACAATTTAGAGTCAGGTTCCAAGTTTTGTTCAGAGGTGACAGCAGGAAATGAGGTAACCAGAGACTATAAAATAGGAATGTGTCTAAATTGAAGCTCTAGGATTAGAATGTGATTTCTACAATAAAATGGCTGCATTACACCTTATGTAGCATTTGAAGGTAAAAATCAACCATGGAAATGAGGGCATCATAAAAATTGAAGCCATTACCATAACAAATTTCAAAATAGGAATTTTGAAAAGAAATGATGCCGTTTCAATTTTTTTTTTTTTTTAATAATTCATGCCTACTTCATAAAAAAAGTGTGTAATGGTACAGACCTGGTTAAATCCGGATTTAAAAGCTTCTACTTGTCTAGAAATTCCACTGTTTATAGTTGCATCCACAATAAGCGAGATATATTCCTCCAAGTTACTCATATTAACCTGGTAAAACATGAATAAAGTTCAGTACATACCTTGTCATTTCAAAGATGACCCAAAAAAATGCATTCATATTGAAGTGTGCATTACCATTTTATGATCAGTGCCAGAAGTAAGTACATAGTCAGGATACCCAGGGAGAGTAAAATCAAGGAAAAGATCTTCAATTCTAGTATTCCGAAAGCATGAATCAAATTCAGGCGGTGAATTTTCCTCGCAGACAGATTCCAAAAACTTTTTCCTATTAACAAGAGCCTGAAACTCTAGCAATGTCCTACCAAGCTCAGGATCAAATGACTGGATGTCATAGAGATTAAGTTCCTAGAAAAAATTAATACAAATAATAAATTATTAAAGAAATCAAGGTTTAAATAATAACAGTATCATGTAAACTAACTGCTAACCTGAAAATCCTATACAGAGTTGCACTAATTTTACATAGAATTGGGACATACCTGGCCAATAATGACTTTATAAAAGGCTTTAGAGAAATGAAGATCCAAGACCCTTCCATCTTGAAGAGACTTTGCAACCACTTGGCCCAAAAGGACAAACTTTTTCAGAACTTCAGAAAACCGATCATCAGATGTATTTAAACTAGATGGCCATGGACATGGGAAAAGTCCAGAAGGTGACATCAGAATTGCCATATCCTCAGCCTGTAAGCTTGTCCTGGAGGCAAATGAACTATGATCCTCCCTCCACATAACTAGGCCAGACTTCTGGAACTCATGACTGACCAGGGTATAGAATTCCAACGTCGGACCAAGACCAGTACCTACTTCTTCATTATATTCCACTTCAATAAGCACTTTATGATGTGCAAGCAGATCCATCATTTGGGCAGCAGAGTCCAGAATCTGGTCGCGGAAAACTAAAAACTTCTTACGCGGCAAACTGCTAGAGCTGGGTCGCCTGTCACTAGTGGGCCCTGAATTACCATGAGACAGTTGATGAGATTGAATTTGCAGTTGACCAAATGCTGCCAACCGGAAGTACTTACATCTTGCCTCAAAACTAAATAGAAAAGGGCAAGATGCCATTAACTGTTTACACCAAGAAGGCATAGCACCAGTGGACACAGACAAAGAGTCCCGCATCTGCTGTTCTAGTTTTTCTGTCAATTTATTGCTTACAAACTCATTCTGTGGCACTGAAGGAACTACTACCTTTAGACCATCCAAGTTATCAAGTTTTCCTTCAGCAAAAGCACATACTCTTTCACGGGACATCAGATGAAATGCATTTCGGGCCAAGCCTTCCAAACTTTTGAGCAGAAATAGTATATCGTAAGTAGGACTTGACCTCTCTAAGTCAGAAGTGAGTTCACAAGCAAACATGCTAGAGAAAAATGGAGTGTATTGCATATATGCCCTGACATAATCTGGAACAAAGAAATTTTTTTCTGTCGGAATACATTCTTGAGAATTATTTTGGATAGGTTCAACAGCTCTTGTATATGTTAAAGTGTACACTTGACTCCACAATTTTGAACAAGTTATAAATTCATTTTCTTTTATTTGTTGGTGGAGAATTGTTTGGTATAGTGTCAGTGTCCTATCCAGCTGTTGCTCTTCAAGGTAAAACACCAGTTTTGGTGAAGCATCTTCATCACTACAAGAGGCAGGATGCTGAATTTCCTTATTGGTGTCTGGCTCTGAAGGAATGTGTAACTCTTGCTCCACAGGTTCCTGTTATGCAACACAATAAATAGATATCTAAGAACAGTGATACTACCTTAGTGCTAAAAAGGAGGAGAAGAAGACACAGCCCTAAAACTGGAATTTACACCACCGGTATACTTCCATTACTAACCCAATTCAGATGATGAAAAGTTTGTTAGGTGCAGAAAAAGCATGTACATCAGATCAAAGCCATGATCACGAATCCAAATAGGAAAGTGATATTTATATAGAAAAAACAATTTAGTATAGATAAGGCCAAGATTAGCTGAGTTAAGATTATAAACTGATGATGAGGGCTCAACTAGAAGATTAACTTCATCCAAAGATGTTTTGTAAGGATTTGTCTGTCTTACAGTGACTGCTTCTTCAGGAGCAGTCTGAGACAATTTAGCATCATCTTCCTGCGGAAAATTATAACTGAGATTAAATAAATGCTCAAAGATTCATAAATTCCATGTAAATCAGAAAATTCCCTTCCCCCACCACCTATCCCTTTGAAAATAAAATAAAATAAATTAAAACAAAACAAATCAGAATCTTTCTTGTCTCTAGAAGAATCAATTTAGCTTAAATAATCCATATAACCTGCATATTAGGCAAATCTGTGGACATATTGTCAGGTTCCATGTGAGGTAAACTTTCTCCTGGGCCAGTACTTGCATTTGATGGTAAATCAGGTGGTAGACTATCTATCTGGCCCATAGCACTACTGGATGACTCAATGTGCTCATTTCTTTTAATGCTAACTTTAGGCCACAGATATCCTTCAATGGCATCCAAAGAGCAAAAAGGATCAACAGTTTGAACATCTTCAGAATAGTCACAAAGGCATGTCTCCACATCTCCTCGCACAAAACGAACTTTTAGACATGGATGTAGTGTGCGGCGTCCACTTGGAATCATGGCATAGGAGTTCCTTTGCTTGGATCCATGGCTCAAAATAACTGGGAAATTCTCCAAAGAAGATAGTGCACTCTGTAATTTTTGTATCAGCACCACTAGGGGCAAGTCCACAGAATGGGGCCCTGAAGAAGACAAGAACAGCCTTGCAAACACCTCAAACCGCTTTTCTACAACAAAGAAATGACCATTTACACTCTGACCCTCACACTTTTCTCTTAGGTACTGGCTATTGGATAGGTAATTCAGTAGTGATCTCATAATCCCACTTTCAATAAATTCAAAAGTGGAAATGGTTTCCCTTCCATTAAGATTAGCCATAATTTGATGCAATATACAATAAAACCTCTCTTCAGGCTGAGCAGGAACATCATTACTGATTGTCATGTTAACCAAATCACTTAAAGTAGTAGACAAAGTTCTGAGCTTTTGAAGAATATCAGTCACTCCTTTCTCAGAATCATATAATTTTGGTGCAAAGTAATTAGTCTGTATGTGCTTCGCGAGATTGTGAACAGAATCCTTTTCAAGCTTGCAACTAACAGTTTCTGATGCTGTAGCAGATTGACCAGTAGCAAAAGCATAACATAAGCATCTCAGGACCTCCTTTGAAGCTAATTTCTGACTTGATTCAAATGGTAGCTGGATGCCACTGAACACTGGAAACATCAACTGCGAACAGTTTTCTTGTGTTAGCAGTGCATCAATAGCAAAGAAGATACCTTCCTTGATGAAGGAATTCAGGAAAATATCAGAAAGCTTTTGCAGGATCATCTCAGCAATCTGTAGGGCTACCAATAGCACATGCTGATCCTTTCTAGTGAATACTCCAGCCAAAAAGCTGCCAATTAGACAGATAAATTTGAGCTTGAGTTAAAATATAATTTAGATTTTCTACCAAAAAGACAAGAAACCTGGTTCACCTTGAAATGTTGGCATTCTTCAGCAATTCAAGAAGCATGTCAGATTTACTCAAATAAACTAACTTGTTGACAACAGATAGGCAGCCATAGCAAACATATAAATTTGCACCAGAATTAACCACCTGTCCAAGTGTTGCAGGAAATATTACAAAGCCATGGAAGAAAAATAAAAATCAGTTGAACAGAAATATTCAGAAACCAACCTGGATCAACAAGGGAAGTATATCCATCCCAAATTTTTGCAGAAGACTAGGGCAGTTAACTAAGAAAGCTTCCTTATCTGACACTTGTTGAGCATCTAGATCTCTGGCTGAAGTAGGTAGAAGCTCATTAAGCAACTTCAGAACTTCATATACCTGAGGATGAAAAAAAATCAATAACAACACCATTCCCTTTTATAGCATGGAACCCATAATACAATTTCACAAGCAAAATTGGAAAGCAATCAATGAATGTATCTTCCAGTCAAGAATGAACACATAACCATCTATATTATAGAACAATAACTAAATTCCAAGACTCACATACAAAATTAAAAAGCAATCAGTGAATGTATAACAGTGACAGTTTCACCCAAATTAACACAAAATACAACCAATCACCACAATCTTTGAACTACAATTTTGCAGAAAACTCAGTGATTTGAGATATTCTAATGTAGGTAAACATGAGATCTCCAATAGGCATATTCTGTGAATCCAGAGGCATACACGTGACTTATTAACAGCTAGTACACTCGGTGTTTCTCTAGCCATACATAGAGTTCTTGCATTAAAAATAAAAAATTGAAGGCCATTAATTTGCACATTGGCAACATGTGAATCTGAGGTCCTTATGTGCAGCTTGCAGACCAATACTCAAGGAAAAAGGCATGGGTGTCAAACAAAATCCTTCAGCATGGGTTGAGTAGTTTGCATGCAGTTTCAAGCAGGTCTTCATATGATTAGACAAATAAAAGTAGACTTTTCCCAATAAGAATGCATTTACAGAAATTCAAAAACTGGAACACGCAAAGTTGAAAAACATGTATTTAAATGGAATTTTAGTAGATGAATTCTCACCTCTTACTAAAACATGCATAGGTAGATATTGTGATTATGTGCTAACTCTTACTCTTACCTCCAGAGAGACAAGAATTTTCTTCCCCTGACTATATAGTTAAGCTAAGTTGCACCGACAAGCCATTTTTGGCAATGTGTCAGACACCAGAACGAGTATGACTCGCTGGACTCCGGTGTCCGAGTAGTGTCCATTTTTTTTTTCCCGCTTCTCCGACACGTCCGACACGCCAGCAGTGAAAAAAAAGAAAATCACAACCTCTGCCCGCATCTCAAGTTCTCAACCCACCCTCCCGCTGACCTCTGCCCGCTGCCGCTGCCCTCTGTCCCTCGCCAGAGCTAGATCGGGCCAATCAGCGAGCTCCATAGATGTCGACGCCATGCCCCGTCCCTTCTGATCTCTCTCTCTCTTTTTTTTTTTTTTCAGATATTTTGGTGAATGGGTGTACCGTGTTACTCACCTATAAGTTATAACGCTTTTTTTTTAATCCCACTCTCACTATCACAGTGTCACTGACACTCACCGGGTACTTTTTAAAGCTTGGTTTCCTTTTATGTTTTTAGTTTGATGTTGAATGTAGCCTATTTAAACTTTTGGTTTGTACTCTAAACATTTTATGTGTATTATTGTATTACTTTCGGGGTTAGTTTAGTTATTTGTAGTTCTTACATAATTTAAATTCAAAATATAAACGTATTTTATGTCTAAAAATATTAAAAAATATGCCTAAATATAAAATTTAATTAATTATTTAATTGCCATGTCCACGCCGTGTTGTGTCCTTATTTTTCAAAAATTGCCGTATCCCTGTGTCCGCATCCGTGTCGTGTCCGTGCAACTTAGTAGTTAAGAAACAATCATCTAATGAATTCTTTTTCATTAAGCCCTCCAAAAAATACTACGACTAACAGCCATCTTTCTCTCCAGTCCCACAGAAAAATAATTTTTTTTAAAAGCTTTCATACTCAATTACAAAGACATAAAAAAATTGTTATCTTGATCTCTTACATGCATATAGGAGGTTGTTTTGAGGAACATGGAAGTACAAAAGCTCCAATGTATCTTTTACCATTACCATGAATAAAAATTGATTTTCCAAAGATTCAATCCACATTGATACCATAAGAGATAAAACAGAGTTGTATACGCAAAGATGTAAACCTGGTTGCATTGTCCATCCACTGTATGAGGAGAAGACATTCCATGTGAGAGGTCATAAGTGGATAATATATCCTTCAATATGCTGCTTATATTGAGCTCATATAGAGCTTTGAAGGCTACAATTGAACCAGAAGAAAGTTTGACAAGTATCCCAATCAAACCCTGCCAAAATATAGTCTAAAAGTCAAGATTACTCTTTTAAAGTAGTAATATCAGAAAAGAGCTGGTTCAAATGCAAAATTTAGAAAATTTTGCCTACATTATAAATAGGTCGGGATACAGTTGTTCGGCTATTCAAGTCTAGAAGATGTACAATTTGACCAATCAGCGCATTCTTACAAAGTTCATCCAGCATCTCAGAAGACTGACTTACTTGCTCCACTATTTTAATCAAGCAAATAGCAACATATTCGACAAGCTGAGAATTTGAAATAAAAACATAGTGGAAGGTCAATAAAAGATGAATTGACAAAAAAATATTTCTCAAATAAATAAATAATAATAATAATAAAACCCTATAAACAGTTCATGCCTGTCTATCCTCATGCTGAAGAAGATTGCACAGTATGGGAACAGCTTCCATATAACGTGAAGGAGATTCTGATGGAAGTTTCTTACATATGTTCACCACAGTGGATAGAGCAACCCTCTGATGCAAACAGAATGGGGGGAAATTATGTTTAAAACACCCTCAAGATAAAACAACTACAAATACCATCATATTCCAAATAAAAACGTATTTTATATTGGCTTGCCTGTACACTTGTTGGGAAGAATTCGATAAAATTTAGGACAGCCATAATTGCCCCAGCCTGTAAGCAAGCAAGTGGTTGCTCCCGTGATATCTTCTCCAAAGCTTGCAGACACTACAACAAAACAGTATTTATAACTATAAGTTCCCATATAGCAACACACTTTCCTTGCATAAACAAGGTAATAAATGTCTTAGACTGGATAACACACAATTAACCATATACAACTACATTACCTGTTCAGCAACATCCACGTACTCAAAAGCCATTAATCGACAAAGAGCAGGAACTGCATCATGCCTAATTAAGAAATTAGATGACCGAGGATACACATCACAAATATAAGTTATAGCCCTTATAGCCAGTAACATTATATCCGGATTACTCTCGTGCTTTGCATATTTTACAAGAAGTGGAGCTAATGAGTCGGAAATCATGCTTGAAAGTGAATCCTCTGTACAAAACGACAACACTTCACACAACTCAGTAAGCGCAGCTAGCTGCCCTGAAGGCTCGGATTCTTCACTCAAACTTGTTAAAATCCTCTTGAATTTCCCCTGATCACCGGAAGATCTCTGCCTCTGATAATCACGATAGTCACGAAGATTGTTACGCCTCTGCCCCGCGTCATCAGAATCACAAGACCCATATGCTGAATCCCTCTCGGGTTCCCCCTCTGATCGGCTTGAAGCCGAAGCAGAAGAGGAAGTGTCCATATCATTGTCATGGGTTTCATGTATTGAATGCGTGGAGTTCATATGGGTCTGAACTGAGGAGTTGGATGAACTCGGTCTAAAATCCAATGAACTACACGCCCTCTTATCAGCTGGCAATTCATCAACCATTTCAGTACGCTTTTGTCCACGATTACCCATTTATGATCAACAAAACACAGAAACTCAATAAAAATAGCCACCCTGTATAGTCCAAAATCTTCATCAGATGAACCATAGATTATCTTTCTCATTAAAATTCCAAACCCACAAATACCATAATCATCAGAATAATCAATAAAAATTTACTCTTTCCCAAGTTCAAACTTCCACTTACATAAAAAAAAAAAAAAAAAACTGTGCTTGTTCAAAATTAGTCAATTCTAGCAAAAAAATCAAATACAATCCAAAAGAATCTATACAATATGAGATATACAATTTCACAGGAGAAAAAAAAATAAACGAAGAGGAAAATTTAAGATCAGCTAAAAGAAAATGATACAACTTGATGACATTAAACAAAATTATAAGAAAAATAAAAAATAAAAAATTTGATGATTTTACGGTACCAAGTTTGTAGTTGTTTTTATCAAGTCTTTGGAGAGCGAATAGTTCTATAGGAATCTAGGGCAAAGTGCTTCTTCTTCTTCTTCTTCTTCCTCCTCTGTTTTCTTTCTTTGTTTTCTTGGCGATTAAAATTAAGGTCTGTGATGATGATTGTGATTTTGACGGTGATGAAGAAGAGGGCGTGAGTGTGTATAAGAGAGCTTGTGTATGTATGTATGTATCTATCTCTCTCTCTCTATTTATATTTATATATATATATATATATATATATATGTATAAAATAGTGCTGCTGTGTAGGTGAGGTGCATTGAGGATTGATGTAGGGTCAGGTTTTGGCCGTACAAAAGTTGGGTTGTGATTCTCGTGATTTGACGTGGAGGTTAAACTTGGAGCCCACGGTTAGGGTTTTCCCTCGAGAATCGGAGATGATGAGAATTGTTAGCTTGATCAAGTCATTTGGACCGTCTGATTAGGGAGTCTTTGTTTGGCTGGCTGTTGCACCGCCTTATCCTTTTTTCCACTCTTTTTTTTTTTTTTTGGGCCTGGGCTTGGGCTGAGTATTGGTAACGCTTGATGTTCACTGACTTTTGGTGATAACTGATAAGTTCATGTTAATATAGATCACAAAAATAAGTAGATACGATATTCGTTGTCGTGTTTAATTTCTAAAAATAATGAAGTTGGTGATAAGTCACAGGTATAAGTAGTTTTGATATTCATGGCCACATCAATTTATAAAGGTTATAAAGTAAAATTTGTACTAATATCTTTAAAATTTTTTAAGTTTTATTCGCTAATTTAGATCTGATAAAAAAATGTTACAACTTACCATCATTATAGAATCATTTATGACATATTCAAATCTTATTATTTAATCGATATATATATATATATATATATCAATGCCTATGCCTGTAGATTGTTTTATTCTGCTTCAAGGTTTTTCTTTTCTTTTCTTTTCTTTTTTTAATGGAAGGATGTTAAAATGTTAAACATAGTCGAGCACAATCTAATAGTGCTGTATTCATCACTAACCACCAATGGGTGAAAAATAAAAGCTACTTCTGAAAGAGATTCAGATGATATTTCCTTTGCTTTTGACTGTAAAAGGGAAATTATTATCTATTCATTCATTTCAATTCTATCTCTACCCACTATAAGCAAAAAAGTTGAGCATTTTGTTTTTGTTTCTGTGGCTTTTTCCCCCTCCCCCAAATCCATAATCCATGATAGGGATGTTAAATGAATGAAAATGTTCTTAAAAATTTAAGAAATTTTTAATTTTTGTACATTAGAATTTTTAGGCAAAAACGTCTTTTCAATTTCAATTAGAAATAAATATTCAGGTAAATCTTTTTAAATCCCTAATATCAACTCACTTCTTTAATAAAATGAAATAAGGGATAACTTGGTGATCAACCTATGGAGAGAAGAGAATCCTTAAGGAGAGATTACCCAAAATTGTTTTGGATGATTCTCCACTTGAGAAGGAAATTGTAAAAGATTTTGCCGCTAGCATCAGGTATGGAATATTTCAAAATGTTCCTAGTAATGGAAATTATTATAGTAAATCCATTTGCTTTGATGGAGAGCAAAACACCAGTGATGTAACATCGCAAAATTTTAATCACTTATCAACCTAATATCAACACATAATGGACAAAGGCAAGCAAAAAGATACAGAGATTGGGAAAACACTTTAGTAAAAAGAGACAAAGGGCAGAGCTATGAGGCTCTTTTATAATGTTTAATTTTACTAACAAGAACCAATCACAAGCTGATCCCAAAGCACCATTATCGCCTTTGAACGTAGAGGGGAAGGAAGTGGCAACATTGGTGCGCCGCACCGAGTCAGACACGCAAAAGCATATGCAATTGACGCAGAACTTGTGGCACGAAAAAAAAGCAACCCATTGACGTGGAAAAATGTAGCATTTTTCTCCCCATATTTTACTTTACTAAATTACCCTCTAATCTAGAATCACATGAATGGTTACCCATAGTAATTAAAACTAATATTATAAAGAAGACAACTGTGTCGAAAAGATTCCTTCCTACCTTGAACTTGAAAACAGAGCTCTTCCAAAAACAGAAGTAAGCAAAGAAGCATTCTTGCTACTCAAGAACTCTCTCACCTTGTCAAAACCAGAAACAACACCTAGTTAAAACCCAGTAACAAGAGCAAAGAATAAAGAAAATTGTTAAGTTTCCTTTCCCAGTGAAAAAAGGGATAGCTTGTGACTAGTAGCGAGTTTGCACTCATGACAACCTTTGCTCTTTTAACCTAAGAGCTCAAAGAGATGCAGGAAACCAAACCTGCAACCAGTTGACCTCAGTGTACTAAACACTTGGCCTGACTACTGTTTGGTAGAGATTAAAAAAACACAGGAAACCCTTATCCTTTCGTTTACATCAATGTAGTAGAAAATTCATAAAATTCCCGGGGTGAGCATTCTTCCTTACATCATCAGAAATTCTATATGGCAAAAAAAATGACAAACAGTTTCATAATCAGCTCCATAACATATTGCCAAAACACCCAGTTAACAAATCACAGGACCCAAGATTTACAATGTTTTCTTGAAATAAATATTTTAATCGAAAGACACCCCTAAATATCAAACCATACCTAGAATACATATGGATTGGACAATAGTGCCCAAAAGACCCTAAAATGTCAGTGTTCACATAAGAATTAATATTTGTTGTGGGCGCTGAACAAGATCTCCTCAAGCAGGACGCCAAATGGTGGAATTAGTAAAGATCGAGCAGAAATCTAATCTGAGCCTTGCATAGGAATCATCAGATGTTGTGCCTGAGACTACAAACATTACAAGAGACCAATATGTAAGTCTTAGAATCAAATAATATGGGGAATATTCATAGGGGGACGGTTAATGACAGACCAGATATATTGCTTCCTCATTAAGCCCAACACAGTCACCAAACCATGTGATGCATGGGAAAGTTTGGGGAAAATATTTGCATATATACATATTTGATTAATAAATATTAATAAATAAAAGCTAAACCATAGATATTGATGAAAAAACAGATATAACTTAATTAGAATGTTTAGAGAAGACTAAACATAAATTAATTAGTGTTTGTTTAGTGTTGGGTTGCTTTAGTCTAATATAAAGGCAAATTCTAATTGGTTTCAAAGGCTAAAGTGGCAGCACAAGAAAGTCCTAAAATGCTTCCATATTACATTTTTTTTTATAAATATTTTTTATATTACTTTTTTTTTTAATGACGCGAAACCTTACAAAAGCAAGGCTCTTTGGACCCACCCCTAGGAAGTAAACCACAGATACACAACCACAACTGCCAGAACCATGTATCAAGTAACTTCCAGTTTTTACTATTATACTATTAGATGTAAAGCAACTCATCACATGCTCACGTGTGAACTATGGAAGCAACCAGAAGTGATTTGGCACATCATTTCCATATTCATGAACCAATTGGTAGTGCATGAAGTGGACATCTACATGATACTCACAACACACCAAGAAAAATATGGGGAAAGAATATATCACTGCTAAATTAACATTCCAGCTAAGATATCCATATATCGTGAAATAACATCATTTCATGCAATTCAATATTAAGAATACATATGGAATTAAAATGAATAAGCATGGGACAAGGAGATTTTGACCATTACTGATATTCTAAATCTCTCTCTGCTTGGTTTGTAACAAATTTTCCTTTCAAATTATCAAGGTACAATGAGACTTCCATTTGTAGCTGAAATTCATTTAGCCTCATTTTGGGAAGCGCGTTTACGTTTCCCAGCGGGGCGTTTTTCACAAATTAATGGGTCTCGTGCACTGTTCACGGGACCTGCAAACTACTTTTGAAAAAAAAAAAAACAACTTTAAAACTGAGTCCCACAGCACTATTCACATATTTAAAAATTATTTTGCTATAGTGTTTTCAGTTTTCAACAATAAGCGGTATCAAAACAGACCCTTAAAAGGACAGGGAAAATTACAGAAGTTTGGGAGCACAATAAAGAACAAACAGTTACACCTAAAAGAGGTAACACATTAGAGGGAGGAAAAAGTTTTCCTATAAAATGATAGAGGGGAAGGGGGAATTAACGAGAATAGAAGAAGGCCCCACATAATAGGATAACCATAGAAGGAAAAGACTAAACGGCATACCAATTTCAATTATGAGATTCCAATTTAAAAGCACCTACTTTGGCTGCAAACCCTAATTCCAAAAAGAATGGCTCTGCAGAGTACAAGGGATAGAAAAAGTGTTTTAACACTTGTCAGCAATCTCTCCAAAATAGCAGGTACCTTTCTCATCCTGTTATGGCATTCTCTAACTGACATAAAAAAAACTACAGGGCCTATTTTCCTTTTACTGATACCAGGCAAAATGCAATATCATGATTTTAAAATCAAGTTATGATGTAAAAGAAATTTCACTTGTAAAAAGTGTTCAAATGGCATACAGACATAAGCCACAAACCTAAATATGCTTATTCGTATAATCATTCTCATATACAGTCACGCCTTTCTATTAAACAAGAGTCATAATTTTGCCATTATTAAAAGAGGCAGAAGGGAAAAGAAAAAAATAATGACGGTTCAATGGGAGTCAAAAAGAAAGAATGATTGAGCAAATGGGAAGCCACATTTGGCTCAGTTTGCACTTCAAAATGTTATCTGAAGCAGAATCAACACCATGAGTACATCAATAGATATTTAGAGATTAAAATGTGATTTACCCCTTCAAGAGATAAGGACTGACACTCTTATCTCAAATGGCATCACCTCTCCTAAAGTATGGCTATGGATTCAAAACCTACTATGCGCTTTTGTTGAGGGGACAAGGGGCAACAGAGACTAATGCTTGCGTTGTGATGACATATCGAAAAATATTTAAAAGACTAGTAGTCTTCCATGATATACAAAAATAACTTTCAATGACATGTTAAAAGTATATCTTTAGTAATACATGATATGACAGGACAGTACAAAAAAATAATCCAAGCATTGGAATAAATTAAACTTGACTTCATAGTTGATAGCTTGAAAAAATATAAATTACACTTAAACTACCCAAAACCAAACATGGCTTTTAGTATTGTCTAATATGTAAATGTTAGCCTACAATAGAGTTGATCATTACTTGGAGTCATTCAGACCTAACAACACAAAAGATTACTGATTCATTCTTGCCCAAAACCAAAAGATAAGCATGGACGCCTACCAATACAGTCACGAAACTTGATTGTTGGAACTAAAGCTCAAGATTAATCCCTTTAATTTTTAAATGCTAGATTGATGAGAAAATGAGATGATTGGGGAGGATTGGGGAGGGTGGACCTCTAAGTTGGGTAGGGGTGGCCATGGTAGTGGTTTGTGGAGAAGTATTCGGATGGGTTGGGAAGTATTTAACAAAAATGTCCAGTATAAGGTTGGAGTGGGGGATAGAGTGAAATTTTGGAAAGACAGGTGGTGTGGAGATCTTCCTCTCAATTTGGCTTTTCCAGTCTTGTACAATTTTGCTGCAAACAAAGAGGCTTCCGTAGAGTCTTTTTTGATTTGTCAAGGGGAAAGGGAAAGGAGATTCTGGGATGTTCGCTTCAATCGTGGTCCTAATGATTGGGAGGCTGATGTGATGGACAGGTTCCTAAGTCTCTTGGCATCCAATTTACCTTTAGGGACTGATGGTGATTGTTTGAAATGGAAGTTGACAAAAAACGGGGACTTTACTATCCGTTCATATTATCATAAGTTATATGATTCTTCTCCTATTGTTTTTCCTTGGAAAGGCATTTGGAAGGTTAAGGCACCCCGTCGTGTCTCTTTCTTTGTTTGGACAGCTGCATGGGATAGGATCTTCACGGGAGATAACATGCGGCTTAGGAGTTTTCACTTCGTCGACAGGTGCATTATGTGTCGTGGATGTGTCGAGACAGTGAATCATTTGTTGTTACATTGTGGAAAGGCTTATTGGTTGTGGTGCTTTGTCTTTAAGATTTTTGGGATTTCATGGGTTCCTTCATGTACGGTGTCAGATTTTCTTTTTAGTTGGTGGAATTGGTTAGGGAAGCATTCTTCTTACATTTGGAACTTAGTTCCGTTGTGTCTGATGTGGTGTATTTGGAAGGAACACAATCGGCGGACGTTTGAGGATTTGGATAGATCCGAGGACCAATTACTTGCTCTCTTTTCTGGTTCCCTTTTTGATTGGGCTAGGGCTTGGGGACTCACATCTAGTGACTCTCTTCCTTTTTTCCTTAACTCTTTTTCCTTGTAATTTTTGTTTTTTTTTTTATGTGTTTGCCTTCCTATCTTTTTGTACTTCTGAGTTGCTAATGCTATTTTGCATCTAGCAGTTTTCTTGAATATAAGTTTTCTTACCTATCAAAAAAAAAGAAAATGAGATGATATCTCCTAGTGCACAACAACCAATTCAACATTCTGTGTCAATAAGTTTTGCAGCTAAGCCTTGCCTATCACTGATCCAAATTGTTGAAAAGCTAATGCATGGAGTTGCAAGGGACTCTTTTGAAATGCTAGTTTGCTCATTTTTCTCATCTGGGTGCCTTTTTATTTTTGTTAGGTTCTCATTGTTTATCTTTGTATTTGTGTTTTTAGTCAAATTAGCTGTTTTTAACGAGAAATCCTCTGTATATTTGATATTACTTATATAGCAAATATGAGGGTCTTTTTGGGATGGTTTGCTTTTAATTAATCTTTGTTGGAAATGTTTAGATAGATAGATATATAGATATTTATCTGCAGCAAGTGAAATTGGCATTTGCATTGTACATGAAATTCTCATTGTATCATTTCCAAGCAATTTAGCAATAAAAGATAGTGAAATTCTTATTTGGGTGCCTTTTATTTTTATTGGGTTTTCATTGTTTATCTTTGTAAAATTTAAAGAAAAACAATAATTGAAAAAAAAAATTATTGATTCTAAATCCAAATCCAAATCCAAATCCAAATTTAAGTATCCAAACAATAAAATTTCAAATGATGAATTTCAAATCCTTTATTCTATAAAAAATGACCCAAACAAGGAATTTTAAAATCAATGGATTTAAAATCAAGGTATTTGAAATCAATTGATTTAAAATCCAAATCGAAATCCAAATCTTGCCATCCAAACACAGCCTTAGTTTAGTATCAATGACGTGCCTATATTGTTTGAAACGAGAGAGAGAGAGAGAGAGATTACTTGAGAAGTTGCGTAATTAACACCTTGTGAGAAAGAACCTTGATGAGCAATCTGCACAATCACCAAAGATAGTCACCATAAGATGCTAAGAAAAGTTCACACATAAAAATTAAGCACATACAAAGCCAGAAATCATCACCTGAGCATTTGGGCTTGGCTGAACATCTTTCTTAGCAGATGATTCTCCACCCTTTGCTGATCCCTTGGTGTCACCCTATCAATCAAATCCCATAATTTGCAAAACCCCAATATTCAAAATCCAAACACACTTATAACAACGAAAACAGTAAACCCAAACACATCAAAAAATGGGAAATTCTAATAACCAGTCACATCAATAAAAATTAAAAAAAATCAAAAATCAAGAAAGAAGAAGATAAATTTAACATACCTCCATCTACATCAGCACCAAGACCAAGAAAAAACCAGAAAACAAGGAAGCAAAGAACACTCGGTCAGTCAAAACTTACACAACAAAAACTCATTATCAGAAAAGATTAAAAAGGCAATTAAGGACATTAAATTCATTTTCATTGTTAAAAAACCCAAATTTTCAACGAAATTTGACCTCTCTATATCTGGCGAGGTAAATCTTGAGCGGATCGATGTAGTCTTCAAACCCTAGAGTAGCCATAGCCCAAAGCAAATCATCTCCGTTAATAGTCTTCCTCTTCTCTCTCTGGCACTTATCGCTAGCCCTAAACATTATTCAACCTCCAATTAATCAAACATACAAAAAAAAAAAAAAAAAAAAATACTAAGAACAAAGAATGCGATCGCTGCGCGATTACTCGCTGGTGATGAAGCTGATGAACTCAGAGACGCATTCTTGGACGGTTTCCTTGGCGTCCTTGGCGATCTTTCCATTGGCGGGGAGAGCCTTCTTCATGATCCGGCTAATGTTCGCGATCGGAAGAAACCGGTCCTGCTCGCGAACGTTGGAGCGCGGGCTCTGATCGCCGCTCTCGTCGTAGCTGCCGCCTCCGTTCGGACTCGTCGGAACTTCCGCCATCGCAACCCTAGAAGAGAAAGCACTAATCCATCACAAAACGACATCGTCAAACAAAAAAATCAGAGAGAGCGAAAGAGAGAGAGAAAGGGACTCGTGGTGGTTTGGTTTGTGGAAGTGAGTGAGTGAGAGTGAGAGTGAGAGAGAGAGAGACTGAGTCTGTGTGTGTATTTGTGTGAAAGAGAGAGAGTGAGTTGGGAATTGTTTACCTTATTAAAGAAAAATGGGCGCGAGAGAGGGAGAGGCTTTGGATGGAGTTGGGAAATGGAGGATCGGACGCTGGAGAAGAGAGGAGAGAGGAGACGACTGAGATGAGAGAATCAGGTTTATCAGCACCGTCCGTTTTTTTTTTTTCTTCTTTGAGGAGTGAGGTTTTCTTTTTCTTTTTGTTCTCTTCTTTTTTTTTTGCCTTTGTGTTTGTGTGGTAGGTCGGTAGGTAAGTACGTTTCGTTTCGTTTATTTTTATAATATTATATTAATATATTATTCATTTCATTGTTCTTTTTCCCGTGTTCTTCTGCGGTTTCTGTTCTGAATTGAATTCGTCGATGCGATTAGACCACGTGTTCTGCCTTTCTGGCTTATCTCTCTCTGTTCTCGCCCTTCGTTCCGGGCGGTCTTTTCATTTTGCTAAACGACGTCGTTCCCTATTCTCTTTTGGTATATTCTCACTTGAGATTTTATCTATCTATACTATTATTTAAGGAGCTGCACCTGTTTGGACCAGATCTTTTTTGTTCCAAAATACCCCTCCACCCCTAGATTTAAGTACTATACTACTATTTAAGGGGCTGCACCTGTTTGGACCGGATTTTTTTTGTTCCAAAATACCCCTCCACCCTTAGATTTAAGTAGAGACAAAACTAAAGGATAGTTTGATAAAAATATATGTCTAACTTGCACTAAAACATTGCCTACAAAATAGAAACATTCTTCTACTAACCCACTACTTCAAAATAACTTAACGATTATTTAAAAAAACAAAATAAAGGGGCTGCACCTGTTTGGACCAGTTTTTTTTGTTCCAAAATACCCCTCCACCCTTAGATTTAAGTAGAGACAAAACTAAAGGATAGTTTGGTTAAAATACATGTCTAACTTGCATTAAAACATTGCCTACAAAATAGAAACACTCTTCTACTAACCCACTACTTCAAAATAACTGTACAATTATTTAAAAAAACAAAATAAATAACCCCAAGTTGCTGTTGTTTTTTTTTTTTTTTTTATATCCTTTTAAAAAAATCATCCCACGTTTATCTTCCTATCAAAAAATTTTTTAAAAAAAAATCCTCAAGTTTATACAAATAAATAAATAAATAAATAGATACACGTTTGGTTACATTTTATTTAACCAAAAAAAAAAAAAAAACCCGCTCTCACGTTCAAACCCACCCAGGTACAAATTTAAAGTTTAAACTCCTCATTATCATCAACCAGTTAGCACTTAGAAATCTTGGAGTTACAATTTTATCTTATGTTTGGCCATCCTTATCCTCATGTCCCATCTTTAATGCAAATTCCGAAAAAAAAAAAAAAAAAAAAAAAAGAAGAAGAAGGCAGAGATGGACTGAAAAAGAATGGCACTGCTCAAAGTAGAATTCTAAAGGTAGGTACTCTAATCTTTCTCTCTATATTTTGTTATTGACATTTGAGTTTTTATGTGTTGTGATCCTCAATTTTGGTTTTTATGAGTTGTAATTTATTTATTTATTTAAATTTGGTACTGTGTAGGCGGGAATTTATTGGCAAAGATTTGATACAGTATCTTAATTATATGCTAAGCATCCTTATTTCTCTTTCACATTCTTTTTAAATTTTTAGTTTTCTGTTTACTAGGTTCTGTTTGCCAAAATATTCCAAGACAATGATAGCATTTCTTCTGGATGCCTAGAACTTTATTATGCCCAAATCTTTTAAATTAATTTTTTCTTTTTCTTTTTAGATTTTAGAATTTCTTATATAATTCTGTCAGCAAATTATAGTATGTAAATTTTGTCGGTTGGTTTTTTGTATTTTGTAGAAGATTTTCACAAATAAGGCCTTTTGGTAATGGAGCAATATCTTCCACCCCGTTAAGTGAGAATCAACATGTTGAGAATTGATGTTCATGACCATGTTTAACTCATTCTTTGAAATTCTTTTATTTTCTTTTTTCCTTTACTTTTTCTTATAGTTATTTTTGGTTGATTCATTTTTCTGAAGGATATTTTTATTGATGCATTTTGACATGGAAAAGACACATTTTGAAAGAGATTAAATGGTTCTTTGCAGTTAATCCACCCTCTCACAAATCACAATTTTAGGTAACTCTCTTTCCTCTCATGCCCTCTTACTCTTAATTTCATTTTCAGTTTTTATTTTTTATTTTATGAGTCATATTGATATAATTTTTTAAACGTTATTTTTTATTTATGTATTTTGACAAAGAGAAGACATATTTTGAAAGAGATCATCATTGAGTGATTAGATTGATTGCGGAATAGTTGACGATGGTGATGAATCGGAGACACTATACTACATAAGCCCTTATTAAAGAGCCCAAATGAATGCAAAGGAGTTTGAGACATCTAATCTTTTATTTTTTATTTTTATATCTTCATCTATTGTTGTTGACTTATATTCTTTGTTGGATTTCATGAGGAAAAAAATTGTAATTCTTTTTATTTGTAAGTTTTTTTTTTCTTCAAGGTTGATCTAGAAGATTAAGAAGAATAATTGGGATGTATAAGTTACAAGTTGTAATTGTGTATATATTTCAATTTTCAAAATAAGGCAACATGCTAGGGATCCCAAAATTTTTTCTTTCAATATGACTTTGGCAATATTGTTGGGGTTCCACTAGATTACCAACTAAATGCATCTTCTTTTTTTTCTTTTTCTTTTTTCCCCCTCAGATGGAGTTGTTGAAAACTTGGATTTGGGTGGTAATGCACAATTGCATGTGTAGAGAGTTAGGAAATTTTTTTTTTGAGAGATTTAGGAAGTTAATCATGAAAGGTACAATAGTTTTTTTTTAAAATTTTATTTTATAGTGCCCATTTAAGAATTACTTATTTTGGATATATAGTTTATTTGCATATGTGAGAAAAAAAAAAATTAAAAACTGACTTATTTCCAAAAAATTGAAACTCACACAAATCATTCAAATAGTCATATAACTAAAATTATATATGGATAATTTTTTCAATTGCCACGTAGTGAGTTAGCGAAAAATTCTACCAATTCGATTCGGAACAAAACCATTTCCTAAAATAAAATCTACATTAAGGAATAGATTGATTAAGGAAAAGTAACTTATTTGAAAACCAGCAATTTAATTTTTAAATTAAGTAATATTTCAAGTGAATTTGCATCCAAGTGGATTTGTAAAGTAATATTCCAAGTGTTATGTATGACAAGAGATTATTTCAATAGCTAAGTCATTAAAGTAACGCGCGTGCTCAGATGCTCTTCTATTTTTTGAGTAAGGGTTAATTTAGAGCATTTATTATACTTTGGGATTACTACTTTTTTCAATCACAAAAAAAACCTAGGGGTGTGATGACTATATAATTTAAATATTATTGATAATCATTCTTATATTTTTTTTAACTCTTTAAAAAGTCTTGTAAGAATGTTATTAGGTAGAAAATGCAAATTATCCATTTTTTTAAAATATTTTTATATTCATTAATTCTAGACCATTTGGTTTTTGTACACAATAATTCACTTGAATGAATATTTATGATATGATCCCACATTTTATTCCAAAATTAAGAAATAAAACTCTCTAAAAATAAATAATTTATGACATATGGCGCAAAATTAGACTTCAATTGTAGAATTTAATTGAATTTTCTCTAAACTGTTGCTATTAATATATATATATATATATATATATATAATTTTTGTGCCAAATGAATTGTTTTTAATTATAAAAAAAAAGCTCATAAATATAAAATTATTTAAACTCTCTCTTCCTCTAATTTTATATACAATGATAGATATATGATTATGTTTTTTTTTTATGATTTATTTATATTGAACTTGTCATTTTCTACTCTAAATTAACTCAATTGGCACAAAAATTAAAAAACCTCGATTAGATGGAACATATGCCGTAAAATTAAATTATAATTGAAATCCAATTTTTATATTGAACTAACTAACTTGGTTCCAAAATTTAAATTTTTTGATTAGATGAGACACTTGTTGCAAAATTAGACTCTAATTGAATTTCAATTTAAAATCTAATTGAATTTTCCCTCAACTTTACTTAATAATATATATATATATATATATATATATATATATATAGATGACTTACAAACTTAAACTGTTTTTAGTTCTATAAAGAAAAATGCTCATAAATACAAAATCGTTCAAAAATTATGTTTTTTATGGTTTATTTATATTGAACTCCTCATTTTTTACAGTTAATTCACTTGGTATAAAAATTTAAAAACTTAGATTAAATGAGACACATCGTGCAAAATTAGACTTTAATTGAATTCCAATTTGAAATCTAATTGGATTTTCTCTTAGCTTTACCTATTACAATATATATAAATTTATCTCCCTTCTAATTTAGAATAAAATACTCATTTCCTCTAAAATGCAAACATGTCAATATTGATGAGTACATAAAATTTGGTTGTCCATGCAATGCACTGGACGATCGTATCACTTTAAATAAGCAATAAATGCGTAGCTGTTACCAACGAAAAGCACGGAGAAAAAGACTGTTGACGACCTCATCAAGTGGCTCATTAAGCCATCAGATGCGTTACCAAAGAATTAAATGAAGCCATTAAAGACCTCCAACGACTAGAAGGGAAGAATTTACATAAATCATCTCAGAATAGGAAGAATGCACAAACACACATATTGAGATATTCTTGAATTAAGAATATATTATCTCTCTCAAAATAGACTCTTTGGTTGGCACCACGCACGTGTCCATAAAGGAGAAACATGTTTGTTATTGTTTTCATATTACGATTACATTCACGCCAAACTCCATCTGGACGACCACACTACTGACCAAATCTTGCTTCATTAATTACTATTGGAAGGAAGTGTTTGATGACTTCTCCTGTTTATAGAAATTATTTTATTGAGTTTGTCTTAGAATTTGAGCCAAGCTTGGTCAGGCACTTATTAGCGGGCATGACTCTTCATTGGCCACATTTAATGGGATTAACTCTCATGTGACATTGGTTATGATGAGTAGTGACCAAATGGTCGTCCAATTCATGGACGACCATAAGCACGTTGAAGTCAGACATAAACCCTTCAGTTAAGTTGGTTATGAGCAACGGTTACAAAGCCATTACAGACGTCTTTTACGAGTCGTTTCACAACCGTTACAAATAACTTTATGAGCTGTTTAATGGCCATTACTAAGCCATTAATCACTCATCTGAATGTCCCTCTCTTGCAACCATTACTGTTTCCTTTTCTATTGTGATTGCATCTTGAATCTCTTTAAGAACTTCTGAAATTGACGGTCTCATATGTCTGTGAGGTTGGACACACATCAGAGCTTTCTCTGCTATCTTCCATATTGATTGGATGTCAAATTCTTCGTGTAGTGAGGGATCAATGATTCCTTGAATGTCCCCACTCTCAATATGCAACTTTGCCTGTGAAACAATCATTAGTTAATTAATGGAACAAAAGGAGAGTAGTGAATCATTTCGCTTCTATATTAAACAATTTCTATGAATGATCCATGCTTTTCACCAACCAGGTAGCTTAATTATATCAATGATTTAAACCTTTCCCAGAAACAAGTCAAAAAAATTGAGAAGAGAAACCAGATATAAGATTTGCATGTTGAAAAGTAAAATGCATCTATAAAAGCGACAACTAGTTTTACTTGCTCAATAAAAAATGATTAGTTAGGGGATGGATTTAATTCTACTATATGACCAAATGCCAACCTCACCAGAAAAACCACACTTACCCACTGGACTATGTTACAGCAATTAACACCAAAGCTTTCATTAGATATTGCTTCATGACCAGATATCAGCTCAAGAAGAATGACACCAAAACTATAGACATCACTCTTGTCCGTTAACTGCTGTGAGATATAATACCTGCATATCATGAGAAACTCCCAAAAAAAGAAAAAGAAAATCATCTCAATATGATCTAATACAATATGGTAGCCGATTGATCTAAGAAAGTGTATGATACAACAAGTGAAGCCACCCCTCTCAAACAAGAAGGGTTTGTTACAGGGATTGCTACATATTTTGGTTTAAGACAATATTTGTATTGACAAATTAGTTAAAAAAGGAAAAGAAAAGAAAGAAATACAACAAGGAGTGATAATGGCCCCAAACAGCTACACCTGTAGCAGCACGTGTTTATGAATCCTTAGAGACCACAACTTTGTCCACAGTGACAACCTATCTCTATTCGTTTGTTTGTCTATTTATAAGTATAGGCTCTTGTCAAAGGTCACATAAATGAGTAATCAATATGAAGTTTCACCAACCAAGAGCCTTGTGTCTTAGTAGAACTATTGGATTTGAACCCCACCTCCCCTTGTAGCTCAGTGGCACTTCTAGAATCAAACCCACCCCCATCCCTGGCCTACTTGTAGAAGCAAAAAGAAATAGAAAGTTTCACCAAAAAGCAAATAAAGGCACCCATTTCATACTTAAATGACAAGTCAACAACAAACATGTATTTAAAGCAACAGAAATGATGCTTTACTTGATCATGAGAAGAACACCATATTTTAAGCAAGACAGAGAAAAGCCTTACTCAGGATCCAGATAACCTATAGTGCCCCGAACTATGCTTGAGACATGGGAGGCTCCATCTACTGCAAGTTTTGAAAGACCAAAATCTGAAACCTTTGCTCTCATGTGTTTGTCAAGAAGAATATTGCTGCTTTTCAAGTCCCTATGAATAATGGCTGGAACACAGCCTGTGTGAAGGTATTCAATCCCTAAACAGGCATGAAAATACATGAATCAATTTCAACACGCTTATAGAGGAGAGGTTTCTATCAGCAGTATAAGTTCGCTTAAAAACCTTTTGCAGCATCCTCGGCAATTTGAAGTCGCTTGAACCAATTAATACTTTTGTGACCTGTTAATGGGCCTTGAAATATTATGATGGTTGAGCTTTCAAAATAATATTGCTTTATCTAGAAACATGTGAGCTTACCATAAAGATGTTCCTTGAGAGTTCCATTATGCATAAACTCATAAACAAGCATACATCTCTCTCCTTCCAAGCAATAGCCAAGAAATTGTACCAGGTTCCTGTGATGTATCCTTGAAAGAAGAGTCACCTAGATCAAATTCAAGAATTTTAAAATCATAAGAACTAGTTTTTAGTGTCTAGCACATATAATCCCACCAAATGCAACAGGACTTATTAAGAATAGAGAAATAATTTCATTAATCGACACTTTTAACTTCAAGAGAGACTATAATGGAAGATATCAAAGTTTCAAATCTCCCTGTTTCACCAAATTTGTCAAAAAAGAATTTGCAAAGAAAAAGAAGCAAAAGCAAGGTGATTTAGATAAAATTACAAGCGACAAAGTTGGTATAAATTTTGGACAGGGTACAAAACTCTGTAGAAAAAAGAAGGGGATAGGGCTTTCCCTTCTTTCCACTTAGTTTATTTCCAGTTCAATGACCAAATTTGCAACAGTCCCATGCCACTAGATTATATTTCAAATTTGACATAAAAAAAGTAATAAAGGAATCGTCACCAGTTTATAAATAGGTTAAGATAATGTGACTACAATATCAGAATATAGAAAGAGGTTCAAACAATATGATAACTTACATCGTTTGAAAATTCCCGCTTTCCTTGGAAGGAATTACTAGTTAGAGCTTTGACTGCAATTTCTTTTCCATCTTTCATTTTCCCATAATATACAACTCCGAATCCTCCAGAACCAATCTTCTTTTCAAATTTTCTTGTAGAATCTTCAATCTCAGAGAAAGTGAAGCAATACACAGCTTCTATGTGCGCTTTGCTCTTGGAAGATACTAGTCTTTGAACAGGCGAGGAATGGTCAAGTTGGTCTATAACAAAATCAAAATAAGTTTGTTGAACCAACTGTATTTTTTTTTTTTTTTTATAAAAACAAGATAAATGTGAAGATTGTTGGCTGTACAAGTGTGAGTAAAATCTCACATTGAATAAATATTAGAAGAATGAGTAGTTAATATAACATAATTGAGCACATACCCATTGGGTTTAGGTCATTTGGATTAAAGTGTGTCTCTATATTTTATATTAATTACTCAAGGAAGCTCCTCAAGGTATTTATCCCCACAACCAGTGGTGTCAGAGCCCATGGTAGTGTGGGGCAAAGGTGGCAAGGTTATTGAGATTCTTTTCGCAGTTGGAGTGGGAACGAGAACAAGGTGTGCGTGCTTGAAGCCCTTTCTCAAATAGAGCAGGGCATATTACCCGAAGCAAGCCCATAAAGCCCACACAAATGATCTTGGAAAAGGCCCAACAAAAGAGTATTATTGCCAATGGTGCTAGGATGAGGTGTGAGGTTCCCATGGAGGATAAAAGATGTGCAGAGGTTGACACATGAAGGCCCATGGATGATGCACTAGTGAAGGAAAAAGTCCATTAGACAAGGGGGAGCGAGTAGGACTTATTCATGGCCCATAGAGAGGTCTTGAAGCCCACAGAGAGGTAGAGACTCACACGTGATGGGGAGATTGTTGGGTGTACACGTGTGAGTAAAGTCCCACATTGAATAAAGATTAGAAGAATGAGTAGTTAATATAACATAATTGAGCGCATACCCATTGGGCTTAGGCCTTTTGGGTTAAACTGTGTCTCTATATGTTATATTAATTACTCAAAGAAGCTCTCCAAGGTGTTTATCTCCCTAATAAGTGGTATCAGAGCCCATGGTGGTGTGGGGCAAAGGTGGCAAGGTTATCGAGGTTCCTTTCGCTGTTGGAGCGGGAATGAGGTTTGTGTACTTGAAGCACTTTCGCAAATGGAGCAAGGTTGTTCCCTTTTGCAGTTAGAGTGGGGACGATATATTACACCAAGCAAGCCCATCAAGCCCACACAAACGATCTTGGACAGGGCCCAACAAAGGAGTATTATTGCCAATAGTGCTAGACAACGATGAGGTGCGAGGTTCCCATGGAGGATAAAAGATGTGCAGGGGTTGACATATGAAGGCCCATGGATGATGTACTAGTGAAGGAAAAAGCCTATTTGACAAGGGGGAGCGAGTAGGACTTATTCATGGCCTACAGAGAGGTCTTGAAGCCCACAGAGAGGCAAAGAGTTCCACGTGAGGGGGAGATTATTGGATGTACGCGTGTGAGTAAAGTCTCACATTGAATAAAGATTAGAAGAATGAATAGTTAATATAACATAATTGAGTACATACCCATTGGGCTTAGGCCTTTTAGGTTAAAATATGTCTCTATATGTTATAGTAATTACTCAAATAAGCTCCCAAAGTGTTTATCCCCCCAACAAGTGGTATCAAAGCCTATGATGGTGTGGGGCAAAGGTGGCAAGGTTATCGAGGTTCCTATCGCAGTTGGAGTGGGAACGGGATGTGTGTACTTGAAGCCCTTTCTGAAATAGAGCAGGGCATATTATACCAAACAAGCCCATAAAGCCCACACAAACGATCTTGAAAAAGGCCTAACAAAGGAGAATTATTGCCAATGGTGCTAGGATGAGGTGCGAGGTTCCCATTGAGGATAAAAAATGTGCAGGTGTTGACACATGAAGGCCCATGGATGATGCACTAGTGAAGGAAAAAGCCCATTAGACAAGGGGGAGCAAGTAGGACTTTTCATGGCTCACAGAGTGGCAAAGACTCACACGTGAGGAAGAGATTGTTGGGTGTATACGTGTGAGTAAAGTCCCACATTGAATAAAGATTAAAAGAATGAGTAGTTAATATAACATAATTGAGCAAATACCCATTGGGCTTAGGCATTTTGGGTTAAAGTGTGTCTCTATATATTATATTAATTACTCAAGGAAGCTCTCCAAGGTGTTTATCCCCCCAACAAAGATTTCTCAAGTTTCATACCTTGCTCAAAATACCTTTTCTTCCCTTTACTCATAAATAGGCATGAGGCAATAGTAGCTATTAATAGAACACCAGCCCCAACTGATGACCCAATAATTATATTCATGTGGCTTCCACTTTTACTCCATTTTCGAAGAATTATGTTCCCAGAGTAGCTGAAGAGAATCAAAGTAGAACGTAAGGGTTCAAATCAATGGTAGAGCTAGAATCAAAGTATAATACACACATATATGCATATGATACAACACATTAATTTATAAAAACAAAAAAGAACTAAATCTATAAACACATTAATAACGGAAACCTACAATTAAAGGATGAACTCTCCAAACAAGGGCACCATTCAAACCAATAAAGAAAAAACCAAAGCTAATGTTTTGAGGGATTTAATTTAAATCTTTGTTCTAACATTACTCTTGTATCATTTTGTTAGAATAATGGTTAAATGATTAAATCCACCTTTTTTTAACAATTTAAGCTTTTGAGACAAGTGTTAGTGTATCCTGGTATCAAAGTAGGTAGTCTTGAGTTTAAACCTTATCTCCACTCTACCTCCCATTTAAAAAGTAAAATCCCACATCTTGGGCCCCACTTATTTAGGGAGAGTCTAGGCCCACACATGAGGAGCGTTAGCAAAATAGAATTATTTAAATGATTAAATTCACAAATTTCTAAAAGCTTAAGCTTTTGGGAAAACTGGTAATTTATCACCTTTATTTGCATGTACCACAAGATTAGGTGAGACCCATTAATGTAATTAGGCATATCATGAGATCAACACTTACATGAGTTGAATGCACATCATTAGGCATCAAGTATTTCACCAAACAAAACACCACTCTTCAATTTATTCATGGTATCAGAGCCTTTATGATCATCTATCAAGCTTCTACAAAAAAACTTCAATTCCACATCAATCACCAATGGCAGCTTCCTCTACATCAAACACTATGAATCTACCCTTACACAACATAGCCATATCTAAGTCCCTGAAACTCGACAGTAACAATTATCTCATCTAGTCTGATCAAATCAAATCCATTCTTATAAACACAAATCTCCTTGAATTTGTTGACGGAAGTCATCCACCACTACCCACTACCATAAAATCAGCCGATAACACTGAGTAACCAAATCCAGAATACTTGCAAGGGCAATACCTTGATCATTTTTTCAATAGTTGCTTTGGTGGAATTGGTGCCACCTTATCCATTGGATTAGCTACACAAATTCTTGGATAGTCATCATCGAAAGCTGTTTGGGATTTTCTTGCCGATTTGTATCAACATCAATCCTTGGCAAGAAAATCTCCCTTGCAACAAGAACTCCTAAACGCAAATAAGGGGACTGCACCACCACCAACTACCTGCAACATACAAAATCTCGTGTAGACTCGCTCACTACCATTGGTGAAAAGATCAAAGATATTGATCTTGTTACATACATCTTGAATGGATCGAGTCCACAGTTTGATCCATTCATCACTGCGATTGAAAACCGATTTGAACCCATCACCTTCATTAAAAATATGAGCTCAACAATGTTTAAACTACTCTCACACAACCCATGCTCCACTCCCAATGGTGAAAAGATCAAAGATATTGATCTTGTTACATACACCTTGAATGGATCGGGTCCGTAGTTTGATCCATTCATCACTACTATTGAAAATCGATTTGAAGCCATCACCTTCATTAAAAATATGATCTCACTTGCTGACTCATGAACAATGTTTAAACTACTCTCACCCAACCCATGCTCCATTCCCATTGGGAGATGCTATGGTACTCTATACTTCAGGACCTTTATCCACACAAAAATTTCGGAACAAGCCTCAACAATAGTGGTCGACCCTCAAGTCCCCAACAACCATTTTATATTCTCACTCCAAATACCAGTTTTGCAAAAGTTACCAAATCTACAAACTGTGTGACCTTTCCCTGTAAACCTTGCATTGAATCCATCGTGCATCTCTATCAAATGCCAAATATGTCACACCATGACCCACTGTAGACAAGTGTCATTATCATTATGCAGCCAGTTGCAACAGAAACCTTCATCAAAACCTTTACTGGTCTCCATGTTACACAGTCACCACCACCTCAACCAACTCAATCGGTTTCAAATTCAGGCACCCCTTTTTATGTGACTTATGATCCCACTCTTCTTCAACATGTGCAACTATTTAGTGGCAATAATCAAGATCTTGTTGGAGATGGTACATGTTTGCCCATTATTCATACCGGTCATAACGGAAGGTTCTTTTATCCACCCCAAAATCTTCATTATCTCTTCAAGAAGTTTTAGTTGTTCCTCCCATCAAGCAAGATTGCTCTCTGTTTCCAAACTCACATGTGATACACGAACCTTCAATTTCAGTCAGATTGAGAACATGGGTTGAAATGGATGGTTCCTTGATCTCCTATAAGAACAAATGCCAACGAAATACTGGCTTGGAGCCTTTCCCACTATTTGCCTCATCACCTTCCCAACAAAGTCCTTAACCACCTCTCTTTTGCTGAATTTCTTTTTGCATTTTCCCTAGATTTCTCTATCCTTCATGTATTTAACTGATTGTCTTCTATGTTTGTGTCAATACAGAAAAGACAAACTTAGCCTCAAATCCTTGGCTTGAGCCTTTCTTGGGTATAACACCATCCACAAAGGCTATTAGTGTCTTGATACGAAAATAGGCTGTGATTATATCTCTCACCATGTGCTTTTCAATGATAATTGAGATGTCTATCCTTACCTCTTCACCACCACATCCTTCCATCATTTCTTTTACCATTTCACCTCTACCCATCTGCTCTACCACCACTCTTCCCTCTTCTATTGCTACCACCTCATCATGCTCTACAAAACCTTCATCTCAACCTTCTACATTTCACCTCCCCACCATTGATACCTCTACAACTGAAACCTTAAACTCTCCCTCAGTGATAGTGATGACACTATTGAACAATCTAAAATTCAAGTTGTGGCAAAAGGTTTGTATCAACACTCCAATGTTGATTTTTCTAATACATTCAGTACTATTGCTAAGCCCACTTCATTCATACTATCCACTCTATCACCATTACCATCCACTAGCCCATTCATCAACTTGATGTTACTAATACTTTCCTTCATAATGTCCTTAATGAAGAAGTTTACATGCAACAAGCTCCTAGTTTTGTTCATGCTAGTCATCTTACACATGTTTGTTGACTTAAGGCTATTTAGGGTATTATTGGTATGTGTCAAGCCTTCCAAGATTGGTTTGACCGTTTTATTTCCTTTTGATCCGATATGGTTTCATCAGTCTTGCATAGTTCCAAGTTTGTCTTACACTCTCTAATAGCTCCCTTATTCTCCTTCTCTATGCTGATGATATCATCCTTATAGGAGCCAATCATTCTATGCTCACCAACTTTGTCAGCATCTCTTGGCACTAAATTCACTAGGTCTAATTAGAAACATTCACTTCTTCCTAGGAATTTAGACGTCTCATTCCTCTCATGACCTTTCTTTGGCACAAAATAAATATGCTCTAATATCCTTGTACCACTCTAGTTGTTTCTGGACCAAAAACAGTTTTATCCAATGGTTTTCTCTTACCTAATCCTACTCTACAAAAACATTGTTGGTACCTTGTAATATTTGACACTCACCAACCCTAATTGGTGCAACTTGATCAACCATGTCTGCCTTGCATGCTTCGGCTACAACTCATTTTCAAGCTGTCAAATGCATTTTACAATACCTTAAGGGTGCTTTTATCACAAGCATCACTCTCCTACCAGGATCTCCATCCACTTTTCATGCCTTCGCTGCTTTAATCATCAATCCACCATTAATTTTTGCATCCTTCTTGGTCCAAATCATATACCCTCAGCCTCCTAGGTCAGATGTGGAATGGCAACAGCCGCTCCACCAATTGACTTGAGGTGTGGACCGATGCGGATTGCGGTGGTGGTGGCCCAAGCCCGGGCTGTAGTTATGTCCGTGGAGACATCATTGCTACAATCGTGGCGGGTAGCGTGCACCTCACGGCGTGCCTCAGCATCTGCGTGCTCCTAGCATCAGCCTGTGGGCCCCCTATTCGGCCAATTTTGTCGAAGTGCAGGACGATGTGGGGCGATGTAGCATGGCGTGCATGCAAGCATGCCCCTGGGCACCCTAGCATGCCCAATGCTTGCCTCCATGGGGCAAATAACCTCCTTTTCCAAAAATATCCTCATTTTTGGGAAATCAATCCAAATTTGAGGGCAAGTAATAACCAAGGCCAAGGCATCCCCATGGGCACGCAGCCAAGGCCAAGGCAACCCTCATGGGAATCCCTTGGTTGGATTGACAGGCACATGTAAGGAACACCAAAATTATTTCAAAAATTTTTATTTCAGATTTCCTTTGAGATACCAGAATTTATATTTGAATTTTGGACTAGTTTTATTTTATTTTTGAATTTGGCCTTTAATGTTATTGAGGATTTTATGTGATGTAATTGCTGGTTAATGTAATCCCTAAAGCCTATTAAAAGAGGCTTGAGGAATAGGTTGAGACAATACAATTTGAATAGGAATTTTCTGATTAAAGAATGTTGTTCTTGCTTGGTGGTTATCCAAGTACCCTTTGGTGGTGAAGTGTAAGGTTTTCACGCAAATTCTAGGCAGTGAAGTTTAGGATTTCTACTATTTTCTCTTTCTTTTCCTTTAATTGTATTTTTTCTTACCTTGTCTTGCATCAAATTTGGTATCAGAGTAACCTTAATCCAATCAACAGACCACAGTCATAAATCAATTTTAGAGCCCATCCTCCATCCATCCAAGCTTCTCAATCTTAAAGAATCACGTCACTCGTATCAACCACCTAAAGTCCACTCAACTACAACTCCACACCTATATACCCTCAATTCCAACCCAAAGCCCAGTGTGGCCTTTGTCGAAAGGTCTCCCTCATCCAGTTGCAGTTGCTAAACCAATGCGAGAAAACCCCACCACCATCCCTAAAAAACCCATCACTACAAGACTCCTAACCAAAACCTCCTTCACAACGTTCACCCACAACAGTTGACCATATAGGTACACCCATACTCAAAATCCCACAGAAAACCCAATCGAGATCTTCCACTCAAACCCACAACCCAAATCCACTCTCCCTTCACTAAGTGGTTACATGAGATGGATCATTTTTTAAACAAGTAGGTTTGTCAAATGCAGAAAAGGTTCAGTTTGCCAAGATGAAACTGATATGTTCAGCTATGGACTACTGGCACAATATTGAAAACCTTCGCCTTAGAAGGGACAACCCCCCCAAAACTGATTGGGAAGAAATGAAAGAAAAACTATGCAAAACATACGTCCTCTAATCATATCAAAAGAAATGCTTGCCTAAATCCTATCGAGCTTACTTTGTAGACCAAAGAAACAATTTGACCATTTGAGCGAGTGGAATAGACTTACTGGCTATGTGGCACAATTTAAAAAGATAAGATGAGTGTTCATACAATTTCTAGCCCTAAGTCCACCCAATATCATTAGATGACATACTGAAGGCCATCCAGGACCTAGCTCACAAAATTGCAAGGAATAATGCCCGATTTGACAAAATAATGGCTCCCACCCAAAAACTACCCAATAATCTTGAGGGTAAAGCTTCACACGAGGGACAATAGTGTTGAGGCACCAAAATTTTGTGCCAAAAAAGAAATACAAGCTCCAACAAATGTACACTTAATACAGCCAAAACCATATGCGGTAGACCAAATTCAATTTGTTGGAGAGTCATTATTTGATGAGGCAAAAATTCAGCTAGAGAGATAAATTTTAGAGGATGTACATAATGGATGAAGTGGAAAGTTTGGTATGATGGTGTTTACTATAGAGCAAGATAAGGTTGTATCATTTACTCCACCGATTGTTTGTATCATTCTAGACATATTTAATATGGTGGAACAAAAGGCTTCTTTATTCTAAGCGAAGTTGGATGTACTTCAAGAGTTTTTGAAATTCTCAAGTACAAGCAGTCTTATCCTCAAGCACTTCAAAACTTGAGATCAAGTTTTCTCCAACCAGGGGAGTATGATGCAAGGAGCACCAAAACTATTTCAAAATCAATTGTTTTAGATTTTCTTTGAGACATTAGGTTTTATTTTATTTTTGAATTTAGAATTTGATCTTTAATGTTGTTGAGGATTTTATGGGATGTAATTGTGGCTTAATGTAATCCATGAAGCCTACTAAAAAGAGGCTCCAGGAAGAGTTTGAGGCTGTACAATTTGAATATGAATTTTCTAATTAGAGAATGTTTGTTCTTCTTGTTGGCCATTCCAAGCACCCTTAGGTTTTGAAGCCTAAGGTTTTCAAGTAAATTCAAGGTAGGGAAGATTTGTCACGTTTTCTCTTACTTTTCATCTTATCTCTATTTTCTACCCATCCTGCATCACCACCCTTGATAGGAGTGACGGACACATACAAAGAACACCCCCCCTCCCCCAACAAAATCCGCCCCAAAACAAAGGGGATAGCAAAGAAGCCAATGAATAACAAGATGAACAAAAAGGCATTGGAGGAGCCAGGATGTAGATATCAACATTCATATTGAATCTGAAAATATGATCTCAAGTCAACATCTTGGCATGCAAAAACAAATCTAAACCATACTATGGAGTAAACTACATAAATTGAATATAGCTATGTTTTTATCTAAACACGGAACTATGAGGCAGTGGCTTTAAAGTCAATTTAATTTCCACTGTTAGAAACATAGAGACAATATTATCTTCAGCTAAGAAATATACAAAAATCGAGTCCTATCATTATCCATTTGGTTGAAAGCAATGATATCTTCTCCAAAACAACAAACTTTTAAAGAGGGGGAAAAGTTTAAAAGTAGTTCAACAAATGGGTATCCCTCTTAGACAAAACTAGCTTAAAATGACATCTAATTCCTTATTACTTCCATAATTACTTATGTGGCCATCCATAAGCAAAGTCTTGCTAAAAAATCTAAACCTCTCTGTCTAAAACCATGCTAACAAAACCCATTTGACTGCAATTGTGACCTTGTTTGGTTTAAACTGTATCATTTTCATGTTCCAAAGACCATTTTCATTTTCTTGAGAACTTAGTTTAAAATTATATGCTAACATTTCCAAAGCAATGCTGTCATACATTTTAAGATTAAATTTTTTTAATATGTGCACATGTCAATAATATTCTCCTTTCTTAACATGTCACAATTTATGGAATCTCAATTTTAATTGCAAAAAGTCACACTCACTTCAAAGTCAAATTTTTATTAAGAAGACCCGATGGCATAGTTCCTGACAACATATTGTTTTGCACATACCTGTAACAACCAGACGCATCAAGTATATAAGATCTTCAGCTCAAACAGAATGACAACACTTACTTAAAATAAATGAGAATTAATACAAATATGGAGTATATCTTACGATCTATCATAACATATATAATTTCTAATGCATCAACTTAGGGTAAAAAATCTTTGAAATTGGAAGGCATTAAATAAACCAATATAGAAATCGTGATAACTTACAATTCCCTCAAATTTGGTAGGTTCATCAAAGAAGAAGGCAGCTCACCCGTCAATTGATTGTTCTCGAGATTACTATACAAGGTAAAGATTGTGGTTAGCTAAATATTTTATTACAACCCATGATAAAGAGAAAAATTTATGATATATTACATGATTTTCAAGTCTTTGCATCCAGTAAAATCAGGTATTAGACCACTCAATGAATTATTATCAAGCCACCTGCAACCAAAAGACATATGGATTATGATGCTTCAAGGGTCATCAATACTAGTCGAACTAATCATGGAAACCAATTATCACCCTCTAGAAAAATGGAAATGTGGTACCAAACTTACAACTCAACTAAACCGGTCAACTTTGCAAAGTCTGAAGGGATATTCCTTGTCAAGTTTTTTCCAGACAATGTACTGCTAAGTACCAGGGACATAAAGTAATTGAGGTTAGATCAATGACATCTGTATTCATCTATGTATGGGACTAACTTTAAACAAAGCAAAACTGATTAGGTATTGATGAGATAAAACCTCAAAATGCCTAAAAGTTTACATTTTAACAATTTTTGGTTGTGGATCCGAGTTACACTGCACCCATGACCATGGAACTGGTAGACATGGGTCACCACCTTCTTGTGCCCAATCAGATGATGAGTAATATAAAACTATTTTTGCAATAGACGCTCCTGCAACTCATGGAAGTTCATGGTAAAGAACAATGCTCAAGAGCAAAAAAACCATACTATGTATACTCAAGGAACCATTGTTATACTTACCATCTAAAGAACCATCATTTTTCTCTAGATACTTATTTATCTCCAAAGCATTCAAAAGAGGCCCCTTTTTAGAATCAGCTGTTTTTCCAAATCCAAAAGATAATACAAAGGGAAGGGATAAATTGGTTAATCTAGGCGCATAAAGACAATATTTTCCCTGAGCATTCTCTTCAATATTGACTACAGCATTGCTAAAATCAGGATAGCCTGGAAGGACTAGTCTAAATTTTCTAGTCTTATTTGGACCCAAATCTTCAATTTCTGCAAAGTAGGCGACTGCCCATCCAAAACCAGGAAAACCAGCCAAATTTAACCGGTAAGTTAATGACCCATTTGTGCCTTCTACAGCTGTTTGCATCACTTTTTGAGGTGGTACCTCTTTACTGTTTACATAAATTGGCTTTCGGGTTGACACCTTTTCAGTTCCAGCAGCAACATTAACAAGGAAATTTGCTTTCTTCAAAGAGTCTGACTCCCATATTCTATCAAAGGGGTCATCAGGATACCTAGAATAACAAAGATACTGTCATCAAATCTTCTCATAATATGGAAAAAACTTCAAATAATAAATGTGTAGCTACTAACCCTCTTCTACCTCAAATAATAAATGTTCGGCATCTATGTGTGTGACAATAGCTTTAGTAACTTAATGTTTCTTCTCATACTGTTTCGTGTATATTATTTATTTTAAAATGCGTTCAGATAACCATCTATGAAGCACGGGTGCGTTTTCGGATTCGGGTGCGGATGCGGGACTCGGCAATTTTTGAAAAAGTAGGATGCGGATGCGACGGGGTGCAGCGATTAAAAAATTATTAAAAATATTTTTATTTATACTTTCTATATATTTTTACTATTAAAATACTCTTAAAAACACATTACTATGCCTTGATTCACAAAACAAAGAAAGAAGCAGGCAAGAAACATAAAACAAAACACAAAACAAAAAAGAAAACACAAAAGAAGCAACAAATATTCAGAAAAAAAAATTGAGGAATGACAGATTTAGGATGTTTGGGCCTCATTCTTTTTTTTGATAGGTAATAAGAATATTATTAAATCAAACTGAAAAACAGATGAAAGCCAATACAAGGTGTTCATGATGGTGAACACAAGGAAAAGCAACAAAGAAAAAGAAAAAACTTAAAGTGCAATACAAAGAGAAGAAATAAACTCAAGGATAGTGGAGCAATCCGATAAGCCCGAACGCCTAGACCAATCAAATAAAGTCTTCTGGCATAGAGCTTGTAATTGAACCAAGGATTTCTCGGTATTCTCAAAAGAGCGCCGATTTCTTTCCGTCCAAACAATCCACATCAAACAGCCAGGAACCATATTCCATATGTCTAAATTAAATTTTCCCAGCCAAAAACTCCAACAATACAGCAAGCTTTCCACAGAGCCTAGCTTGACCCATTGTGTCCTAAAGATCTGAAACATATAAACCCACAGAGAGTGAGCTACCGGACAATGGAAGAGAAGATGATCCACAGTTTCCTCATTTCGATGGCACATGCAACACCTATTCACCAAAATGCGTCCCCTGAGCATAAGATTATCCAATGTAAGCATCTTCCCATGAATTGCTATCCACACAAAAAATGCCACCCTCCTAGGGATCTTAGCTTTCCAAACACCCTTCCACGGAAAGTTGGAAGCCGCTACGCCCCTAATGATATTGTAATAGGTCCGGGTATCAAACTTGCCATTCCCTTTAAGACACCAATGAGAAGTGTCACTCCCACCACCTCTAGGGATCTGAGATTAAATGAACTCAAGGAAAGAGAAGGCAGCCCCTAATTCCCTTTCATGAAACTCCCTATGAAATCTAAAATTCCAAATTCTATCGTTATTTATAACATAAAAAATGCAAGCTTCCTTGTCATTAGAACACACATACAACTGAGGATAGAGCCTTTTAAGTGAGTTATCTCCAACCCACTTATCATGCTAAAAAAGAATACGAGTGCCATCCCCTGCCATTAAGGCCACATGGTTGGAGAAACTCTCCCAACCATCATGAATACCATGCCACGGACCACATCTGTGGGCCCTTCTACATATTTTAGTAGTCCACCCCCCTTGACCTTTTCCATATTTAGCTGCAATAACCCTCCTCCAAAGATGAGTGCCTTCTCGCCTAAACCTCCATAACCGTTTCCCTAACAAGGCTTTATTAAACTGCACTAACTTCTTGATCCCCAAACCACCCAAATCTATCGATAAACACACCTTCTCTCAAGCCACCAATGGATATTTGAAACACTCCTCTGAAGATCCTCAAAAAAACTTCCTCTAAATACGCTTCAATCTATCAACCACACCTACAGGAATGACAAATAATGATAGATAGTACATAAGAGAGTACTCTTCACCAGGGTAAGTCTACCCCCCTTTGATAAATAAAGACGCTTCCAACTTGAGAGTTTCTTCTCCATCCTTTCCAAAATAGGATTCCACACAGATGCTGTTTTGTAAGGGGTGCCCAACGGCATACCCAAGTATTTCATAGGCAGACTACCCACCCTACATGGAAGAATGGTAGCCAACGCATCTATATTTCCAACCTCCCCAATAGAAACAATCTCACTCTTCCCCGCATTAACTTTCAAACCAGTAAATGCTTGGAAGCAAGTCAATGCCAGCCTAATGGACAATAATTGATCTCTAGACGCATCACAAAACAATATGGCATCATCTGCAAACAGCAAGTGTGAAATGCATACCCCTATAGAGTTAGTAGGCCCCACACGAAAACCATAAAGCAGACCACAATCCTCAGTTTTCTTCAGCATCCTACTTAGTACTTCCATAATAAGAAGGAAAAGATGAGGGGACAACGGATCACCTTATCTCAACCCACGAGAGCTTCCAAAAAAGCCTACTGGAGATCCATTCACAATAATGGAGAAGCAAACAGTAGCTATACAAGCCTTAATCCACCCCCTTCATCTCACCCCAAAACCCATCCTATCCAACAGATAAAACAATGCTTCCCAATTCACATGGTCATAGGCTTTCTCAATGTCCAATTTGTAAACCACCCCAGGCACATGACTCTTCAATCTGCTGTCTAGGCACTCGTTAGCAATAAGCACTGAATCTAAAATTTGTCTCCCACCAACAAAAGCATTTTGAGACTCAGAGATGAGGCTAACTAGCATAACCCTCAATCTATTTGCCAACACCTTAGATAGCAGCTTGTACACACTCCCTACCAAACCAATAGGCCGAAACTCCTTAACAGAAATAGCGTTATTTTTCTTGGGAATTAGAGTGAGAAACGAGGCATTTAAAGACCTTTCAAACACTAAATACCTGTGAAAGTGCATTAAAACAGCCATGACATCCACCTCCACCACACTCCAACATTTTTGAAAAAAAGCCATGGTGAAGCCATCTGGTCCAAGAGCTTTATCCCCCTCAATCTCCATCAAAACCTGGGTCACCTCTTCTTTAGAGAACTCCCTCTCCAAGGCCAACCTTTCATCCTCTCCAATGCAAGCAAAATCCAGTCCATCCACAGTTGGACGCCACATATCTGTCTCTGTGTAGAGATTTTGATAGAACTGAACCACTTGAGATTGAACAGTAGGTCCATCCTCATATAAGACACCATCTACCTTGATACTTCTAATGTGATTAGCTCTTCTATGAGAGTTCGCTAGTCTATGAAAGAACCGAGTGTTGTTATCTCCCTCCTTCACATACAGTGCACGAGACTTTTGTCTCCAAAAAGTCTCTTCTAAAACGGCTGAAGTTGCAATATTACCTTTAACCTGAGTTTGACGAGAATCTTCCTCATTAGAGAGGCCTAGCAGTTCTTCCTTAGCATCTAGACCCATTAATTCAGACAACAAACACTTCTTCCTAAATGCCAAATCTCCAAATCCCTCCTTATTCCACTTTTTAAGGTCTTCTTTCATAGCCTTTAATTTTTGAGCTAGAACGAAAATAGGGGAGCCCAAAAAGCTATACCCGCCCCCCCACCATTGTTTAACTTTCTCAAGAAAACCCTCAACACTGAGCCACATATTCTCAAACTTAAAAGCACTGCAACCCTACCCACTCCACCAGCTTCCACCAAGAGCGGACAATGATTGGAAATAACAGAGGGAGCACCCTTTGAGACACATTCCTGAAATGATCCACCCGATCCACATAAACTATAGTCCTATCAATATGGGACATAGCTTGCAGCTCAGCATCTCTAAACCAAATAAAAGTAGCCCCGTCCAATGGTAAATCCACTAGATAATTATTCTCAATAAAGTCCGAGAATGCAAACATGGCTGGGCAAAAAGAATCACAACCAAGCCTCTCGCAAGGGTATCTAACTATTGAAATCACCAAATAAAAACCAAGTTGTGTTCCACCTGACACGTACCCTGGATAGCTCCTCCCACAAAGCAACCCTATGATGATCAGCATTGGGACCATAAAGACAAATGCAGACCCATTCAAAACCGTCCAAAACTCCCTAAGAAGAACACTAACAAAGAACTAACCCACAGATTCATCAATTTTCTTGACCGCCAGTTTATCCAAAATTAGCAAAACCCCCCCAGATGTTTGAACTGCATCCAGTACAGCCCAATCAACGAAGGGACTACCCCATAAGCTCTGCATAAGAGCAGAATTTGAAGAAGCAAGCTTAGTTTCCTGCAAACATACAACATCACATCTCCATTCTTTCAAAAGATTCTTACAAACCTCCCTCTTCTGAGGGTTATTTAACCGCCTAACATTCCAAGAAAGAAGTCTTAATGACATTAATAACTACCAATAGCCCCTAGACCTAACGACGAACCTTTGTTTTGAGAGAAGGTCCCATCATAATTTACTAAAGAAAACAGACCCCGCAATTCCCTTAAACCATTCTGTCCAACTTTAACAGGTGGTCGAATATAACCATCTTTGACTACCTTAAGACACTTCTACTCTAATAAACGAAATAAAGCCATACAATGAGCTTCATGTTTAACAATAGGAAAGCCCACCATCTTGTAGAAGCTCTTCAACATTGTAGACACCCATTTCGAGTGTTCCACCTTTGATGCATCAATCTCACCTTCCTCAGCCACCGTACTCAAAACCAAATCTTCAGCTACCCTAGGGACCCAACAAGACAACGGAACACACTCTAGTGGACTGCAGTTGTTCTCCTCAATACCGTCGGCATACGCAGCTATTGACGCTGTCATACCCGTATGGGAGTCATTCCCCTCTGTCACTTATGCTTAATAACTCCGTGAATACGTCCTCCACCTCCTCGGACCAAGGATCCCCCTCCCTACCCACATTGTTCACTAGAGAAAACTGCCCAAGACTGTTTAAGTCCACCGTGTTCATCAGGTCATCCCCAATCTACCTCTCAACCTCCCAATCTGACTGGGAAGCCACCGAAATAGGGGCACGAACCTCTAGGACTGGGCAAGAAGGGAGTTCCGCCCTCATCTGAGCCTTAGAACCCATCGTCGGCGCCACCGCCGCTGCCCCTGGCTCCCGATCTGACTGAGAAACCGTCGAGATAGGGGCGCGAACCTTTGGAACTGGGCTAGACATGAGTTTCATCCTCATTGGAGCTACAGATCCCACCATCGGCGCCACCACTGCTACCTCGGGCTCCCTCGAAGTCTCGCCTGACCCACTCTTGCCCTGACCATAAACCATAAAATAATTCAACCTATTTGGATTGAAGGAATGTTTTGCTTCTAAATGGTTTTTTTTTTTTTTTTTGGGAAAGCTAAGGGGGCTTGGGCTCGGGCTTGGGCTTTAGGCTGAGTAACCACAGGCCCCACAGCGACAGGCCATTGTGACTTCACTTGATCCACCCAAGAGACAACTCGTTTGCCTCCATCTGGGTTCCCACTTTTAATGGACTTGTGAGAATCAAGTGGGTTCATCCAAGAAACCACCCTTTTACCCCCTTCAGATACAGACACCCTCAGCGCCAAGGTGTTAGTAGTCACCTTGAACATGAAATCACGCGTGGGTCTGCCATTAATTTTTTTAGAAATTGTCACAGTAGCAGTTTCGCCCTTGAACACGTTATATCCCAAATTAGCACTAGAATTTTCAAATTTCCTTAACTTTCGCTAGTTGCCAGTTTTGAAAAATTTCTTCCCCATCATGTCCACCACCATCCATCTGACCACCACCATCAGCTCCAACGGAAGTCCTCCCTTCCACCCCAATAGTGTTAAAACTTGATAGGAAACTGTCTAATTCTTTTGAAAACGAGCACCACCCAGCTCGGTTTGAACTCGCTGGTACCATAACACAACCACGTAGAGTTCCACCAAAAAACATAGCTAAATTCGCAAAAATACCATCCTTATTTGACCTTCCCCGGAATTCAAAAAACTTATTGTTTTCTTTATATCGTTTGTATAACAAATCCTTTCCTAGTACCCAGTCTTGAATATCAGCATAACATGAGAGAATCCATTTCATTCCATTACGACTCAGCCAAACGGAATTTTTAAAATTCCGACGACTTTCGTGTATAGCATAAGAATCAGCCCGCCCGCTGTCAAAAGAGAATGAAAAGGTTTTAGAATCAATGCGAAAGGAACCTATACATCCCCCTCTGACTTGAGGAGAAGGTTTAGGATCGGAGATAGGGAGAGGCACATTATTAGGAAGAGGTGTGGGTGAAATGGTAGTGGTTGGTCTAGGCAATAAAGGTGGTTGTAACAACAGGACAGAGGAAGGTGGGGTGGTCATTGAAGAAGTAAAAGGTGGACAACTAGGGTGGTAAGGCAAAAAACCAAAAGGTGGTGGGAATGGAAATGGGTAGAATCCTGGGAATTGAGGAGGTGACAAGTTGTGAGGTAGTGGTGAAGAGGGGAGCAAAGGAGGGATAGATGTTGGCTGAGTGGTAGGGATGGAGGGGAAGAAGGGTAGGGAAGCCGATTTTGGCCGTTTCGGTCGCCGGCCGATATGACTCGATTCGGCCGAAACGGCCCGATTTTGGCTGATATTGGCCCAGTTTAGCGTGAATATAAGCCGAGTCGGCACGAATCAAGCTGAATCAGCGCAAATCCGTGAAAAAAAAAAAGAAGCTCAGACGCGGCATTGACGAGTGGGTAGCCATGTTGGACTTCGGTGTGACACCCTCCCAGCCGCGTTTGTGCTTTCCAGATAACCATGTATTCAACATAGCAGGCTATTAGGCACTTCTAACCAAATATTCTAAGCATACCTTACTGGAGCTTCGCTATTTGCACCAAAGTTTATCCTTGCAGAGACACTGAGGTAATACAGCTCCTCAAAATCTGTGTAGTAAATTGAACCATTAAATTGTCGGAGCTCAAGAGTAGATATAAATGGTTGCCTAGTTGTAGCATTGGATAAGCACACACTGATGGTAGGACTTAAAGCCAGGAATATTAGCTCTCGGACCTCTATAGTACTAGCATCCCAAATGACTATTGTGGACCAGTAAGTCGCCCCAGGGGAAATGTCAAATTTCGGATAAAAATTGTTGTTGTCAAAGTTACCATACAAGAATGTTGCTCTCAGAAGGTACCTAGACCTACTTATGACATTAAGCGTGTAACAATACTTCCTGGAATCTGCAGGGAAGTGTCTCAGGGTTTGGTATTGCCTGCGTGTTTCTTTTGCAACAGATATACCAGCTGTTTCTCCATAAATCAGTTTAATGTCAGGAGTCCACTCGAGACCAATTTCGTCTGTGAAATTTTCTTTGCCTCCACAATCAAAACTGACAAAACCTGAGTCAAAAGACAAAATTTGTTAGAAACATTAATGTAGAAGAAAAGTGATTCCAAACTCCTACATGAAATTTTTACAAGGAAAACTCTATGAGGAACTGTTATTCTCTGACAGATGTAATTATCACATGACAAGCAAAATCTAAAAGCCAATTCAATGAGTATAAAAATCACCTAATTGGGACAACCTTATGCAATTATCAACAAAGATGAATTAAAAGAACAGAAATAGGAGCGGCATCAATGTTGTCTTGAAATAAATCTCGTATAGCAAAAAAACTCATCCATTGTAATAGTGGCATACAAAGTTAGCACATGCGTGCGCGCGCGTACACACACACACACATATATATATATGCGTATTGCAAATTATTCTAAAGTTCAACGGAAATGGATTAATCTTAACTTATTGATTTACTTGATAATTTACAGGACTTGGACATATTCATCCACCCAAACCGGATTGATCAAACATTCAAACTTCCCACAACATTCCAAAGAAGTGACTCATAAATTCAATTCATAACCCCCTTATAAGCATGCAGATTATTCATATCAACTTAATTGGCAAAAAAATTAATAAAAGATGTGATATTTTAATGCAATTCAAATCTTACAAGACTACCTAAAAAGGTCAAAGTTTTAGGTTGTTGTAGGTTATTAAGGAAACAATATTAATGTAATTACTACTATATAGTTGAAATGTTCTTAACTTCTGAGGGAATTGTTTAAGCACAGGGTTTAAAGTGTTTACCGTTCAATTAAGACTTATTATAATTTAAATTCCTTATTTTCCATCATTTATTATATCCACCACAAAAGTCAAAACGACGAAAAGTCACTGTTTTAGTGTTTTCCTTTGCTCTAAAATTTCCCAGTTCATCATATTTTTTTTTTTTGTTAGTTCCTTGGGGTAGGGCTGTAAAGATTGTAACTCTCCCTTCCAATTGTTCATCGCCATAAGTGACAGTCACACCCAAGTGAAAATTTTTCTTAAAAAATATTAGTTTATAACTAAAAAAAAATGACAGATATCAAATTGACAGTTGAAGCAAGATTAGAATTCATGTACAGGGTAATAAAAAGATCAGAGTAATTCAAACCCATTTATTAAAATTTTTTTTTTTGTTTAGAAATATACATAAGAGAAAGTTACAAAGAGTGAGAGAGACAGTACCTGGCATCTGAGCTTTGGAGGCATCCAAGAGAAGAAGAATGAAGCAGAGGAAGAAAGATAGTAGGAGAGGCTTAATCTCCATGATGGGTGTGAAAAAAAGCTAGCTAAACTGAGAGGTTGATAACCATAGAAATGGTGCAAAAAGAAAGAGAGCAAAGAAAAGCCACTCTGTGCTACAGATATAAAGTAACAAGGAAAATGGTAAAGCCAACTAGTAATACAGAGTCACTAACAATATTTTTTAAGAAACTTTAGAGAAGTCAAGGTCCTTAGATATTTCAGTGAAGACAATTGCTTAATGGCGACCAGCAAAGAAGGGGAGCCACCCATGCAATTGCAAAGAAGGGGACCAAACTCACCTAGCCCTAATCATGGGTTAGCTCTTAGAAACTTCAAGTCATGACCCTATAACTGTCAAAGAAATAAATATTGCGCGTCTGTATTTGCTACTTTTCTATTGCATAAACGGACTCCACTCAATCAAAACGGCCTTCTGAATTATTAATCAAAAGAACCTTAAATAAAAACGAAGTTTATAATAGCTAAGTTAAATTAAAAGCGAATTGAATTGATTGAGAGAAATATCGAAAATCATAGAGAGATATCAAAAATCATAGATTGATGGAAATACTATGAAAGATTGGATATTGCTTATTTTGCTAAAAACTAAAAACAATAAAAAAGTTACTGTTTACGCGTTTGGCACTGTTCATAAGCGTAAAATCACTGTTCATGGATAATGAACAGTGCCAGATGCGCGTCCAGGAAAAAAAAAAAAAAAAAGGGCTGAAACGCAGTCGCGTTTGGCACTGTTCATAAGCGTAAAATCACTGTTTATGGACAATGAACAGTGCCAGATGCGTGTCCAGGAAAAAAAAAAAGGGCTGAAATGCAGACGTACTGCGTTTCAGCCCAATCCTAACGCTACCTTAATTAAACTTAAATACGATGGTGACTCGATAAACCATAATTCCAAGATTCAATTGATTTATTCACAACAACATCGTTTTGAGCTAATGTGGTATTATATTTGTTAGGTTTTGTGTTTGTAATGTTGGCAAACCATGACAAAAACTCAGTCTTATTAGTTTATAATGGTCTACATTGAAGCCCAAGGCAAAAAACTCAAGTTCGGGATGAAGAAAAATGAGTTACAACCTGTTCCGTTTGATTGGTACTCGATTGATGCTCGATCGATCGAAATTCGCGAATCAGCAAAACCAGTAAACGTAAAAAGGCCATAACTTATTCGTTTGAAGCCCAAATTGCGAGCCGTTTTTTCCAGTATTTAAAGGACATTATAAACTAACCCTAGGTGGGGTTTTCAGAGTTTTTTAGAGAGATTAGAGTGCATCTTGTGCCTCTTTTGTAGATCTAGGGTTTTGTACCCAAAAGCTCTCTAAAGTCTTCCACCGGTGTTATTCCTTGAAGAATCTCAAGATCCGGTATTGTAGAAGTTGTTGCATACAAGATCAACATTTAAGAAGATCCAAAACCTTTGAGTGGAGTCTCAAAGTCACAAGCAGGTGAGCTTGTGTTGTTGCAAAGGCCAAAGAAAGAAGGATTCCGTGGATCTTGGAGCTATCATGAGGTCGTGGTAGTAAGTTTCCTACACTTGGGTAGCAATAGGATGTTAGTGGTCTAAGTTTTATTGTGTAAACTTCGATTCTTTCATAATGGATTCAGTTTACCTTGAGGATAGCTAGGTTAAATCCTCCCCAGGTTTTTTACCGGTTTGGTTTTCCTGGGTCATCAGATCTTTGTGTTCTTTAATTTCCGCTGCTTTACTGTTTTTTGCTTATTTGTGTTAACCTAGATTTAATTAAATTACCTAAGTTAATCACTTGGCTAATTCTTTAGGTTAATCTGTTGGGTTTAAGGGGTCTAAACGAACTTACAAGTGGTATCAGAGCGGGTAGCTCTTCCGTTGTAGATCCTTTGATCTAAGAGTTGATCCTTGATCCCTGTTATCATGGATAATTTTAAGTGTCTCACTGTTTTTTATTGTGATGATTTGAATAAGAAGGACACTGTTGTTTCTGTTGATCTTTTTGATGCCTGTGAAACTCTTCGTAAGGAATTATTGAAAACTATGAGAATTGCTAAGAAATTCAAGGAAGAGTTAAAATTGGCTAATCTTGAAAAAGAAGAATTGATTGTTAGATTAGATGAATCTAATAAAAAGAATGAATTTTTGAGAAATCAAATTTCCTCTCAAGATGAGAAGATGAAAAGCTTGGAACAAGAGTTAGTTGAATCTAAAGTTAAAATTGAAAATTTGACTAGTACCAAGCCTGCTGATGATAACAGAAGTGTTTCTGTTTCTCTTAAGCCTAAAACTGAAAAAGTTTATATCCCTCCTTTCAAGAGGAATAATAAAGAAAAGACTTATTTTGTTAGGTTAGACAAAGGTAAAAGTTCTGATGTTAACGCTGAAATTTCTAAACCTAAGTCTAAACCTACTGTTAGAGAGCATAATATATCTGTTTTTGTGCCTACTTGTCACCTTTGTGGTGTTGTTGGTCATATTAGACCAAACTGTTCTTTGTTGAGGTAAAAACCAAAATCTGAGACTAGATTTGCTGTTAGGAATACTGATGTTCCTAAATTTGTTCCTGTTTGTCACTTTTGTGGTGTTTCTGGTCACATACGTCCTAATTGTCATAAATTGAAATTTAAGCATTCTGTATTTCAATCTAGGACATGTGATGATATTTCTCCTGCCATAAGTCCAAATAAATTGTTTCATATTCTTTTGAAAAATTTGAGCTTGTTGGCTTGTGAAAGGAATTTGCAGGATTTTAGTCTTTCTCAGAAGATTGGTGTAATTTCTCAAATACACTCTGCTTCACATGGATTTTCACCTACAAAGCCGAAGACTCGTGCTATATGGGTGAGAAAAGATTCTCTAAGGTGAGTGTTGTTGACTTGTCCCTGATTTAATTCTTTCAATTATTTGTGGACATGTTTTGTTTCCGTTTTTGGTTGTTTTGTTTTTTAGTTTTTAAAAAAAAAAAAAAATCCAAAAACATTGAAAAATTTCAAAAAGACAAAAATATTTTATTTAGTCTTGTTTTATTTTTTCTTGAGGATTACATGAATTATAATATCTCTCTTGATTTAGAACATGCTTGACATTGTGGAGAAACTTGAATAGCATGTGTTCTATAAGTCCTAAGCTATTTTTTGATTTTGTTTGAGTATGTACTAATTTGTACATGTACTCATGGGTTAATTAAGAAATTGATATTTCTTGTTTGTGTACCCTCTATAGCTTAGTTAAGCACTGTCATGCATTGCATTTGCATTTTTTTTTAAATTATTTAGCATAAAGTGTGCTTTTTAGTTTTGGTCATAAATTTTTTTAACCAAAAAGATTTTTGTGTTTTGTATTACATATCATGGATTTGTAATCAAGGTTGGCCATATTATCTTTACATAACATGTTTATGTACTTTGTTTAGCTTGGATGAGCTTATTTTATTGCACTTTACTAGTTTAAGCTTTGTAGTGCATGTTGTGTGGGAAGATGTTTATAGTTTTTGATCACTTTGTCTTCATCTTGAAGTCACGTGCCTTTGATTGTTGGACTTGAACTTATTGAGAAAGGCATAAATAACCATCTCACCACTGTTTACTAGCCAATCATGAACACCTTAGTGCATATCGTTAGATTTTGTGCTCGAGAAAGTGTAGCACATGCACAAAAAGAACATAAGGTGTAGCCTCGGTTAAATTGTTAAAATTGGTGTGTACATTATCCTGGCTATTTTAATAAGTTTCTAATCAATTGAAATTAGTGTGTATATTATGAGGCAAATCAAGAAACTTACATGATTGCAAGCTTTTATTCTAGGAGATGTGAGAGTTATATGATGTAACTCTTTAGGTGATAGTCTCTTTTAAATTCTATGTGATGAATTTTGTAGACTTTGTGATTGATTACTATTCACATATCACCTCACATGTTTCTCAAGCTTTTGCTAGTTGCACACACTACACAAAGTTACTCTTTGCTAAACTTTGTACATGTTATTGTGTGTGATTTTATTGTGGCCATCCAAGATTATATGTTCCTTGATTTTGATGCAAAATTTGTGTTTTAAGGACAAATTGATTGAAAATCTTAATTTTGGAAGATTTGGGCTATATTCATGTGTTTTTGAAAAACTTTTAGTCTCATACTCACGCATTTCATTCATGAAATATTGTGCTTTGAGGAGTTATTGCATTAAATTGCTCTGTTTTTCAAAAATTTGAGTTTTCCAGAATTTCGACCGATCGAAGCTGTTTCTCGACCGATCGAAATTGCGATAAAAATTTTGGTTTGATTCTGTCTGACTCGATTGGTATTCGATTGATGCTCGATCGATCAAAACTGAAAAATTTTCAGTTTTTAGAGTTTTTGACCAAATTTTTTCATGCATCATTTATGGTTAGGATTCACATGACTTGCATTGTTTTTCTGTGTCCATCTTGCAGTTTTGCAGTCATATCTCTCATTGTTTTCACACATAACATGCATACACTTTGCTAAATTGGGTACTCAACTTGATTTAAAAATTGATTGATTAATTTTTAAGTCCTTTGTACATTTTATTATATGCTATTTTTTATGTGTGAATTGCAGAAAATATTTTTCTTAAGAGATATGATGGATAATCAATGTGCAAATATTTTCTCTACTCATGCAACTGTTTATGGGTCACATAGTGTCAAGTTTGCATTTATTGAAAGAGAGAATATTTTTCTTCATGTGTATCCTCAATTCATTTTTTTTGGTTTGTGTGTTTTTATTTATCCCCACCTCCTAAATTTTCCCCAAAACTGTTTTTCCCAAAACTTGTTTTGTTTTTCCTATTTTTATAAGGGGAGAAAAGTTTTTTTTTAAGCCTTTGTTGTTATTAGGGGGAGTTGTTGTTCTTCATAGGGGGAGTTCTCTCTATTTTCTATAGAGCTAAACTGTTTTATGTTCCCTTAGTTCTCTTTTTCTCTCATGTTTACTGTCACTTTACTCTTTGTTTGAGTTGTATTTGTCAATACGTGACAAAAAGGGGGAGAAATAGATGAAATGTGGGAATCATGATTGTCTTGTTTAGGGGGAGAAAATTGTTTTTGAAAATGGGAGAATATAAAAACTTTTTGATGTATCTAACTTAGGGGGAGAGTTAGTTTACTTTTGTTTTTATATTGTGCTTCATTTTGTTTATATGTCTTTCTTTCCACACATGCGGTGATGTGTTTGTTGAGTGTTTCAGGAAAGACAGGTGCATTCTAATCAAGACCTTCTACCTCTTCTTGGCAACTTCTAGGTTAAGAGTCTTAGATTGGGATTTGTGATGTATTTGGGCATTTTATTGTATTTGGGCATTATGTTGTATGTGTATTTTGTCACGGATTGCCAAAGGGAGAGATTGTTAGGTTTTGTGTTTGTAATGTTGGCAAACCAAGGCAAAAAACTCAAGTTCGGGATGAAGAAAAATGAGTTACAACCTGTTCTGTTCGATTGGTACTCGATTGATGCTCGATCGATCGAAATTCGCGAATCAGCAAAACCAGCAAACGTAAAAAGGCCATAACTTATTCGTTTGAAGCCCAAATCGCGAGCCGTTTTTTCCAGTATTTAAAGGACATTATAAGCTAACCCTAGGTGGGGTTTTCAAAGTTTTTTAGAGAGATTAGAGTGCATCTTGTGCCTCTTTTGTAGATCTAGGGTTCTGTACCCAAAAGCTCTCTAAAGTCTTCCACCGGTATTATTCCTTGAAGAATCTCAAGATCCGGTATTGTAGAAGTTGTTGCATACAAGATCAACATTTAAGAAGATCCAAAACCTTTGAGTGGAGTCTCAAAGTCACAAGCAAGTGAGCTTGTGTTGTTGCAAAGGCCAAAGAAAGAAGGAGTCCGTGGATCTCGAAGCTATCATGGGGTCGTGGTAGTAAGTTTCTTACACTTGGATAGCAATAGGATGTTAGTGGTCTAAGTTTTATTGTGTAAACTACGATTCTTTCATAGTGGATTCAGTTTACCTTGAGGATAGCTAGGTTAAATCCTCCCCAGGTTTTTTACCGGTTTGGTTTTCCTGGGTCATCAGATCTTTGTGTTCTTTAATTTCCGCTGCTTTACTGTTTTTTGCTTATTTGTGTTAACCTAGATTTAATTAAATTACCTAAGTTAATCACTTGGCTAATTCTCTAGGTTAATCTGTTGGGTTTAAGGGGTCTAAACGAACTTACAATATTTAACGGTAAGCTCACACACTATGCTATGGAATTGAAAGAATGATTTGGTGAGAGAAAGAAGAAAGAGTCTGTGAGAGAGAGAGAGAGAGAGAGAGAGAGAGTGTGTGTGTGTGTGTGTGTGTGTGTTTAAGAGTGAGTAGGGAGTCTTGGTTTTGGACTATGGTTGGGTCATAATCACAGTCACAGGTAGTTTCGTTTGGGAAAGAAAAGGGGTTGGCAAATGAGGACCCACAAAAGTGGTCACACTTGCGGCCTTGAAGTTAGTAGAGATTAATGTGTTTGTGTAACAATGAGATTCGGATTATTCTAATGTGGGTTATGGCTACCACCACTAGTTTTGCACCGGTCGTTTACATCAGATCACCACTTTCATTGTTTCCTTCATTTCTTTCTTTTTTTAGTCATAATATTATAGGAGTAATATTTATACATATTAATTTTCATTATATTTTTTTAATTGATAAGAATTTCAATTTGTTTCATAATTGAGTTGATAAGTTTTTATTGATTTTGAATCTTTTAATACTGTGAATAACTACTACTGTTTTATCCTCCACTCCCTTGTAGATATTGATGACTTCACGATACTGTTGGGTTTTAGGCTATATTAGTGTACATTTGAATTAGCTTATTGCTATAATTTTTTTTTTGAAAAGTTAACAAAAATAGTGTATCTAAAGAATTTTTTTTTTTTTTTGGAGAGATAAGTGTATTTAAAGAATGTAAAGTTTAAAAATATATTTTATAAAAAATGTTTTAATTAAATTCTCAGGATGGTGTTTTATGTAACAACAATTGCATATTAATTACAACATCTTTCTCATGTGGACTAGGGAAGACTTAGTTATTGCCACAAAAAAATTGATGCATTTTATGGATAAGATTTTGAAATCTGAAAGGCATCTTTTTTTTCTTTTCTTTTTTTTTTTTTCTAGAAAAAAATTTGAAAGGCATCGGACTCAAGAAAATCTTGTATGAATCGGAGTATATGCTTTGAAATTGACATGAAGATTTATTATATCCTTGACCAACTCCTACTGAACCCAGCCGTCGTTTCAATTTTTCTAAAAATAATTAATGACATTTTGGTTAATGGTCCCTTAATACACAATTTGTGATGAAGATGGACACAACACCATTCATGCATATACACCATCACAAGGTATAGCTTGGTAGTAATAAATGCCAAAACGTGGGAGTCACATGACTTGGACACTAGTCAAAAGTTCTTATTTTAATTTTTAAACAGCGAGTAGTGTGATATTATAGACATTGTAGCACTGTCAACATAAGATCTATGACCAAAATAATTATCGTATGTACCCAAATAAAAATGAATAAATTAGGTGAGAAAGCATTATAAAATTTTAGAAGATGGGTTCTAGTTAGCTCAACTGGTAAAATTTTTGTTGGTTGAATAAGAGATTTGGGGTTCAATCTCCGCCTACATCAAAAACTAATTGGTGTCTTGGTTTGATGATAAAGAGCTATCATCAAGAGCGGACATCATAGGTCGAAACTCTATAAAAAAAAAAAAAATTAGAAGATAAAATCCATTTCATATTTCATAGTATACAATTATTCGATGATCTGGACCTCATGATGGATCAATTATTATAATTCTATGCCATAAGATGTGGTGAATAGTAATAATATTGTATATTAACTGCCCTTCAATCAAAGACCGTAGCATTATATATATAATGGCGGGCCTACCCTCCATTTTACTTTTTATATATACAACACATGTACCGATTAGTTGGTTGGATGAAATTATATTTGCAAATGGTGGTGTTAGGTCTTATCAAAAAAATATTGTACATAAAAAGCGTCATAGCTCAACTAATATTTTTTTGTATTTTCGATAAAAACATCTAAAATTTAAATTCACACTCCCTATTATAACTATTGAATTTAATAATTAAAGATAAAAAATAAAAACAAAAACAACAACAAAGTATAAATAGAAGGGTCTAAATATAAAAAGGATTAAATTTTCACATAATAATGGATTGGCTCACTCAACTTGGCAAAAGATACAAGAATTATCTTTACATATGACAAAGCCAAAAGAGTTTGAGGAGATGCCCATCCTCCTAACACAAGATTACACTCAACAAATTTCAGCCCTCACTCAAAGAATCATTTTTTCCTCCAAAATAGGATTACATAGTTACTCCCAAATGTTTTGAATTTAAAACCTTCCACTTTTCAAAACTTATTAGCTTAAACATTAATAATTGGCAACTTATTGATTCATAGGGATGACCATTTTAAAAATTATTAGCTTAAACATTAATAATTGACAACTTATTAATTCATAGGGATGACCATCCTCAATCTATCCACAGCCATCTACCCCAACCTAGTCCAATGGGGCATATTTTAAGGGATGGAGATAGGGGAAGGTTTCTTCAAGTTGGGTGCTAGTATCCCCTATGAACAAATGTTAATCGTAACAGCTAATTCTAAGAGTAAGCCGAAGCCGCCAATTATTGTAACTTGAGACAGAGTTTTTCACATAAAAAGAAAGAGCTTTCCACATGTGAGACTTGTAAGGACCAGATTTGAGTCCCACGCCCAAAAGATGAATGGACTTAGGCCCAAAAAGCCCAATACAATGAATTTGTAGAGGGTGGGTTGGAAAAATGGGCTTTAGTGAATCAGACAACAGTCAAAGTGTATCCAGATGACAAGAAGATGAAGATAGATTAGTTTAACTTAAAGAAAATCGTCCTTGGCACAATCCGAGGAGATCAGTTCTTATATATTTCTCAAGTGTGATTACAAGTTCAATTATTGATTGATACAGTGTTTTTCTCTTAATTTCTCGATTCCCTTCTCTCATTGCCTCTTTCTCATTTTATACCTTCTTCACCTTTTATCTTTACCCTCCACGTGCAGGCCAGATGGTTGGTGTTGATACTTGTCCCATCAGCACCTTCCCGAAATCTTTGTGTAGTAGCTGTAAGGCTGAAAACCATTATTCAGATATCATCTCCACATTAATGCGGCCAGAGGGTTAGTTGCAGAGCATTCAATGCGGTGGTAGCAGCTTTCTCCTCAGATCTTTTAGGACTCCTTCCTGTCCTATGTTTCTGTAATGCTTATCCGTACTAATAGAATTTCCTGGAACATTCCTCTAGACGGTAGACCACCTTTTTGGACCTTGGCTTTGGTTGGCTGAAGAGCCATTCAACCTTGGCTCACCTTCCTGGGCCTTTATGACCACAACTAAATTCTTCATTTACTAACATGGACTCCCCTGACAATATTTACGTCCTCGAATTTGGTCCTAAGCCCAATATATACATAGATACTGAGCTCCTGGGCCCAATACCCCTACAATAGCCCCTCGAGATTCTTCTTTCTAGCTCCTCGGGAAGAAAGGAGGATTTCGATGTCATTGCACTTACCTTTTGCTCGTTACACTCACCTCTGATTGTGTAGATGCCTTTTTAATTGCCTAAGACATGCTCCTGACGCTTCGGTATACGAGACGCACTTTCATTAAATTTTTACAGCTTTCTACTCCTTACGTTCTACGATGCAATGCGGATCCAACGGCTGAGGATTCTGCTGGGAATTGAGTGGGAATTCTCCCGCTTCTAACTCCCTCTTTGATATAAATACCACTCAAATCAATCATTCATCTCACTTTAGCATTCATTTCATTTCAGTGTACATACACTGAGCCTGCCAACTTTCCCAACTCACTTATGCCCTTACAAATACCAAAAACCTGTCCGAGGATACTTTTCTTCTTTCTGTAAGTTTTCATAAACCTTTATACTTTGTTTTTCCGTATATTTCTCTTTTCCCTGTACTTTTCTTCTCCTTGGCTCCACTTTCTTCTCTGAATCTTCTTAGTTCATCCAAACATTTCTAGGAATGGGTAGATTCAAAAGTTTGGTAGATTTTGAGGAGGGAATAGAGAGCTTTAGAACTCAGTATAGGATCCCTCCAAGGGTAGCCAATAGGTACTGTAAAGAAGGTGAATGGCAGGAGAAAAGGCAGGAGGGAGAAGTGGTAATCCCAATGATTGCTTTCATAGAGGGAGGGATGAAAATCCCTATGGGTACTGTCACTATGGATTACTTTAGGGCTCATAGACTAGCTCCCACCTAGTGCGCTCCAAATATGTTTAGGATCTTGGGGAGTGTAGACGCCCTTAATGAGAGAATGGGCTTAGGGCTAACCCACCATGATGTTAACTGGGTTTACAACCTCCACCACCTAACGGGACAGGGGTATTACCTTAAATCTAGGTACCCTGAGGTCAGGCTCATCCAGTGCCTCCCTGATTCCAACAAGGGCCTAAACAAAAACTTCCTGAAAATATTAGGGGAGTGGCATGATGGCCTCCCCTGCCCGATGAAAGTAGGGAAACCAGGTGGGGTTCTAGGTCTAGGTTTCTAATTTCATAGTTACCCCCTTTTCTGTTTCTTTCGTTTGCGTTTGTACATGAAATTTCCTTTGATTTGTGTTGTTCTTTGCTAATGATGTTTTTTGTTTCTTTTAATGGTTATGCAGATAAGAATGCAGCCGTCCCCAACTTTAGTCTTGTGAACCAAAAGAGCTTGGACAAGATTTTGAAGGCTGAGGTGTTCGTCCACACAGACGGCTAACTAAGGGTAGTGCACATCATCCTTGGCTACACTCCTATCTCTAAAACCTTCCAGGCGCCAAAGTGCGTCATCAAGGCTAAGGACCCGCGTCTCCACCGGATAAGCGTTGTCGCTCCAGGTTTCCTCATCACCGGTCTGATCCTAGAAGGCACGCTTGCCACCAATCCCATACCTAAAGGCATACCAAAGGTAGCCCTGCCACCACAGTATACAGCCGATGAGGCAATTTCTTCTCATCTTGCCATCACAAAGGAAGAAGAAGAAAAAGAACAAGAGATAGTTGAAGTGTCTAACTTCGAGGACGAGTTTGACGTCTTTAATCAACCTTTGTCCCTGGAAGCTTCAACTGGTGATCTTGGGCAGTCTTCCCCATCCCAATCTAGCCACCATCGAGGATATACTTCTATAGCAGACGACATAGGGATCCAACGCAAGCCAAGGTCCACCCTATAAGAATTGTTGGAGTCCCAGCCAGGGAGAGATGCTCCTGAGAAGGTAGCTCAGACAAAGATCCCCACTCCTCCACCCACCCAAAACCCTCTGAGATGATCCTATTGATCATAAGTGGAAGAGGAAGGAAAAGGGTAAGGAGGTCGTAGAAACAGGGAGAGCCCACCCCTCCCATGAAGTTGAGGATCAGAGGGGGTCCAAGCAGCTCAGAGGAATACAGACGAGGTCAGCCAACGAGGCAGAGAGGAGGGGCGACCATCGAGCTACAGCTTTAGCCTGGGCCCCACGCATGGAGTTGGATGGAGCTCCTTTTCTCAGTAATGCCTCCATTTGAGACTTCCAGCAGGGTACGGCTAGGTATGTGGCTGATGTGGTGGAGCAATCTTTGCTGCTACCCAAAGATATGGCTGACCTCAGATCCTTGAGGCAGCATGAGGTCTTCTTCAGCCTGAAGAGGGACCTGGCCATGGTAACTCTTTTTTTTTTTTTTTGTACTTCTCTTCCTTTCCAGGCCGTTCAAGCTACATTTAAGGCCGAGGAGATGGTGAATTATTCCTATCGAAAGATGAAGGAAGAAGAAGGGATACCAATAGCAGACGTGGATGCCTTCAACGTGGCCAAAAAAAGTATTCAAGAGCTTAAGAGCAAGCTGACTGGGGAGGAAAGGGAGAGAAAAAGTGCTGTAGTTGCCTTGGTTAGCGCTGAGAGGCAAGCAGAAGGCCAATGGGTGCTTCTTCATAACACTAAGGAAGCTGGCTGCCTCCAAAGAGCTGATCATTGCCCTGAAGAAAAAATTGGAGGCAGTTGAAAAGGCCAAAGATCAAGCAGAGAAGGCTAGGGAGGAGGCCGAATAGCAAGGGTATGACATAGGAGTAGCTGAGACTGAGGAAGCCCTTAGGGCCGAGGTCTCGGGGGTATGTAGGAACTATTGCTTCCAAGTATGGAATGAAGCTTTCAACCAAGCTAGGGTTGAGGTTTCTTATTTTCTTATGAAGGCAGAGAGTATTTACTACCCTCCAGCCATTCGTGCCTCCTCCTCTAGTAGCCCCAAGGCGGACACCCCTCTCAAGGTGGCAGATCCTCAGAAGAGGAGCTTTGACAAGGTCCCTCCCTCCTTTGGCAACCCTTCAAAAATGGCCGAGCATCTTGGGGCGAATGAAAAAGAGGCTGAGGTGACTAAGGGAGTGGCTCCCGATGCCACCAAGCCCCAAGCTACTCCCTAGGATCCTATCGAAGACAAGGTGGCACCCAGGATGGAGATTGTTCTTGCAACTTTTCCACTACTTGCCAAAGGTGACCCCAAAGGCACAGACCAAAGATCCTCGGAGGCTACAGTCTAAGGCCCTGCCCTAAGGAAAAATTGTAATAAAAAAGAAGTAGAATTTAGTATAGTTATTTTATTTTTTATTATTATTTTATTTTTTGCAACTTCTGTTTTGGTTTTCAAAGTTTGTAACCAAGTTACCCTTTTGTATTCAATGGAGCACCTGTTCAGATCAGGCCTTAGTTTTCCAGTTATCAATAAGTCTAAGGAATTGGGGATGATAGTCAATTTTCAAATTGAATCATGGATATACTTTCAAATGCTTTAAGTGATGCTTATGAGTGTTCATTTGATTATGTTATTATAGTAAAGGTTTTTGCCACTTAGCATGGCTGGTTCTATTTGATATTTAGATAAATGACAGAAAGTATGAACTTACCCAATGTATGTTGTCCAAGGAACCAAGTATAATTAGAGTCCTGTCTGACATTTAGAAAAATGATGTGAAGTACTAATTTACCCAAAGCATGAAGTCTGAGAAGCCAGGCATAGTTAAAGTTCTGTTTGACGCTTAAATAGATGTCAGGAAGTATTTACCCAAAGCATGTGGTCTGAGGAGCCAGGCATAGCTAAGGTTCTATTTAATACTTAGATAGATGTTAGAAAGTATTAATTTACCCAAAGCATGTAGTCTGAGGAGCCAAGCATAACTAAGGTTCTGTTTAATACTTTGATAGTAGAACGCATGACACACAATATAATGAACCCAAATATGGTAAAGAAAGCTTTCATTAATAATAATACATTCTAGGCGAGTGGTACAACCTTTTCCTTTAGGTCTTTAAGATAATATGCACCTATTCTAGCAACTGATGTGATACGATATGGCCCTTCCCAGTTGGGTCCCCAGGCTAGGTTCTTTGCAGTACCTAAAACCGTTCTTAACACCAAGTCTCCAGGTGCCAATGGCCTTAGCTTCACATTGGCATCATACCCTTGCATGAGCTTATGTTGGTAATAGGCTAGTTGGACCATTGCATTTTCTCTTCGTTCTTCAATTAAGTCTAAAATCTTCTCTAATAGCCCATCATTGCAACTTAGAGAGAAAGAACTCGTTCTCAGTGTGTGGAATTCAGTCTCCAGAGGAATAACAGCATCGGTCCTATCAATCATTGAAAAGGGCATCTCCCCAGTGGACTTAGAGGTGTAGTTTGGTATGTCCAAAGGACACGCGATAGCTCTTCCACCTATTTTCCTTCGCATCATCCAATTTCTTCTTGAGCCCACTCACTATGACCTTATTGACAGCCTCGGCATGTCCATTTTCCTGTGGATATGTCAGGGTAGAATATCTATTTGTTATGCCTAGGTTGCAGCAATACCTCCTCAAGGCCTTGCTATCAAACTGGAGGCCATTGTCCGAAATGAGTGTACGAGGGACTTACGAGGTGTAGTCTGGTATGTCCAAAGGACGTCCGATAGCTCTTCCATCCATTTTTCCTTCGCATCATCCAATCTCTTCTTAAGCCCACTCACTATGACCTTATTGACAGCCTCGGCTTGTCCATTTTCCTGTGGATATGTCGGGGTGGAATATCTATTTGTTATGCCTAGATCGCAGCAATACCTCCTAAAGGCCTTACTATCAAACTGGAGGCCATTGTTCAAAATAAGTGTATGAGGGACTCCAAACCGAGTGACAATATTTTTTCAAACAAATCTCCTGGCATCCACGTCCCTGATGTTTTCCAATGGCTCAGCTTCAACCCACTTGGTGAAGTAATCCGTGTCGACTAGCAAATATCTCTTATTTCCAACTGCCTTAGGGAAAAGACCTATAATGTCCAAGCCCCATTGAGCAAACGGCCAAGGGTTGGACAGAGGATTAAGGACTCCCCTGGTTGGTGAATGCTTGGCGTAAATTTTTGGCATTGATCACACTTCTTTACATATTCCTATGCTTCCTTCTACATGTTCGGCCACCAATACCCCTAAGTGAGGGCTCTGTGGGACAAAGATTTGCCTCTCGTGTGACTTCCACAAATCCCTTCATGCAACTCCTCAAGGAGCAACTCCGTGGCTTCATGGTGTATGCATAGCAAGTATGGCCCAGAAAAAGAGCGCTTGTACAATTTTTAGTCCTCGGACAGCCAAAATCAAGGAGCCTTCTTTTGCACCTTATCGACCTCTGACTTTTCCTCAGGAAAGATATCCTCTTTAAGGAATAACACAATAGAATCCATCCAACTAGGACCCACCCTTATCTGATGAATATGAACCTCGTTTCTCCCTATATTAGTAGGTTTACACAAGTCTTCTACGAGGATCACCCGAGGTAAACTTTGTGCCGAGGAGGTCGCGAGTGTGGCAATAGAGTCAGCATGTGTATTTCTATTTTTAGGGATTTGTGATAAATTAAAAGATTTAAATCTTAATTGTATGTGTCTAACGTGGTTCAAATATTCCTACATTCTGAGGTCTCTGGCTTCCAACTCTCCTCCCATTTGGCCTACAACAAGTCTCGAATTTGAAAACATCTCCACTGCTTTTCCTCCCATTTTTTGGACTATAGTCATGCCTACCAACAGAGCTTCATACTTAGCTTTATTGTTTGTGGCCGAGAAGCCTAATCTCAAGGATTTCTCAATTGTGATCCTTTCGGGAGATATGAGAACTATCCCTACTCCAGACCCTCTGTGATTCGCTGCACCATCAACGTATATTTCCCAGGGTAAAGGTTCTTGCAGGGAGACCATGCCAATTGATTTTCCATTGATGTCCCGCTTCTCAACTTTTTCTTCAAATGGGGTTTCAGCAAACTCGGCCACCAAATCGACGAGGACTTGACCCTTTACAGAGGTGCCAAGCATGTACATAATATCAAAAGCCCCTAGGATTGTGCCTCACTTAGTTATCCTTCTCATGTAATCAACACTCCGTAGTAGAGATCTAAGTAGAAGTTGGGTTAGAACAACAACAGTATGTGATTGGAAGTAGTGGAGGAGCTAACGTGTAGCATGCACCACTTCCAAAATGGCCTTTTCCAGTGGTAGGTAACGGACCTTGGCCTCATGCAACGACTTGCTTACATAATAAACTGGCATTTCTACACCACTATCAACCCGTACCAGCACTAAGATTACCGCGTGGGAGACCACTGCAATGTAAGCAAACAAAACCTCATCTACCTCGGGTCTTGACATAATGGGTGGCCGAGAAAGATATTCATTCAACTACTGAAAAATCAGTACACACTCCTCGGTCCATTCAAAACCCTTCTACTCGTTCAACAATTGAAAGAAAAGCCTACACCTCTCTGTTGACTGAGAGATGAATCGATTTAGAGTAGCGGTCATCCTTATGAGCTTCCGGACCTCTTTGGGATTCCAAGGTGGCTATAAATTGTTGATTGCCTTAATCTGGTCAGGGTTGACTTCAATTCTGTGGTGTGTAACTATGTATCCTAAGAACTTCCCTGATCCGACACCAAAAGAACACTTAGAAGCGTTAAATCCCAGCTTGTGCCTCCTCAAGATCCCAAAGATATTCTCGAGGTCATTAAGTGCTCAGATTCCAACTTTCTCTTCACCAACATATCATCTATATAAATCTCAATGCTTCTCCCGAGCTGAGGCTCAAACATCCTGGTCATCATCCTCTGATAGGTGGACCCTGCATTTTTTAGACCAAATGGCATTACCTAGTAATAGTAATTCCCAGTAGGAGTGACAAAAGTTGTTTTCTCCTGATCATCCAAGGCTAAAGGTATCTGATGATACCCTTGAAAGGCATCCAAAAAACTCATCTGAGGATGGTCTACAGTTGCGTCCACTAGCTAATCAATCCGAGGCATGAGGAAGAGGTCCTTTGGACAGGTTACCCGCCACTTCCGATTCTTCTTCTTTACTACCACTGTATTAGCCAGCCATTCAAGGTAGTACACTTTTTTTATAGCCCCAGCTTGCTTAAGCTTGTTCACCTCTTCCTTGATAGCATCAGAATGTTCTTTAGATGAGCGTCGAGGTGATTGCTTTCTAGGGAGGACAGCTGGGTTAACATTCAAATGATGGCAAATGAATTCTGGATCTACCCCATGTGCTTCATAGGTATTCCAGGTGAACACATCAATATTCTTCTTAAGAAACGTTAATAACTCCTCCTTCCCCTGAAGAGGCAATTGAGCTCTGACCTAAAAAAACTTCTCTGGTTCGCCGTTTATAGCAATTTCCTCCAACCTCTCACACTTTGCCTCTCCCAACACTGCATCTGTAGACAAGATCGAAACCTTTGATTGCTATGAGCCCCCCCTCAACAGAGGCCGAGGACTCAGCTGCAGGCTGATGCATAATGGCAGCCACGAGGCATTGCCTAGCAATAGATTGACTCCCCATAAGCTCCTCAACTCGGCCCCCTGATGGATACTTCACCTTCAAATGTAGAATTGAAAAAATGACCCCCAAGGCATGAAGCCAAGATCTGGCCACAATGGTCATGTAGGGAGAGTATGCATCCAAGACAATGAAGTCCACCTCAACCACCTCTGACCCTGCCTTCACGGGCAACCTAATCTGGCCCCTTGGGATGACAACCTTCCCATCAAAACTCACTAGAGGTGAATCATAAGATGTCAGATCCTTAGACTTTAAGTTCAGCTTTCTGTACAAGTCAGGGTACATAATCCATGCACCACTACCCTGGTCTACCATAACTCTCTTCACATCATACCCCCTATTTTGAGTGTGACAACCAAAGCATCATCGTGCAGTTGGATGGTTCCAATTTGGTCCTCTTCCGAAAAACTCAGCGCCGGTTGAATCTCCACTCTAGCCCTTTTCGGTTTAGAATCAGACTCCTCGGCTAGTAACCGAGCTACAAACATCACCCTGAAAGGATGGGAACCTATTCTCTCATATGCAACAAAGATGACATTGATTGTGCCTAATGGGGGCCTTGAAGAAACGTTTCCCTAAGCACCTGACCTTGATTGGTCTCCTTGCTTGTTGGGCCGATATAGAAACTGCTGTAACCTTCCCTCTTTGACCAGTTGCTCTAGATGGTTCCATAGAGTTCTGCAGTCCTCAATGGTATACCCTCGCTCCTGGTGGTATTGGCAATTAAGGCTCTGGTTGCGCCTCAAGGGGTCCCCTCCCATTTTGTTTGGCCTTTGAAGTATAGCTTGTTCTTAATCTTCTCTAAACCCTGATGCACTAGTTCTCGAAACACAGTGTTAACCACCTGAGGAGCCGTAGCCCTAGATTGTCTAGCAAAATCCCTTCGGGGTCTATTATTGTTGTAGTGGTCCGACCTGAAATCCCTCCTCTCTTGAGGGATAACCTTACCCTTCCCTTTGCCTTGCTGTTGGTCTTCCTTGATCCTCTTGTATTCATCGATACGATCCATAAGCCTCCGCATACTCTTTACCGGCATCTTGGTCAAAGACTTTCTCAAATTATGCTTGGCAGGCTGGACGACCTTAAAGGTCTTGATGGCCACATCGTGAAAATTCCCATCGATCTCATTAAACATTTCCCAATATCTATCTGAGTACATTTTTAGGGTCTCTCCTTCTCACATGGACATAGACAACAGGGAATCCAAGGACCGAGGAACCCTACTGCATGTAATGAAACGAGATCCAAACGCTCAGGTGAGCTCCTTAAAGGAATTGATAGAACTTGCACCCAGGCTATCAAATCACCTCATCGCCATAGGCCCCAGACTAGATGGGAATACCTTACACATCAAGGTCTCAATTTTGGAGTGCACTGCCATCCTATGGTTGAAATCACTTACATGCTCCACAGGGTCTGTACGGCCATTGTACATGGTAAATGTTGGTTGAATGAAACACTGAGGAAGTCTTCCTCCCTCAATCCTATGTGTGGAAGATGACTTGGAAATTTGGTTGAGCGCTCTGCTCATCACATCATTTCCCAAGCCTTCGGAGGATGAGCTCTTGTTTCTGCATTCATGGTGGTAGTCTTCACCATATGAGGAAGACTCACTAGGGGGAGTCCTTGACCTGGGCCTATAACCATCATCATCATCAGAGGGAAATTCTAAGCTTGGAGGAGTCTTCTTCCTCTATCTACGACGTAATCCTCTACGTAAATGATCAATCTTCTGTTGCATGTTCCAAGCATTCTCTTCGTGAGAGATATGGCCCCTATTTTGAGATTGGCTCTTGCTAGTGTGAGTGGTGTGTACACTTCCCTCGCGGTCCCTTTCTCGTTCAAGATGGAGAAAGTGATCGTGACATTAGGAACCCTTAGACTCTGCCTAGTTTGGACCTGATCCTACCATGGTTGAACGTTAGACTCACTACAACACTAAAAATTCCCACAGATGGTGCCAATTGTAAGGACCATATTTGAGTCCCACGCCTAAAGGATGAATAGACTTAGGCTTAAAAATCCCAATACAATGAATTTGTAAAGGGTGGGTTGGAAAAATGAGCTTTAGTAAATTAGACAACAATCAAAATATATCCAGATGACAAGAAGATGAAGATAGACTAGTTTAACCTAAAGAAAATCGTTCTAGGCATAATCCGAGAAGATCAGTTCTTATATATTTTTCTCAAGTGTGATTACAAGTTCAACTATTGATTGCTACAATGTTTTTCTCTTAATTTCTCGATCCCCTTCTCTCATTGCCTGCTTCTACTTTTATACCCTCTTCACCTTTCATCTTTACCCACCACGTGCAGGCTAGATGGTTGGTGTACTTGTCCTATCAGCACCTTCTTGAAGTCTTTATGCAGTAGCTGTAAGGCTGAAAACCACTGTTCAGATATCACATCCACATTAATGCGGCCAGAAGGTTAGCTATAGAGCATTCATGTGGTGGTAGTAGCTTTCTCTTTAGATCTTTTAGGACTCCTTCCTGTCCTATGTTTCTATAATGCTTATCCGTACTAATAAAATTTCCTGGAACATTCCTCTAGACGGTAGACCACCTCTTCGGACCTCGGCTTTGGTTGGTCGAGGAGCCATTCATCCTCGGCTCACTATTGTTAAGCTTGAGTGGAAGATCACTTTTGTTAAGCTCTTCACATTAGTCATCTTACATATGTTTGTTAACTTAAGGCTATTTATGGTATCATTGGATTGTGTCAAGCCTCCCAAGCTTGGTTTGACCGTTTTATTTCATTTTGATCCGATATGGTTTCATCAGTCTTGCATAGTTCCAAGTTTGTCTTACACTCTCCAATAGTTCCCTTATTCTCCTTTTCTATGCTGATGATATCATCCTTATAGGAGCCAATTATTCTATGCTTACCAACTTTTTCAGCATCTCTTGGTACTAAATTCACTAGGTCTAATTAGAAACATTCGCTTCTTCCTAGGAATTTAGGCATCTCATTTCTCTCATGACCTTTCTTTGGCATAAAATAAATATGCTATAATATCCTTGTATCACTCTAGTTGTTTTTGGACCAAAAACAACTTTATCCAATGGTTTTTTCTCACCTAATCCTACTCTACAAAAACATTGTTGGTACCTTGTAATATTTGACACTCGCCAACCCTAACTGGTGCAACTTGGTCAACCAAGTCTGCCTTGCATGCTTCGGCTACAACTCATTTTCAAGCTGTTAAATGCATTTTACAATACCTTAAGGGTGCTCTTATCACAAGCATCACTCTCTTACCAGGATCTCTATCCACTTTTCATGCCTTCATTGATCTAATCATCTATCCACCATTAATTTTTGCCTTCTTCTTGGTCCAAATCTTATATCCTCAACCTCCTAGGTCGAATGTGGAATGACAACAGCCACTCCGCCAATCGACTCGAGGTGTGGACCGATGCGGATTGTGGCGGTGGCAGCCCAAGCCCAAGCCGCAGTTATACCCGTGGAGACATCGTTGCTACAATTATGGCAGGCAGCATGCGCCTCACAGCATGCTTCAGCATTTGTGTGCTCTTAGCATCAGCCTGTAGGCTCCCCATTCGGCCAATTTTGCCGAAATGTGGGACGATGTGGGGCGATGTAGCGTGGCGTGCATGCGATCAAGCCCTTGGCCGCCCTAGCATGCCCAATTCTTGCCTCCATGGGGCAAATAACCTCCTTTTCCAAAAAAAACCCTCATTTTTTGGAAATTAATTCAAATTTGAGGGCAAGCAGCAGCCAAGGCCGAGGCAACCCCCATGGGCATCCCTTGGTTGGATTGACAAGCACATGCAAGGAACACCAAGATTATTTCAAAAATTTTTATTTTAGATTTCCTTTGAGATACCAGACTTTACATTTCAATTTTGGATTAGTTTTATTTTATTTTTGAATTTGGCCTTTAATTTTATTGAGGATTTTATGGGATGTAATTGTTGGTTAATGTAATCCCTAAAGCCTATTAAAAAAGGCTTTAGGAATAGTATGAGACAATACAATTTGAATAGGACTTTTCTGATTAAAGAATGTTGTTCTTGCTTGGTGGTTAATCCAATTACCCTTTGGTGGTGAAGTGTAAGGTTTTCATGCAAATTCTAGGTGGTGAAGTTTAGGATTTCTACTATTTTCTCTTTCTTTTCCTTTAACTGTATTTTTCCTTACCCTGTCTTGCATCAAATTTGGTATAAGGGTAACCTCAATCCAATCAATAGACCACAGTCATAAATCAATTTTAGAGCCCATTCTCCATCCATCCAAACTTCTCAATCTTAAAGAATCATGTCACTTATATCAACCACCCAAAGTCCACTCAACTACAACTCCACACCTAGATTCCCTCAATTCCAACCCAAAGCCCAGTGTGGCCTTTGTCGAAAGGTCTCCCTCATCCAATTGCAGTTGCTAAACCAATGCGGGAAAACCCCACCACCATCCTTGAAAAACCCATCACTATAAGACTCTTAGCCAAAACCTCCTTCACAACACTCACCCACAACGGTTGACCATATAGGTACATCCATACTCAAAATCCCACAGAAAACCCAATCGTGATCTTCCACTCAAACCCACAACCCAAATCCACTCTTCCTTCACCACCCAAGCATTAGAGGCCAGTTTAGTCGCCATCAAAGAACCACGCTCTTGGCTCTTTGTATTGGCAACCCACCAATTACACTAGGAAACACTAAACAACCACTATTGCAACTCATAGTCGCCAGCTGAGCACCTGTCACATCACTGCAAACCATCACAGCTTCCATCACCTGTTGTGACCTTCCTCCAAGCTTCACTGGAAAGGTTGTACCACCACTACTCGAGCAAATCCGCCACAGTCTATTGGGTACTCTTTGTTGCACTTTGTATTTGATTCCCAATTGTTTAAGTTTATTAGCCTAACTAAAATTTTTGTAATAATTATTTAATGAACCAGTATTATTAAAAGCACCAATATTTGATGGTTGAAAGGACCCATGGATCTTCACTAAGTGGTTACATGAGATGGATCATTTTTTAAACAAGTAGGTTTGTCAAATGCAAAAAAGGTTCAGTTTGCCAAGATGAAATTGATATTTTCAGCCATGGACTATTGGCACAATATTGAAAACCTTCGCCTTAGAAGGGACAACCCCCTTAGAACCGATTAGGAAGAAATGAAAGAAAAAATATGCAAAATATATGTTTTCTAATCATATCAAAAGAAATGCTTGCCTAAATCCTATCAAGCTTACTTTGTAGACCAAAGAAACAATTTGACCATTTGAGTGAGTGGAATAGACTTACTGGCTATGTGGCACAATTTGAAAAAGATGAGATGAGTGTTCATATAGTTTCTAGCCCTAAGTCCACCCAATATCATTAGAAGACATACTGAAGGCCACCCAGGACCTAGCTCACAAAACTGCAAGGAATAATGCCCAATTTGACAAAATAATGGCTTCCACCCAAAACTACCCAATAATCTTGAGGGTAAAGCTTCACACGAGGGACAATAGTGTTGAGGCCAAAAAAGAAATACAAGCTCTGACAAATGTACACTTAATACAGCCAAGACCATATGCAGTAGACCTGATTCAATTTGTTGGAGAGTCATTATTTGATGAGGCAAAAATTCAGCTAGAGAGAGAACTTTTAGAGGATGTACATAATAAGGTATTAGACCACTCAATGAATTATTATTAAGCCACCTGTAACCAAAAGACATATGGATTATGATGCTTCATGGGTCATCGATACTAGTGGAACTAATCATGGAAACCAATTATCACCCTCCAGAAAAATGGAAATGTGGTACCAAAGTTACAACTCAACTAAACCGGTCAACTTTGCAAAGTCTGAAGGGATATTCCCTGTCAAGTTCTTTCTAGACAATGTACTGCCAAGCACCAAGGATAGAACGTAATTGAGGTTAGATCAGTGACATCTGTATTCATCTATGTATGGGACTAACTTTAAACAAAGCAAAGCTGATTAGGTATTGATGAGATAAAACCTCAAAAAGGCCTAAAAGTTTACATTTTAACAATTTTTGGTTGTGGATCTGAGTTACACTGTACCCATGACCATGGAACTGGTAGACATGGGTCACCACCTTCTTGTGCCCAATCAGATGATGAGTAATATGAAACTATTTTTGCCATAGACGCTCCTGCAACTCATCGAAGTTCATGGTAAAGAACAATGCTTAAGAGAAAAAAATTATACTATGTATACTCATGGAACCATTGTTGTACTTACCATCTAAAGAACCATCATTTTTCTTTAGATACTTATTTATCTCCATAGCATTCAAAAGAGGCCCCCTTTTAGAATTAGATGTTTTTCCAAATCCAAAAGATGATACAAAGGGAAGGGATAAGTTGGTAAATCTAGGCGCATAAAGACGATATTTTCCTTGAGCATTCTCTTCAATATTGACTACAGCATTGCTAAAATTAGCATAGCCTGGAAGGACTAGTTTAAATTTTCTAGTCTCATCTGGACCCAAATCTTCAATTTTTGCAAAGTAGGCGACTGCCCATCCAAAACCAGGAAAACCATCCAAATTTAACCGATAAGTTAATGACCCATTTGTGCCTTCTACAGCTGTCTGCATCACTTTTTGAGGTGGTACCTCTTTACTATTTACATAAATTGGCTTTCGAGTTGACACCTTTTCAGTTTCAACAGCAACATCAACAAGGAAATTTTCTTTCTTCAAAGATTCTAACTCCCATATTCTATCAAAGGGGTCATCATGATACCTAGAATAACAAAGATATAGTCATCAGATCTTCTCATAATATGGAAAAAACTTCAAATAATAAATGTGTAGCTACTAACCCTCTCCTACCTCAAAATTCTCTTAATAGGGTGTTTGGCATCTATGTGTGTGACAATAGCTTTAGTAACTTAATGTTTTCATCTCGTATTGTTTCGTGTATATTATTTATTTTAAAATGCGTTCAGATAACCATGTATTCAAAATAGCAGGATGTTAGGCACTTATAACCAAATATTCTAAGCATACCTAACTGGAGCTTCGCTATTTGCACCAAAGTTTATCCTTGCAGAGACACTGAGGTAATACAACTCCTCAAAACCTGCGTAGTAAATTGAACCATTAAATTGTCGGAGCTCAAGAGTAGATATAAATGGTTGCCTAGTTGTAGCATTGGATAAGCACACACTGATGGTAGGACTTAAAGCCAGGAATATTAGCTCTCGGACCTTTATAGTACTAGCACCCCAAATGACTATTGTGGACCAGTAAGTCGCCCCAAGGGAAATGTCAAATTTCAGATAAACATTGTTGTTGTCAAAGTTACCATATGAGAATGTTGCTCTCAGAAGGTACCTAGACCTACTTATGACATTAAGCGTGTAACAATACTTCCTGGAATCTGCAGGGAAGTGCCTCAGGGTCTGGTATTGCCTGCGTGTTTCTTTTGCAACAGATATACCAGCTATTTCTCAATAAATCAGTTTAATGTCAGGAGTCCACTTGAGACCAATTTCGTCTGTGAAATTTTCTTTGCCTCCACAGTCAAAACTGACGAAACCTAAGTCAAAAGACAAAATCTGTTAGAAACATTAATGTAGAAGAAAAGTGATTCCAAACTCCTACATGAAATTTTTACAAGGAAAACTCTATGAGGAATTGTTATTCTCTAACAAATGTAATTATCACATGACAGGCAAAATCTATAAGCCAATTCAGTGAGTATAAAAATCACCTAATTGGGACAACCTTTTGCAATTATCAACAAAGATGTATTAAAAGAACAGAAATAGGAGCAGCGTCATTGTTGTCTTGAAATAAATCTCGTATAGCAAGAAAACTCATCTTTTCTTTTGTAATAGTGGCATACAAAGTTAGCGCGCGTGCACACACACACACACACATATATTTTTGATAGGTAATCAGAAAAATATTATTAAAGAGAAAATAAGGAAAAGTACAAGTTGTTCATGATGATGAACAACAAGGAAAAATAGAACAAACAGCACAACAAAAAGAGTAATTAGGAAACTAAGCCAAGGGAAAGCATAAACTCAGAGAGAGAAGAACAATTAGTAAAACCCCAACAACAAGACCACTCCAAAAGACTACATTGGCATAAAACCTTTAACTTATCCAGCATCTTCTCTTTATCCTCAAAGGAACGACAATTTCATTCTAGCCACAAAATCCACATTAAGCACCCTGGAACCAAGTTCCGAATGTCCGAATTATGTTTCCCAAGCCACTGATGCCAACATGATAACAAACCCGCCATTGAACCTGGCATAACCCAATGAATACCAAAAGCCTAAAGCATAAAAGTCCAAAAGGAATGAGTAACATGACAATGAAGAAGAAGGTGGTCTACCGACTCCCCATCACAACAACAGAAACACAAATTAGCCAATGGGTGACCGCTAAGCATTAGATTATCCAAAGTGAGGATCTGACCATGGGCAGCTGTCCACAAAAAGAATGCCACTTGCCTAGGAATCTTAGGTTTCCAAACACCCTTCCAAGGAAACAAATAATTCGAAGCACCCTATACGCATGGTAATAAGACCGGATATCAAACTTGCCATCACCTTTTAACCGCCAGCCAAGAGTATCACTCCTATCACCTCGAAGAATACGAGATTGGATAAGCTGGAAAAGAGAATAAGATGCAGCTAGCTCCCAATCTTCAAAAGCTCTATGAAACCTTAAATCCCATACTCTAACAGTACCCCCTTCTGGAATCCACAACACCACAGAGATACAAGTATCCTTGACCGCTGAACACACATAGAGCTCAGGATAAAGATCTTTTAGAGTATTTTCACCAATCCACCTATTATGGCAAAAGCGGATACAAGTGCCTTCACCCACTATAAAAGACAGATGCTTAGAGAAGCTCTCCCACCCGCCATTAATGCCTCTCCATAACCCACACCCGTGAGTCCTCCTGCACACTTTGGTACACCACCCCCCTTGACCCTCACCATATTTTGTGGAGATAACACACTGCCAAAGATGGGAAACTTCATGACCATATCTCCACAACCATTTCCCTAATAAAGCTTGATTAAAAGACACCATACTTCTTATCCCCAAACCACCCATCTCGATGGGTAAACATGCCTTTTCCCAAGCCACCAAAGGATATTTGAAACTTCCCTCAGAAGACCCCCAAAGAAAGTTCCTCTGAGTACTTTCCAATCTAGCAGCCATAGATTTAGGAATAGTAAAAAGAGAAAGAAAGTATGTTGGGAGGCTTGAGAGAGTACTCTTTAGTAACATGAGCCTACCACCCTCAGATAAATAGAGATGCTTCCACCCAGATAGCTTCTTTTCCATTTTCTCCAAATAGGATTCCAAATCAAAGCTGTCTTAAAAGATGTCCCCAATGGCATCCCCAAATATTTCATAGGCAAACTGCCCACTCTACATTGAAGAGTATTAGCCAATGCATCAAGATTATTCACCTCACCAACAGGTACAATCTCACTTTTCCCAACATTGACCTTCAAACTCGTAAAGGCCTGAAAACAAGACAACACCAACCTTATGGACAAAATTTGTTCCCTAGAGGAATCACAAAATAAGATAGTGTCATCAGCAAATAACAAATGAGAGATACGCACACCAACAGAGTTCACAGAGCCCACATGAAACCCCCGAATAAGGTTACACTCTTCTGTCTTTTTCAATAGTCTACTCAAAACCTCCATTATCAAAAGAAACAAAAGTGGGGACATTGGATCCCCTTGTCTCAAACCACGAGAACAACCAAAAAAAACTTCAAGGAAACCATTTACCAAGACTGAAAAACAGACAGAAGTAACACAAGCCTTAATCCATCCCTTCCATTTTAACCCAAAACCCATCCAATCCAACAAATAAAACAAGGCCTCCCAGTTCACATGGTCATATGCTTTTTCAATATTAAGCTTGCAAACCACACCCGGTAATCTGCTCTTCAACCTGCTATCCAGACAGTCATTAACAATAAGCACTGAATCCAATATTTGCTAACCCCCAATAAACGAATTTTGAGTCTCAGAGATAAGATTATCCAAAACCGTCCTCAACCTATTAGCCAACACCTTAGATAGCAGCTTGTACATACTACCCACCAAACTGATGGGGTGAAAATCCTTAATGTTAACAGCATTACACTTCTTGGGAATTAAAGTGAGAAACGAAGCATTCATAGATCATTCAAACACAGAGTGCCAATGAAAGTAATCAAAGAAATCCATGACATCCTTTTCCATAACACTCCAACATTTGTGGAAAAAAGCCATGGTGAAACCATCAGGACCAGGGACTTTATCACCCTTCATCTCCCTTAATACCTGGAAGACTTCCTTCTTCGAGAACTTCTTCTCTAAGGAGAACCTCTCTTCCTCTTCAATGCATGCAAAATTGAACCCATCCATCGTAGGACGCCTCACCTCAGTTTCCTCATACAACCCTTGGTAGAAGAGAACTAACTGAGAGCGCACCTCAGCCTCATTCTCATAAAGAACACCCTCCACCTCTATCCTCTTAATCAAATTAGAATTTCTATGGAAATTTGCTAATCTATGAAAGAAATGAGTATTATTATCTCCCTCCTTCACAAACAAAGCACGAGACTTTTGTCTCTAGGAAATTTCCTCAAGAGATGCCAAATGTTGAGACGAATGCGACGAATCTGATCCTCATTCGATACACCCACCGACTCCTCCCTAGCATCTAGACCCATAAGTTCAATCAGCAAATTCTTCTTTCTAAAAGCTAAATCACCAAACACCTCTCTGTTCCACTTTTTTAAATCTGCTTTCAAAGCCTTCAACTTTTGTGCCAAAATAAAACTTGGAGAGCCCGTAAAACTATAACCAATCCACCATTGCTGCACTCTATCAACAAAACCCTCAGCTTGCAGCCACATGTTTTCAAATTTAAAGGCACTTCAGCCTCGTCGAACAACACCAGCTTCCAACAAAAGCGGATAGTGATCTGAAATAACACAAGGAAGCACCCGTTGGGATATATTCCCAAAATGTCCCCCCCAATCTAGAGAAACCAAAGCCCTGGCAATTCTTGACATAGAGGGGATATCAAAATCTCTAAACCATGTAAAGGAAGCCCCTTCTAACAGTAGATCAACTAAAGAATTACTCTTTATGAAGTCCGAGAAGGCAAACATAGTAGGGCTGAACGACTCACAGCCAAGTCTTTCACTTGGGTACCTGATAATATTAAAATCCCCTACTAAACACTATGCCATGGGCCACCTGGCACGCACTCGTAATAACTCCTCCCACAAAAAAGGCCGCTGTCCGTCATTATTGGGTCCATATACACCTGTACAAGCCCAAACAAAGTCATCCATCACCCTTCTCAATAAGACACTGACAGAAAACTGTCCAAAAATAATATCCATCTTTTCAACAACCCTCTTGTCCCAAACCAACAAGACTCCTCCCGATGTCTGGACAGCATCCAAAGCATCCCAATCAATGAAAGGACTTCCCCATAAACTTCGTACAAAAGCAATGTTAATAGAAGCTACTTTTGTTTCTTGAAAACAAACAATATCACATTTCCACTCTTTTAGAAGATTCTTACAAAGCTGTCTCTTCCAGGGATTGTTAAGCCCCCTTACATTCCAAGAAAGAAGGTGTAAATTCATTTAAAACTACCAACAACCCCTTCAGCCTTCGAAGGAGCTCTACTCCTACTCCTAGGGGAGACACCATTGAAATTAACATTAGAAATAAGTCCCTTAAGCTCCTGTGACCCTAAGTTTGTAGGTTGCTTAGGCGCCCCAACATCAATCACCTTGAGACATTCTTGTTCAAGAAGGCGAAACAAAGCCAAACAATGAGCTTCATGTTTCACAATAGAAAAACCCACCAAATTACAAAAATCTTTCGTCAGTTGGGACACCCAACTTGAATATGGTTCAGTTACTGCCACCTGAGCCCCTCCTGCGTCATCCTGAACCATCACCACTTCACCAAATGTATTGGGGTCCCACAGAGTCAAAGGATTACACTCCAAAAGACAGTTATCTTTCACCCCACTACCACCACCACAGTTATCAGCTTCACTGATGTCCCACCACAGGAAAAGAAGCCCAGAATCATTATGACTAAAACCAACAGAAGCCATTGACCTCGGCTGTACCACCACTTCATGGTATTCACTAAAAACCTCATCTCGACCTCCCCCTTCCCCAACCTCAGTACCCATCTCGTTACCCAGCTCAGACAAAGGGGAAAAACGATTATATTTCACCCACTGATCCATCTTGTCTGAAGAACCCACCTTGCCGGAGTCGAAATCCAACACAGAGAGGCTATGCCCACTCTCCAAGCCTGTTTCAGCCCCCGGTGCACCGGAGTCTACCATTGGCGTGCACCCATTAAACTCCAGCTCAAAAGCTTGGGCTAACAGCCCTTTATCCATGAGAAACTGCCATGGGTTGGGCCACCGTTGCACTTACAACTGCAACGGGATTAGCTCCCTCCAAACTAGCTGACGGTGAGATCGCCGAGACATCATGGACCGGGTCGACGTTGAGGGCAAAGGCACTGAGTTCCAAATCCGGCACCGCTGCGCTCTCCGGCGACTTGGAATCTCCACTCAAATTTCCTCTCGAGCTCTCGCCTATGACCCACGTTGTCCGAGCATCAGTCTTTACTTGTAAACAACTGGGCTTAACCAAACTGCCCTTCTGAAGTGAAGGCACTTGCACAACGGGTTGGGCTTCATCCAGCCCACCTGTTTGTTTTGTGACTACTGGCCCAACACTTAAATCTATGGGCCAATTGATCTCATTAGCACCCAGACAAGACACAACATGCCTCCCTCCCTTAGGCTTGCACACCCTCAAAGCCAGGCAAGCAAGAGTCAACTTAAACTTGAAAGCCCGCGTGGGTTTGCCATAAAAAGCTGAATCATTGCCATTTATAGCTGAACCATTTTCAAAAGTAACTCCATGAATCACGTTCTGCCCCCATTGAGCTCCATTTTTTTCAAAATTCCTAAACTTCTGCTGATTGCCATAAACAAACATACTCTTCCCACTCCGGCCACCACCAGCAAGCTTACCACCTCCACCACCATTATTTAAAGAAACTTTGGCCAGAGATACCGGTTTAGCACCAAAGCAAAAATTCCTAAGCTCATTTTGAAACAAGGACCAGCTAGCTCTATTAGAGGTTGCTGGTATCATAATACAACCTCTCCTAGACCCTCCAAAATAGACCGCCATAACAACAAACAGACCAGCTTTGTTAGATCTCCCAGAGAACTCTAACACCTTTCCATTTTCCCTGAATCTCTTACAAAGTAAAACATGGCCAGGCACCCAATCTCGTATATCCTCAAGACAAGTAAGTATCCACTCCAAGCCCCTACGTCCAACCTAAATAGAGTTCTTAACATTCCGACGTGTCTCATGTAAAGCATACGAATCAGACCGCCCCCCATCAAAAGAAAAAGAAAAAAGTTTTGCATTAATATGAAACGACCTCTTGTTGCCTCCAAGTACAGAGGATAGAGGTTTAGGAGGGATGTTTAGAGAGGTTTCTATGGAGGGCAAACTTGGTATGGTTAAAGGTGCAGGTACAAGAGTAGGCTGTTTAGGCAAAACTTGGTTAGACCCCTGAGGTGATGGGGAAGGGGAGGGCAAAGGCAGTGGTGGAAGATGGGGATAAGGATATGGGAAACACCCAAACTGTGAAAGCATAAGGGGGAGGGAAAAGGAAAATGTGAGGGTGGCAAAAAAGGAAAGAAAGAAGGTGATGGTTGAGGGAGAGGGTGGGATGGAGGAGGGGGGTGGAGAGAGTGAGGCTGGGGTGGGAGAGGGGGGTGGGGGGGGGGGGGGGTGGGGGGGAGCAAGAGTCATAATTTGGCAATCTTTCATGGTTATATGTGTTAACGTGTATAGTGTTGTGGGCTTTAGGCCCAACTAATTTACTTGTACAGCACACATCTTGTACTACACTCCTACTTGTACTGCACTCATATGCCTCCTATATAAAGGCACACTCATGTATATTCTAACACTGAGAAATACAATACAATTATTCAGTATTACTAACATGGTATCAGAGTCACTACTCTAACCCTTTCTTAGTAGTCTTGTCTTTATTGGTGTTACTTCATTCACAACATTGCTTCCGCCGTCACAGTAGCTGTTGCAGCCTTTCGCCGTTGAACCTCCGACATCATCCAGCCGTCGTCCTTGGGTTCCGGACCTGCAGCCGCTGCCGTTGAGGAGTTTCACACTGCGAAGACCACTGCCCTTTGCGTCACCGCCTCCAATATTGCTCCGATTAAATTTCTGAAGGTACCACTGAGATCGCCTTGCGCCGATCTACAAATCCATGGAAGCCTCGAAGCCATCGGAGACGTCACGCGCCCTCACGCGCCACCCAAAGGTTCTGCTCTGCAGCTCACGCGTCCACGCGCCGCCACGCACCACTGCCCAGATCGGCAGGTGTTCCACGCGCTCCCATGCGCCAGGCCTGCAGCACCACGCACCGTCACGCGCTCTCACGCGCCGTCACGCGCTACAGGTCACCTGCTGACGTCAGCCCTAGGTGACGTCATCACGCCACGTCATCCGCTGACGTCATCCTCCACTCATCTGCTAACGTCATCGTTGACCGTTGACTTTGACCGTTGACTTTTCTGGGAGTTGACTTTTTTAAGGCCAGGTGCTCCTTACCCAGTTTTTCGCGTAGATTTCATTTTTGCAGTTCATTTTTGCATATTTTGCTTCTAAATGAAGAATAAGGATAGGTCCTCTTCCTTTTGCAACAATCATCGCCGAAAATCCAACAAACGTTTTTGCAATTTTTGCAAACGTTTTGGCCATAATATTGAGACTTGCTATCAACGCAACAAATCAGCTGTTTCATTTTCTGCTGCTACTGTTGCTACCACTGAGAGTGTCCAACCAATGGCTCCCATCACTGCACAGTCTCAATCTTCTGGATCCACCTTCACCATTTCCAGAGATGACCTTATAAACATCATCGCCAATGTCATTCGTATGGTTGGTAATGCATCTTATTCCTCTTCTCTCTCAGATTTATCTGGTATGTCTCCTTCCTCTTGGCTTATGGATTCTGCTTGTTGCAATCACATGACACCTCACTCATCCTTATTTTCTGAACTTCAACCTGCATCACACCCTCTTAATATTCGCACAGCCAATGGTTCCATAATGTCTGGTCATAATATAGGTTCTGTTTCGACCTCCAACCTCTCAGTTCCTGGGGTCTTTAATGTTTCTGACCTTTCTTACAATTTATTTTCTGTGGGACAATTAGCTGAGTTGGGTTATCGCATTATTTTTTATTATTCTGGGTGTATTGTGCAGGATCCGAGGACGGGACAGGAGCTTGGGACCGGTCCCAGAGTTGGACGTATGTTTCCCGTGGACAACCTTCGTCTTCCACTTATTGCTCCTATTTCTGTTGCTGCAGCTGCTGCAGTTTCTTCTACTCCTTCCCTTGCACTTTGGCATGCCCGACTTGGTCACGCATCTTCCTCTCGGGTACAACACTTGGCTTCTAGAGGTTTGTTAGGCTCAGTGTCCACAAAAAATTTTGATTGTGTTTCATGTCAATTAGGAAAACAACCAGCTTTGCCTTTCAATACTAGTGAATCAGTGTCCACTGATATCTTTGACCTAATTCATTCTGATGTTTGGGGACCTTCCTCTGTTTCTAGTATTGGTGGGTCTCGATATTTTGTTGTCTTTGTTGATGATTATTCCCGTTATAGCTGGATTTTTCATATGAAACATCGTTTTGAATTATTGCAAATATATTCTAATTTTGCAAAAATGGTTGAAACTCAATTTTCCAAACGTATCAAAATTTTTCGATCTGATAATGCTCTTGAATACACTCAATATGCTTTTCAAGCTGTTTTGCATTCCTATGGCACTGTTCATCAACTAACTTGTCCAGGTACCTCTCAGCAAAATGGTAGAACCGAACGAAAACTTCGTCATATTCTTGACACTGTTCGTGCTCTCCTTCTCTCTGCCAAAGTTCCTGCTCCTTTTTGGGGCGAAGCTGCACTTCATGCTGTTTATACTATTAATTGTATTCCCAGTCCTGTCATCCAAAATCAAACTCCATATGAACGCCTTTTTGGGTCATTTCCAGATTATCATCACCTTCGCTCCTTCGGTTCTGCCTGTTTCGTTCTTCTTCAGCCACATGAGCATAACAAACTTGAACCTCGGTCAAGGCTTTGTTGTTTTCTTGGCTATGGCGAAACTCAAAAGGGGTATCGGTGTTATGACCTTGTTTCTCATCGTCTTCGTGTCTCCCGCAATGTTGTCTTTTGGGAACATCGCCTCTTTGTCGAGCTCTCTCACTTCCGTGCCTCCCTATCTTCCTCCTCTGTCTTAGATCTTTTTCCAGATGAGGCTCATATTCCTTCTGTCGCTGCTCCTGATCCTCCTACAGCTGCTCCTGATTCTCATGTTGACTTCTCTGTCCAACCACCAGATATCATTGATCCCTTTCCTAGTTCACCCTTTAATGAACATGTGGAAGATGAACAGGTTGAAGACGAGCAACCCAACCCCAACCTTGAGCTTGGGTCCCCTGCTCCTGCTCCTGCTCCGCCTGAAGATCTAGCACAAGACATTCCACCTCGTCACTCAACTCGGGTAAGATCCATTCCTGCACATTTACTTGACTATCATTGTTACACTGCCCTTGCTACACTGCACGAGCCTCACACCTATCGTGAGGCTTCCACTGACCCTTTATGGCAGATTGCAATGAAAGAGGAACTTGATGCATTATCTAAAAACCATACTTGGGATTTGGTGACTCTCCCCCCTGGGAAATCTGTGGTTGGTTGTAAGTGGATCTACAAGATTAAGACTCGCTCTGATGGGTCCATTGAGCGCTACAAGGCTCGTCTTGTTGCAAAAGGCTTTACACAGGAGTATGGGATTGATTATGAAGAGACCTTTGCTCCGGTTGCACGTATCTCATCTGTTCGTGCCCTCTTAGCTGTTGCTGCTGCCAGTAAATGGGACCTTTTCCAGATGGATGTTAAAAATGCATTCCTTAATGGGGATTTAAGTGAAGAAGTTTATATGCAACCTCCTCCTAGTCTCTCTGTTGAATCAAACAAGGTTTGTCACCTTCGACGTGCACTTTATGGCCTTAAACAAGCTCTACGAGCTTGGTTTGCCAAATTCAGCTCTACCATCTCTCGCTTGGGTTACATGGCCAGTCATTATGATTCTGCCTTATTTTTTCGTCGCACTGACAAAGACACTATTCTACTTTTCCTGTATGTGGATGATATGATCATAACTGGTGATGACCTCAGTGGCATTCAAGAACTCAAAGATTTTCTCAGTCAGCAATTTGAGATGAAAGATCTTGGACATCTCAGCTACTTCTTGGGTCTTGAAATCACTCATTCTACAGATGGACTTTATATTACTCAAGCCAAGTATGCATCTGAACTCTTGTCTCGAGCTGGACTCACTGATAGCAAGACTGTTGACACTCCAGTTGAGCTTAATGCACATTTGACTCCCTCATGAGGGAAACCATTTCCTAATCCCTCTCTTTACAGACGCTTGGTTGGCAGCCTAGTTTATCTCACTGTCACTCGTCCAGACATTTCCTATGCTGTTCACCAGGTGAGCCAGTATCTGTCTGCTCCACGATCGACTCACTATGCTGCTGTTCTGCGAATTCTTCGATACCTAAAGGGCACTCTCTTCCATGGTCTTTTCTACTCTGCTCAGTCTCCTCTTATTTTTCGTGCATTTTCTGATGCTGATTGGGCAGGAGATCCCACTGATCGCAGGTCTACCACTGGTTATTGCTTTCTTCTTGGTTCTTCTCTGATTTCTTGGCGAAGCAAGAAACAAACTCATGTGGCCTGCTCCAGTACTGAAGCAGAATATCATGCCCTTGCTGATACCACATCTGAGCTCCTTTGGCTACGATGGCTTCTTAAGGACTTAGGTGTGTCTACATCCTCTGCTACTCCTCTTTATTGTGACAACCAGAGTGCCATTCATATTGCTCACAATGACGTCTTCCATGAGCGGACTAAACACATTGAGATTGATTGTCATTTTATCCGTTTTCATCTTGTCCATGGTGCTCTCCAGCTCTTCTCCGTCTCCTCCAAAGATCAACTTGCAGATATCTTCACCAAGTCACATCCTAAAGGACGCCTTCGTGATTTAGTTGACAACCTCAAGTTGGTTTCACATCCACCTTGAGTTTGAGGGGGGCTGTTAACGTGTATAGTGTTGTGGGCTTTAGGCCCAACTAGTTTACTTGTACAGCACACATCTTGTACTACACTCCTACTTGTACTGCACTCATATGCCTCCTATATAAAGGCGCACACACACACACACACACACACACATATATATATATATGCGCATTGCAAATTACTCTAAAGTTCAACGGAAATGGATTAGGATCTTAACTTATTGATTTACTTGATAATTTACAGGACTTGGACATATTCAACCATCCAAACCGGATTGATCAAACATTCAAACTTCCCACAACATTCCAAAAAAGTGACTCATAAATTCAATTCATAACCCACTTATAAGCATGCAGATTATTCATATCAACTTAATTAGCAAAAAAATTAATAAAAGACGTGATATTTTAATGAAATTCAAAACTTACAAGACTACCTAAAAAGGTCAAAGTTTTAGGTTGTTGTAGGTTATTAAGGAAACAATATTAATGTAATTACTACAGTACAGTTGAAATGTTCTTGACTTTTGAGGGAGTTGTTTAAGCACAGGGTTTAAAGTGTTTACCTTTCAATTAAGACTTATTATGGTTTAAATTCCTTATTTTCCATCATTTATTATATCCACCACAAAAGTTAAAATGACGAAAAGTCACTGTTTTAGTGTTTTTCTTTGCTCTAAAATTTCCCAGTTCTTCATTTTTTTTTTTTTTTTGTTGTTGTTAGTTCCTTGGAGTAGGGCTGTAAAGATTGTAACTTTCCCTTCCAATTGTTCATCGCCATTAGTGACAGCCCCAAGTGAAAAATTTTCTTAACAAATATTATTTTATAATTAAAAAAAAATGACAGATATCAAATTGAAAGTTGAAGCAAGATTAGAATTCATGTACAGGGCAATAAAAAGATCAGAGTAATTCAAACGCATTTAAAAATTTGCTTAGAAATATACATAAGAGAAAGTTATAGAGAGTGAGAGAGAGAGTACCTGGCATCTGAGCTTTGGAGGCATCCAAGAGTAATACAGAGTCACTAACAATATTTTTTAAGAAAATGAAAACAGAATTGATTCTTTTTTTAATTGTTTTTAAGTAAAAGATTATAGAATGTATGTTGGTTTTGCTGGATAAGTGAGAGAGAGAGAGAGAGAGAGAGTGTGTGTGTGTTTGATCTTTGGAATTGAAAGAATGATTTGGTGAGAGAAAGCAGAAAGAGTCTGTGAGAGAGAGTGTGTGTTTGAGAGTGAGTAGGGAGTCTTGGTTTTGGATTATGGTTGGGTCACAGTCACAGTCATCTTCGATTGAGTTGATAAGAATTTATTGATTTTGATAAGAATTTTGGTTTGTTTCATAACTGAGTTGATAAGTTCAGACTTGTCATGTCATAGCAGCGGTTCTTGCTAATATAAAGGAGCTTATTAACCCTTTTCATTCTTGTTCTTTTTCTTTTGTGTATAGGGAGGGTAATTTAGAAATGCTGGAGATCATATAGATTTATTTGGCTTTGATAAGAATTTCAATTTGTTTCATAATTGAGTTGATAAGATTTTATTGATTTTGAATCTTTTAATACGGTGAATTACTACTGTTTTATCCTCCTCGCCCTTGTAGATATTGATGACTTCACGATACTGTTGGGTTTTAACCTATATTAGTGTACATTTGAATTAGCTTATTGCTACTAATTTTTTTTTTTTTTGAAAAGTTAACAAAAATAATATATCTAAAGATTTTTTTTTTGTGTATAAAAAAAAAGATTTTTTTTGAGAGATAAGTGTATTTAAAGAATGTAAAGTTTAAAAATATATTTTATAAAAAGTGTTTTACTTAAATCCTCAGAAGCCAGGATGGTATTATAACAATAATTGCATGCAAATTACATCTTTCTCATGTGGACTAGGGAAGACTTAGTTATTGCCACAAAAAAATTGATGCATTTATAAGATTTTGAAATCTGAAAGGCATCTTTTTTTTTTTTTTTTAGAGAAAAAAATTTGAAAGGCATCTTACTCAAGAAAATCTTGTATAAATCGGAGTATATGCTTTGAAATTGACATGAAGATTGATTTTATCCTTGACCAACTCCTACTGAACCCAACCGTCGTTTCAATTTTTCTAAAAATAATTAATGACATTATGGTTAATGGTCCCTTAATACACATTTTGTGATGTAGATGGACACAACAACATTCATGCATATACACCATCACAAGGTATAGCTTGGTAGTAATAAATGCCAAAACGTGGGAGTCACATGACTTGGACACTAGTCAAAAGTTCCTATTTTAATTTTTAAACAAGGAGTATAGTGTGATATTACAGACATTCAAGCACTGTCAACATAAGATCTATGACCAAAATAATTATCGTATGCACCCAAATAAAAACGAATATATTAGGTGAGAAAGCATTATAAAATTTTAGAAGGTGGGTTCTAGTTAGCTTAATTGGTAAAATTTTTGTTGGTTGAATCTCCGTCTAGGGTTCAATCTCCGTCTACACTAAAAACTGATTAGTGTCTTAGTCTGATAATAAAGAACTATCATCAAGAACGGACGTCATAGATTGAAACTCTCTAAAAAAATAAATAAATAAATAAAATCCATTTCATATTTCATAGCAAACAATTATTCGATGTTCTGGACCTTACGATGGATCATTTATTATAATTCTATGCCACAAGATGTGGTGAATAGTAATAATACTGTATATTAACTGCCCTTCGGCCAAAATGGCCAAATACCACAATTTTCAGAAATTATTAGCAATAAAGCACTGTTTCGGAAATAAATGGGAAAGTACCACTTTTTCTGGAACTCGAGTTTCAAAAACTCGAGTTCCTCATCAGTTCCGCCACCGTGGCACAGCTGAGCTGGAATTTGTGTGATTAAAAAAAATAATATGGTACTCGAGCTTGGCAAACTCGAGTTCCATGCATAGTACTCGAGTATACCAAACTCGAGTACCTTTTGTAAAAAACATTATGTTTATGTTTACTTTTATAGTACTCGAGCTTGGTGAGCTCGAGTACCTTGTAAAGAACTCGAGTTTTGTAAACTCGAGTTCCTTGTAACTTTTTTTTTTTTTTTTGGATAATTGACAAATAAACATAAACATAAAAATAAGTAGTTTTTTTATGTTTTTATTTATTTAAATAGAAGCATTGTAAAATATAGAGATTTTAATTTAAAAATATGAATTAATTTCTTCATTAATTAAATTGTTTATTGTTTTCTTAAAAATTGTTCACTGTTTTCTACAAAAACTATTTCTACGATTTTACATAAAATTATTTTATGTTCAGCATTATTTAAAAAATTGTTCACTCTCTTTTCTGCGTAAATTATTTTCTGTTCACTATTTAAAAAATTGTTCATTGTTTTCTCATAAAACACCTAGTGAAAATGTGTTTTCTAAATTTAAACGCCAAATCTAAATGCTTTTTCATGCATGCTTAAATTTCACAATAATCGAATGTGTTTTTCCGCATTGATAAAATCTATTTTTACATTAATAAAATTTGCTCTCTGCACACCATGTTTACTGTATATTCAAATCTGCTTACTGCATTCATAAAATCTGTTTTTTGCATTAATTAAAATTGTTCACTTTTTTCTCATAAAAATTGTTCATTGTTTTTTGCATAAATTGTTTTTAGCATTGGCGCGGCTATTGCTCTTAAATGGTTTTTGTGTTTTTTAAAATATGTAACCATATGAGTAATGGACAAACTCCATGAAGAAAAATTAATGATTCGTATAAATCACCTAATGGTAAATGCTTTGAATAATTCAAATTTGTAAAAAAGTTTGAATTAGTTGAATGTAGAAATTCGGGAAAAATCAATGGAAAATCAATGAACGTACCAAATCGTGAAGGTGTACATAAGATGTACAGATAGTCTAGACTTATTGAGAAATTTGACTTCGTTGAAAGTACAAAATAATGAAAATTCAATGGAAAAGTATGTACGTTAGTTGTGCAAATCGTATGAATTTGTTTAGAAATTCAATGGAAAAGTACTGTTTTCTACATAAACTATTTCTAGCATTTTGCATAAAATTATTTTCTGTTCACCATTATTTAAAAAATTGTTCACTCTCTTCTCTGCGTAAATTATTCTCTGTTCACTATTTAAAAAATTGTTCATTGTTTTCTCATAAAACACCTAGTGAAATCGTGTTTTCTAAATTTAAACGCCAAATCTGAATGCTTTTTCTTGTTTGAATTTCACAATAATCGAATCTGTTTTTATGCATTGACAAAATCTATTTCTAAATTAATAAAATTTCCTCTCTGCACATAATATTTATTTTATATTCGAAAATGCTTTCTACATTCATAAAATCTATTTTCTGCATTAATTAAAAATGTTCATTGATTTCTCATAAAAATTGTTCACTGTTTTCTGCATAAACTATTTCTACGATTTTGCAAAAAATAATTTTCTATTTAGCATTATTTAAAAATTTGTTCACTCTCTTTTCTGCGTAAATTATTTTGTGCTCACTATTTAAAAAATTGTTCACCGTTTTCTTATAAAACACCTAGTGAAATCGTGTTTTCTAAATTTAAACGCCGAAACTGAATGCTTTTTCAGCATTTTGAATTTTACAATAATCGAATCTATTTTTCTGCATTGATAGAATCTATTTCTGCATTAATAAAATTTGCTCTTTGCACATCATGTTTAGAGTATATTCGAATCTGCTTACTGCATTATAACTCAAGTCAATCTATCAGATCTCTTTTTAGAAAACACGATTTTAGCAGAAGTTTTATGAGAAAACATTGAACAATTTTTTAAATAGTAAACAGAAAATAATTTACGCAGAAAAAAGAGTGAACAATTTTTTAAATAATGCTGAACAGAAAATAGTTTTATGCAGAATTCTAGAAATGGTTTTTGCAAAAAAAAAGTGAACAATTTTTATGAGAAAACAATGAACAATTTTAATTTATGCAGAAAACAGATTTTATGAATGCAGTAAGCAGATTCGAATATACTCTAAACATAGTGTGCAGAGAGCAAATTTTATTAATGTAGAAATAAATTCCATCAATGCAGATAAATAGATTCGATTATTGTAAAATTCAAAATGTTGAAAAAGCATTCAGTTTCGGCGTTTAAATTTAGAAAACACAATTTCACTAGGTGTTTTATGAGAAAACAGTGAACAATTTTTTAAATAGTGAACAGAGAATAATTTACGCAGAGAAGAGAGTGAACAATTTTTTAAATAATGGTGAATAAAAAATAATTTTATGCAAAATGCTAGAAATAGTTTATGTGGAAAACAGTACTTTTCCATTGAATTTCTAAACAAATTCATACGATCTGCACAACTAACGTACATACTTTTCCATTGAATTTTCATTATTTTGTACTTTCAACGAAGTCAAATTTCTCAACAAGTCTAGACTATCTATACATCTTATGTACACCTTCACGATTTGGTACGTTCATTGATTTTCCATTGATTTTTCCCGAATTTCTACATTCAACTAATTCGAACTTTTTTACAAATTCGAATTATTCAAAGCATTTACCATTAGGTGATTTATACGAATCATTCATTTTTTCTTCATGGAGTTTGTCCATTACTCATATGGTTACATATTTTAAAAAACACAAAAACCATTTAAGTGCAATAGCCGCGCCAATGCTAAAAACAGTTTATGCAGAAAACAGTGAACAATTTTTATGAGAAAACAGTGAAAAGTTTTAATTAATGCAAAAAACAAATTTTATGAATGCAATAAGCAGATTCAAATATATAGTAAACATGATGTGCAGAGAGCAAATTTTATTAATGTAGAAATAGATTTTATCAATGCGGAAAAACAAATTCGATTATTGTGAAATTTAAGCATGCATGAAAAAGCATTTACATTTGGTGTTTAAATTTAGAAAACACGATTTCACTAGGTGTTTTATGAGAAAACAATGAACAATTTTTTAAATAGTGAACAAAAAATAATTTACGCAGAAAAGAGAGTGAACAATTTTTTAAATAATGCTGAACGTAAAATAAGTTTATGAAAAATAGTAGAAATAGTTTTTGCAGAAAATAATGAACAATTTTTAAGAAAACAATAAACAATTTAATTAATGTAAAAATTAATTCATATTTTTAAATTAAAATCTCTATATTTTACAATGCTTCTATTTAAATAAATAAAAACATAAAAAAAACTACTTATTTTTATGTTTATGTTTATGTTTATTTGTCGATTATCCAAAAAAAAAAAAAAAAAGTTACAAGGAACTCGAGTTTACAAAACTCGAGTTCCTTACAAGGTACTCGAGTTCACCAAGCTCGAGTACCATAAAAGTAAACATAAACATAATGTTTTTTACAAAAGGTACTCGAGTTTGGTATACTCGAGTACTGTGTATGGAACTCGAGTTTTCCAAGCTCGAGTACCGCATTATTTTTTTTAATCACACAAATTCCAGCTTAGCTATGCCACGGTGGCGGAACTGATGGGGAACTCGAGTTTCTGAAACTCGAGTTCTAGAAAAAGTGGTACTTTCCCATTTATTTCCGAAACAGTGCTTTGTTGCTAATAATTTCTGAAAATTGTGGTATTTAGCCATTTTGGCCACTGCCCTTCAATCAAAGACCGTAGCATTTATATATATATATATATATATATATATAAAATAAGGGTGGGCCTACCCTCCATTTTACTTTTTATATATATACAACATATGTACCGATTAGTTGGTTGGATGAAATTATATTTGCAAATGGTGGTATTAGGTCTTATCAAAAAAATATTGTACTTAAAAAGTGTTATAGCTCAACTAATATTTTTTTGTATTTTCAATAAAAACATCTAAAATTTAAATTCACACTCCCTATTATAACTAATGAATTTAAAATTAAAAGAAAAAAACAAAGTATAAATAGAAAGGTCTAAATATAAAAAGGATTAAATTGTCACATGATAATGGATTGGCTCACTCAACTTGGCAAAAGATACAAGAATTATCTTTTACATATGACAAAGCCAAAAGAGTTTGAGAAGGATGCCCATCCTCCTAACACAAGATTACACCCAGCAAATTTTAGCCCTCATTCAAAGAATCATTTTGTCCTCCAATACAGGATTACATAGTTACTCCCAAATGTTTTGAATTTAAAACCTTCTACTTTTTAATATCCTAATCACTTCATCATGAATTTCGATGTTTCAAACTTTTAAAACTTATTAGCTTAAACATTAATAATTGGCAACTTATTGACTCATAGGGATGACCATTTTAAAACTTAATAGCTTAAACATTAATAATTGACAACTTATTGATTCATAGGAATGACCATCCTCAATCTATCCACGGCCATCTACCCTGACCCAGTCCAATGGGGCATATTTTAAGGGATGGAGATAGAGGAAGGTTTCTTCAAGTTGGGTGCTAGTATCCCCTATGAACGAATGTTAATCGTAACAGCTAATTCTAAGTGTAAGCCGAAGCCACCTAATTCGAAGTTAGTCTCATAGTTTTTTTTCATTTAAAGAGAAAGAGCTTTCCACATAAATATCAATATCATTGTGTGCGATTAATCTATTTCTTATTAAGTTGAGATATTTGTTTGGTAATTTTAGTTATAATATATTTTAACAATTTAACATCACATTAGATTGTGATCTAAGAATGAAAGCATAACGTTTACATCCTTTCTCTCTTGGGTGGGATCATACCAACACTATTGCTCCGGATCCCATCAAAACTCCACATTTAAGCGTAATTTCTCAACCAACAAAAAAAAAACTTACATTTATTTTTTTTTGACATCCAAAAAACTTACATTTATAAACTAGCCTAGGTTTGAAATACTTTTCCAAACAGTCATGATAACTTACATCTTTGCTAATACATGATATGACAGGACACTACATAAAAAATTATCCAAGCATTGGAATAAATATTTAAACTTGACTTCATAGTTGATAGCTTGAAAAAATATAAATTACACTTAAACTACCCAAAACCAAACATGGCTGTATTGTCTAATATGTAGATGTTAGCCTACAATAGACTTGATCATTACTTGGAGTCATTTCAGACCTAACAACACAAAAGATTACTGATTCATTCTTGCCCAAAACCAAAAGATAAGCATGGACGCCTACCAATTCAGTCACCAAACTTGATTGTTGGAACTAAGCTCAAGATTAATCCCTTTAATTTCTAAATGCTAGATTGATGAAAATGAGATGTTCTTAAAAAAATTTCAACTGCAAACCAATTTTGTTTGTGAGTCTACGCAATAATCATGCCATTCCATACACCATATTTCTTTTAAGCATGCCAATTAGGATCAAAGTTAACTAACAAAATTAACCTCCAAATAAACTCTACTAGAGCTAGAATGGATGAGAAATGGGAAGTTCCAGTGCAACAAAGGCCCTTTTCGGTTCTAGGTGTAAAATGACAACTTAAGGGAAATCAAAACAAAGTTATATCATAAACGAACAAAGTTTACAACTGTTAAATTACCAATTCTCCCAAAAGTTTAAATAATTAAGAAATGGTGAATTTAGTCACTTAACCATAATTCTAACACTCCCTCTCATGTGTAGGCTCAAACTACTTTTTAATGAGTGAGGCCCAACAAGTGGAATTTTTAACATTTTAAATAAGAGGTAGAGCGAAAACAGGGATTGAACTCAAGATCTCTTGCTCTGATACCATGTTAAATTACCGATTGTTCCAAAATTTTAAGCTATTAGGAAATTGTGAGTTTAATCAACTAACGACACAATTCTAACAACAACAAGCAATGCTAGTATTCCATTTTTATAAGTCCTGCCCTGTTCTTAGAAATTAAAAAAAGAAAAAAAAAGAAGAAGGTAAGTTCCACTCACAGGACCTTAATAACGCCTTGTGAGAAAGAACCTTGATGAGCAATGCTACACCCCCATCATACTAATTAATTATGAAAACGATCCACCGGAAGTATTTAGTTTAGTATCGATGACGTGTGCCTATATTGTATATAATGAGAGAGAGAGAGAGAGAGATTACTTGAGAAGTTGCGTAATTAACGCCTTGTGAGAAAGAACCTTAATGAGCAATCTGCACCATCACCAAAGATAGCCACCATAAGATGCTAAGAAAATTTCACACATAAAAATTAAGCACATACAAAGCCATAAATCATCACCTGAGCATTTGGGCTTGGCTGAACATCTTTCTTAGCGGATGATTCTCCACCCTTTGCTGACCCCTTGGTGTCACCCTATCAATCAAATCCTCCGATTGGATCATTGTAGGACTACATTATAGACTGTCATATGCCGACTCTTAACGTAATGTCCTTTACTCATGGCAAGTGTTTTGGGGATTTCTCATCCCTCTTTCTTATTTTGTTTTTCTTTTGATAATTGTTATGGCATTGAAATATAATTGCATAATTTAGACATGATGCTAATCTGTGTTACATTTTTTTTAGGTATCATAAATGCTTTTGTGTGTTTAAATAGAAGCAACAACATGAGAGAAAAATTTACGTGGTAATCCTAATGTGCAGTGTAGATGAAATAGTCCTATAGATACAAAATTCGGGCCTAAACTTTATCAACTTTCTTTTCAAGACTGATGCACTCTTTCAATTGGCCTAGCAAATGAGAAATTATTGTGTACTCCCAAAGTACCATAAATGTATACTCCTCCCTCTCACATGAATGGTGAGTCCTACTAATTAAATTCATGGTAGGACCCATCATTCATGTGAAAGGAGGGAGTACGTATTTATGGTACTCCAGGAATACTTAATAATTTTTCCTAGCAAGTACTCACTATTTTTTTTTTTTGAATAATCGGTTTTCCTTACTCCTTAATCTCATCACACGTTTATTTTTTCCTTAAATATATTTGTTTTTCGAGAATCTTATATATATATATATATATGTTTTGAATTTGAAAAAAAAAAAAACCTACTAAAAAGTAGAGATAAAACTTGAGGATAACATGCTAAAAATAATCTCTAACTTCCAAGTAAAACACTGCTTACAAAATAGAACAACAGTCACGTTAGTTTTAAATTTCAACTTCTTCAATTTATTTCTTCCTCAATTCCTCTCAATTCTATATTCTTTTTCTCTACACCATCATCATCATTTTTTCAAATTCAAAATCCTAAAAAGAATAAAAATTTTACTTACAAAAATAAAAGTGCAATTCTAATTGTTCCGGTTCAACATGTATGTCAATTTTACATTGCTCTTTTCTATATTGTTTTTATAAAGAAATCAACGGCTTTCTAATTATTTGGACTTTGGGTCTTCTTCATTTTCTTACTTCCTTATATCATCATTTAAAAAAAAAAAAATTTACTATACATTTGTGGGTTAAAGCTTATTCATGGCTTTTCTTTCCTTTGATTACAATATTACAGTGATTTTCTTTTATTACAATATTACACTAGAACACAAACTATACAATTAGAACACAAATTGTGCTATTTGGATCAATACCAAATTGTGTTAAAGAAACACAAATTGTGCAATTTGTAAAAAAAAAAAAAAAAAAAAAAAAAAAAAACCTCTGATTGAATCATTATATGATCACTACACTATTGACCCTGTCATATGTATACTCTTAACGTAATAATAATTTTGTTATTAGTGATAGTTGTTCCATTTTTCTCAATCCCATCTCTTCTAACAACTATTTTCTCAATCCCATCTCTTCCATATGAAATTATCCCTAACAACTATTTTCTTTTTACTACAATTTCTTATAATTTTTTCTTTTAGGGATTAAATATAACTTCATAACTCCCATTTAAAAAAAAAAAAAAAACAACAACAACAACAGCAACATGAGAGTTGAGACTGTGAGAGCCTTTCCTATTTAATTTCTTTATTTTGGTTTTTAGGTATTTGAATTTTTTGAATTTATTTATTTTGGTATTTAGGCATTTGATTTTTTTTTTTTTTTTTTGTTAAGGATGTGTACTTAGTGGCTACATTATAGAACTAAGTGGCTATCTTTTAGGATTAAAAAAAAAATCCTTGATTACTCTCATTTAAAAAAAAATTTAAAAAAAATAATTTGATAACAAAACAAAATAACATGAGAGATTTTCCTTTTTTTTTTTATTGGTTTTTTAGGCATTGAAATTTTTGTTATGGATGTGTACTTATTAGTGACTACATTATAGGAGTCATCATACCCGTAAGTTTTTTTTGTGATTGAAAAATATAGTAATTTCAAATTATAATGAATCAAAACTATTAACCTTTTCCAAAAAATATAGAAGAGCATTTGAGAAGCGCATGATAATTACAGAATACTAGCCTCTGAGCATGCGTGTGCTTAGAGGCTCTTCTTTTTTTTGGGTAATAGTTAATAATTTGAATCATTATAATTTAGGATTACTACATTTTTTAATCATAAAATACCTAAGTGATGAGTGTTATGCGTTTGTGGATGAAATATTTTTTTCATCATACCTCTAGGTATTTTATGATTAGAAAATGTAGTAATCTCAATTTATAATGGATTCAAATTATTAACTATTACCCAAAAAATAGAAAATCTAAGCACACGTGTGAGTGTGTGCTCAGAGGCTAGTTATGTTATACTAGTTTGTAATCCTATACATATGCATAGATATACTTAAAAGATATACATTAAGATGTATAGTATAATAATCTTACATATATAATTTAAATATTATTGATAGTCATTCTTATATTTTTTTTTAACTCTTTAAAAAGTCTTGTAAGAATGTTATTAGGTAGAAAATGTAAATTATCCATTTTTTAAATATTTTTATGTTCATTAATTCTAGACCTTTTGGTTTTTGTACACAATAACTTACTTGAATAGATATTTATGATATGGTCCCACATTAGATTCCAAAATTAAGAAATAAAACTCGCTAAAAATAAATAATTTAGGACACATGGCGCAAAATTGGACTTCAATTGTAGAATCTAATTGGATTTTCTCTAAACTGTTGCTATTAATATATATACATATATACATATATATAATTTTTGTGCCAAATGAATTGTTTTTAATTATAAAAAAATACTCATAAATATAAAATCATTCAAACTCTCTCTTACTCTAATTTTATATACAATGTTAGATATATGATTATGTTTTTTTTTTATGATTTATTTATATTGGACTCATCGTTTTCTACTCTAAATTAACTCATTTGGCATAAAAATTAAAAAACTTTGATCAGATAGAACACATGCCGTAAAATTAAATTCTAATTGAAATCCAATTTTTATACTGAACTAACTAACCTGGTTCCAAAATTTAAAATTTTTGATTAGATGGGACACGTGGTACAAAATTAGACTCTAATTGAATTTCAATTTAAAATCTAATTAGATTTTCTCTCAACTTTACTTAATAATATATATATATATATATATGACTTATAAACTTGAATTGTTTTTAGTTCTACAAAGAAAAAGGCTCATAAATATAAAATCATTCAAAAATTATGTTTTTTTATGGTTTATTTATATTGAACTCCTCGTTTTTTACAATTAACTCACTTGGTACAAAAATTTAAAAATTTAAATTAGATGGAACACATGGCGCAAAATTAGACTATAATTGAATTCCTTATTAGATTTTCTCTCAACTTTACCTATTATTATATATATAGATTTATCTCCCTTCTAATTTAGAATAAAATACTCATTTCCTCTAAAATGAAAACATGTGAATATTGATGAGTACATAAAATTTGGTCGTCCATGCGGTGCACTGGATGATCATATTGCTTTAAATAAGCAATAAATGCGTAGCTGTTACCAACGGAAAGCCCGGAGAAAAAGACCATTGATGACCCCATCAAGTGGCTCATTAAGCCATCAAATGCGATACCAAAGAATTAAATGAAACCATTAAAGACCTCCAACGACTAGAAAGGAAGAATTTACATAAATCATCTCAGAACTAGAAGAATTTACACAAACATATACTGAGATATTCTTGAATTAAGATTATATTATCTCTCTCAAAATATATGACTTTATCATTGACTCTTCGGTTGGCACCACGCCCCGTGTCCATAAAGGGAGAAACAGGCTTGTTATTGTTTTGCATATTACGATTACATTCACGCCAAACTCCATCTGGACGACCACGCTACTGACCAAATCTTGCTTCATCAATTACTATTGGTAGGAAGTGTGTAGAAAGATATTTTAGAGGGTGGAAATTAACCTTATTTTTTTCTGATGACTTTTCATGTTTATAGAAATTATTTTATTGAGTTTGTCTTAGAATTTGAGCCAAGCTTGGTCAGGCACTTATTAGTGGGCTTGACTCTTGGTTGGCCACATTTAATGGGATTAACTCTCATGTGACATAGGTTATGGCGAGTAGTGATCAAATGGTCGTCCAATTCATGGATGACCGTAAGCACATTAAAGTCAGACATAAACCCTTTAGTTAAGCTGGTTATGAGCAACGGTTACAAAGCCATTACTGACGTCTTCTATGAGTCGTTTCACAACCGTTACAAATAACTTTATGAGCTGTTTAATGGCCATTACTAAGCAATTAATTTCTCATCTGAATTTCCCTCTCTTGCAGCCACTACTACTTCCCATTCTATTGTGATTGCATCTTGAATCTCCTTAAGAACTTCTGAAATTGACGGTCTCATATGTCTCTGATGTTGGATACACATCAGAGCATTCTCTGCTATCTTCCATATTGATTGGATGTCAAATTCTTCGTGTAGTGAGGGAGCGATGATTCCTTGAATGTCCCCACTCTCAATATGCAACTTTGCTTGTGAAACAATCATTAGTTAATTAATGTAATAAAAGGAGAGCAGTGAATCATTTCACTTCTATATTAAACAATTTGTATGAATGATCCATGCTTTTCACCAACCAGGTAGCTTAATTTTATCTATGATTTAAACCTTTCCCAGAAACAAGACAAAAAAATTGGGAAGAGAAACCTGAAATAAGATTTGCATGTTGAAAAGTAAAATGCATCTATAAAAGCGACAACTACTTTTACTTGCTAAATAAAAAATGATTAGTTAGGGGATGGATTTAATTCTATTATATGTCCCAATGCCAGCCTCACCAAAAAAACCACACTTACCCATTAGACTATGTAAGTGCAGTTAACACCAAAGCTTTCATTAGATATTGCTTCATGACAAGATATCAGCTCAAGAAGAATGACACCAAAACTAAAGACATCACTCTTGTCCGATAACTGCTGTGAGATATAATACCTGCATATCATGAGAAACACCCAAAAAACGAAAAAGAAAATCATCTCAATATGATCTAATACAATATGGTAGCCGATTTATCTAAGAAAGTGTATGATACAACAGGTGAAGCCACCCCTCCCAACATGAGGAGTGTTAGAATATTAGAATTATTTAAATGATTAAATTCACAAATTTCTAAAAGCTTAAACTTTTGGGAAAACAGGAACTTTACCACCTTTATTTGTGTGTACCACAAGGTTAGGTGAGACCCATCTATATATTACTAAAAGTTGAAGCGTAACAGTTATTGTTGCTACGCTTCCGTTGAACCACATCAGCGGCCATATCATTCACTTATTTTCTAATTTTTTTTCTCTCTTTTAAAACTTTTATTCTCCCTGTTCTTAAAAAAAAAAAATTTTTCCACTTCCTCCAACCTTTCCCCTCCATTTTTGCCTCTTCATCTCCCCACTACCCTCTTCTTTACTGTTACATTTAATCATTTTTTTCTTATATTTTGACTCTTCTTCTCCCCCATTTTATTTTTTTATAAATTCGATATCATGTCTCTCATTCAATCCATATTTTTCCTACGAAAAAATTGTGAGTGCTCTCTCTCTCTCTCTCGGTGGATTTTTGTTCTTTCTTACAACTCTGATTAAGGTTGATGGTTTTTTTTTTAATATATGTTTTGGTATTGTATTTTTTAAATTTTACATCACAAAGTCTTCTCTCTCTTTTTTGTAGCTTTGGTTGAATTTTGGTTTGGATTAATACTTGGTTCGAGTAAATTCCACAATCAGTGACCATTATGATACAAATTTGAATGAGCTTTTACCTTATCTTTCCTACGAAATCCCTTCCACTGGTTTTGCAATAGGCACAAAAGGTAAAGGCGCAGACACAGTTTATGGACTTGCCATTTGTTGTGGTGATATCTTAGAGAAAGATTGCAAGAGTTGTATTGTTAATGCAACCAACGAAATTCGGTCTCATTGTCCCAATAATAAAGGTGCAACAATATGGTACTATTACTGCACATTGAAGTATCATAATTTGGATTTCTTTGGCCAAATTGATCATGACACATTGTTCTTCGCAAATTCCCTAGAAAACATGAATACTAACCAATTGATTAGACAAAAGAAAGGAGAGTGGTTGGCCCAACTCGCAGGGCAAGCTTCTGTGAATGCACAAATGTTTTTAACTAGAGACTTCGATGTTGGAGACAATTACAAACTCCTAGTTCAATGCTCTAGAGACCTTTCAAGCATAGACTGTATGAAGTGCCTTAATGATTCAATTGGGTTTATTCCAAAATGTTGTGACTTGAGTAAAGGAACGCAGATATTTAGTGCGACTTGTGACCTAAGAGTTGGTGACTATCAAAATTTAATGTGTAATTGGAATATACTTTAAGTTTGTGGGTGATGAACTTTTCTACTTTAAGAGTTGGTGATGAACTTTTGTCCTTTACAAGTTTTATCCAAACTGGTACACAATTTTTTTGGAGGAAGAAACTAGTACACAATTGAATAAGATTTGTTGTAGTTCCTTGATTTTATTTTTCACTAAGCATACCTTGTGCCATGTATGGGGAAAAAATCAAACGTAATATAATACTCTTTAGGTTGCATCAACTAGCTCAAATAGTAAAATCTTATATATATATATATATATATATATATCTAAAAGCTGAAGTGTGGTATTTATTGTTGCTATGTTCCAATTAAGTCACATCAGCGTCCACGTCATTATCCTTTTTTCTTTTCAATTTTCCTATAATTTTTTTTAACATTCACTTATTTTTTTAATATTTACTCTTACTATAACATTTCTCCCTCTCTTACCATTTCATCTTCCCACTACTCTCTACTTTAATATCACTATTTATCTTTCCCTTCATCTTCTTTTATTTTGTATCTTCTTATTCACAATTTTTTACTATAAATTTGCCATCATCTCTTCCATTATTTGCATAGTTTTCCCTCACAAAAAGGCTATTTCTCTCTTTCTATCCCTCTCTCTCTCTCTCTCTCTCTCTCTCTCTCTCTCTCTCTCTCTCTCTCAATTTTTTGGTGGATTTTTTTTTCTTGCATTTTTGCTTTAGGTTGATAAATTTTTGTGTTTTTAAGAACTCTAATTTGAGTTAATGAGATTTACTTTTGTGTTTTAAGTTTTTATTTTTTTATTTTTTATTGTTAAATGTTATCCTATTGCATTATGAAAAATTAAAGATAGTATATAAAAAATAATATTATTCTATTACATAGCATGATTTGGATAATTTAGTGTTTATTGTTATATTTTTTATTTTTATCTTCACATCTTATTTTATTCAACATTGAAATAAGATGGCATCCTCCATATCATTAAATTATTTATATTTTCTTATCTTTTTTATTTTAAAAAATTAAAAATATAATATTTTACACTTTCTCAAACTTTTCTTATTCCCTTTACCTTTTCATCTTCCCAAAAACCCTCTACCTTAATACCATTCTTCCTCTTTCATTTTATCTTTCTTTATTTTATTTTTTCTTATTATCATCCTCTTAACATAAATTTGCCATTCACTCTTCCATTCTATGCATCATTTTCTCTCACGAAAAAATGTTATTTCTCTATTTTAGGTTGATAAATTTTTGTGATCTTTAGAACTTTATTTTAGATTGATGAGATTTAGTTTTGTGTCTTAAGTTGTTTTATTTTTGTTCACTTTGATTGCTAAATGTTATCATATTGTATTATAAATAATTAAAGATAATATATAAAAAATATTATTATTATACTACATAGCATGCTTTTGATAATTTGATGTTTATTGTTCAACATTTAAATTTAGCTACATCCTCCATATCATTAAATTATTTATATTTCCTCCACTTTTATATTAAAAAATTAAACATATAATATTTTACTTAAATTCAATAAATAAAATTGTCCTCATAAATTGGATCGTCATGCTTGGGAAACACTCATGCTCATACTCAATACATTAAAGGAAAAATGGAATATGAAAAAAATGTCAATTTAGAAACACTTAATTAAAAAAAAATGACGATATCAAACCAAATATAACATAAAGAAACTAATAATGCGTATTTAATGCCAAAAAATCATCATCAAATTCTGGAAAACGATAGGTTGCTAATGGAGAGAGAGAAAGATGGTAAAGAAAAAATACAATACAGAGTAATAAAAAGTAGATAAAGAAAAAAAAAATCAAACGTCATTAGTAGATGTTAATTGAAAAACAAAGAGACTATAAAGAAAAGTAAAAAATAAAATAGAGATGTCCATATAGAGAATATTAAAAACTTTACAGTGTAGTAAAATAAACTGTTACATTCACTTAAAAAATTAAATCAATAATCAACAATTAAATAAAATCATAGTACTATATTTAAACTTAAAATTAACCAAACTTTAATCATGGAACCATATTTCCAATCATAACTAAAAAAGTGATGTTCTTTAGTTATAATAGAAATTGCATAAGAAATAAAATTAGAAAATTTTAAAATCATTTTTTTGACATTTCATTAGCCTTATATATATATATATATATATATATATAATTTTCATATACTGTTACTTTTTGAAAATCTAATGAACGATGCAACCTCTTATTTAATGTCTTTATTATGAACCTATCATATAATGGTAAGAGGCATTACAAATGAGATCATTAAAAAAATTATAATATTAATTAACAGCTATCATTATGGAGTAGTAGTTTTTGGTTTTACGCATCTAAAGAAATGGAATATATAAAATTTACTTAAAGGTATAAGTAAAAATTCACATTTATATATATATATATATATGTAAAGGTTTTTTTTTAAAAAAAATTATATGTAAGGCTCTAAAAAATATATTTAATGAGATCAAAAAAAAAAAAATTATCACACGAAACGCGCGGGTTTATGACTAGTATATATAAAAGCTGAAGTGTAACATTTATTGTTGCCACACTTCTGTTAAGCCATATCAGCGGCCTCATCAACTTATTTTGTACTTTTTAAATTTTTTTTATTCTCCCTATTCTTAAAAATAAAAAAAAATTAAGAAAATCTCTTATTCTCTCTGTTAGTTCACATTTACGGTTACACTTTCTCCAACATTTCCCCTCCTTTTTTGCTTTTTTATCTTCCCACTACTTTTTACTTTATCGTTACATTTCCTTCATCATTTTTTCTTTCTTATATTTTTACTCTTTTTTTCCTCATTTTATTTTTGTATAAATTCAATATCATATCTCCCATTCAATCCATATTTTTCCCACGAAAAAATGATGAAGGTTTTTTAAATTTCCTATCACAAAGTCCTCTCTTTCTTTTGTAGGCTTGGTTGAATTTTGGTTTGGGTTAATCCTTCTTTTTTGGATATAAGAATTTGAGTTTATAATAAAACACAATCTACATGGCTATAAATTTGAATATGCCTACCATTTGTTTGAGTAAAAAGTTATTATAAAGTATATCTTTTATTCCTTTGAATTCATTTTAATTTTGGTTAACATAAATTGTAATTTTGTGATAAGTTTGTATTATATTGATAATCTCCTTATTCTTTAAGAGATGAGAAATTTGAATAATAAATTTGGAACTTATAAAGTTTAGTTGTATATTAGGCAAATGTAACACACTAAAACAGAAGTTAGAAGAATATGATTATCCTTAAAAAAATATTAATCAAACATACAAAAAATAATATTATGATATATTTGTAGAGATAAAAAATACTTGTAGAAATATTTGTTTAAAATAGATAATACTTGCAGTAATTGCTAGTTTTATAAATTACACTCCATTACATAATATTTATATATTCCCACGCATCGCGTGGGTCTGCGACTAGTTAATGTAATTAGGCATATCATGAGATCAACACTTACATGAGCTGAATGCACATCATTAGGCATCAAGTATTTCACCAAACAAAACACCACTGTTCAATTTATTCATGGTATCAGAGTCTTTATGATCATCTATCCAGCTTCTATAAAATAACTTCAATTCCACATCAATCACCAATGGCAGCTTCCTCTACATCAAACGCCATGAATCTACCTTTACATAACATAGCCATATCTGAGTCCCTAAAACTCGACAGTAATAATTATCTCATCTAGTTCGATCAAATCAAATCCATTCTTATAAACATAAATCTCCTTGAATTTGTTGACGGAAGTCATCCACCACCACCCACTACCATAAAATCAGCTGATAACACTAAGTAACCAAATCCAGAATACTTGCAAGGCAAAACCTTGATCATTTATTCAATAGTTGCTTTGGTGGAATTGGTGCCACCTTATCCATTGGATTAGCTACACAAATTCTTGGATAGTCATCATCAAAAGCTGTTTGGGATTTTCTTGCCGATTTGTATCAACATCAGTCCTTGGCAAGAAAATCTCCCTTGCAGCAAGAACTCCTAAACATAAATAAGGGGACCGCACCACCACCAACTACCTTCAACATACAAAATCTCGTGTAGACTCGCTCACTACCATTGGTGAAAAGATCAAAGATATTGATCTTGTTACATACATCTTGAATGGATTTGGTCCATAGTTTGATCCATTCATCACTGCGATTGAAAACCGATTTGAACCCATCACCTTCATTAAAAATATGAGCTCGCTTGCTGAACCATGAACAATGTTTAAACTACTCTCACACAATCCATGCTCCATTCCCATTGGTGAAAAGATCAAAGATATTGATCTTGTTACATACACCTTGAATGGATCGGGTCCGCAGTTTGATCCATTCATCACTACTATTGAAAACCGATTTGAAACCATCACCTTCATTAAAAATATGATCTCACTTGCTGACCCATGAACAGTGTTTAAACTATTCTCACCCAATCCATGCTCCACACCCATTAGGAGATGCTATGGTACTCTATACTTCAGGACCTTTATCCACACAAAAATTTCGGAACAAGCCTCAACAATAGTGGTCCACCCTCAAGTCCGCAACAACCATTTCATATTCTCACTCCAATTACCAGTTTTGCACAAGTAACCGAATCTACAAACTATGCGACCTTTCACTATAGACGATGCATTGAATCCATCGTGCATCTCTATCAAATGCCAAATATGTCACACCACAACCCACCATAGACAAGTGTCATTATCATTATGCAGCCAATTGCAACAGAAACCTTCATCAAAACCTGGTCTCCGTGTTACACCGTCACCACCACCTCAACCAACTCAATGGGTTTCAAATTCAGGCGCCCCCTCTTAGGCGACCGATGATCCCACTCTTCTTCAACATGTGCAACTATCCAGTGGCAACAATCAAGATCTTGTTGGAGATGGTACATGTTTGCCCATTATTCATACCGGTCATAACGAAAGGTTCTTTTATCCACCCCAAAATCTTCATTATCTCTTCAAGAAGTTTTAGTTGTTCCTCACATTAAACAAGATTTGCTCTCTGTTTCCAAACTCACATGTGCAACACGAACCTTCAATTTCAGTCAGATTGAGAATGTGGGTTGAATTGGATGGTTCCTTGATCTCCCATAAGAACAAATGCCAATGAAATACTGGCTAAGAGCCTTTCCCACTGCTTGCCTCATCACCTTCCCAACAAAGTCCTTAACCACCTCTCTCTTACTGAATTTCTTTTAGCATTTTCCCTAATTTTCTCTATCCTTCAAGTATTTAACTGATTGTTTTCCATGTTTGTGTCAATACAGAAAAGACAAACTTAGCCCCAAAACCTTGGTTTGAGCCTTTCTCAGGTATAACACCATCCACAAAGGCTATCAGTGTCTTGATTCTCAAATAGGTTGTGATTATATCTCTCACCATGTGCTTTTCAATGATAATTAAGATGTCTACCCCTACCTTTTCACCACCACATCCTTCCATCATTTCTTTTACCATTTTACCTCCACCCATCTGCTCTACCACCACTCTTCCCTTTTCTGTTGCTACCACCTCATCATGCTCTACAAAACCTTTATCTCAACCTTCTACATTTCACCTCCCCACCATTGATACCTTTACAACTGAAACCTCAAACTCTCCCTCAGTGATAGTGATGGCACTATTGAACAACGTAAAATACAAGTTGTGGCAAAGGGTTTGTATCAACACCCCAATGTTGATTTTTCTAATACATTTAGTACTATTGTTAAGCCCACTTCATTCATACTATCCTCTCTATCACCATTACCATCCACTAGCCCATTCATCAACTTGATGTTACTAATACTTTCCTTCATAATGTCCTAAATGAAGAAGTTTACATGCAACAAGCTCCTAGTTCTGTTCATGATAGCCATCTTATACATGTTTGTTGACTTAAGGCTATTTATGGTATCATTGGTATGTGTCAAGCCTCCCAAGCTTGGTTTGACCGTTTTATTTCCTTTTGATCCGATATGGTTTCATTAGTCTTGCATAGTTCCATGTTCGTCTTACACTCTCCAATAGCTCCCTTATTCTCCTTCTCTATGTTGATGATATCATCCTTATTGGAGCCAATCATTCTATGCTCACCAACTTTGTTAGCATCTCTTGGCTCTAAATTCACTAGGTCTAATTAGGAACATTCACTTCTTCATAGGAATTTGGGCATCTCATTCCTCTCATGACCTTTCTTTGGCACAAAATAAATATGCTGTAATATCCTTGTACCACTCCAGTTTTTTTTGGACCAAAAACAGCTTTATTCAATGGTTTTCTCTTACCTAATCCTACTCTACGAAAACATTGTTGGTACCTTGTAATATTTGACACTCACCAACCCTAACTGGTGCCACTTGGTCAACCAAGTCTACCTTGCATGCTTCGGCTACAACTTATTTTCAAGTTGTCAAATGCATTTTACAATACCTTAAGGGTGCTATTATCACAAGTATCACTCTCCTACCAAGATCTCCATCCACTTTTCATGCCTTCGCTGATCTAATCATTAATCCACCTTTAATTTTTGCCTCCTTCTTGGTCCAAATCTTATATCCTCAAAGTCCTAGGTCAGATGTGGAGCGGCAACAGCCAGTCTGCCAATCGACTCGAGGTGTGGATCGATGCGGATGGTGGTGATGGCGGCCCAAGCCCGGGCCGTAGTCATGCCTATGGAGACATCGTTGCTACAATCGTGGCGGGTAGCATGCGCCTTACGATGTGCCTTAGCATCTGCGTGCTCCAAGCATCGGCCACTGGGCTCCCCATTTGGCCAATGTTGCCGAAGTGTGGGACGATGTGGGGTGATGTAGCGTGGCGTGCATGCCCCTGGGCACCCTAGCATGCCCAATGCCTGCCTCCATGGGGCAAATAACCTCCTTTTCCAAAAAAAAAAAAAAAAAAACTCTCATTTTTTGGAAATCAATTCAAATTTTAGGGCAAGCAGCAGCCAAGGCCAAGGCAAGGGCAGCTCCCATGGGCACGCAGATAAGGCCAAGGCAGCCCTCATGGGCATCCCTTGGTAGGATTGACAAGCACATGCAAGGAACACCAAAATTATTTCAAAAATTTTTATTTCAGATTTCCTATGAGAGAGATACTAGACTTTATATTTGAATTTTTGACTAGTTTTATTTTATTTTTGAATTTGGCCTTTAATGTTATTGAGAATTTTATGGGATGTAATTGTTGGTTAATGTAATCCCTAAAGCCAAATGAAAAGGGCTCTAGGAATAGTTTGAGACAATACAATTTGAATAGGACTTTTCTGATTAAAGAACATTGTTTTGCTTCCAAGTACCCTTTGGTGGTGAAGTGTAAGGTTTTCACGCAAATTCTAAGCAGTGAAGTTTAGGGTTTCTACTATTTTCTCTTTCTTTTCCTTTAACTATATTTTTTCTTACCCTGTCTTGCATCATATTAGTAACCTCAATCCAATTAACAGACCACAGTCATAAATCAATTTTAGAGCCCTTCCTCCATCCATCCCAACTTCTCAATCTTAAAGAATCATGTCACTCATATCCACCACCCAAAGTCCACTCAACTACAACTGCACACCTAGATTCCCTCAATTCCAACCCATAGCCCAGTGTGGCCTTTGCCGAAAGGTCTCCCTCTTCTAGTTGCAATTACTAAACCAATGCGGGAAAACCCCACCACCATCCTTGAAAAACCTATCACTACAAGACTCTTAGCCAAAACCTCCTTCACAACACTCACCCACAACAATTGACCATATAGGTACACCCATACTCAAAATCTCATAGATAACCAAATCGAGATCTTCCACTCAAACCCACAAACCAAATCCACTTTTCCTTCACCACCCAAGCACCAGAGGCTAGTTTAGTCACCATCAAAGAACCACGCTCTTGACTTTGTGGATTGGCAACCCACCAATTACGTTGGGAAATACCAAACAACCACTACTGCAACTCATAGTCGCCAGCTGAGCACCTATCACATCACTGCAGACCATCATAGCTTCCATCACCTGTTGTGACCTTCCTCCAACCTCTCACCAACTAAAATTTTTGTAATAATTATTTAATGAACCAGTATAATTAAAAGCACCAATATTTGATGGTTGACAGGACCCACGGATCCTCACTAAGTGGATACATGAGATGTGTTAGGTTCTAAAGACTAGGATCTAATGTATTTAGAACTTCATTTTGTATGTTGGCAAACCATGATCAAAACAATGTTGAGTCGTGTGTTAGACTTGCTCAAAGTATGGGGTTTATTGTAAAGTTGGAATCGAGTTTTTATGCAGAATTACTTGTAACTTTCTGTGAGACTCGATCGATCGAAAATTAGACTCGATCGATCGAAAATCGCACAGAACGTTTTTCTGCAGAATTTTCCAACTCAGCCCAAGCCCGTTTTAATGTATAGGGTTTTATGTTTGCCCTAAGTATAAAAGGGAAAACCCTAGCCACGTTTTTAGAGTTCTGTTTTGCTGGGTTTGTGAATCTCATTGTGAGATCTAAAGGTGTTTACCTTCACATACACTTAGGGTTTACAAACTTGAGATTTATGTCAAGAGTTGTGTAGATCGTTACAGTTGCAGAATCAAAGAGCACAAAGATATACAAGCAGGTGCGCTTGTGGATTTGCTGAAGAATTCCGGAAAGAAGGAGTCCGTGGATCTCGGAGCTATCATGGGGTCATGGTAGTAAGTTTCCTACAGGCAGGTAGCAATATGACGTTAGTGGTCTAAGTCTATTGTGTAAACTTCGATTCTTTCATAGTGGATTCAGTTTACCTTGAGGATAGCTAGGTCAAATCCTCCCCAGGTTTTTACCGGTGTGGTTTCCTGGGTCATCATATCTTTGTGTTGTTTATTTTCCGCTGCTTTATTGTTTTTATATTTATTTGTGTTAACCTAGTTTAATTAAATTACATAAGTTAATAACTTGGCTAATTCTCTAGGTTAATCTGTTGGGTTAAGGGGTCTAAACGAACTGACAAGTGGTATCAGAGCGGGTAGCTTTTGTGTTTGATCCTTTGATCTTTGAGCTGATCCTTGACCCCTGTTGTCATGGAACACGGACACTCTCTAGTTGTTCCTCCTCACTTTGATGGAAACAACTATGCCTATTGGAAAGTAAGGATGAAAGCATTCCTAAAATCCATTGATGAGAGGGTGTGGAATTCCGTTGAATACGGATGGGAGAAGCCCACTACTCCTGTGAGTGAGTGGCAAACTTCTCAGAAGGAGGCAGCCGCTTTTAATAGCAAAGCAATGAATGCTACTTTTAATGCTGTTTCCATGGAGGAATTTAAGAGAATCTCTAATGTTGAGGTTGCTCATACTGCTTGGAATATCCTCCAGACTGTGCATGAAGGCACAAAGGCAGTTAAGATAAATAAACTGCAGCAATTAACTTCTAAATTTGAAAGCATTAGAATGAATGATGATGAATCTTTTGATGAGTTCTATGCTAAGTTGAATGATATTGTTAATTCTGCTTATAATTTGGGTGAAATCTATGATCAACCTAAAATTGTTAGGAAGATTCTTAGATCTTTGACTGAAGATTTTAGACCCAAAGTGACTGCCATTACTGAGAGTAAGGATGTGGACTCCATCCCTGTTGATGAACTTGTAGGATCTCTTCAGTCCTATGAGTTAGACCTCCCTAAAACTAACAAATCCAAATCAATGGCTCTTAAGTCTGTTGATGATGTTGAGGATGGTGGATTTGATGATGATCTCTCTGCTACAGAGATTGCCTATCTTGCCAAGAACTTTAGAAACTTTCTGAGAAATAGTAATAGAAGGGCAAGAGGCAAGAACACTGTTGAACCTAGAAATTTTAGGAAGAATGAACCCACTAAGGTTAATAACTTTGAAAAACCTAAGGAAAAAGTAGGTCAATCTTCTAATAATTCTTTGGGACAACAATGTTATGGTTGTCAAGGGTATGGTCATTTAAAGTCTGAATGTCCTACTTATTTGAGGTCTAAGGGTAAGGCTATGGCTGTAACCCTTAGTGATGACGAAGTTTCCGACAATGAATCCGCAAGTGATGAGGATGGAAACTTTATTGCTTTCACTGCTACCACGGTAGTCAATGAAAGCTTGTCTGTTGAAGAGAACCCTTCTGATGGGGAACTCTCTGAGGATGCAGATCTACAGGAAGCCTACAATAAACTTTGCAAAGTTGCTGCAAAGGATGCCATGAATGTTGAGTTAGGCTTGAAGAAAATTGCATCTCTTGAACTTGAAAAGAAAAATTTACTTGTTAAATTATTTGATGCAAATGAGCTTTTGAATAATGTGAAAACTGAGAACATGCTCTTGCTTGAGAAAGTTAAATGTTTGGAACATGATTTGTCTGTTGCTAGAGAACAAACTAATAGGTCTGCAAGCTCCAAACTTGATCACATGCTGAGTATTCAAAAGTCTCCTTCTGATAAATCTGGTTTAGGTTATGAGGAAAGTATCTCTGTAATTGAACCTTCTTCCACTAAATTTGTTCCTTCTTCTGAACCTCCTAAGAGTGAGATTGTCAAACCCGTGGTGAGTGAACCTGTCAAGCCTTTGAATGTTACTCCACCTAGAAAAATTAGGGTTGATCTTCATGCTTCTCATTCTAGAGCTTCTACTTCGACTAAGGGCAAATTGCATGATAAGCTTGCATGGGTTTGTCATTTTTGTGGAAAACCTGGACACATTCGTCCAAATTGTTTTAAGTTGCAAGCTGCGAAGCGAGCAAATAAAACTACAGTACCTGTGCCTCAAGCACGTGATCCTATGGTACTGATTGGTGAATTGGTAAAGGCGTTAAACCTTTTTTCCAATCCTGGAGTTGCTCAGAATTCAAATATGAATCATAACTCCAATGTAAGAGTTGCATCTAAGAAGTCTTGGATGCAAAAAGGCTCAACCTAATTGAGTCTGTCTGACATGGTCCTTGTACTTTATTGCTATATCTTTTGTGACCTCTGTTTCTAGGATTTGCATTGCATTGCATTCATGCATTTCATTCTAGGTTGTTTTTTTTGTTATATAAAAAAAAAAAAAAAAAAAATTTTGTTGCAAATTGTGTTTTGCTATTTTTCCTTGAATTTGAAGACAAGGTTGGTCTATCAATTATTGCATAACATGTTTATGTACCTTGTTTAGCTTTGATGCACTTATTTATTGCACTTTACTAGCTAAAGTCTTGTTGTGCATGTTGTGTGGGAAGATGCTATATTTGTTGATCACATGATCTTGATTTTGAAGTTGTATGTCTTTGATTGTTGGACTTGAACTTAATGAGAAAGGCATAAATAACTATCTCACCACTGTGTATTAGCCAATCATGAACACCTTAGTGCATATCATAAGATTTTGTGCTCGAGAAAGTGTAGCACATGCACAAAAAGAACATAAGGTGTAGCCTCTATTAAAATTGGTGTGTACATTATTGGGCTATAATAATTTCACAAATTCATAAAATTGGTGTGTACATTATCCCGGCTATTATTAAGTTTCTAATCAATTAATTTGAATAATGAGGCAAATCAAGAAACTTACATGATTGCAAGCTTTTACTCTAAGAGATGTGGGAGTTATATGATGTAACTCTTTAAGGGATAGTCTCTTTCAAATTCATGTGGTGGATTTTGTAGAAAATGTGATTGATCTCTATGTGTATATCACCTCACATGTTTCTCAAGCTTATGCTAGTTGCACACACTACACAAGTTAATCTTTGCTAAAATTGTGTACATGTTATTGTGTGTGTTTTTGGTCTGACCAACCAAGTTTGAGAATTCTTTGAAAATTGATGCCGAACATGTTTGCTTGTTTATTTTTTTTGGTATATTGAGAGAAAAATTTTGGTTGAGGAATCTGGGTTGAATACTTGTGTTTTTGAAAATCATATCATCTCATACTCATGCATTTGATTTTAAAATTCTGCTGCTTTGAGGAGTTTTGGTTTAAAATGTTTGGTTTTTCAAAACACTGTTTTTTCCAGAATTTCGATCGATCGAAACTGATTTTCGACCGATCGAAAATGTTTAAATTTGTTCAGAAAACTCTCTGGTTGGTTCGATCGATCCAAGCTGTTTTTGGATCAATCGAATAAGTTTTCGACCGATCGAATGTAATCTTCGATCGATCGAAAATCGTGCCGGCTGTTTTTTAAAAGAAAGTTTCTCAAGTGTCTTTTCACTTTTTCAAAACTTTTCAAAACTCTTTTTGGTTTCCTACCAACCGGTCAGCACTATTCTTGGGATTTTTGTCGATTTCCTCCACTTTATTTGCATAATCTCTCTCTCCCTCAGCTGGTAAGTCCCTTATACCCTTCCTTTTGCATTTATTTTCTATTTTCATGCATTTTTTTTCATGCATATTTGGGTAATTTCGGAATTTTGGGATTTTCTATTTTTGGGATTGTTTTGGAGTGATTCTTTCTAATATTCTTTATGGGTTTTTGTGGGGACACCTTTCCTAAGCACCTCATGTGGTTTAATTTGGTTTATTTGGTGCTTTGAAGAAAATTTGAAATTCTAGGGCTTATATTTGAATAAATTGGGGATTTTGTTCAATTGGGTTGAAATTGATAAAATTGGCTTGTTAGATTGATTAATTTGATCATTATATTGAGTTAATTGACTATTGTGTTGATCAATTTATCAATTTGTTGTGTTTTGAAAAATAGGGTTTTTCAAATTGGGTATTTTTGATACACTTTGCTTGCTCAAGCCAATTTTGTTAATTTGAATCAAAATTGAACATGTCACTGCATTAGTACATGCATCATTTTCTGTTCATGCTCATGCATCATATAGATTTGATATTTTCTATATTTTTTATGCTGTACTAACTTGCAGTCTGCTCTTGGTTTTGGTTTTTGCTCTTTTCTTTCTGTGTCTGTCTCTTTTCCTTAGCACTATGCCTAGGAAAACTCGAGCCCATAGGACTGTTGATCCTTCTCCATCTTTTGACACCGAGAGATTTCCTAGTGAGTCTAACCAGATTACATATGAGACCCTTAATCTTAGGCGTCAGATTTGGGCTGAGCGTAGGGTTATCTTGGATGAGTTAGATCCTGAGGTTCGTAGGAACTTTGAGCGTCGGGGTTGGTTACCTCTTCTAGACTTTGAGCATCCTCCTCCTGCTTCTTTGAATAGGAAGTTCTATTCGAACCTCTCTATTCATGTCTACGATAACGACACCTTAGTCAAGGTGTGGTTACGTGGTGTCGAGTACCGCATTACCCCTTCGGTGGTGTCGGATGCTCTTGGGGTGCCCATTGTGGACCATCCCGTCTTTCCTTACGAGGAGTCTCCTCCCCTTGATGACGTCTTGTCATACATCACTGGTACTTCTATCCAGTGGGGTTCTGATCCTCGGATCTCGTCTGCTGAGCTGTCTGAGTTGCACTATCTTTTCTTTCGGATAGCATGTCATTCTTTGTGGCCGATTACTCATGTTCACACCGTCCCTCTTGAGCGATGTGTGTTTCTGTATGCTTTGGTCACTGATGCTCCTATCAGTTTTCCGCATATGTTCCTTCGTTCTTTGAACGAGGTTCATAGGTCTAGTTCTCAGGCTCATGCTTTGTTTTTTCCTGTTTTTATTCATAGGATTCTTCTCTTTCTTGGTTTTGGTGAGTATCCTGCTTCCGAGCCTGTTCATGTTATTGCTCCTATAGGTGCTACCTTTTTGAGGCAAAGGGCTGCTCAACTTCGAGCTAGCTCTAAGCGTGCTAGGGTAGAGCCTACCGGTGTCACTCCACCCCCTTCTTCTTCTTCTGCAGATCCTTTTGCAGCTGGGACTTCTTCGGATCCTGCTGGTGCTGCTGCTGCTGCTGATGTTCCTCCACCGTTTGATGAGGTTTCTGACCTTCGTCGGACGCTTGACACTGTCGTGACCGTTCAGGAGGCTCATGGTCAGCTTTTGGTGGACATCCTTGATGAGCTTCGTGCATTGCGAGCGGATTTGGCGAGCTCTCGTCGATCTTCTCCACCTCCTTTTGATGATGAGTGAGTGCCCTTTGGCAATTCGTCACAAAAAGGGGGAGTGCATTGTAGCTTGTTTTTTTTGTTGAGGGGATTTACATTTTAGGGGGAGTGTTTGTTTTCTTAGTAGTGATACTGCGGAGCTTGTGGAGTTATTAGATTGTATCTAGGTGCTTCACCTGTGTATTTACATTTTTAGCTCTTGATTAGGAGATATTTTTGTTGAGATACATTGTTATGTATATGTTTTCTTATTTCACTATGTTACTGTGCTTATTGACTTATATTGATGATGTTATTCATGATATATGTTTTTTTGTGTCATGTGAAATTAAGAAATTTTTATTTATGTATTTCCTGTTTTTGTTCCACACATGCGTTTATGTGTTTGTTAAGTGTTACAGGAATATACAGGTTGTTTTCAGTCGAGCTGCTGTCTACCTTGCAACTGTTGGATAGTAGTTTAGGTTGAATTGTTAAGTGGCTATTTTTTTGTAATGGGCTTTTTCAATTTGTAACTTTGAGCATTTTGTTTAGTCTGTGTTTTGTCACGGATTGCCAAAGAGGGAGTTTGTTAGGTTCTAAAGACTAGGATCTAATGTATTTAAAACTTCATTTTGTATGTTGGCAAACCATGATCAAAACAATGTTGAGTCGTGTGTTAGACTTGCTCAAAGTATGGGGTTTATTGTAAAGTTGGAATCGAGTTTTTATGCAGAATTACTTGTAACTTTCTGTGAGACTCGATCGATCGAAAATTAGACTCGATCGATCGAAAATCGCACAGAACGTTTTTCTGCAGAATTTTCCAACTCAGCCCAAGCCCGTTTTAATGTATAGGGTTTTATGTTTGCCCTAAGTATAAAAGGGAAAACCCTAGCCACGTTTTTAGAGTTCTGTTTTGCTGTGTTTGTGAATCTCATTGTGAGATCTAGAGGTGTTTACCTTCACATACACTTAGGGTTTACAAACTTGAGATTTATGTCAAGAGTTGTGTAGATCGTTACAGTTGCAGAATCAAAGAGCACAAAGATATACAAGCAGGTGCGCTTGTGGATTTGCTGAAGAATTCCGGAAAGAAGGAGTCCGTGGATCTCGGAGCTATCATGGGGTCATGGTAGTAAGTTTCCTACAGGCAGGTAGCAATATGACGTTAGTGGTCTAAGTCTATTGTGTAAACTTCGATTCTTTCATAGTGGATTCAGTTTACCTTGAGGATAGCTAGGTCAAATCCTCCCCAGGTTTTTGTCGGTGTGGTTTCCTGGGTCATCATATCTTTGTGTTGTTTATTTTCCGCTGCTTTATTGTTTTTATATTTATTTGTGTTAACCTAGTTTAATTAAATTACCTAAGTTAATAACTTGGCTAATTCTCTAGGTTAATCTGTTGGGTTAAGGGGTCTAAACGAACTGACAAGATGGATCATTTTTTAAACAAGCAGGTTTGTCAAATGCAAAAAATGTTTAGTTTGCCAAGATGAAACTAATATGTTCAACTATGGACTATTGGCACAATATTGAAAACCTTCGCCTTAGAAGGGACAACCCCCCCAGAACCGATTGGGAAGAAATGAAAGAAAAACTATGCAAAATATATGTCCTCTAATCATATCAAAAGAAATGCTTGCCTAAATCCTATCAAGCTTACTTTGTAGACCAATGAAACAATTTGATCATTTGAGTAAGTGGAATAGACTTACTGGCTACGTGGCACAATTTGAAAAAGATGAGATGAGTGATCATACTATTTCTAGCCCTAAGTCCACCCAATATCATTGGAAGACATACTGAAGGTCATCCAGGACCTAAGCTCACAAAACTGCAAGGAATAATGCTCGATTTGACAAAATAATGGCTTCCACCCAAAAACTACCCAATAATCTTGAGGGTAAAGCTTCACACGAGGGACAATAGTGTTGAGGCACCAAAATTTTGTGCCAAAAAAGAAATACAAGCTCCAACAAATGTACACTTAATATAGCCAAAACCATATGCAGTAGACCTGATTCAATTTGTTGGAGAGTCATTATTTGATGAGGCAAAAATTCAGTTAGAGAGAGAAATTTTAGAGGATGTACATAATGGATGAAGTGGAAAGTTTGGTATGACGGTGTATACTATAGAGCAAGATAAGGTTGTATCATTTACTCCACCGATTGTTTGTATCATTCTGGACACATTTAATATGGTGGAATAAAAGGCTTCTTTGTTCTAAGCGAAGTTGGATGTACTTCAAAAGTTTTTGAAGTTCTCAAGTACAAGCATTCTTATCCTCAAGCACTTCAAAACTTGAGATCAAGTTTTTTCCAACCAGGGGAGTATGATGCAAGGAGCACCAAAACTATTTCAAAATCAATTATTTTAGATTTTCTTTGAGATATTAGGTTTTATTTTTGAATTTGAATTTAGAATTTGATCTTTAAAGTTGTTAAGGATTTTATGGGATGTAATTGTGGCTTAATGTAATTCATGGAGCCTACAAAAAAGAGGCTCCAGGAAGTGTTTGAGGCTGTCCAATTTGAATATGAATTTTTTGATTAATGAATGTTTTTCTTCTTGTTGGCCATTCCAAGCACCCTTAGGTTCTGAAGCCTAAGGTTTTCAAGTAAATTCTAGGTAGGGAAGATTTGTCATGTTTTCTCTTTCTGTTCATCTTATCTCTATTTTCTATCCATCCTGCATCACCAAAGACGAACACATACAACCCCCCCCCCCCCCCCAAAAAAAAGGGGATAGCAAAGAGGCCAATGAATAACAAGATGAACAAAAGGCATTGGAGGAGTCAGGATGTAGATATCAACATTCATATTGAATCTGAAAATATGATCTCAAGTCAACATTTTGGCATGCAAAAAAAATCCAAACCATGTTGTGGAGTAAAATACATAAACTGAATATAGCGATGTTTTTATCTAAACACAAAACTATGAGGCAGTGGCTTCAAAGTCAATTTAGTTTCCACAATTAGAAACATAGAGACAACGTTATCTTCAACTAAGAAGAAATATACAAAAATTTAGTCCTATCATTATCCATTTGGTTGAAAGCAATGATATCTTCTCCAAAACTACAAACTTTCAAAGAGGAGGAAAAGTTAAAAATAGTTCAACAAATGGGTATCCCTCTTAGACAAAACTAGCTTAAAATGACATTTAATTCCTTATTACTTCCATAATTACTTATGTGGCCATTCATAAGCAAAGTCTTGCTAAAAAATCTAAACAAATCTAGACCTCTTAGTCTAAAACCATGTTAACAAAACCCATTTGACGGCAATTGTGACCTTGTTTGGTTTAAACTGTATCATTTTCATGTTCCAAAGACCATTTTCATTTTCTAGAGAACTTAGTTATAAATTACATGCTAACGTTTGCAAAGCAATGCAGTCATACATTTTAAGATTAAATTTTTTTTAATATGTGCGTGTCACAATTTATGGAATCTCAATTTTAATTGCAAAAAGTCACACTCACTTCAAAATTAAGTTTTTATTGAGAAGACCTGATGGCATAGTTCCTGACAACATATTGTTTTGCACATACCTGCAACCACCAGATGCATCAAGTATATAAGATCTTCAACTCAAACAGAATGACAACACTTACTTAAAATAAATTAGAATGAATACAAATATGGAGTATCTCTTACGATCTATCATTTTTTTTTATAAGTAATAATGATATATATTCAAAAACACTGCCTTATGCAGAAAAACATAAGGCAGAGAAAAAAATACAGATAGAGAAGATAAAGAAGAGAGCAAAAAGAACATAAGGAGAGAGTCACTAGAGGTGATTCCCAAAGTCCTAGACCAGTCAAACAGGGAGCCACTGAAAGAAGCCAATAATTGGTCATCCTAGCTTTTCAAGTCCTCAAACGTCCACCAATTTCGTTCCTTCCAAAGACACCACATTAAGCACAAAGGAGCAAAATTTTAAATGCTAGACGAATGTTTTCCAGGCCAATTCCACCAACCAAAGAGAGTATCTGCAATCGTTCTTGGCAAGACCCATGAAATCCCAAAATATCTAAACACCAACCTTCACAACCTTTGAGCCTTACCACAATGAAGTAACAAATGATCCACCGTCTCTCCATTGCAACAACACATAATGCACCGGTCAACAAAATCCATCTCTCTACCCCTCAAATTATCACTTGTAAGGATCTTATCCCACAAAGCAATCCACACAAAGAAGGAGACACGCCGAGGAGACTTAACCTTCCATACACCTTTCCAAGGAAAAATAATGGGCAATGGTCTTCTTAACTTATTGTAAAACGATTGGACAAAAAAATCCCCATTCTTTGTTAACTTCCATCGCATACGATCTCCATTCACAGTGAGAGGTAGATTTGAACCCAAGGTGTAGAGAAAATCATCCACATCACCCATTTCCCAATCATTTGGTCTCCGAATAAAATGAACATCTCAGCTTCTCCATTCCTTTATCCCCAACCGTTCAAGAGAAGAGGCCGTCGATGCCTCTTTATTGGAAGCCATCCCATACACATTCGGAAAAGTCAATAGAAGTAAAGACTCCCCACACCATTGATCTGTCCAAAGCTTAACTCTATCTCCCACCCCTTGCTTAAACCGAATATTTTTGCTAAATACCTCCCAACCCATTCGAATACTTCTCCACAAGCTACACTCGTGTACCCCTTTACCTAGCTTGGAAGTCCATCCCCCCCATTCTTCCCCAAACTTTAGAGCTACAACCCTTCTCCAAAGTCTTGTCTCCTCGATCCCAAACCGCCATAACCACTTCCCTAGTAAGGCTTTATTAAAAGTAGTTAATCCCTAACCCACCATTTTCAAAAGGTGCACACACCTTGTCCCATCCCACCAAATGTGTCTTGGAATCCCCCCACAAGAAATCCCTTTGCAACCTTTCAATTTTGTTGGCCACATGCGTAGGGATGGTAAAAATAGATAAATAATATGTAGGAAGACTAGATAGAGTGCTCTTAAGCAACGTTGGTCTTCTACCTTTAGACAAATACATCTTCTTCCATCCGGCCAGCTTATGCTCAATTCTCTCCAAGATAGGATTCCAAATAGTAGGAGACTTGTAGGATGCCCCTAATGGCATACCAAGATAGGTCGTAGGCAAAGACCCAATCCGGAAGTCCAAAATCTTTGCAAAAACATGGACATTTGGCACCTCCCCAATGGGAACAGTCTCATTCCTCAGTGCATTAACCTTTAAACCTGTCACTGCTTGGAAACAAAGAAGAAGCATCCGAACATGAAGAACTGCTCCTCATCTGCATCGCAAAACAAAATCGTATCATCCACAAACAAAAGAAGTGAGACACAAACCCCTCCACCTCGACTACCATCAGCTCTAAAACCTCGAAGCAACCCAGCTTCTTCAGCTCTAAGACCTCGAAGCAACCCAACCCCTTCAGCTCTTTTCATCATCTCACTGAAGACCTCCATCATAACCAGAAATAGCAAGGGAGATAGCAGGTCCCCTTGTCTCAATCCCCTCGAACTCCTAAAAAAATCAACTGGAGACCCATTAAACAAGACAGAGAATTGGACTGTAAATATGCAAGTGCGGATCCACCTACACCACCTTGATCTATCATAATATATATAATCTCTAATGCATCAATTTAAGGTAAAGAATCTTTGAAATTGGAAGGCATTAAATAAGCCAATAAAGAAATCGTGATAACTTACAATTCCCTCAAATTTGGTAGGTTCATCAAAGAGGAAGGCAGCTCACCCGTCAACTGATTTTTCTAGAGATGACTATACAAGGTAAAGATTGTGGTTAGCTAAATTTTTTATTAAAACCCATGATAAAGAGAAAAATTTATAATAGATTACATGATTTTCAAGTCTACGCGTCCAGTAAAATCAGGTATTGGACCACTCAATGAATTATTATCAAGCCACCTACAACCAAAAGAGATGTGTTATGATGCTTCAAGGGTCATCAATACTAGTGGAACTAATCATGGAAACCAATTATCAACCTCCAAAAAAATGGAAATGTGGTACCAAACTTACAACTCAACTAAACCGGTCAACTTTGCAAAGACTGAAGGGGTATTCCCTTGTCAAGTTCTTTCTAGACAATGTACTGCCAAGCACCAGGGACAGAAAGTAATTGAGGTTAGATCAATGACATCTGTATTCATATATGTACGGGTCTAACTTTAAACAAAGAAAAATTGATTAGGTATTAATGAGATAAAACCTCAAAAAGGCCTAAAAGTTTACATTTAACAACTTTTGGTTGTGGATCTGAGTTACACTGCACCCATGACCATGGAACTGGTAGACATGGTCACAACCTTCTTATGCCCAATCAGATGATGAGTAATATGAAACTATTTTTGCAATAGACGCTCTTGCAACTCATGTAAGGTCATGGTAAAGAACAATGCTCAAGAGCAAAAAAACCATACTATGTATACTCAAGGGACCATTGTTATACTTGCCATCTAAAGAACCATCATTTTTCTCCAGATATGTATTTATCTCCATAGCATTCAAAAGAGGCCCCCTTTTAGAATCAGATGTTTTTCCAAATTTAAAAGATAATACAAAGGGAAGGGATAAGTTGGTATATCCAGGCTCATAAAGACGATATTTTCCCTGAGCATTCTCTTCAATATTGACTATAGCCTTGCTGTAATCAGTATAGCCTGGAACGACTAGACTAAATTTTCTAGTCTCATCTGGACCCAAATCTTCAATTTTTGCAAAGTAGGTGACTACCCATCCAAAACTAGGAAAACCATCCAAATTTAACCGGTAAGTTAATGACCCATTTGTACCTTCTATAGCTGTTTGCATCACTTTTTGAGGTGGTACCTCTTTGCTGTTTACATAAATTGGCTCTCAAGTTGACGCCTTTTCAGTTCTAGCAGCAACATCAACAAGGTAATTTGCTTTCTTCAAAGAGTCTGACTCCCATATTCTATCAAAGGGGTCATCAGGATACCTAGAATAACAAAGATACAGTCATCAGATCTTCTCATAATATGGAAAAAACTTCAACTAATAAATGTGTAGCTACTAACCCTCTCCTACCTCAAAATTCCCTTAATAGGGTGTTAGGCATCTATGTGCATGACAATAACTTTAGTAACTCAATGTTTTCTTCTTATACTGTTTTGTATATATTATTTATTTTAAAATGCATTCAAATGACCTTGTATTCAAAGTAGCAGGCTGTTTGAGGGCGACTCGTTAGTCCTTAATAATGCTATTCACGGACTGAATGAAGTTGCTCCGTCTGTTCAGAATGTAGTCAAAGGAATACTCCAAAGTGTTCAAGGCTTCCGTACTTTTGCCTTTTCACACACCAAAAGAAATGGAAATGCCTCGGCCCACGCATTGGCCTAACTTGCAATGAACGTGGAAGACTTTCTAGTTTGGCTTGAGGAATGTCCTCATTAGTGGCGGCTTTAGGAATTTTTGTTAGGACATATGTGTTTCACTTGTTAAGAACATATGTCACTACTTTATGTAATTGGCTAGTCCTTTGACAAAACGCACTTTACTTGTAATTGGGTTGATTTATGATGTGTTTGATACTTCAAGAAACCTTGTTTCAAGATCAAGTGTTAAAACCATGCAAGTCTGTCCAAGATTCAAGTGAACAAAGTGTCTGTCATTAAAACTCAACAGCTAGCTCGATAGCTGTCATCTATCGAGCTCAAGAAGCTGTTCCAACCCTGTGGCTAGACAGCTTCTCGATAGATGCTATCTGTCGAGGTTTAAGAAAAACAGATTTTTTTTCTGTTTTCTTGAAATCCGTAAATGTGTCTTTGGGCTTTCTTTTCTCGTAACCCTAGACATATAAAAAGATTATTTTAAGGGCTGTCAAAGTGTTCGCAAATTGCACAAGTATTGAGCAAAGTCTGTTCAAGTAAATTGTGATCGGAGACAAAGTTTTGCCCTAGTTCATCTCTTGTGAAGAAGTTGCTATGTATGTGCACCGTAGGGTTTTGTGACCAAGCATCTTTTGGATCTTCATCGTGTGATGAACTGAAGAACTTTACAGCCAATAAACTTCTCTAGTTGGTGATTGAAGTCGTGTACTGGGATCCATGCAATTGGTTAGTCACGTACTTGGGAGCCATGGATTAAAAGGAGAAATTATCACTACAGAACAAGTTCAATTGGGTATTGGGGTAAGGGTTCCACTGTAGGTTGGTATAAGATACTGAGATTCCTTTACTTGTAACCGCTTGTTGTGATAATAGTGGAATTTCGGGAGTGGTGACCTACCCGGTGGGGTTTTTGCCGTGTAGGTTTTCCCCATTCGTAAACAAATCACCATGTCTATTTAATTTCCGCTGCATACTTAGTTTAATTGATGATTTGTTTGTGTTACCACGCTCATTGCATGTAATTGAACCTAATTAATTTACTTGGTTAATTCATCACAAGGGGTCAATACGTTTTTTGCCTGTCAATTTTGTTCAGGGTATTCCTTAAAAAGCATAAATTACACAATCTTATTTCTTTTTAGCCTTTAGGTAATTAAGTTTAGTTCAATGTTATTAATTTCATTCCGTAACGGCCGGAAAATACCGTGCCGGTAAACAAACCGGAACAGTTACTTACTCTATTCTATTTTGGAAAAAATTTTGAGTCATTCCGGTCTATTTCGGGTGTTTTGAGGTCAGTGGCGGAAGCCATGAAGTTTTTGTAGGGGGGCAAATTAAATATAACAAAATTATTGAATTAAAAAAAAAATTCAAGACCCAATAAAAAAATTTATTTTATGAATTAATATTTTAGCTTAATAACATTGTGTCCTACGTTTTTTTTTATTGTATAAAACTCATTTATAATTTAACCACTCAAGCCAAAATATAAATGCAAACAACAGTACATTGTAATAACTAATTATATATAACGATATTTTATAATCTTATATATTATTATATAACAGAAACTCAAAAATATTATAATATATTATATAATTAAATTGAAAGACAAAAATCCACACTTGTCAAATTTACAGCCACAAAAATGTCATTCTCACACTCAGACACAGTATTTTGAAGTGTCGTACAGCAGTAACACAGCACACAGAGTTATACAAAACACATAGTTATAGAAAAAAAGAAAGAAAGAAAAAGAAGGTAACAAACACACAACAAGAGAGTGAGATAAAAAATGAGAAAGATACCAGTGATTCATAGAAGGGAGACTGGCGGTGTGGAGGACTGTCATGGAGAGGCGGCGTGATGGGGGCATTATACTCCCAATAAATGGAAGAGGAGATTTGTTTTGCTCTTTTGTTTATTTATTAGTATTATTTTTTTCATTGGTGATTTGGAATTTGATGGAGAAGAATGGGGGTCTTTGTTAGTATTTGGAGGGTGGGCTAAGGAATGAATGGGTTTGTTGGGCTTGCACCGATCAGTTCTTTTTTTTTTTTTTTTTTTTTTGAGAATCTGTGGGTTTCTGTTTTCAGTATATTGGGCTTTTTTTTCTTGATGGGCTTGCCTGTTACAAAATTTTTTTTTTTTTTACTTGAAAGTAGAACAAAATTTTTTTTTTTTTTTATTTGAGGGTGTTCCTAATTTTGATTGAGAGTGTTCTTAATTTTTTTTAAAGGGTAAACAAATAAAAAAATTTTAATTATTAATTATATTTTTTTTTTCACATTAGGGTGTGCAGAAAACCGCGACATGAACGTGGCGCCGCCATTGGTCCTCATTGTATTATGCATGCATGCATGTAAGATGTACGTTCAATTTCTAGCTATGATTAATATATTGTGTGTTCCCATCAAAAAAAAAAAAAAGCAAGCTGTTAGGCACTTCTAACCAAATATTCTAAGCATACCTAACTGGAGCTTCGCTATTTGCACCAAAGTTTATCCTTGCAGAGACACTGAGGTAATACAGCTCCTCAACATCTGTGTAGTAAATTGAACCATTAAATTGTCGGAGCTCTAGAGTAGATATAAATGGCTGCCCATTGGATAAGCACACACTGATAGTAGGACTTAAAGCCAGGAATATTAGCTCTCGGACCTCTATAGTACTAGCATCCGAAATGACTGTTGTGGACCAGTGAGTCGCCCCAAGGGAAATGTCAAATTTGGGATAAACATTGTTGTTGTCAAAGTTACCATACAAGAATGTTGCTCTCAGAAGGTACCTAGACCTACTTATGACATAAAGCGTGTAACAATACTTCCTGGAATCTGCAGGGAAGTGTCTCAGGGTCTGGTATTGCCTGCGTGTCTCATTTGCAACAGATATACCAGCTGTTTCTCCATAAATCAGTTTAATGTTAGGAGTCCACTCGAGATCAATTTCCTCTGTGAAATTTTCTTTGCCTTCACAGTCAAAATTGACAAAATCTGTTAGAAACATTAATGTAGAAGAAAAGTGATTCCAAACTCCTACATGAAATTTTTACAAGGAAAACTCTATGAGGAACTGTAATTCTCTAACAAATGTAATTATCACATGACAGGCAAAATCTAAAAGCCAATTCAGTGAGTATAAAAAACACCTAATTGGGACAACCTTATGCAATTATCAACAAAGATGTATTAAAAGAACAGAAATAGGAGCGGCATCAATGTTGTCTTGAAATAAATCTCGTATAGCAAAAAAACTCATCCATTGTAATAGTGGCATACAATGTTAGCGCGAGTCCGCACACAGATATATATATATATATGCGCATTGCAAATTATTCTAAAGTTCAACAGAAAAGGATTAGGATCTTAACTTATTGATTTACTTGATAATTTACAGGACTTGGACATATTCAACCACCCAAACCGGATTGATCAACCATTCAAACTTCCCACAACATTCCAAAAAAGTGACTCATAAATTCAATTCATAACGCACTTATAAGCATGCAGATTATTCATATCAACTTAATTGGCAAAAAAATTAATAAAAGATGTGATATTTTAATGCAATTCAAATCTTACAAGGGTACCTAGAAAAGTCAAAGTTGTAGGTTGTTGTAAGTTATTAAGGAAATAATATTAATGTAATTACTACAGTACAGTTGAAATGGTCTTGACTTTTGAGGGAGTTGTTTAAGCACAGGGTTTAAAGTGTTTACCTTTCAATTATGACTTGTTATGGTTTAAATTCCTTATTTTGCATCATTTATTATATCCACCACAAAAGTCAAAACGACGAAAAGTCACTGTTTTAGTGTTTTTCTTTGCTCTAAAATTTCCCAGTTCATCATTTTTTTTTTTTTTTTGGGTTGTTAGTTCCTTGGAGTAGGGCTGTAAAGATTGTAACTTTCCCTTCCAATTGTTCATCGCCATTAGTGACAGTCACACCCAAGTGAAAATTCTCCTTAAAAAATATTGCTTTATAATTAAAAAAAATGACAGATATCAAATTGACAGTTGAAGCAAGATTAGAATTCATGTACAGGGCAATAAAAAGTTCAGAGTAATTCAAACCCATTTAAAAAAAAAAAAAAAAAAATTGGTTAGAAATATACATAAGAGAAAGTTACAGAGAGTGAGAGAGAGAGAGAGTACCTGGCATCTGAGCTTTGGAGGCATCCAAGAGAAGAAGAATGAAGAAGAAGAGAGATAGCAGGAGAGGCTTAATCTCCATGATGGGTGTGAAAAAAAGCTAGCTAAACTGAGAGGTTGATAACCATAGAAATGGTGCAAAAAGAAAGAGAGCAAAGAAAAGCCACTCTGATACAGATATAAAGTAACAAGGAAAATGGTAAAGCCAACTAGTAATACAGAGTCACTAACAATATTTTTTAAGAAAATTAAGGTGCTTAAATAGTGTTATGTTCATTCAGAGAAGTCAGTCTATGCAAAAAAGCTTCAGAGATGTCAAGGTCCTTTGATATTTCAGTGAAGACAACTCCTTAATGGCGACCTGCAAGCCACCCATGCAGTTGCGAAGAAGGGGACCAAACTTCACGTCATGACCCTATTGCTGTCAAAGAAATAAATAGTGCAGCTACTTTTCTATTGCATAAACGGACTCCACTCAATCAAAACGGGCCTTCTGAATTATTAATCAAAACAACCTTAAATTTATTTATATATATATATATATATAAAATAAAAAATAAAAACGAAGTTTATAATAGCTAAGTTAGGTCAAAAGTGAAGAAGATTGAATTGATTGAGAGAAATATCGAAAATCATAGAGAGATATCAAAAATCATAGATTGATGGAAATACTGTGAAAGATTTAATTAAACTTAAATAAGATGGTGACTCGATAAACCATAATTCTAAGATTCAATTGATTTATTCACAACAACATTGTTTTGAGCTAATGTGGCATTATATTTAACAATAAGCTCATGTACTACGCTATGGAATTGAAAGAATGATTTGGTGAGAGAAAGAAGAAAGAGTTTGTGTGTGTGTGTGAGAGAGAGAGAGAGAGAGAGAGTGTGTGTGTTTGAGAGTGAGTAGGGAGTCTTGTTTTGGACTATGGTTTTCGGATTATAGTATTATACTCATGTGGGCTACCACTAGTTTTGCACCGGCCGTTTACATCACATCACCACTTTCATTGTTACCTTCATTTCTTTCTTTTTTTTAGTCATAATATTATAGAAGTAATATTTATACATATTAATTTTCATTATATTTTTTAATTGATAAGAATTTCAATTTGTTTCATAATTGAGTTTATAAGTTATTATTGATTTTGAATCTTTTAATTTGGTGAATAACTACTACTGTTTTATACTCCACGCCCTTGTAGATATTGATGACTTCACGATGCCATTGGGTTTTAGGCTATATTAGTGTACATTTGAATTAGCTTATTGCTATAAAAAAAATTTTTTTTGAAAAGTTAACAAAAATAGTGTATCTAAAGATTTTTCTTTTGGAGAGAGAAGTGTATTTAAAGAATGTAAAGTTTAAAAATATACTAGTTATAGGCCCTTGCATTGCACGGTTTTACGAAAAAGCTAACAAAATAAATGTATAAATAATTATATATTTTAATAGATTCAATAAAGATAAAAAAAACTATCAAGTGCAAATAATTATCTCACTAAAATAAGGGGTGAGATTTCTTCCTAAAACTAAATTAAATTGATAATTCCAAATTGAATTTTAAATTAATAATTATTTTTAAAAAAAGTACTAAACAATTGATAAATCTAAAATTAATATAATCTTGATAATATTATAAATTAAAATTAAAGTTGATAATTCAAGAATACACGTATTGAACATCTTGATAATTTGATGTAACATAAAACTCAAATAAGAAAATTGTTAAAATTAATCTATTAATTCTAACCGTATTTAATCATTAATTCTAAGACCCTAACCCTAAGCATATAAATTAGATCAAAGCTAAGAAAATTAGTTTAAACAAAAGGCAACCAATACACAAAACCTAATCAATTTAATAAAAACAAAAGACAAAAACAAAGAAGGAGCCTTTAGAAACTTGACAATGTTTTCGAATATTTTGAATTCATTAATTAAAATCACATGAAGACAAAAAACCAATAATAATACTAAAAAAAATAAACAAAATGATAATAATAATAATAATAATAATAATAATAATAATAAAAGAAGAAGAAAGAATGCATACTTGCATTGTCATGAGATTAAGGCATTCACATATTGAAATAAACTTCACTCCAAAAAGTATATATAGGGTTATATATATTGGTAGAGTTCCATTTGGAATATAATTCATTTAAATCTTATTGAAATTAAAGATATCTAATCAATGTGTTTGTTTTTATCCCATAAAAATTGGAATTAAAAAAAGGTCATACGAATATAATGAAAAAAAAAAAAAAAGTTGATTCAACATAACGTAACATATAAAAAATTTAAATTTTAAAATTTTAAAAGTTAAAAAATTAAAAAAAAGAAAAAAGAAAGAGAACGTGGTTGATAGCTATAAGGAATTTTGATATATATATATATATATATATATTTTTTAAACGTCATCAACGTAAAAATTATCAAATTAATGGAGATATGTGCTGTTTCTTGAGATAGATTTATATTAATCACCTCTTCAAGAATTTGGATTGTACTTATCCCTTAATTATCAAGTTTTGTAGCTTGATATTTTGATAAAATAATATTCATTTAATAATATTAAAATTTTGAAAATTTAGATGATAAATATTATCTAAATCAAATTTTTGTATGTTAAATATTATCTCCTAATTTAAGAAATATATCCTAACAAATAAAAAAATAATGTTAATTAGATGATAAATATTATCTAAATTAAATTTTTGTATGTTAAATATTATCCCTTAATTTAAGAAATATATCCTAACAAATAAAAAAATAATGTTAATCTAATTTGATTTAATAATAAGAATGAATTATAGTCCTAGTAATATACTATTCTTTTTTAGTTTGTTAAAAATATAAAAATTTAATAAAATTTCTGCAATTTGGTGAAGCCACGTGGCGCAACCATGACATCTAAGCACAACTTTTATTTTATATTATATATAATATAATATAATATAATATGATTTCAAATGAGCTCTCAAAATTGTGAAATGGCATTTGACGAAGGACGTTTCTCATGATGTGGCATTTTATCTCGTTTCTCTTTGATATTGCATGTCACCTGCTTTGCTTTAATATCTTTGTGTAATTCATTTGCTGCCTTTGCTCTGTCGGAGGTTATTCCTATGGTACTGTGCAAAATGCTTGAAGATTAATTTATATTTGCCATCTCTAGAATACTAAATATATATATATATATATATATATATATCATATAATACTATTTACATTTTCTCTTTCGTGATAACATTGATTTTATAATACCATTTACGTTTTCTATTTGATGATAACATCAATTTTAAGAAGGTGTACGATCTACTCTTGGAATTTTCTGTGGCCGAAAAGTTAAGCCCAAATAGGATGATAAGGACAGTTTTTGTGTTTAGCTATGACTTTAGGGGTAAGGGGTTTAGTGATAAGCTGTATAGCCATAAGGAGTTTATTGATAAGTTGAAATTTTTTAAGTAAGGTAGAAATTATTACTTTGTTTGTTTTGTTATTAAGAGGAACAACTTTCGTAACTGTTATTTTAGCATTTCTCTACACATGAATGGAAATATTTTTATGAAAGAAAATTAGCACATTAACACATTTGTCAAAAAAATAAAATAATGCAACACCGAAAACGTGTACAATAAACTAAGTCAACCTATCTGAAATAAAACTTTAAACTGAATTAAATAGCTTAAAAGTAAATTTTTCGAAAATCAAATCATTCTAAAATGAAAACAATCTAAAACTCTAAATATGAAAATAGTCTTTGATTTAAATATTTTATATGTTCTCTAATCGTCTAACACTTCTATTTAATCTTCCACTTTCTCTTTTTTATTTCTCTGCAAAACAAAAATAATACAGAAGTTATTTTCTAGTTTAGGAAAATAAAGATTGTGTGAAGTTTTAAAAAAGAACCAAATAATATTTATTTCTGCAATTATACTTACTTCTTCACAATCTTTCTTTTCTTTACTTGGGCACAGATTTTTTCTTCAAGTACTTCATTTCCATTGTTAGCCCCTCTTTTTGTTGTTTCCTGTAATCAATATGATTCAATATGTCATTATGTACTAATGATGTTATTATAACTTTATCAATAATGTATAGGTGAAGCATCATTACTTGTAATTGTCCGTTTTCTTCAATTTCAATGACTCTAGATATTGTGAAGTTTTGTTTGCGAACAAAAAAATTGTATGCAATAATTTTCAATTGGAAGATGTAGGTTTTTCCAATTATGCATATGATGCTACTTGGAATAATATTGTCACCGTCTTCATCCTATTATTAAAAAAACAAAAAAAAAAACAAAAGATTTCAATTATTGTAACATAATACAATTAATATAATTATACAAATAATCTATATATATATATATATATATGTACCTCTTCTTCCATATTGGAGAGTTGCATAGCAGACACTTTAATTAACTTCTCTGCTTCCTTGTCAAACACTACAAAATTTGCATGTTCTGTTGTATCACCAACTTGCATGTCAAGTCTGTATCTGAAATATTATTTTTTATTTACATCAATTAACATTTTTATATATTTAAAGTTAACCAATATATATATCTGCATCACACTGACTATGTAACATCATTCATGTCATGACTTTGGAATACACCATCTGTCTAACATAGGAAACTTTTATGTGAAGAGCCGTAGCCATAAATAAAAACTTTGCATCTATTCGGCCCCTAGGGTGCATATAAATTGTTTTTTTTTTTTTAATTGCAATATTTGATTGATGAAGCTATAAATATTTTTTGTTTTAGAAATATAACGATGACTATAGAATTGCTCACTACGTCATAGTAAAAAGTTAATAAAAAGAGAAAATATAAGATTTCAATATTTTGTGCCACAATTTTGGATGTGGTTGATTGTGATTAGTAGGGAAAAAGTGGTGAGTTCATGTGAAAATAACAAACATGAGATTTGAATTTAAAGTTGTGTACCTAATTTTGATGTTGCCTAAAAATTTTGGTGATTGTCTTCCAACATTGGAAAATATTTCGAGCAATAAATCTGTCGGTAATTCATGTTGCATACTTATTTTTGTGATTGTAGAGTGTATTTTTATGCTATTTTTGGTGTGTATTTTTTTGTTGTTATGTTCTGTAATTTATAGTGTTTTGATTGTTGTATGGATGAGTGATTGTTGAATTTATTTGCAATTATTTTGAATTTTTTTTTTTTTGGGTTTTTTTTTTTTTTTTTTTGAATAGAAGCCTTTCATATACCCTTCTCTATAAATCTTAAATCCTGTAAATTATGTTTGACTGTTCAGCATTCATTCGGCTTTTTTTTTTTTTGGCATATTTTATTTTATTTTTTTTCATTTTCCATTTTCTTTGGGGCTTTTCAAATTATCAGGTGGCTTTTGCCCTGCCAGCCATCAACTTTAAGTAAATAATCTAGTGGATGTATCTAATAACATAATGTTAAATCAAGTTGTGTAGGATGTTAACTTTGTCTGATAGTGAAATGAAGGTTAGTTGGAACTTGGACAAACTTGGATATTTTGTAATTATGAGGAGCAATGGGCAACTTGTTTACAATTTTTGTGTCACAGTTGATGATGCTACCATGGCTATATCACATGTTATAAGGTATTATGTCCAACGTCCTTAAAATTAAGTGAAATTTGCTATTTACCTGTCTGTAAACGTAGTAAGTTTACCATCTCTAATTTTTAATTTTTCTTTACCCTGCTTATGGCCTATGTTATGTTAAGATATCATATTCTTTCAAAACTTGCATTTTCAGGGAGAGGAACATTTACCAAATACTTTAAGGCAAGCACTGATATATAAGGTACTATTAAAAATCTGAACTTTTTTCCTGCTTTTCCTTGCTTTTGGGTATTTATTTTTTTTAACAACAGAGAGAAACTGATTGTGCTCTCTACACATTATTCTACTACAGGCTCTGGGATTCTCAATGCCTTCTTTTGCAGCAAAGTAAATTACATCAAGTGGGGCTTTAGCATCATTTAAGATAGGACGCAATTTACTCCATAACTGATAAAAGAATTAAAATTTAGCTTTCATCTGAAAATTATAAAAAGATAATAGAACACTGAACAATGAACGTTACTTTTATTAATTACAGGCATAATGCATAACCTTATTATTGTCAATATTATAATAAAATTAAAAACATTATTTGTGTCGCAGAGTCATCCCTTATTCAAAGACCAAAACGTTACTTCGAAGGAACTTCAAACTATACTTGCTCCCACGTTTGGAATTTCAAGTTCAGCCACTGCTTTTCATAAAATTAAAAAAAAAAAAAAAAAAAAAAAAAGGTCAACTACTGCTTTCAGCTTCCTTGTGATCTATCTTCCTCTGTTTTCTTTCACTGACCAAGAAGGAATTGCCGAAGCAATCCATTTTGGTATTGCACGAAAGATCATTGAATTATTGGGCTCTGCTACTTTCAAAGAGATTGGATCCATTTGGGGTACCGGTGTTGAAGAAGATGTAGTATACAATAGACGCATCAATGAAAAGTACAATCTGATAAACGGCTCCTATTTTTGAAACCACACTCATACAATCTCACAAACACATCAATGGCATGCCAAGGATTATGCAGTAAAATTATGCAAAAAACTTACCGCAAAAATTGAAACATCAAACACAATTTGCTTTGATTCTAAAACTCAATCCATATTATACAATCATGAAATTGAAGCACGATCTAATATCAATTGTTGGAAGTGGATATCAATCTAAATGATGTAGTATACAATGGTAAAATAAAATAGTTTTTTTGGCTGCCAAGGATTATGCAGTAAAATTATGCAGAATTATGCAGAAAGCTTACTGCAAAAATTGAAACACCAAAAACATTTTACTTTGATTCTAATATCAATTGTTGGAGGTCTTACATTCTTCTAATAAGCCACAACACATTAAAAAAATGAGACCTGAGATATTTCCAAATAAACTGGTAAAATAAAATAGTTTTTTTGGCTGTAAAATTATAGCACTATTATACAGCACTTTGTAATATACTTGAAACAATAATATTATCCAACTGAGATCCAAGCTACCTAAATATCAAAGAAAATTTATCTCAACATAAATGCCCCCACTCCCCAACCTTTCCAAAAAAAAAAAAAAAAAGGAATTTCAACTTTAGTAGCAAAATTTGGATCTACCAAACCTAGGTGCCTAAAATTTCCAAAAGTCTGACCTCAAATGAAAGCAACTCATAATCTTAATTCAAAATTTATTAATATTTATGTAAGATTATAGATTTCTTTTTTTTTTTTCCCTGAAAAAATCAGGTCCAAAACTTGATTTAAATTTAAGCCACAAGCGTTAACTTTCATTCACTTCACTATATTGGGCTTCCACGCTCAATTTTATCTGTTTAATAAAATTTCTCCCTAATTCACCATATACTTGTATTTAGTCTAAAATACAATAGAAACTCACATACTTGACATCCAATGAATCCTTAAAATCTGGCCATATACCCACTCCTAACAACCACACAAACTCCAGTATACCACTGTCAAACTACTTCCCTCAGTCATGGAATGTAAGCAATCGAGAAAGATGAAAACTCACCTTTAAATCCCCTTGGAATGGATGAGACGTGCCACCAACACTTTATACTTCACTACTTCAGAGTCTTACATTCTTCCAATAAGCCACAACACATTAAAAAAATGAGACCTGAGATATTTCAAAATAAACCAAGGTAAAATAAAAATAGTTTTTTTTTACTGTAAAATTATAGCACTATTGAAATGACATTCAGGCAATCTCATAAACACATCAATGGCATTCAGGAAATCTCACAAACACATCAATGGCATGCCAAGGATGCACGTCTAATATAAACACAAACACAAACAAACGAAAAAAAAAAAAGGGGTCTCATAGTAATATAAACAAAGCATAAAAGTTTTGCGCCCAAAAAAAAAAAAAATTGAGATGTAGAGATACCTCAACCAAAAGCAGGGAGGTTCTGTCAGTATTTATAAACCGTGTGAAAAGGAATAAGGGGAGGAAGGAAATTAGATAGGCAGCCATTACTGAGAAACGGTAGAGCATGAAGGTGGGTAGCTTTCAAACTCTCTGTTTTCTCACGCAATACCTGAAGACTGCAACGTTTTTTTTTTTCCCCTCCCTTTAAGCTTCCCTCTACATTACATACTTCAAACTCGCTCTCTCTGCTCACGTTTCTATTTGGTCACGCAAAACCCTAAACGCTTCCCCTTTTTTTTTTTTCTTTTTTTTCATTCTTCCAAACCGGCTTGGACGTTTGATATTTTTAATTTCTTTGTCCTTTAAGCTGAACTGAAAAGGCTCGCTGAACTGAAAAGGCTTTGAGTTGAGCTTGATAGTAGAACTAAATAAATAAGAGGTGGGCTGGATTAATTATACAAATTTATTATAGGGTGATAGTGGGAGTAAATAAATAAGTAGTGGGCTGCATTTATAGGGCTAAAAATTGTAAAAACCATTTTAAAATTGAAGGAAAAATTATATTTTTTTAAAAGAAAATGACGTAACAGCTGTTGTGGCACAACGTGAAAGCAACATCATTAAACGCTACGCTTCAGCTTTTAGTAATATATAAATAATACAATTTTATAAAAAAATGTTTTAATTAAATCCTTGATGGTATTATATGTAACAATAATTGCATACAAATTACAACATCTTTCTCATGAGGACTAGGGATGACTTAGTAATTGACACACAAAAATTGATTCATTTTATGGATAAGATTTTGAAATCTAAAAGGCATCTTCTTTTTTTTTTTTTTTTTTTTGAGAAAAAAATTTGAAAGGTATCTGACTAAAGAAAATCTTGTATAAATCGGAATATATGCTTTGAAACTGACATGAAGATTTATTATATCCTTGACCAACTCCTACCGAACCCAACCATCGTTTCAATTTTTCTAAAAATAATTAATGACATTTGGTTAATGGTCCATTAATACACATTTTGTAATTTAGATAGACACAACAACATTCATGCTAGGGGTGTCCACAGGTCGGTCCGGGTCGGGTTTGTGCCCAACCTGGAACCGACCCGCTCACATTGGGTGGGAAATTGAACGACCCGCCGCCAACCACCGACGACCTCGGGTCGAGTCAAGTCGAGTCGGATCGGGCTCCAATGGACAACGGTCGGGTCAGTCGAAGTTGGAGTGAGTTTCAACCTCCAAATCTTCGCTGATCTTCGCCGAAAATTGCCAAATCTTCGCCAGATCTCGCCGAATCTTCGATGGATCTTCACCGGATCTGTTGATACTTCCTTGGATCTGTGTAACAACCACGGGATCGAAGCAAGAAAGGCCACCTCAAGCCCAGATTTGAAAGAGAACTTCCATCACATCACCGATCTTCGCCGTATCTTCACTGGATCTTCGCCGGATCCGTGTGACAACCACGGGATCGAAGCAAAACACATCACCTCAAGCCTAGATTTGAGTAAAAACTTCCATCTCGTCGCCGGATCTAACCAAAAACTACCAAATCTTCACCGAATCTGAGTGGATCTAGGTAGATCCAGTCTTCTTTCACAGGTTTCGTCGGTCAAATCGGGTTCATCGGGTTTTGGAGAAGAAAACCCGTCTTCCAACCCGCCAACGTCAGTTTTTCATGGTGAAGACCCGCCGCCGACCGTCATCGACATCGGGTCAGCTGGTTTTCGGGTCGGCCCGAGCGGTTTGGGCGGGTGGGTCGATTTTCGGTTTCTGGTGGACAGCCCTAATTCATGCATATACACCATCACAAGAAGAAAGTATACTATGTTTCGGTAATACCAACTCAGCATCTATTTTGATATTTCTTACCTAATAAATGAGTAACACTTATTTCAAAAAACCACATCAGACTACTCCAATAAATAATAATACTATCGGGAAGATAAATTAATCATTTATTGGAATGGTCTGATGTGGTTTTTTGAAATAGGTGTCACTCATTTGTTAGGTAGAAAATATCAAAACAGATGCTAAGTTGGTATTACCAAAACATTGTATACTTTCTCCATCACAAGGGATAGCTTGGTAGTAATAAATGCCAAAACGTGGGACTCACATGACTTGGACACTAGTCAAACCAACACTATTGCTCCAGATCCCATCAAAACTCCACATTTAAGCGTGATTTCTCAACCAAAAAAAAAAAAACTTACATTTATTTTTTTTGACATCCAAAAAACTTACATTTATAAACTGGCTTAGGTTTGAAATACTTTTCCAAATAGTCATGATAAGTTTGGATTTAAAGCATAAAATGCTCGTGGAAGTTGATGACAAAAGGAAACCCCATAGTTCCTTTAGATGACTTTTTCAGGACTTTCAATAAGATCTGCCATATCGAACAATATTTAAAAGACTAGTAGTCTTCCATGATATACAAAAATAACTTTCAATGACATGTTATTAGTATATCTTTGCTAATATATGATATGACAGGACACTACATAAAAAATAATCCAAGCATTGGAATAAATTAAACTTGACTTCATAGTTGATAGCTTGAAAAAATATAAATTACACTTAAACTACCCAAAACCAAACATGGCTTTTAGTATTGTCTAATATGTAGATGTTAGCCTACAATAGAGTTGATCATTACTTGGAGTCATTCAGACTTAACAACACAAAAGATTACTGATTCATTCTTGCCCAAAACCAAAAGATAAGCATGGACGCCTACCAATACAGTCACCAAACTTGATTGTTGGAACTAAGTTCAAGATTAATCCCTTTAATTTTTAAATGCTAGATTGATTAAAATGAGATGTTCTTAAAAAAATTTCAACTGCAAAGCAATTTTGTTTGTGAGTCTACGCAATAATCATGCCTTTCCATACACCACATTTCTTTTAAGCATGACTATTAGGATCAAAGTTAACTAACAAAATTAACCTCCAAATAAACCCTACTAGAGCTAAAATGGATGAGAAATGGGAAGTTCCAATGCATCAAAGGCCCTTTTTGGTTCTAGGTGTAAAATGACAACTTAAGGGAAATCAAAACAAAGTTATATCATAACCTAACAAAGTTTACAACTGTTAATTAACAAATTCTCCCAAAAGTTTAAATTATTAGGAAATGGTGAATTTAGTCACTTAACTATAATTCTAACATTCCCTCTCATGTGTAGACTCAAACTACTTTTTAATGGGTGAGGCCCAATACATGAGATTTTTAACATTTTAAATAGGAAGTAGAGCGAAAACAGGAATTGAACTCAAGATTTCATACTCTGATACCATGTTAAATTATCGATTGTTCCAAAAGAAATGGTGAGTTTAATCAACTAACCACACAATTCTAACAACAACGAGCAATGCTTGTATTCCATTTTTATAAGTCCTGCACTATTCTTAGAAATGATTAAAAAAAAAAAAAGGGGGGGGGGGGGGGGGGGTGGTGTAAGTTCCACTCACAGGACCTTACCCTACACCCCCATCATACTAATTAATTATGAAAACGATCCACCGGAAGTATTTAGTTTAGTATCAATGACGTGTGCCTATATTGTATGTAATGAGAGAGAGATTACTTGAGAAGTTGCGTAATTAACGCCTTGTGAGAAAGAACCTTGATGAGCAATCTGCACCATCACCAAAGATAGCCACCATAAGATGCTAAGAAAATTTCACACATAAAAATTAAGCACATACAAAGCCACAAACCATCACCTGAGCATTTGGGCTTCGCTGAACATCTTTCTTAGCAGATGACTCTCCACCCTTTGCTGATCCCTTGGTGTCACCCTATCAAATCCCATAATTCGCAAAACCCCAATTATCAAAATCCAAACACTCTTATAACAACGAAAACAATAAACCCAAACACATCAAAAAATGGGAAATTCTAATAACCAGTCACATCAATAAAAAATCAAAAATCAAAAACCAAGAAAGAAGAAGATAAATTTAACATACCTCCATCTGCATCAGCACCAAGAAAAAACCAGATAACAAGGAAGCAAAGAACACTCGGTTTTTCCATTGTAAAAAAACCGAGTAGTCTTCAAACCCTAGAGTAGCCATAGCCCAAAGCAAATCATCTCCGTTAATAGTCTTCCTCTTCTCTCTCTGGCACTTCGCTAGCCCTACACATTATTCAACCTCCAATTAATCAAACACACAAAACATCAAGAAATTGAAAAGGAAAAAAGAAAGTATGATCGATGTGATTACTCGCTGGTGATGAAGCTGATGAACTCAGAGACGCATTCTTGGACGGGCTCTAATCGCCGCTCTCGTCGTAGCTGCCGGCTCCGTTCGGACTAGTCGGAACTTCCACCATCGCAACCCTTGAAGAAGCAGCACTAGTCCATCACAAAATGACATCGTCAAACAAAAAAATCAGAGAGAGAGAAAGGGGCTCGTGGTGGTTTGGTTTCATGGTTTGTGTGAGTGAGCGAGAGAGAGTCTGTGTGTGTATTTGTGTGAGAGAGAGAGAGTGAGTTGGAATTGTTTACCTTATTAAAGAAAAATGGGCGCGAGAGAGGGAGTGGCTTTGGATGGAGTTGGGAAATGGAGGATCGGACGCTGGAGAACAGAGGAGAGAGGAGAGAATGAGGTTTATCAGCACCGTCCGTTTTTTTTTTTTTTTTTTTTTTTTCTTCTTAATTTGAGGATTGAGGTTTTCTTTTTCTTTTTTCTTTTTATTCTCTTCTCTCTTCTTTTGGCTTTGTGTTTTGTGTGGTTGGTAATGGTAGGTAGGTACGTTTCGTTTCGTTTTGTTTCGTTTCGTTTTGTTTCGTTTATTTTTTATTTTTTTTTTATTTTTATATTATTATTATTAATATATTATTCATTTCATTTTTTTATATAAAATTTTTGTGCCAAATAAATTGTTTTTAATTATAAAAAAAATGCTCATAAATATAAAATCATTCAACCTCTCTCTTACTCTAATTTTATAAACAATGTTAAATATATGATTATGTTTTTTTATAATTTATTTATATTGGACTCATCGTTTTCTACTCTAAATTAAATCATTTGGCACAAAAATTAAAAAATTTTAATTAAATGGAACACATGCTGTAAAATTAAATTCTAATTGAAATCCATTTTTTATACTGAACTAACTAAAACCTAGTTCCAAAATTTAAAATTTTTGATTAGATGGGACATGTGGTACAAAATTAGACTTTAATTGAATTTCAATTTAAAATCTAATTGGATTCTCTCTTAATTTTACTTAATAATAATATATATATATATATATATATGTATATATATATATAGATGACTTATAAACTTGAATTGTTTTTAGTTCTATAAAGAAAAAAGGCTCATAAATATAAAATCATTCAAAAATTATGTATTTTATAGTTTACTTATATTGAACTCCTAGTTTTTTACAATTAACTCACTTTGTACAAAATTTTAAAAACTTAAATCAGATGGGGCACATGGGGCAAAATTAGACTCTAATTGAATTCCAATTTGAAATCTAATTGGATTTTCTTTCAGTTTTACCTATTCTTATATATATAGATTGATCTCCCTTCTAATTTAGAACAAAATACTCATTTCCTCTAAAATGCAAACATGTGAATATTGATGAGTACATAAAATTTGGTCATCCATGCAGTGCACTGGACGATCGTATTGCTTTAAATAAGCAATAAATGCGTAGCTGTTACCAACGGAAAGCTCGGAGAAAAAGATCATTGATGACCTCATCAAGTGGCTCATTAAGCCATCAGATGCGTTACCATAGAATTAAATGAAACCATTAAAGACCTCCAATGACTAGAAGGGAAGAATTTACATAAATCATCTCAGAACAGGAAGAATGTACACACACACATATACTGAGATATTCTTGAATTAAGATTATATTATCTCTCTCAAAATAGACTCTTTGGTTGGCACCACGCTCGTGTCCATAAAGGGAGAAACAAGTTTGTTATTGTTTTGCATATTACGATTACATTCACGCCAAACTCCATCTGGATGACCACACCATTGACCAAATATTGCTTCATCAATTACAATTGGTAGGAAGTGCGCAGAATGATATTTTAGAGGGTGAAAATTAACCTTCTTTTTGTCTGATGACTTCTCCTGTTTATAGAAATTATTTTATTAAGTTTGTCTTAGAATTTGAGCCAAGCATGGTCAGGCACTTATTAGTGGGCATGACTCTTGGTTGGCCACATTTAATGGGATTAACTCTCATGTGACATAGGTTACAACAAGTAGTGATCAAATGGTAAGCACATTGAAGTCAAACATAAACCCTTCAATTAAGCTGGTTATGACCAACGACTACAAAGCCATTACAGATGTCTTTTATGAGTCATTTCACAACCATTACAAATAACTTTATGAGCTATTTAATGGCCATTACTAAGCCATTAATCTCTCATCTGAATTTCCCTCTCTTGCAGCCACTGCAGATACCCTTTCTATTGTGATTGCATCTTGAATCTCCTTAAGAACTTCTGAAATTGATGGTCTCATATGTCTCTGAAGTTGGACACACATCAGAGCATTCTCTGCTATCTTCCATATTGATTGGATGTCAAATTCTTCGTGTAGTGAGGGATCGATGATTCCTTGAATGTCCCCACTCTCAATATGCAACTTTGCCTGTGAAACAATCATTAGTTAATTAATATAATAAAAGGAGAGTAGTGAATTATTTCACTTCTATATTAAACAATTTGTATGAATGATCCATGCTTTTCACCAACCAGGTAACTTAATTATATCAATGATTTAAACCTTTCCTAGAAACAAGACAAAAAAATTGGGAAGAGAAACCTGAAATAAGATTTGTATGTTGAAAATTAAAATGCATCTATAAAAGTGACAACTACTTTTACTTGCTAAATAAAAAATGATTAGTTAGGGGATGCATTTAATTCTATTATATGTCCCAATGCCAGCCTCACCAGAAAACCACACTTACCCATTGGACTATGTAAGTGCAGTTAACACCAAAGCTTTCATTAGATATTGCTTCATGACCAGATATCAGCTCAAGAAGAATGACACCAAAACTATAGACATCACTCTTGTCCGATAACTGCTGTGAGATATAATACCTACATATCATGAGAAACACCCAAAAAAAGAAAAAGAAAATCATCTCGACATGATCTAATACAATATGGTAGCGGATTGATCTAAGAAAGTGTATGATACAACAGGTGAAGCCACCCCTCTCAAACAAGAAGGGTTTGTTATAGGGATTGCTACATATTTTGGTTTAAGACAATATTTGTATTGACAAATTAGTTCAAAAAAGAAAAGAAAAGAAAGAAATACAACAAGGAGTGATAATGTCCCCAAACAGCTACACCTACAGCAGCGTGTGTTTATGAATCCTTAAAGACCACAGCTTGTCCACAGTGACAACTTATCTCTATTCGTTTATTTGTCTGTTTATAAGTATAGACTCTTGTCAAAGGTCACACAAATGAGTAATCAATAGGAAGTTTCACCAGCCAAGACCCTTGTGTCTTAGCAGTATCATTGGATTTGAACCCCCCCCCCCCCCCCTGTGGCTCAGTGACACTTCTAGATTCAAACCCACCCCCCATCTCTGGCCTACTTGTAGTAAGCAAAAAGAAATAGAAAGTTTCACCAAAAAGCAAATAAAGGCACCCATTTCATACTTAAATGACAAGTCAACAACAGAAGCAACATGTATTTAAAGCAACAAAAATGATGCTTTACTTGATCATCGGAAGAACACCATATTTTAAGCAAGACAGAGAAAAGCCTTACTCGGGATCGGGATCCAGATAACCTACAGTGCCCCGAACTGCGCTTGAGACATGAGAGGCTCCATCTACTACAAGTTTTGAAAGACCAAAATCTGAAACCTTTGCTCTCATGTGTTTGTCAAGAAGAATATTGCTGCTTTTCAAGTCCCTATGAATAATGGCTGGAACACAACCTGTGTGAAGGTATTCAATCCCTAAACAAGCATGAAAAAACACGAATCAATTTCAACACGCTTATAGAGGAGAGGTTTCTGTCAGTAGTATAAGTTAGCTTAAAAACCTTTTGCAGCATCCTCGGCAATTTGAAGTCGCTTGAACCAATTAATACTTTTGTGACCTGCTAATAGGCCTTGAAATATTATGCATGGTTAAGCTTTCAAAATAATATTGCTTCATTTAGAAACACGTGAGCTTACCATAAAGATGTTCCTTGAGAGTTCCATTATGCATGAACTCATAAACAAGCATACATCTCTCTCCTTCCTGGCAATAGCCAAGAAACTGTACCAGGTTCCTGTGATGTATCCTTGAAAGAAGAGTCACCTAGATCAAATTCAAGAATTTGAAAATCGTAAGAATTAGCATTTAGTGTCTAGAACATATAATCCCACCAAATGCAACAGGACTTACTAAGAATAGAGAAATAATTTCATTAATTAACACTTTTAACTTCAAGAAAGACTATAATTGAAGATATCGAAGTTTCAAATCTCCCTATTTTACCAAATTTGTCAAAAGAGAATTTGCAAAGAAAAAGAAGCAAAAGCAAGGTGATTTAGATAAAATTACAAGCGACAACGTTGATATAAATTTTGGACAGGGTACAATATTGTGTAGAAAAATGAATGGAATAGAGCTTTCCCTTCTTTCCACTTAGTTTATTTCCAGTTCAATGGACAAATTTGCAACAATCCCACGCCACTAGTTTATATTTCAAATTTGATATAAAAAAAAGTAATAAAGGAATCGTCACCGATTAAAAAATAGGTCAAGATAATGTGGCTACAATACCAGAATATAGAAAGAGGTTCAAACAATATGATAACTTACCTCGTTTGAAAGTTCTCGCTTTCCTTGGAAGGAATTACTGGTTAGAACTTTGACTGCAATTTCTTTTCCATCTTCCATTTTCCCATAATATACAACTCCGAATCCTCCAGAACCAATCTTCTTTTCAAATTTTCTTGTAGAATCTTCAATTTCAGAGAAAGTGAAGCAATACGCAATTTCTGTGTGCTCTTCGCTCTTGGAAGATACTAGTCTTTGAACAGGCGGGGAATGGTCAAGTTGGTCTATAACAAAATCAAATTAAGTTTGTTATACCAACTGTAATTTTTTATAAAAACAAGATAAATATGAAGATTTCTCAAGTTTCATACCTTGCTCAAAATACCTTTTCTTCCCTTTGCTCATAAATAGGCATGAGGCAATAGTAGCTATTAATAGAACACTAGCCCCAACTGATGACCCAATAATTATATTCATGTGGCTCCCACTTTTACTCCCTTTTCGAAGATTTATGTTCCCAGAGTAGCTGAGGAGAATCAAAGTAGAATGTAAGGGTTCAAATCAATGGTAGAGCTAGAATCAAAGTAAAATACAAACATATATGCATATAATACAACACGTTAATTTATAAAAACAAAAAAGAACTAAATCTATAAACACATTAATAACAGAAACCTACAATCAAAGGATGGACTCTCCAAACAAGGGCACCATGCAAACCAATAAAGAAACAGTCAAAGCTAATGTTTTAAGGGATTTAATTTAAATCTTTATTCTAATGTTACTCTTGTATCATTTTGTTAGAATAATGGTTAAATGATTAAATCCACCTTTTTTTTCTAACAATTTAAGCTTTTGAGACAAGTGGCAGTTTATCCTGGTGTCAAAGTAGGTGGTCTTGAGTTTAAATCTTATCTCCACTCTACCTCCCATTTAAAAAGTAAAATCTCACACGTTGGACCCCACTTATTTAGGGAGAGTCTAGGCCCACACATGAGGAGTGTTAGAATAATAGAATTATTTAAATGATTAAATTCACAAATTTCTAAAAGTTTGAGCTTTTGGGAAAACTGGTAATTTATCACCTTTATTTGTATGTACCACAAGGTTAGGTGAGACCCATTAATGTAATTAGGCATATCATGAGATCAACACTTACATGAGTTGAATGCACATCATTAGGCATCAAGTATTTCACCAAACAAAACACCACTCTTCAATTTATTTATGGTATCAGAGTCTTTATGATCATTTATCAAGCTTCTATAAAATAACTTCAATTTCACATCAATCACCAATAGCAGCTTCCTCCACATCAAACGCCATGAATCTACCCTTACACAACATAGCCATATCTGAGTCCCTAAAACTCGACAATAACAATTATCACATCTAGTCCAATCAAATCAAATCCATTCTTACAAACACAAATCTCCTTGAATTTGTTGATGGAAGTCATCCACCACCACCCACTACCATAAAATCAGCCGAGAACACTGAGTAACCAAATCCAGAATACTTGCAAGGGCAAAACCTTGATCATTTTTTCAATAGTTGCTTTGGTGGAATTGGTGCCACCTTATCCATTGGATTAGCTACACAAATTCTTGGATAGTCATCATCCAAAGCTGTTTGGGATTTTCTTGCCGATTTGTATCAACATCAATCCTTGGCAAGAAAATCTCCCTTGCAACAAGAACTCCTAAACGCAAATAACGAGACCACACCACCACCAACTACCTGCAACAAACAAAATCTCGTGTAGACTCGCTCACTAACATTGGTGAAAAGATCAAAGATATTGATCTTGTTAAATACATCTTGAATGGATTGGGTTCACAGTTTGATCCATTCATCACAGTGATTGAAAATTGATTTGAACCTATCACCTTCATTAAAAATATGAGCTCGCTTGCTGACCCATGAACAATGTTTAAACTACTCTCACACAACCCATGCTCCACTCCCATTGTTGAAAAGATCAAAGATATTGATCTTGTTACATTCACCTTGAATGGATCGAGTTCGCAGTTTGATCCATTCATCACTACTATTGAAAACCGATTTAAAACCATCACCTTCATGGAAAATATGATCTCACTTGCTAACCCATGAACAGTGTTTAAACTATTCTCACCCAAGCCATGCTCCACTCCCATTGGGAGATGCTACGGTACTCAATACTCAGGACCTTTATCCACACAAAAATTTCGAAACAAGCCTCAACAATAGTGGTCGACCCTCAAGTCCCCAACAACCATTTCATATTCTCACTCCAAATACCAGTTTTGCACAAGTAACCAAATCTACAAACTGTGCGACCTTTCACTGTAGACGATGCATTGAATCCATCGTGCATCTCTATCAAATGCCAAATATGTCACACCACAACCCACCGTAGACATGTGTCATTATCATTATGTAGCTAGTTGCAACAGGAACCTTCATCAAAACTTTTATTGGTCTCCATGTTACATAGTCACCACCACCTCAACCAAATCAATGGGTTTCAAATTCAGGCGCCCCCTCTTATCTGGCCTATGATCTCACTCTTTTTCAATATGTACAACTATCCAATGGCAATAATCAAGATCTTGTTGGAGATGGTACATGTTTGCCTATTATTCGTACCGATCATAACGAAAGGTCTTTTTATCCACCCCCAAATCTTCATTATCTCTTAAAGAAGTTTTAGTTGTTCCTCACATCAAACAAGATTTGCTCTTTGTTTCCAAACTCACATGTGATACACAAACCTTCAATTTCAGTCAGATTGAGAATGTGGGTTGTATTGGATGGTTCCTTGATCTCCTATAAGAAAAAATGCCAACGAAATACTGGCTTGGAGCATTTCCCATCGCTTGCCTCATCACCTTCCCAACAAAGTCCTTAACCACTTCTCTCTTGCTGAATTTCTTTTTGCATTTTCCCTAGATTTCTCTATCCTTCAAGTATTTAACTGATTGTTTTCCATGTTTGTGTCAATACAAAAAAGACAAACTTAGACCCAAATCCTTGGCTTGAGCCTTTCTCGGGTATAACACCATCCGCAAAGGCTATCAGTGTCTTGATTCTCAAATAGGTTGTGATTATATCTCTCACCATGTGCTTTTCAATGATAATTAAGATGTCTACCCCTACCTCTTCACCACCACATCCTTCCATCATTTCTTAAATAGGTTGTGATTATATCTCTCCCATCTGCTCTACCACCGCTCTTCCCTCTTCTGTTGCTACCACCTCATCATGCTCTACAAAACCTTCATCTCAACCTTCAACATTTCACCTCCCCACCATTGATACCTCTACAATTGACACCTCAAATTCTCCCTTAGTGATAGTGATGGCACTATTGAACAATGTAAAATACAAGTTGTGGCAAAAGGTTTGTATCAACACCCCAATGTTGATTTTTCTAATACATTTAGTACTATTGTTAAGCCCACTTCATTCATACTATCCTCTCTATCACCATTACCATCCACTAGCCCATTCATCAACTTGATGTTACTAATACTTTCCTTCAAAATGTCCTTAATGAAGAAGTTTACATGCAACAAGCTCCTAGTTTTGTTCATGCTAGTCATCTTACACATGTTTGTTGACTCAAGGCTATATATGGTATCATTGGTATATGTCAAGCCTCCTAAGCTTAGTTTGACTGTTTTATTTCCTTTTGATCCGATATGGTTTCATCAGTCTTGCATAGTTCGATGTTTGTCTTACACTCTCCAATAGCTCCTTTATTCTCCTTCTCTATACTGATGATATCATCCTTATAGGAGCCAATCATTCTATGCTCACCAAATTTGTCAGCATCACTTAGCACTAAATTCACTAGGTCTAATTAGGGACATTCACTTCTTCGTAGGAATTTAGGCATCTCATTCCTCTCATGACCTTTCTTTGGCACAAAATAAATATGTTGTATTATCCTTGTAACACTCCAGTTGTTTCTAGACCAAAAACAGCGTTATTCAATGGTTTTCTCTTACCTAATCCTACTCTACAAAAACATTGTTGGTACCTTGTAATATTTGACACTTACCAACCCTAAATGGTACCACTTGGTCAACTAAGTCTGCCTTGCATGCTTCGGCTACAACTCATTTTCAAGCTATCAAATGCATTTTACAATACCTTAAGGGTGCTCTTATCACAAGTATCACTATCCTACCAAGATCTCCATCCACTTTTCATGCCTTCACTGATCTAATCATCAATCCACCTTAAATTTTTGCCTCCTTCTTGGTCCAAATTTCATATCCTCAACCTCCTAGGTCAAATGTGGAACGACAACAGCTAGTCCGCCAATCGACTCAAGGTGTGGACCAATACGGATTGCGGTGGTGGCGGCCCAAGCCCAGGCTGTAGTTATGCCCATGGAGACATCGTTGCTACAATCGTGGCGAGTAGCATGCGCCTCACAGCATGCCTTAGCATCTGCGTGCTCTAAGCATCGGCTTGTGGGCTCCCCTTTCGGCTAATTTTGCAAAGTGCGAGACGATGTGGGGCGATGTAGCCTGGCGTGCATGCAAGCATGCCCCTAGGCACCCTAACATGCCCAATACCTGCCTCCATGGGGCAAATAACCTCCTTTTTCCAAAAAAACCCTCATTTTTTGGAAATCAATCCAAATTTAAGGGCAAGCAGCAGCCAATGCTAAGGCAAAGGTAGCCCCCATGGGCACGCAGCCAAGGCCAAGGCAGCCCTCATGGGCATCCCTTGGTTGGATTGACAAGCACATGCAAGGAACATCAAAATTATTTCAAAAGTTTTTATTTCAGATTTCTTATGAGATACCAAACTTTATATTTGAATTTTGGACTAGTTTTATTTTATTTTTGAATTTGGCCTTTAATGTTATTGAGGATTTAATGGGATGTAATTATTGGTTAATGTAATCCCTAAAGCCTAATGAAAAGGGCTCTAGGAATAGTTTGAGACAATACAATTTGAAGAAGACTTTTCTGATTGAAGAACATTGTTCTTGCTTGGTGGTTAATCCAAGTACCCTTTGGCGGTGAAGTGTAAGGTTTTCATGCAAATTCTAGGCAGTGAAGTTTAGGATTTCTACTATTTTCTCTTTCTTTTCCTTTAACTATATTTTTTCTTACCCTATCTTGCATCATATTTGGTATTAGAGTAACCTCAATCCAATCAACAAAGCACAGTCATAAATCAATTTTAGAGCCCTTTCTCCATCCATCCCAACTTCTCAATCTTAAAGAATCATGTCACTCATATCAACCACCCAAAGTCCACTCAACCACAACTCCACACCTAGATTCCCTTAATTCCAACCCATGGCCCAGTATGGCCTTTGCCTAAAGGTCTCCCTCATCTAGTTGCAATTACTAAACCAATGAGGGAAAACCCCACCACCATCCTTGAAAAACCCATCACTACAAGACTCTTAGCCAAAACCTCCTTCACAGCACTCACCCACAACAGTTGATCATATAGGTACACCAATACTCAAAATCCCACAGAAAACCAAATTGAGATCTTCCACTCAAACCCACAACCCAAATCCACTCTTCCTTCACCACCCAAGCACCAGAGGCCAGTTTAGTCGCCATCAAAGAACCACGCTCTTGACTCTATGTATTGGCAACCCACCAATTACACCGAGAAACACCAAACAACCACTATTGCAACTCATAGTCGCCAGTTGAGCACCTGTCACATCACTGCAGACCATCACAGCTTCCATCACTTGTTGTGACCTTCCTCCAAGCTTTACTGGAAAGGTTATACCACCACTACTCGAGCAGACCCGCCACAGTCTATTGGGTACTCTCTGTTGCACTTTGTATTTGATTTCCAATTGTTTTAATTTATTAGCCCAACTAAAATTTTCATAATAATTATTTAATGAACCAGTATTATTAAAAGTACCAATATTTGATGGTTGACAAGACCCACGGATCTTCACTAAGTGGTTACATGAGATGGATCATTTTTTAAACAAGTAGGTTTCTCAAATGCAAAAAAGGTTCAGTTTGGCAAGATGAAACTGATATGTTCAGCTATGGACTATTGGCACAATATTGAAAACCTTCGCCTTAGAAGGGACAACCCCCCTAGAACTGATTGGGGAGAAATGAAAGAAAAACTATGCAAAATATATGTCCTCTAATCATATCAAAAGAAATGCTTGCCTAAATCCTATCAAGCTTACTTTGTAGACCAAAGAAACAATTTGACCATTTGAGTGAGTGGAATAGCCTTACTGGCTATGTGGCACAATTTGAAAAAGATGAGATGATTGTTCATACAGTTTCTAGCCCTAAGTCCACCCAATATCATTGGAAGACATACTGAAGGCCATCCAAGACCTAGCTCACAAAACTGCAAGGAATAACTCCTGACTTGACAAAATAATGGCTTCCACCCAAAAACTACCCAATAATCTTGAGGGTAAAGCTTCGCACATGAGGAACAATAGTGTTGAGGCGCCAAAATTTTGTGCCAAAAAAGAAATACAAGCTCCAACAAATGTACACTTAATACAGCCAAAACCATATGTAGTAGACCTGATTCAATCTGTTGGAGAGTCACTATTTGATGAGGCAAAAATTCAGCTAGAGAGAGAAATTTTAGAGGATGTACATAATGGAGGAAGTGGAAAGTTTGGTATGATGGTGTTTACTATAGAGCAAGATAAGGTTGTATCATTTACTCCACCAATTGTTTGTATCATTCTGGACACATTTCATATGGTGGAATAAAAGGCTTCTTTGTTCTAAGCGAAGTTGGATGTACTTCAGAAGTTTTTGAAATTCTCAAGTACAAGCATTCTTATCCTCAAGCACTTCAAAACTTGATGCAAGGAGCACCAAAACTATTTCAAAATCAATTATTTTAGATTTTCTTTGAGATGTTAGGTTTTATTTTTCAATTTGAATTTAGAATTTGATCTTTAATGTTGTTGAGGATTTTATGGGATGTAATTGTGGCTTAATGTAATCCACAAGAAGAGTTTGAGGTTGTCCAATTTGAATATGAATTTTCTGATTAGAGAATGTTTTTCTTCTTGTTGGCCATTCCAAGCACCCTTAGGTTCTGAAGCCTAAGGTTTTCAAGTAAATTCTAGGTAGGGAAGATTTGTCATGTTTTCTCTTTCTTTTCATCTTATCTCTATTTATATCCATCCTGCATCACCAAAGACGGACACATGCAAAGACCCCATTCCCCCCAAAAAAAAAGGGGATAGCAAAGAGGCCAATGAATAACAAGATGAACAAAAAGGCATTGGAGGAGTTAGGATGTAGATATCAACATTCTTATTGAATCTGAAAATATGATCTCAAGTCAACATTTTGGCATGCAAAAACAAATCCAAACCATACTGTGGAGTAAAATACATAGACTGAATATAGCTATGTTTTTATCTAAACACAGAACTATGAGGCAGTGGCTTCAAAGTCAATTTAGTTTCCACAGTTAGAAACATAGAGGCAATGCTATCTTCAGCTAAGAAGAAATATACAAAAATCGAGTCCTATCATTATCCATCTGGTTGAAAGCAATGATATCTTCTCCAAAACTACAAACTTTCAAAGGGAAGGAAAAGTTAAAAGTAGTTCAACAAATGGGTATCCCTCTTAGACAAAACTAGCTTAAAATGACATCTAATTCCTTATTACTTCCATAATTACTTATGTGGCCACCCATAAGCAAAGTCTTGCTAAAAAATCTAAACAAATCTAGACCTCTCAGTCTAAAACCATGTTAACAAAACCCATTTGACTGCAATTGTGACCTTGTTTGGTTTAAACTGTATCATTTTCACGTTCCAAAGACCATTTTCATTTTCTAGAGAACTTAGTTAAAAATTACATGCTAATGTTTCCAAAGAAATGCAGTCATACATTTTAAGATTAATTTTTTTTTAATATGTGCGCATGTCAATAATATTCTCCTTTCTTAACATGTCACAATTTATGGAATCCCAATTTTAATTGCAAAAAGTCACACTCACTTCAAAAAGATTTTATGGAGAAGACCCGATGGAATAGTTCCTGACAACATATTGTTTTGCACATACCTGCAACCACCAGATGCATCATGTATACAAGATCTTCAGCTCAAACAGAATGACAACACTTAAAATAAATGAGAATTAATACAAATATGGAGTATATCTTACGATCTATCATAACATATATAATTTCTAATGCATCAACTTAAGGTAAAGAATCTTTGAAATTTGAAGGCATTAAATAAACCAATAATGAAATCGTGATAACTTACAATTCCCTCAAATTTGGTAGGTTCATCAAAGAGGAAGGCAGCTCACCCGTCAACTGATTGTTCTCGAGATGACTATACAAGGTATAGACTGTGGTTAGCTAAATTTTTTATTAAAATCCATGATAAAGAGAAAAATTTATGATAGATTACATGATTTTCAAGTCTACGCATCGAGTAAAATCAAGTATTGAACCACTCAATGAATTATTATCAAGCCACCTGCAACCAAAAGACATGGATTATGATGCTTCAAGGGTGTCATCAATACTAGTGGAACTAATCATGGAAACCAATTATCACCCTCCAAAAAAATGTAAATGCGGTACCAAACTTACAACTCAAGTAAACCGGTCAACTTTGCAAAGTCTGAAGGGATATTCCCTATCAAGTTCTTTCCAGACAATGCACTGCCAAGCACCAGGGACAGAAAGTAATTGAGGTTAGATCAGTGACATTTGTATTCATCTATGTATGGGACTAACTTTAAACAAAGCAAAACTGATTAGGTATTGATGAGATAAAACTTCAAAAAGGCCTAGAAGTTTACATTTTAAAAATTTTTGGTTGTGGATCCGAGTTACACTGCACCCATGACCATGGAACTGGTAGACATGGGTCACCACCTTCTTGTGCCCAATCAGATGATGAGTAATATGAAACTATTTTTGCAATAGACGCTCCTGCAACTCATGGAAGTTCATGGTAAAGAACAATGCTCAAGAGCAAAAAAACCATACTATGTATAATCAAGGAACCATTGTTATACTTACCATCTAAAGAACCATCATTTTTCTTCAGATACTTATTTATCTCCATAGCATTCAAAAGAGGCCCCCTTTTAGAATCAAATGTTTTTCCAATTGTAAAAGAAAATTCAAAGGGAAGGGATATGTTGGTGTATCCAGGCTCATAAAGACGATATTTTCCCTGAGCATTCTCTTCAATATTGACTACAGGCTTGCTGTAATCAGTAAAGCCTGGAAGGACTAGTCTAAATTTTCTAGTCTCATCTGGACCCAAATCTTCAATTTCTGCACAGTAGGCGAATGCCCATGCAAAACCAGGAAAACCATGCAAAATTAACCGGTAAGTTAATGACCCATTTGTGCCTTCTACAGCTGTCTGCATCACTTTTTGAGGTGGTACCTCGTCACTGTTTACATAAATTGGCTTTTGGGTTGACACCTTTTCAGTTCCAGCTGCTACATCAACAAGGAAATTTTCTTTCTTCAAAGAGTCTGACTCCCATATTCTATCAAAGGGGTCATCAGGATACCTAGAATAACAAAGATACAATCATCAGATCTTCTCATAATATGGAAAAAACTTCAAATAATAAATGTGTAGCTACTAACCCTCTCCTACCTCAAAATTCCCTTAATAGGGTGTTAGGCATCTATGTGCGTGACAATAGCTTTAGTAACTTAATGTTTTCTTCTCATACTATTTCGTGTATATTATTTAGGCGTAAATACACCTTTGGTCCCTACATTTTGGATCATTTCTCGATTTGGTCTCTAAACTGATTTTGCTCCTAGGTCAGTTCCTAACTTTTTAAAATCGTTTTTAAAATGGTCCCTACCGTCAACCCAGTTACAAAAAAAACTGAAGTGGCAAACGGCGTGTCCTACTTGCTGACATGACGCTGACATGGATATTAAAATATTATTAAAAAATACCACGTCAGCATCCATGTCAACGTTTTAATGACAAGTCAGCATTTTAATTAATAAAAATATAAAAAATTAATAAAAATAAAAATAAAACTGAAAAAATTTAAAATAAAATAAATAAAAAAACTTTTTCAGATCCTCTCTTTCTCTGTGTTTGTGTCTGTAAAAATTAAATTGAAAAAATTAAAAAAAAAAAAAAACTTTTTCAGATCCTCTCTTTCTCTGTGTTTATGTCTGTATCTTTCTTCTTTTCGTTTCCTTTTTTTTTAGATCCTCTCTTTCTCTGTCTCTTGGTGCATATTTGTGTTTGTATCTTTCTTTGTTCAAGCTTTCAATCCCTCTCTCTCTCTCTTAATCTCTGACACTCTCTCTCTCTAAACCCGACTCTCTAATTTCTAGGTTTTTCTAGTTTTTCGTGGGGTGGTCGATAATGGAGGTAGAGATCGATGGTCGGGGTGGAGATAAGTGTGGTTGGGGTGGTCATGGTGGAGATCGGTGGTCGGGGTGGAGATCGGTGGTTGGGGTGGTCTTGGATTATGGGTTTGGTTGGAGATGGAGATGGAGATGGAGATGGCTGGGTTTGGTTGGAGAGGCTGGGTTTTTCTGGGTTCTAGTAGGGGTGGGCTGTGGCCGTGGAGATTGGTGTGGGTCTTGAATTTGTGTTTACAGGTTTGGTTGTAGGTGGGATTTTTCTGGGTTTCTGTAGGGGTGGGTGGTCAGTAGTGGAGGTGGAGATTGGTGTGGCCGTGGAGATCAATGTGGCCATGTTCGTGTTCAGAGATGGAGTTGTCTCGGTGAGTTTGGTTTTGTGTTTGTGGTTTTTTTTTTTTTTTTAATGTGGATTTGTATATTTATTTCTTGAATTTGTTGGGTTTGATTTAGTAGAGGTTTATGGGTTTGATTTCTTGGATTTATTGGGTTTGATTTACTGGATGTTTATGGGTTTGATTTCTTAGATTTATTGGGTTTGATTTGGGGAAGAACATGAAGCATGAAGTTCATGTCCTGGGGAAGAAGAAGAACAATGTTCTTCCAAAAAATAATGAAAAGCAAGCCCATTTTTCAAACTAAATTTTTTTAACAGAAAAAGCTTTTTTTTCTTAATTTAATTAAATTAATTTTTATTTATTTATTTATTTTAAAATTTCTGAACTGGATTTTTGTTTTAATTTTTTATTAATTTAAATCTGACGTGGCATTTCAAAAATGCTAAATAAGTTTTTTTTAATAATATTTTAATATTTTAGGGGCCAAATCAAAAAATAACCTAAAATGTAAGGACTAAAAATGCATTTACGCCTATTATTTATTTTAAAATGCATTCAGATAACCGTGTATTCAAAATAGCAGGCTGTTAGGCACTTCTAACCAAATATTCTAAGCATACCTAACTGGAGCTTCGCTATCTGCACCAAAGTTTATCCTTGCAGAGACACTGAGGTAAAACAGCTTCTCAAACTGTGTGTAGTAAATTGAACCATTAAATTGTCGGAGCTCAAGAGTAGATATAAATGGCTGCCCAGTTGTAGCATTGGATAAGCACACACTGATGGTAGGACTTAAAGCCAAGAAAATTAGTTCTCGGACCTCTATAGTACTAGCATTCCAAATGACTATTGTGGACCAGTAAGTCGCCCCAAGGGAAATGTCAAATATCGGATAAACATTGTTGTTGTCAAAGTTACCATACAAGAATGTTGCTCTCAGAAGGTACCTAGACCTACTTATGACATTAAGCGTGTAACAATACTTCCTGGAATCTACAGGGAAGTGTCTCAGGGTCTGGTATTGCCTGCGTGTCTCTTTTGCAACAGATATAACAGCTGTTTTTCCATAAATCAGTTTAATGTCAGGAGTCCACTCGAGACCAATTTCGTCTGTGAAATTTTCTTTGCCTCCACAGTCAAAACTGACAAAACCTGAGTCAAAAGACAACATCTGTTAGAAACATTAATGTAGAAGAAAAGTGATTCCAAACTACTACATGAAATTTTTACAAGGAAAACTCTATGAGGAACTGTTATTCTCTAACAAATGTAATTATCACATGACAGGCAAAATCTAAAAGCCAATTCAGTGAGTATAAAAATCACCTAATTGGGACAACCTTATGCAATTATCAACAAAGATGTATTAAAAGAACAAAAATAGGGGCGGCATCAATGTTGTCTTGAAATAAATCTCGAAAAGCAAAAAAACTCATGCATTGTAATAGTGGCATACAAAGTTAGCACGCGCACGCAGACACACACACACACACACATATATATATATATATATGCACATTGCAAATTATACTAAAGTTCAACAGAAATGGATTAGGATCTTAACTTATTGATTTACTTGATAATTTACAGGACTTGGACATATTCAACCACCCAAACCGGATTGATCGACCATTCAAACTTCCCACAACATTCCAAAAAAGTGACTCATAAATTCAATTCATAACCCACTTATAAGCATGCAGATTATTCATATCAACTTAATTGGCAAAAAAATTAATAAAAGATGTGATATTTTAATGCAATTCAAATCTTACAAGAGTACCTAAAAAAGTCAAACTTTTAGGTTGTTATAGGTTATTAAGGAAACAATATTAATGTAATTACTACAGTACAGTTGAAATGTTCTTGACTTTTGAGGGAGTTGTTTAAGCACAGGGTTTAAAGTGTTTACCTTTCAATTAAGACTTATTATGGTTTAAATTCCTTATTTTGCATCATTTATTATTTCCACCACAAAAGTCAAAACGACGAAAAGTCACTGTTTTAGTGTTTTTCTTTGCTCTAAAATTTCCCAGTTCATCATTTTTTTTTTTTGGTTGTTAGTTCCTTGGAGTAGGGCTGTAAAGATTGTAACTTTCCCTTCCAATTGTTCATCGCCATTAGTGACAGTCACACCCAAGTGAAAATTCTCCTTAAAAAATATTACTTTATAATTAAAAAAAATGACAGATATCAAATTGACAGTTGAAGCAAGATTAGAATTCATGTACAGGGCAATAAAAAGATCAGAGTAATTCAAACCCATTTAAAAAAAAAATTTTGGTTAGAAATATACATAAGAGAAAGTTACAGAGAGTGAGAGAGGGAGAGTACCTGGCATCTGAGCTTTGGAGGCATCCAAGAGAAGAAGAATGAAGAAGAAGAAGAAGAGAGATAGCAGGAGAGGTTTAATCTCCATGATGGGTGTGAAAAAAAGCTAGCTAAACTGAGAGGTTGATAACCATAGAAATGGTGCAAAAAGAAAGAGAGCAAAGAAAAGCCACTCTGTGCTGCAGATATAAAGTAACAAGGAAAATGGTAAAGCCAACTAGTAATTGTTATGTTCATTCAGAGAAGTCAGTCTATGCAAAAAAGCTTCAGAGATGTCAAGGTCCTTTGATATTTCAGCGAAGACAACTCCTTAATGGCGACCTGCAAGCCACCCATGCAGTTGCGAAGAAGGAGACCAAACTTCACGTCATGACCCTATTACTGTCAAAGAAATAAATAGTGCAGCTACTTTTCTATTGCATAAACGGACTCCACTCAATCAAAACGGCCTTCTGAATTATTAATCAAAAGAACCTTAAATTTATTTATATATATATAATAAAAAATAAAAACGAAGTTTATAATAGCAAAGTTAGTCAAAAGCGAAGAAGATTGAGTTGATTGAGAGAAAAATCGAAAATCATAGAGATATCAAAAATCATAGCTTGATGAAAATACTGTGAAAGATTGAATTAAACTTAAATACGATGGTGACTCAATAAACCATAATTCCAAGATTCAATTGATTTATTCACAACAACATCGTTTTGAGCTAATGTGGCATTATATTTGATGGGGATCTGGAAAGCGCCGTCAGGTTCCCGTGGCTGACGGCCTTATGATGGACGACCCTAGCTCCCGTCTGCTATAGTTCGGCTCCCAGCACGACCCGACAAGATGAGTTGCAGATGGAGACGGGGTGAGAGGGTGACGGGAAAAAAAGAGCTGAAGGATGGAAGTCAACCTCATGCTGCGCACAGCTACTTGAATAAATACCATACCCAACACGCTTCACCGCCCACGAAGTAACTTGTACCCCACGCAACAAGGGTTGGCTCAGTGAGGAAAGAGTTCCGTAAAGAACACGCATCGAGGTATGGCTTCGATCAGAGGTTATCCACTCAGACACGCCAAAGGCCCCACTCTACACCACTATAAATACCCCCAACTCTCAAGAACAAAGGTAGGTACGCTTCTATCCCGACTCTGGCACTCTGGAGTTGTGAGCATAACTAACTTGACCGTCGGAGGGTAGTGGGCCAGTACCACACCGGTACTCCCCTTTGAGGTTCTTTTTACCTGTGCAGATCCGTTCTGAACGCGAAGACCTTGTGACTCACTGAGGGTGAGGTTCGGCATCATCAGTTGGCGCCGTCTGTGGGAAAGTACACGTACGTAGGCTGTATCCTGTGCTTTCCGGACAAAGAGTTGCATGGTACTCACGCGTTCAAGGGTTACCACAATGAACGACCAAGGCAATGAACAACGCACCACGGCCCTAGAGAGACAAGTCCAGACTCTAATGACCGCGGTGGAACGCCTCACAAAACGTAACAATGACTTGGAAGAACAACTATTGCGAAGGGATGCGACGGCAGGCAACCACGGAGAGAATGAGGAGGACAGCGCTCGGGAAAGGGATCATGGAGGCCCGGAGGGGAGCAACGCATTGACCCAACCCGAAGGGCAGGGGACAAACCGTCCGTCGGCAGCTAACAATGATCCGCCTAGCACTACCGAGGAGCTGCGGTTGATGAGGGAGCGTATGGATTTTATGATGAACGCCCTCAAGGGACGAGTGTCCAGTGACCTCAACGACCTCGTCCATCGTATAGACTCTCCCTTCACCACGCACGTCATCATGTTCCCAACGCCGCCAAAGTTCCGCATGCCACAGATAGAAAGCTACGATGGATCCAAAGATCCACTAGACCACCTAGAGTCCTTCAAGACGCTGATGCACCTGCATGGCGTGCCGGACGAAATTATGTGCCGGGCATTCCCGGCGACGCTAAAGGGGGCGGCAAGGACTTGGTTCGGCAGGCTGACACCCGGCTCTATCGGTACCTTCAGAGAGCTGAGTGCTCAGTTCGCTACGCACTTCATCGGAGGACATAGGTACAAGAAATCCACCGTGTGCTTGATGAACATCAGACAGCGGGGGGACGAAACGCTCAGATCCTACATAGCCCGCTTCAACAAAGAGGCACTCACGATCGATGAAGCGGACGATAAGATTCAGGTCGCCGCCTTCACCAACGGGCTGAAGGAGGGAAAATTCTTGTTCTCTCTATACAAGAATGACCCGAAGACAATGTCGGAGGTATTTTACAGGGCGACGAAGTATATGAATGCGGAAGACGCATTACAGGCTCGGGGGGAAAGACCTCCCAAGAAGCGGGAAAGGCAGAAGGACGTCAGGTAGGATAAGGGGCGAAAGAAACCGCGGACGGAAGGCCGAGACAACAGGCGACCGCAACCCCCTGCCAGTAAGTTCACAAACTTCACCCCGCTGACGGCCCCGATTGACCAAGTCCTGATGGAGATCAAATACGAGGGATCCTTGACGTTTCCGGGGAAACTGAAGGGGAATCCCGATAAACGGCCCAAAGACAAGTACTGCCGCTTCCACCGAGACCACGGCCACGACACTGCCGATTGTTACAACTTGAAGCAGCAGATTGAGGCCCTGATCAGGCAGGGAAAGTTGCAAAGGTTCGTCAGCCGAGAAAGGATAGAAGCGCCTCGGCAGGAACAGGTCCCCCGCCGGGACAATGAACGCCCCAGACCGCCCATAGGAGATATAAGAATGATTGTCGGGAGTACGGCAGCCGTCGGATCGACAAAGAAAGCCCGAAAAGCCTATCTCAGGGCAGTGCAAAAGGTTCAGGCGGCGGGCGCCGCCCAGAAGAAATTGCGTGTCAGCGGCCCCACTATTGAGTTCACTGAGGAAGATGCCCAACGTCTTCATCATCCGCATGATGATGCCCTTGTTGTCAACATCCGGGTGGGAGACTATAACACCTACCGGGTCTTGATCGATAATGGTAGTTCCGCGGACATCCTCTACTACCCGGCGTTTCAACAGATGCGGATCGGCAGAGAGCGCCTGGTCCCTACCAATGCCCCGCTCGTTGGGTTTGGAGGGATGAAAGTCCACCCCCTCGGCGTCGTCACCCTGCCAGTCACGATTGGAGAGTATCCTCGGCAGATCACTAAAGACGTCACTTTCCTCGTCGTCGACTGTTCGTCCGCCTACAATGCTATCATAGGGCGGCCAACCCTTAACACTTGGAAGGCTGTGACGTCAACCTACCACCTGATGGTCAAGTTCCCCACCGAGTATGGTGTGGGGGAGTTATGGGGAGACCAGGTCGCTGCGCGAGAGTGCTACGTAGCGATAGTAGAAGCTGACAGCCACTTGCCGGCAATGAACATTGAGCAGCGGGTGGGGGCAGAACCCGCAGAAGAACTCGAGGAGATAGCACTCGACGAGTCCAGACCAGACAGGACCACCAGAATCGGCGCTCTCACCAGCCCTACGGCTCGTCAGGCGCTCGTGACTTTGCTCCGGAAAAACCAGGATGTGTTCGCTTGGAGTCACGAAGACATGCCAGGAATTGACCCTTCAGTCATGGTGCACAAGCTGAACGTGTCGCCCACCTTTCGGCCAGTCCGTCAGAAGAAGCGGGTGTTTGCCCCGGAACGAGATCGGGCGATGGCAGAAGAAGTTGGCAAGCTGCTAGAAGCGGATTTCATCCGAGAAGTGTACTATCCCGACTGGCTGGCCAACGTAGTGATGGTCAAGAAGGCTAGCGGGAAATGGCGCATGTGTGTGGACTTCACCGACCTGAACAAGGCGTGCCCCAAAGATAGTTACCCCCTCCCGCGAGTCGACACGCTGGTGGACTCTACAGCTCAACACCAGCTGCTGAGTTTCATGGATGCCTTTTCGGGGTATAATCAAATCCGGATGGACGTGGCTGACCAAGAGAAGACCTCATTCGTCACCAGCCAGGGTCTCTTCTGTTACAAGGTGATGCCGTTCGGACTGAAAAATGCGGGCGCCACATACCAGAGACTCATGAACAAAATGTTCGCCAACCAAATAGGGAGGAATGTTCAGGTATATATCGATGACATGTTGGTAAAAAGCAGAAGGAAGGAAGACCACCTGAGGGACCTGGAAGAAACATTCGACACACTCCGTTCCTACAACATGAAGCTCAATCCAGCGAAGTGTGCGTTTGGAGTGGCGGCAGGAAAGTTCCTAGGCTTCATGGTGTCCCAGAGGGGTATCGAGGCCAACCCTGACAAGATTCGGGCCATAGTGGAAATGGCGCCCCCGAAGAACGCGAAGGAGGTACAAAGCTTGAATGGGAAAATAGCCGCCCTGAACCGGTTTGTATCAAGGGCAACAGATAAGTGCCTCCCCTTTTTCCGCACGCTGAAGAAGTCGTTCAAATGGACGGACGAATGCCAAAAGGCGTTCGAGGAATTGAAAGCCTACCTCTCCTCTCCCCCGTTGCTGAGCCCCTCGCAGCCCGGGGAGGAGCTCTTCCTTTACTTGGCCGTCTCCCCGACGGCAGTCAGTGCGGCCTTGGTCAGAGAAGAAGATAAGGTCCAAAAGCCTGTGTATTACGCCAGCCGGGCGTTCCGCGGGGCGGAAGAAAGGTACCCGCCAATGGAAAAGCTTGCCTTCGCCTTGATCACAGCGGCCCGCAAGCTCAAGCCATACTTCCAAGCTCATACCATAGTTGTCTTAACCGACAAACCCTTGCAAAGGGCGATGCACAACCCCGAAGCGGTCGGTCGCCTGGCCTTATGGGCAATCGAATTGACCGAGTTCGACATCAGGTACTGCCCACGCACCGCCATAAAGGGGCAGGCTGTCGCCGATTTTATCGCCGAATTTACAAACGGCAAGGACCAGGGGGCAGACGATAACCATTCATGGACCGTACATTCGGACGGATCGTCGACCAGACAGGTCGGGGGGATAGGTGTCGTACTTCGCTCCCCCGAGGGAGATCAGATCGAATGCATGATTCGCCTAGACTTCCCCACCACGAATAATGAGGCTGAATATGAAGCATTGATAGCTGGGATCGACCTCGCCAAAGCAGCGGGAGCCACCAAAGTGGTAGCCTACTGCTACTCCCAAGTCATCGCCAACCAAGTAAGCGGAAACTACGAGTGTAGAGGCGACAGAATGAGAAGGTACTTAGATCAAGCGAAGAGACGGGTGGATGAGCTCCGGGCCGAAGTGATCCAAATACCCAGAGAAGAAAATGAGCAAGCTGACCGCCTTGCCAAAGCCGCCTCTTCCGAGCACGTGGCTGCCCCAGATAATGTACTCTCTTTTGTACAAACGACGCCGCTAATAGACGTTGTCAGCGTGCAAGAGATAGGCTCCGAAGGCGACTGGACCACGCCGCTAATATCCTACCTAAAGGATGGCGCTTTGCCAGACGACAAGGAAGCTGCCAGAAGGCTAAAGGTCCGAGCCGCAAGGTTCGTACTAATAGAGGGCGTCCTGTACAAGAAGGCCTTCTCTCGCATATACTTGAGGTGTCTGAGCCCGGGAGAAGCTGATTATGTCATAAGGGAGGTCCACGAGGGAGTTTGTGGAAACCATTCAGGATCTCGATCACTGGCGCATAAGTTGATTCGGGCCGGGTACTACTGGCCTACCATGCAGAAAGACGCCCAAGCCTACGTCAAGGCTTGTGACAAGTGCCAAAGATTCAGCAACATTGTCCGACAGCCGCCCGCAGAGCTAACCCCCATGACAGCCCCGTGGCCTTTTGCTCAGTGGGGACTAGACATTATGGGTCCATTTCCGACGGCTATGCGGCAGCTGAAGTTCTTGGTGGTAGGCATAGACTACTTCACGAAGTGGGTAGAAGCTAAGCCTCTGGCCACCATCACGGAAAAGAACGTGCGAAGCTTTGTCTGGAAATCCATCATATGCAGATTTGGAATCCCTAGGGTCCTAGTCTCGGACAATGGCAAACAATTCGACAACGGCCCCTTCCGAGAGTTCTGCTCACAGCTGGGGATTAAAAACCACTACTCCTCCCCCGCCCACCCCCAAGCCAACGGCCAAGTCGAGGTGACGAACCGATCCTTGCTGAAGATTATCAAGACTCGGCTCGAGGGGGCAAAGGGGATATGGCCTGAGGAGCTACCCAGCGTACTTTGGGCGTACAGGACGACGGCAAGGACCCCAACAGGAGAAACTCCATTCCGGCTAACCTACGGAAGCGAAGCAGTCATCCCGGCCAAAGTAGGACTTTCGTCCTACCAGGTGAAGGCTTACGACGAAGGCAGGAATGATGAGGCATTGCGCCTAAGGCTGGACCTAATTGACGAAGACAGAGCAGTAGTTGAACAAAGACTCGCGCGGTACCAAGATCGCATGGCCAAGCACTACAACTCCCGGGTCAAGCGCAAGGACTTCCGAGTCGGAGACCTTGTTCTAAGAAGAGTCATGGGCGCTACCAGAGACCCTGCCTAAGGAAAGCTCGGCCCCAACTGGGAAGGACCCTACCGAGTCACGTCGTGGCATCGAAGAGGCACCTACCACTTGGAAACGCTGGAAGGACAGGCACTATCCCATCCATGGAACGCCGAGCACCTACGAAAGTACTACCAATAAGAAAAGAGCGACAGCTCCTACCTGTATTTGCCTAAATGTATAGGGCCCAATGGGCACCTTTTTCCTTTCTTAAAATTGATGCAAGGTCCAGAAGTTTATTCAATCTCTATTGTACTGTACTCTGATCTTGAAACAGGTGTACCAAGGCGACGCCCAAAATCTACATGGCATAAGAGCGTCAGGCGCCCAAGCCGACAGCTCAGAAGCCAACCTAAAATCTACATGGCATAAGAGCGTCAGGCGCCCAAGCCGACGGCTCAGAAGCCAACCTAAAATCTACATGGCATAAAAGCGTCAGGCGCCCAAGCCAACGGCTCAGAAGCCAACCTAAAATCTACATGGCATAAGAGTGTCAAGCGCCCAAGCCGACGGCTCAGAAGCCAACCTAAAATCTACATGGCATAAGAGCGTCAGGCGCCCAAGCCGACGGCTCAGAAGCCAACCTAAAATCTACATGGCATAAAAGCGTCAGGCGCCCAAGCCAACGGCTTAGAAGCCAACCTAAAATCTACATGGCATAAAAGCGTCAGGCGCCCAAGCCGACGGCTTAGAAGCCAACCTAAAATCTACGTGGCATAAAAGCGTCAGGCGCCCAAGCCGACGTCCTAAAAATTTACAAGGCGCAAAAGCCCGTCAGGCGCAAGAATCGTGCAAGCGAAAGACCGACGGCTCGAAAAGCTGACGGCACGCTAAACGGATCGCTTGAAATCAATCTCAGAAACGACGGCGCTATCCTAAAAAGTAAAGGGCCAATTATCCCACGAGTGCGAAAACCGGTCATGCATATAAGTTAACGGTTCGCAGGGTGACGGCTCGGGAAGTCGACAGCTCTTCTACCCTAGCTCAACAAAAGGCTCGAGCCCGTTTTACAAGGTCGCTGACCCCGTTGGAAGGTCACGACTCGGCACGAAAAATGTCAAGTCTAAAATCGGATTAACATAGTTTCAACAAAAGAAAGCCATATGTAAAGCTTGGAATGAAGATAACACATTTCAAGTAAAAAAAAAACCGAGTTATCATATCAAGGAAACATTGTTCTTACAAAAGCCCTCAATGTGACGGGGCACCACTTACAAAAACAAAAGAAAAGAAGAAAAAGAAAGAGAAGTCCCGCAAACATCAGGCGCCGGGAGCATTAGGTTCAGCCTCGTCACCCTTGTTAGGGTCTTGAATGACGGGAAAATCCCCGGAGCCGAGAGGGCCAGCAGACGGGACCTTCTGGGAGCCGGACAGCTCAAGAGCCGGCTGGGCCAGGACAATGCCGTCATCCTTCCGGGGCGTTCCGGAATCACCGAGACTGACGTCCACCGCGACGCCGTCGCCCGCCGGTGTTGCCGGCACCGGGTCGTCCATCGACACCCTCGCCAAGTCCAAGCGAAGGTAGAGAGACTTCACCTGTTTAAGGCAGTCCTCGAACCCCTCACCGTAGTACTCGGCGCAGGCGTCGACAAACGTTTGAGACATCTTGAACTCGGCGACGACATCGGCCTTCGCCGTCTCCACCTGGCCCAAGAGAGAAACCAACTCCTTCTCCGCCGTCTCCTTCACCGCCGTCTCCTTCTCCAGTTGGTTGGTAGCTTCCTCAAGCTTCTCTTTCAACTCCTTCAGCTCCCCGTTCAGGGTACGGCAAGCGTCCTTGTATTGCTCCAGCCCGTCAGTTAGATTGGCGACGCGCTTGTTCTGACGGGCCAGCAGCTCCTCGTTTTTGGCCCCTTTGACTTGTATGGCCCTCATACGAACGATCGCCTGCCATGACCAAACCACCGTCAGGCCATGAACATAAAAAACAGACGGGACAAATTAGTAATACCAAGAGCGAAGGCATACTTACCCGGGCAAGATCAAAGAGGCCGGAGTCCCCAAGCTCCTGAACGGACTCGCCGGCGCAGATGTCGGCGTCCTCCTTCCCGAGGATCGAATCCAGGCGCTCGAGGGCGAACCCCTTGTGTGTAAGCAGGCTACATCCGTCCGCTGGGGCGACGGGGCCCCGAGCCGTCATCGGCCCTTTCCCGGCCCCATGCTTGGGAGGCGGGAGCTTAGAGGAGACGTCCCCAAGAGTGACGGTTTGCTTCTTGGCTTGACGGTCTTCAGCACCGTCACTCTTCCTTTTGGGCGCACTCTTGTTAGCGGCTTTCTAAACGGACTTGGATGTCCCCTCCTTCCCCTCTTCCTCCCTCTTCTTCTTCTGCGCCGCAGCAGCCCTAATCTGCGCCTTTAGCTTGCCGGTCTCCATCTCTAAAAGAAAAAAGAAAAGAAAAGAAGGGGGGAGAAGGGAATATGTCAGCTAGTTCACAAGTAAAGTTGACGGACTGGAGAGTGCAGTCGACGAGGCTTACGTTAACGGGAAAGGTTATCTAGGCGACGGGCTTTGTCTGACGGCAGAGGCCCCCCGCAATACGCGTGAAGAGCGTCGGGCGTGATGAGATCACGACACTTCCGCTTCTCTAGAGGAATATCCGTCACCTTCAGAATAAAGGCTTCCTGCTCCTCTGTGACCTCCGGGCGAATGTCAGCTGAAAAAGAAAGATAGGAGACGGGTTAGAACTCAGAAATGAAGCAGAGAACAAAGAGGGGGAAGACTGACGACGACGACCTGACTCCCTGACGAACCCCCAAGTGTTGTCAAAACCCTCGGGTATCGTCCCCCACTCTTCCTGACGGCAGACCCAATTTGTCCCTTCGACAAAAAAAATACCGTCCTCTCCAGTTCCGGTTGGAGTCGGGCGTATCCGACACCAACCTCAACTCCTTCCTCCTCGCCAAGAAGTGGTAGGTTCCCTAGGATGAGGCTATCTGATGCGGACGGTAGCACCAGAAGAATTCCTCAAGGGTCAGCTGACGGTTCCCTCCGCTCAGACTGCCCCACAAGATCTCCGACCCTATGAACACCCTCCAGGCATTGGGGGCAATTTGGCTGACGGACAGGCCCAAATAATTTGCCAGCTGATGGTGGAGTGCCGTCAGGGGCAGCCTTAAGCCGGCCGCGAACATGGCGTCATACATGCCCACGTCAGCGGTCCTTCCCGAATAGCACTTCTCCCTTTCCATGGGTAGATGGATCGGGATGTCGTCGGGGATTTGGTAACGCGCACGTAAGGAGTTGAACATTTTCTCCGTCATGCTCGGCAAGAAATAGTTGACCGACCATTCTTTAGGGAGAATGAACGGACGGTCATCCCCGGAGCCTCCGGACGTACTTTCAGAGGTACCACTGTTCGAGCTACCGTCACTACCACTCTCGTCCAGTTGGACCACCTCTATCTGATCCCTGTCTACGGCATGGTCCTTTACCCCCTCATCGGAAGACTGGACCGACGACCCGTCCCCCGACGACCAAGAAGAGCCCTCCCCGGGCTCATGTCCTGTTTGGTAGACCTCGTCATAGCCCGCCCCGTCGCGGACCGACGACTGCTCACTCATCGTCTCCCTTGACATCTGACTACCTACAAGGGACGGGGGTGGTCTAAGAACCCGACTGACAGCCTTCCCACTAAAACCTTCACCAAAGTTCAGTATTCGAATGAGTGAAAAGACAATAAAAGCAAGAACTTACCAAGTTATGCAAACGGCCTTGAACAAACTGAGGATCTCACTGAACAGACGGTAGGGGAACCGCGCTTGACGGCCTTTTGCTCCTTAGACTAACGGTTCGCTCTTATCAGCAGAATCGGAATAAAAGAGAAAAGTGAGGAAGAGCAGAGCATATATATAGTGGCCTTGGGCGCGGAAGACGAAGCGACTTCGCCGTCCATCTACGAACCAGTCGGCCTTGGACACGTGCCCCGACACCAGGCTGCTCGAAGGGACTAGCCATTAATGCCTTGTCTGCCACGCGACGTACTCCCCAATCTGTCAACCGAGGATGACGGGACTGAGGAGTAGGGGGCAACTGATGGGGATCTGGAAAGCGCCGTCAGGTTCCCGTGGCTGACGGCCTTATGATGGACGACCCTAGCTCCCGTCTGCTATAGTTCGGCTCCCAGCACGACCCGACGAGATGAGTTGCAGATGGAGACGGGGTGAGAGGGTGACGGGAAAAAAAGAGCTGAAGGATGGAAGTCAACCTCATGCTGCGCGCAGCTACTTGAATAAATACCATACCCAACACGCTTCACCGCCCACGAAGTAACTTGTACCCCACGCAACAAGGGTTGGCTCCAGTGAGGAAAGAGTTCCGTAAAGAACACGCATCGAGGTATGGCTTCGATCAGAGGTTATCCACTCAGACACGCCAAAGGCCCCACTCTACACCACTATAAATACCCCCAACTCTCAAGAACAAAGGTAGGTACGCTTCTATCCCGACTCTGGCACTCTAGAGTTGTGAGCATAACTAACTTGACCGTCGGAGGGTAGTGGGCCGGTACCACACCGGTACTCCCCTTTGAGGTTCTTTTTACCTGTGCAGATCCGTTCTGAACGCGAAGACCTTATGACTCACTGAGGGTGAGGTTCGGCATCATCAATATTTAACGGTAAGCTCATGCACTACGCTATGGAATTGAAAGAATGATTTGGTGAGAGAAAGAAGAAAGAGTCAGTGTGAGAGAGAGAGAGAGAGAGAGAATGTGTGTGTTTGAGAGTGAGTAGGGAGTCTTGGTTTTGGACTATTGTTGGGTCATAGTCACAGGCAGTTTCGTTTGGGAAAGAGAACGCAAATGAGAACCCACAAAAGTGGTCACGTGTCGAGGGAGTCGCTGGTTGTGGGATGCGGGAAAACTGGTATGGGACGCACGTGCCATAGCCTCTCACCATGTTCGCTCTCTCAAGGGCTTTTGGTTCGACGCCTTCGTCATCCTCCCTCTCCCTCAGGTACCGTCCTATTCATCAAATGAATTTCTTTCACCCTCTACTTTACGTACGTAACCCGTTTCTGCGCTGGTTCGGTGTGTGTACCGTTCACTCACTTTTTCAGTATGCAGTAACCGTCACAGGGATAGACATACTGCATGTGTACTTCCATTGTTCTGTTCAGTGGGAAATTCTTAGTTTCGGACTACGAAATCACCAAGCTGACCTTATAAGAACAAAACATGTAAGACAAAAGTGCTGACATCATTTGAATAGGACAGCTCATCAACAATGGCAGCACACTCTTGAAGTGCCCAACGTTAATTCTCAAAAAAATAAAAATAAAAAGTCCCCAACTTTAGACGACCAGTTAAAGTTAATGGTATTAAAAGAATGAAATATAAAAAAGAGTGCTAGCCAGCTGTTTTGCAATTGGGACTTAAGACAGCTGTCTTGCTCCTTAGTGCCGACAAAAAATAAGTGCACAGTCTGATCTAAAACAAATGTTACTATGAGTTATTTTTTAGTGAAATCAAGTAAAAATTTTAGTATAAAGACACAAAATCCTGTTCACGTAAGCATGGAAGAACCCAATTTCAAAGTAACGGAGGTATAATTTATTTGGTCTTGTTGTGTTTTGTTTCATTTTTTTAAGAATGTATTATGATTTGTTGTGATATGTTTGCTCCTAAATAAAATATATAGAAATGTAATGAGGTATGAATTTAATGTATTTTTTTTTTTGTGAAAAATTTAATACTTTGTTGTGATATGTTTGCTCCCAAATAAATATATAAAATTGTATTGAGGTATGAATTTAATGCTTTTTTTTTTGTGAAAAATTTAATGCTTTGTTGTGATATATTTGCTCCCAAATAAAACATACTAGCCTCTGAGCACGTTCTCACGCGCGTGCTCAGAGGCTTTTCTATTTTTTGGGTAAAGATTAATAATTTGTATTTATTATAATTTGATATGTCTATTTTTTCAATCACCAAAAAAAAAAAAAAAAAGAATACGTGGGGTGAGTTTTGTAGTTTGGAAGAGTTTTAAAACTAACAAAAGAGTGATCATATTTTGTAGAGAGTTAGTGAGTAGAAGTAGGAATTTAAAACAATAACTAACTTTCTTTTGCCAATTTACTATTTTAACTCCATTTTTAAGTTGTTGGTTAATTAATTTAAGGGTATTTTTGACAGAAAAAAAAAAACAATAACTAACTTTCTGAATCCTCTTAATATAAAACATATAAAAATGTATTGAGGTATGAATTTAATGCTTTTTTTTTTTGGTGAAAAATGTAATACTTTGTTGTGATATGATTGTTCTCAAATAAAATATATAAAAGTGTATTGAGGTATGAATTTATTGCTTTGTTGTGATAAGTTTGCTCCCAAATAAAATATGTGTAGTGATATATGTTTTTTTTTTTTTTTGTTATTATATTCTAAACTTACGTGTGTGTATATAAATATATATATATATATATATATAATGTGTATATAAATATATATATATATATATATAATATGATAGGAATAAATAATATATTCATCTTTCTATTGGTAACTTTGTCTAATTTCTAATTATATTTGTGCCTAGAAGTGGGGAAGCTTTGTAATAAAGCATACCATAGGCCTTTAAGAACACATAAAAAATTGCACACATAAGATAATTATTGTATTATAAATTCCTTAATATTTTATTTCTAACATTTATATTTTTCATAAAAATTATTGTAGTTATTTGTAATTCAAGTGATATTGAAGGAATTGAAGATTGTTTGATTGTTGAATGACAATAGTGATGACAATTTGTTGGATAAGGTGGCATACACTGAAGTTGAAGCATACAATTTATACAATAATTATGCATTACAAACAGGTTTTAGCATATGGAAAGGAAAGCCTAGATATTTTAATGGGACAAAGAACATAAGGCAACATGAATTTCTATGTTTTAAAGGCCACTTTGAGAAGCGCAAGGCAAAATCGTCTAAGGATGTATCCTCTTCACGTAAGAAATTCTTTTTTTTTTACTAAATATATGCCATATTTTTATTTTTAATAAACATTTTTATTTACAATTATTATTATGTTTGATTTTTTTTTTAATGTACAATTTTATAAGAAAAGCAAAAAAACAATTTTCCAAAGAAAATTCAAATGTATTATTCAGTGGCTCATACAATCCAGCTATATACCAACAATCAAATCCCTACTCTCATTTAGAATTTACAAGTGATAATGCACAAGGTCAATCTTACATATCATGGACAAATCATTCTCAAGTATTAAGCATCCTTTAGTTTACAAATTTAAAGTATTTATAATGTGTAATCATAATTTTGGTAATTGACGTAATATCTAAATATGAATTTTATCTCTATATATAGGAAATGGATTGTGTAAACGAGGGAATGAGGTTTATCAGCACTGTTCATTTTTTTTTTTTTTTTTCTTCTTTGAGGAGTGAGGTTTTCTTTTTCTTTTTTTTCTTCTTTTTTTTTTTTTTTCTTTTTTGGGTTTTGTGTTTGTGTGTTAGGTAGTGAGTAGGTAGGTAAGTTTCGTTTTGTTTCGTTTCGTTTCGGTTTTTTTTTTTTTTTTTTTTTTTATTAATATATTATTCATTTCATTGTTCTTTGTTCCCATGTTCTTCTGCGGTTTCTGTTCTGAATTGAATTCGTCGATTCGATTAGACCACGTGTTCTGCTTTTCTGGCTTATCTCTCTGTTCTTGCCATTCGTTCCGAGTGGTCTTTTCATTTTGCTAAATGACGTCGTTCCCTATTCTCTTTTGGTATATTCCCCATTTTATGTTATATTATATTTATCTTTCTTCTAATTTAGTATAGAGCAAGACTTAAGTACCGTATTTAAATATTGTTCTTTAAGTTCCTATTAAAATTTTGTTATGTGATTTTTTTTTTATGAATAAAAGTATATTTTTTAAGTTAAGTAGCCACATGTTCCACATAGCAAAATTTAAAAAAAAAAAACTTAAAAAAGAGCATATAAACTACTATACATAAATTTTATCCTTTAGAATAAATTACTCATTTCCTCTAAAATGCAAACATGTGAATATTGATGAGTACATAAAATTTGGTTGTCCATGCAGTACACTGGACAATCGTATTGCTTTAAAGAAGCAATAAATGCGTAGTTGTTACCAATGGAAAGCCCAGAGAAAACGACCGTTAACAACCTCATCAAGCGGCTCATTAAGCCATCAGATGCATTACCAAAGAATTTAAATGAAACCAATAAAGACCTCCAACGACCAAAAATGAAGAATTTATATAAATCACCTCAGAATAGGAAGAATGTACACACACATATACTGAGATATTCTTGAATTAAACTACTGCACACTCTTGATGCGATGGTCACTCTATAAGTATAAGTACTTGTAGAGTAGGAGGGATAAGGGTCAAGGTTTAAGTTTCTAAGAGAAAACTTCACACACATATACACTTAAATTAAGCTAAAATAGAATTTCTATATTGTAAAAAAAAAAAAAAAAAAAAAAAAGAAGAAGAAGAAGAAGAAGATAATTAGCTGTTTAATGGCCATTACTAAGCCATTAATCTCTCAGCTCAAGCGCAACTCCAAGAGTAGCCAACAAACTTTTTATTTACTCATGAGTTGGCTATATAAAGCCATAAAAAGCAAGTAAAACACACAAAAATTAAGCTACAATACACATTAGTGATTTTCCCAAAGAGATTAACTAATTTAAGTCTCGAAGGGTTCTTGACAGGCACCAACCCCGTGTCTTTTATTATCACTTGTCTTCTCTTAGTAGGAAATCCAAGTCGTCCATCAGGTTGATGAGGAACATACTGATGACGCATGTTTCATGTTTTATCAGGTTACATTAGAGTGGGTTATAAAATGGTGTAACCTCTCTCATTTGGATAACTCGTGGCAAATAGAACATGTTTTTTCTCAATACCATTATTTTAGTTCTTTAGGTTCTCTCCCACAGTTCTTAGGCTGTAGATATTGTGTAAATTGCTCTAGAAACAAGCACCACCATAAACAACAACCATTTGAGCTATGAAAGCGCAGCTATAACGTGTAAAAGGCAAATATAAGAAGGTGAATACAGTGGCGGCGCCACATACAGGTCAGGGTGGTCCCAGGACCACCCTGACCTGAAAATTTTTTTTTATATATATAATAATTAAAAAAAAATTTTATTTACCTACCCTTAAAAAAAAATTTAGGAACACCCTCAAAAAAATTAGGAATCCCCTCAAAATTTTTGGTGGATTATTTATCATCAGACCAAGATACTAATTGGTTTTTAATGTAAGTAGAGATTGAACTTTAAATCTTTTATTTAACCATAAAAAACTTTACCAGTTGAGCTAACTGAAAATCACTTATCAATATAATTGGAACATGGATGCACACTACAATACTCATTGCTATGTCACGCTTTTTCTTTTTCTTTTTTCTAAATGTTTTCAAGTTTCATATGGCTCTCTCTAAAAAAAATTTATTTAATGTATCTAATAAACATTGTTTAAGATTTTTTTTTTTTTTTTTTTGGTAATACCTAATCTAAGTAGGAAGAAAATACCACTTAGGGAGGTGCCCAATAAAAAGTCCATGTACGTGTACCCATCATACCTACGAGTCTAAAAATTATGAATTTGAGTCAGTGGTGGCGCTACATACAGGTTAGGGTGGTCCCAGGACCACCCTGACCTGAAATTTTTTTTTATATATATAATAATTAAAAAAAAATTATTTACCTACCCTTAAAAAAATTAGGAACACCCTCAAAAAAATTAGAAACCCCCTCAAAATTTTTGGTGGATTATTTATCATCAGACCAAGATACTAACTAGTTTTTAGTGTAAGTAGAGATTGAACTTCAAATCTCTTATTCAACCATAAAAAACATTACCAGTTGAGCTAACTGAAAATCACTAATCAATATAATTGGAACATGGATGCACGCTACAATACTCATTGCTATGTTATGCTTCTTCTTTTTTTTTTTTTTCTGAATGTTTTCAGGTGTCATTTGGCTCTCTCTAAAAAATTTATTTGATGTATCTAATAAACATTGTTTAACATTTTTTTTTTTTTGGTAATACCTAATCTAAGTAGGAAGAAAATACCACTTAGGGAGGTGCCCAATAAAAAGTCCATGTATGTGTACCCATCATACCTACGAGTCTAAAAATTACGAATTTGAGTAGTGATAAACCTCATTTAATACTAGATGGTTCCACGCCATAATGCCAATGGCGGCGCCACATATAGGTTAGGCTGGTCCCAGGACCACCCTGACCTGAAATATATATATATATATATATATATAATAATTAAAAAAAATTTATTTACCTACCCTTAAAAAAAATTAGGAACACCCTCGAAATTTTTTTATGACAATAAAATTAAATTTTGGTGGATTATTTGTTACATTTCGGCCAATACCAGTTTTTAGAAGAAAAAAAGAAAAATCCCTAAACTAACAAACTCGTCAGCACATTAAGTCATTACTTGCATTGAATGTCTAAAAAACAAATCCAGCCATCGCAAAGGTCGCCCCTTCTTCTTCTTCTTCTTCTTTTTTGTTTCGTCTCAGACACTCTACTAGTCTGCCTCTTCTTTCTTTTTTTACTCTAGTTTTTGCTTTGTCAAGTTTTTTCTTTTAGTTTGCCTTTCAGACTTTTAACTTGCTGACCCCACCCACGTTGTAAATGACAAAACTCAAAAAGCTGACAAAAGATATTGGTTTCAAACTTATTTATTGAGTCTTGCCTCTTCCCAATATAATATACATATATATACACTCCTATTGTACTATTTTTTGTTGTTGTTTTTCATTATTTAATTACATATTTATGTTTTAATATTCTAAAACAGTAATTTTTATGTAATAACTAAATGATTTGAGTGTCAAAAAAGAAAAACTAAATAATTTGTTTTATTTGAGGTTTACTTATTTGGATCGATAATTTTATGTTGTATAATAAAATATAAATATATATTATTTTTAATTTTTTTTAAAAACCCCGAAACACCTTGAAATAGTACGTCAAAATAAATTAATACCGAAATATTCCGTTCCATTAAACAAACTGAAACATAGTCTAAAACGGTATTCATAACATTGCTTTCAAAGAAAAAAAAAAGCTAAAAAAAAAATTTGAACTAAAATCTAAAAAAGAAAAAATTGTAACAGAGAGTCTAAAGAAAAAAAAAATTGTAACAGAGCAAATCCACCCAAGAATACCCTGAAAAATATTCTTGGAGCCGCCACTGGATGAATACCCTAATTCTTACAATTTGTAAGTCTTAAAGGTCGTGCATTCAAAGATTATCTATTTTCTCTTTCTCCAAAAGCTTTTGGAAAAAATGCACGACATTTAAGACTTATCTTTGAGATAATAGCTAAGGAGATTCAAAAATTCAAGATAATAATGTATTATTATTGAGATTATTATAAATAATTGTTTTAATAATTCAAGAAACTCCATTATCGCTAAAGATTATAATATGTTTGCATGTCTATAATTGTTTTACATCTGAACTAATGAGAATCAAGCCTTTTTTTTTTTTTTTTTTTTTTTAGGGAGAAATGAGAATCAAGCCTTTAGATGACTGTAAATTTTAATTACTCCTTTGAGGTCCAATCAAAGTTAACTAATTTAGTCCCATGCATGCATGCGTATCTATTGTAAGACCATTCATTGACTAATTTTCTTTTTATATGGCCTTGTTTACAACCTCAATTTTATCTTAGAAAAATATCATTATTCCCTAAAATTCCGTGAGCCATTATGATATGAATTGTAGTCATAAATCAATTACAGAATTTTCAGAGCATGTGAAATGACCATTTCCCGCTTTAACACTAATCTACACAAAATAGGGGGATTTTGATGGTTGTGAAATGTGGTGTCTATGTTAGCCAACTGCATTCAATAACTAAACCAGAGAATTCATGGCTCATTACTCATGAGTTGCATATTTGGATATTGATAGACTTATCCATGAAAAATAGAACCTTTTACCAGAACTAAGATATTCACACTCGAAAAACCACTCTACAGTCTACAGCAATAAGGAATGTGATTTCAAGTTCAAAACTTACAAATTCACATCAATGAGATTTTTTTTTTTTTTTTCCTTTCTTTTGGGGGGGGGGGGGGGGGGGGGGGGTTGTTTTTGGGAAGAAAATTGTGAGCAAGCTGTAACAAAGAATCAGAATTTTTTTCCCACCAGATAGAGAAGCCATTTTGTGTTTGTGCATGAATGAGGAGAACTATCGTGCAGCAGGCCGTGCAATGGATTCATCAAATGATAGGCAATTGTCAGTACCACCCAAATCCATGGAACCCTGATTCAAGGAAGAATGAATAGAAGTCCTTGACACATCTGAATTTCCCTCTCTTGCAGCCATTGCTGCTTCCCTTTCTATTGTGATTGCATCTTGAATCTCCTTAAGAACTTCTGAAATTGACGGTCTCATATGTCCATGAGGTTGAACACACATCAGAGCTTTCTCTGCTATCTTCCATATTGATTGGATGTCAAATTCTTCGTGTAGTGAGGGATCGATAATTCCTTGAATGTCCCCACTCTCAATATGCAACTTTGCCTGTGAAACAATCATTAGTTAATTAATGCAATAAAAGGAGAGTAGTGAATCATTTCACTTCTTTATTAAACAATTTGTATGAATGATCCATGCTTTTCACCAACCAGGTAGCTTAATTATATCAATGATTTAAACCTTTCCCAGAAACAAGACAAAAAAATTGGGAAGAGAAACCTGAAATAAGATTTGCATGTTGAAAAGTAAAATGCATCTATAAAAGCGACAACTACTTTTACTTGCTCAATAAAAAATGATTAGTTAGGGGATGGATTTAATTCTATTATATGTCCCAATGCCAGCCTCACCAGAAAAAACCACACTTACCCACTGGACTATGTTACGGCAATTAACACCAAAGCTTTCATTAGATATTGCTTCATGACCAGATATCAGCTCAAGAAGAATGACACCAAAACTATAGACATCACTCTTGTCCGTCAACTGCTGTGAGATATAATACCTGAATATCATGAGAAACACCCAAAAAAAGAAAAAGAAAATCATCTCGATATGATCTAATACACTATGGTAGCCAATTGATCTAAGAAAGTGTATGATACAACAGGTGAAGCCACCCCTCTTAAACAAGAAGGGTTTGTTACAGAGATTGCTACATATTTTGGTTTGGGACAATATTTGTATTGACAAATTAGTTCAAAAAGGAAAAGAAAAGAAAGAAATACAACAAGGAGTGATGATGGCCCCAAACAGCTACACCTGCAGCAGCGCGTGTTTATGAATCCTTAGAGACCACAACTTTGTCCACAGTGACAACCTATCTCTATTTGTTTGTTTGTCTGTTTATAAGTATAGACTCTTGTCAAAGGTCACACAAATGAGTAATCAATAGGAAGTTTCACCAGCCAAGAGCCTTGTGTCTTAGTAGAACTATTGGATTTGAACCCCACCAACCCAAACCCCCCCCCCCCCCCCCCCTTGTGGCTCAGTGGCACTTCTAGATTCAAACCCACCCCCCATCCCTGGCCTACTTGTAGTAAGCAAAAAGAAATAGAAAGTTTCACCAAAAAGCAAATAAAGGCACCCATTTTATACCTAAATGACAGTCAACAACAGAAGCAACATGTATTTAAGGCAACAGAAATGATGCTTAACTTGATCATGAGAAGAACACCGTATTTTAAGCAAGACAGAGAATAGACTTACTCGGGATCCAGATAACCTACAGTGCCCCGAACTATGCTCGAGACATGAGAGGCTCCATCTACTGCAAGTTTTGAAAGACCAAAATCTGAAACCTTTGCTCTCATGTGTTTGTCAAGAAGAATATTGCTGCTTTTCAAGTCCCTATGAATAATGGCTGGAACACAGCCTGTGTGAAGGTATTCAATCCCTAAACAAGCAAGAAAATACACGAATCAATTTCAACACGCTTATAGAGGAGAGGTTTCTGTCAGCAGTATAAGTTAGCTTAAAAACCTTTTGCAGCATCCTCGGCAATTTGAAGTCGCTTGAACCAATTAATACTTTTGTGACCTGTTAATGGGCTTTGAAATATTATGCATGGTTGAGCTTTCAAAATAATATTGCTTCATTTAGAAACACGTGAGCTTACCATAAAGATGTTCCTTGAGAGTTCCATTATGCATGAACTCATAAACAAGCATACATCTCTCTCCTTCCTGGCAATAGCCAAGAAACTGTACCAGGTTCCTGTGATGTATCCTTGAAAGAAGAGTCACCTAGATCAAATTCCAGAATTTGAAAATCATAAGAACTAGCTTTTAGTGTCTAGCACATATAATCCCACCAAATGCAATAGGACTAATTAAGAATAGAGAAACAATTTTATTAATCGACACTTTTAACTTCAAGAAAGACTATAATTGAAGATATCGAAATTTCAAATCTCCCTGTTTCATCAAATTTGTCAAAAGAGAATTTGCAAAGAAAAAGAAGCAAAAGTAAGGTGATTTAGATAAAATTACAAGCAACAAAGTTGGTATAAATTCTGGACAGGGTACAAAATTCTGTAGAAAAAAGAATGGGATAGGGCTTTCCCTTCTTTCCACTTAGTTTATTTCCAGTTCAATGGCCAAATTTGCAACAGTCCCATGCCACTAGTTTATATTTCAAATTTGACATAAAAAAGTAATAAAGGGACCATCACCAGTTTATAAATAGGTCAAGATAATGTGACTACAATATCAGAATATAGAAAGAGGTTCAAACAGTATGATAACTTACCTCGTTTGAAAATTCTCGCTTTCCCTGGAAGGAATTACTGGTTAGAACTTTGACTGCAATTTCTTTTCCATCTTTCATTTTCCCATAATATACAACTCCGAATCCTCCAGAACCAATCTTCTTTTCCAATTTTCTTGTAGAATCTTCAATTTCAGAGAAAGTGAAGCAATACGCAGCTTCTGTGTGTGCTTTGCTCTTGGAAGATACTAGTCTTTGAACAGGCGGGGAATGGTCAAGTTGGTCTATAACAAAATCAAAATAAGTTTGTTGAACAACTGTAATTTTTTATAAAAACAAGATAAATGTGAAGATTTCTCAAGTTTCATACCTTGCTCAAAATAACTTTTCTTCCCTTTGCTCATAAATAGGCATGAGGCAATAGTAGCTATTAATAGAACACCAGCCCCAACTGATGACCCAATAATTATATTCATGTGGCTCCCACTTTTACTCCCTTTTCGAAGATTTATGTTCCCAGAGTAGCTGAGGAGAATCAAAGTAGAATGTAAGGGTTCAAATCAATGGTAGAGCTAGAATCAAAGTAAAATACAAACATATATGCATATAATACAACAGGTTAATTTATAAAAACAAAAAAGAACTAAATCTATAAACACATTAATAACAGAAACCTACAATCAAAGGATGGACTCTCCAAACAAGGGCACCATGCAAACCAATAAATAAACAGTCAAAGCTAATGTTTTAAGGGATTTAATTTAAATCTTTGTTCTAACATTACTCTTGTATCATTTTGTTAGAATAATGGTTAAATGATTAAATCCACCTATTTTTCTAACAATTTAAGCTTTTGAGACAAGTGGTAGTTTAGCGTCAAAGTAGGTGGTCTTGAGTTTAAATCTTTATCTCCACTCTACCTCCCATTTAAAAAGTAAAATCCCACATGTTAGGCCCCACTTATTTAGGGAGAGTCTAGGCCCACACATGAGGAGTGTTAGAATAATAGAATTATTTAAATGATTAAATACACAAATTTCTAAAAGCTTAGCTTCTGGGAAAACTGGTAATTTATCACCTTTATTTGTATGTACCACAAGGTTAGGTGAGACCCATTAATGTAATTAGGCATATCAAGAGATCAACACTTAAATAAGCTGAATGCACATCATTAGGCATCAAGTATTTCACCAAACAAAACACCACTCTTCAATTTATTCATGGTATCAAAGTCTTTATGATCATCTATCAAGCTTCTATAAAATAACTTCAATTCCACATCAATCACCAATGGCAGCTTCCTCTACATCAAACACCATGAATATACCCTTACACAACATAGTCATATCTGAGTCCCTGAAACTCGACAGTAACAATTATCTCATCTAGTCCGATCAAATCAAATCCATTCTTATAAACACAAATCTCCTTGAATTTGTTGATGGAAGTCATCCACCACCACCCACTACCATGAAATCAGCCGATAACACTGAGTAACCAATTCCAGAATACTTGCAAGGGCAAAACCTTGATCATTTTTTCAATAGTTGCTTTGGTGGAATTGGTGCCACCTTATCCATTGGATTAGCTACACAAATTGTTGGATGGTCATCATCAAAAGCTGTTTGGGATTTTCTTGCCAATTTGTGTCAACATCAATCCTTGGCAAGAAAATCTCCCTTGCAACAAGAACTCCTAAACGCAAATAAGGGGACCACACCACCACCAACTACCTGCAACATACAAAATCTCGTGTAGACTCGTTCACTACCTTGGTGAAAAGATCAAAGATACTAATCTTGTTACATACATCTTGAATGGATCGGGTCCATAGTTTGATCCATTCATCACTGCGATTGAAAACCGATTTGAACCCATCACCTCCATTAAAAATATGAGCTAGCTTGCTGACCCATGAATAATGTATAAACTACTCTCACACAACCCATGCTCCACTCCCATTGGTGAAAAGATCAAAGATATTGATCTTGTTACATAAACCTTGAATGGATTGGGTCCGCAATTTGATCCATTCATCACTACTATTGAAAACCGATTTGAAACCATCACCTTCATTAAAAATATGATCTCACTTGCTGACCCATGAACAGTGTTTAAACTACTCTCACACAACCTATGCTCCACTCCCATTGGGAGATGCTACGGTACTCTATACTTCAGGATCTTTCTCCACACAAAAATTTCGGAACAAGCCTCAACAATAGTGGTCGACCCTCAAGTCCCCAACAACCATTTTCATATTCTCACTCCAAATACCAGTTTTGCACAAGTAACCAAATCTACAAAATGTGCGACCTTTCCCTGTAGACCATGCATTGAATCCATCGTGCATCTCTATCAAATGCCAAATATGTCACACCATGACCCATCGTAGACAAGTGTCATTATCATTATGCAGCCAGTCACAACAGAAACCTTCATCAAAAACTTTCCTGGTCTCCATGTTACACAGTCACCACCACCTCAACCAACTCAATGGGTTTCAAATTCAGGCGTCCCCACTTATGTGACCTTTGATCCCACTCTTCTTCAACATGTGCAACTATCCAGTGGCAATAATCAAGATCTTGTTGGAGATGGTACATGATTGCCCATTATTCATACTGGTCATAACGGAAGGTTCTTTTATCCACCCCCAAATCTTCATTATCTCTTAAAGAAGTTTTAGTTGTTCCTCACATCAAACAAGATTTGCACTTTGTTTCCAAACTCACATGTGATACAGGAACCTTCAATTTCAGTCAGATTGAGAATGTGGGTTGAATTTGATGATTCCTTGATCTCCCATAAGAACAAATGCCAACGAAATACTGGCTTGGAGCCTTTCCCACCGCCTGCCTCATCACCTTCCCAACAAAGTCCTTAACCACCTCTCTCTTGCTGAATTTCTTTTTGCATTTTCCCTAGATTTCTCTATCCTTCAAGTATTTAATGGATTGTTTTCCATGTTTATGTCAATACAAAAAAGACAAACTTAGCTCCAAATCCTTGGCTTGAGCCTTTCTCGGGAATAACACCATCCACAAAGGCTATCAATGTCTTGATTCTCAAATAGGTTGTGATTATATCTCTCACCATGTGCTTTTCAATGATAATTAAGATGTCTACCCCTACCTCTTCACCACCACATCCTTCCATCACTTCTTTTACCATTTCACCTCCACCCATCTGCTCTACCACCACTCTTCCCTCTTCTCTTGCTACCACCTCATCATGCTCTACAAAACCCTCATCTCAACCTTCTACATTTCACCTCCCCACCATTGATACCTCTACAACTGACACCTCAAACTCTCCCTCAATGATAGTGATGGCACTATTGAACAATGTAAAATACAAGTTGTGGCAAAAGGTTTGTATCAACACCGCAATGCTGATTTTTCTAACACATTTAGTACTATTGTTAAGCCCACTTCATTCATACTATCCTCTCTATCACCATTACCATCCACTAGCCCATTCATCAACTTGACGTTACTAATACTTTCCTTCATAATCTCCTTAATGAAGAAGTTTACATGCAACAAGCTCCTAGTTCTGTTCATGCTAGTCATCTTACACATGTTTGTTGACTTAAAGCTATTTATTCATTCGTATGTGTCAAGCCTCCCAAGCTTGGTTTGACCATTTTATTTCCTTTTGATCCAATATGGTTTCATCAGTCTTGCATAGTTCCATGTTTGTCTTACACTCTCCAATAGCTCCCTTATTCTCCTTCTCTATGCTGATGATATCATCCTTATAGGAGCCAATCATTCTATGCTCACCAACTTTGTCAGCATCTCTTGGCACTAAATTCACTAGGTCTAATTAGGAGTTATTCACTTCTTCCTAGGAATTTAGGCATCTCATTCCTCTCATGACCTTTCTTTGGCACAAAATAAATATGCTCTAATATCCTTGTACCACTTCAGTTGTTTCTAGACAAAAAACAGCTTTATCCAATGGTTTTCTCTTACCTAATCCTACTCTACAAAAACATTGTTGGTACCTTGTAATATTTGACACTCACTGACCCTAACTAGTGCGACTTGGTCAACCAAGTCTGCCTTGCATGCTTCGGCTACAACTCATTTTCAAGCTGTCAAATGCATTTTACAATACCTTAAGGGTGCTCTTATCACAAGTATCACTCTCCTACCAAGATTTATATCCACTTTTCATGCCTTCGTTGATCTAATCATCAATCCACCTTTAATTTTTGCCTCCTTCTTGGTCCAAATCTTATATCCTCAACCTCCTAGGTCGGGTGTGGAACGGCGACAGCCAGTCCACCAATCGCCTCGAGGTGTGGACCAATGCAGATTGCGGCAGCCCAAGCCCGCTGTAGTTATGCCCGTGGAGACATCATTGCTGCAATCGTGGCAGGCAACACGCGCCTCACAGCGTGCCACGGCATCTGCGTGCTCTTGGCATCGGCCTGCAGGCTCCCCATTCGGCCAATTTTGCTGAAGTGCGGGACGATGTGGGGCGATGCAGCGTGGCGTGCATGCGGGCATGCCCCTGGGCTCCCTAGCATGCCCAATACCTGCCTCCATGGGGCAAATAACCTCCTTTTGGAAATCAATCCAAATTTGAGGGCAAGCAGCAGCCAAGGCCAAGGCCAAGGCACCCAGCCAAGGCCAAGGCAGCCCCCCATGGGCAAGCTGCCAAGGCCAGGGCATGCAGCCAAGGCCAAGGCAGCCCTCATGGACATCCCTTGGTTGGATTGACAAGCACATGCAAGGAACGCCAAAATTATTTCAAAAATTTTTATTTCAGATTTCCATTGAGATACCAGACTTTATATTTGAATTTTGGACTAGTTTTATTTTATTTTTGAATTTGGCCTTTAATGTTATTGAGGATTTTATGGAATGTTATTGTTGGTTAATGTAATCCGTAGCCTATTAAAAAAGGCTCTAGGAATAGTTTGAGACAATACAATTTGAATAGGACTTTTCTAATTACAGAACGTTGTTCTTGCTTGGTGGTTAATCCAAGTACCCTTTGGTGGTGAAGTGTAAGGTTTTCACGCAAATTCTATGCAATGAAGTTTAAGATTTCTACTATTTTCTCTTTCTTTTCCTTTAACGGTATTTTTTTCTTACCCTGTCTTGCATCAAATTTGGTATCAGAGAGTAACCTCAATCCAATCAACAGAGCAGTCATAAATCAGTTTTAGAGCCCATCCTCCATCCATCCAAACTTCTCAATCTTAAAAAATTATGTCACTCATATCAACAACCCAAAGTCCACTCAACTACAACTCCACACCTAGATTCCCTCAATTCCAACCCATAGCCCGGTGTGGCCTTTGCCGAAAGGTCTCCCTCATCCAGTTGCAGTTACTAAACCAATGCAGGAAAACCCCACCACCATCCCTGAAAACCCCATCACTACAAGACTCTTAGCCAAAACCTCCTTCACAGCACTCACCCACAACAGTTGACCATATAGGTACACCCATACTCAAAATCCCACAAAAAACCCAATCGAGATCTTCCACTCAAACCCACAACCCAAATCCACTCTTCCTTCAGCACCCAAGCACCAGAGGCCAGTTTAGTCACCATCAAAGAACCACGCTCTTGACTCTATGTATTGGCAACCCACCAATTATGCCAGGAAACACCAAACAACCACTACTGCAACTCATAGTCGCCACCTAAGCACTTGTCACATCACTGCAGACCATCACAGCTTCCATCACTTGTTGTGACCTTCCTCCAAGCTTCACTGGAAAGGTTGTACCACCACTACTCGAGCAAACCCGCCACAGTCTATTGGGTACTCTCTGTTGCACTTTGCACTTTGTATTTGATCTCCAATTGTTTTAGTTTATTAGCCCAACTAAATTTTTTGTAATAATTATTTAATGAACCAGTATTATTAAAAGCACCAATATTTGATGGTTGACAAGACCCACGGATCTTCCCTAAGTGGTTACATGAGATGGATCGTTTTTTAAACAAGTAGGTTTGTCAAATGCAAAAAAGGTTCAGTTTGCCAAGATGAAACTGATATGTTCAACTATGGACTATTGGCACAATATTGAAAACCTTTGCCTTAGAAGGGACAACCCCCCAGAACCAATTGGGAAGAAATGAAAGAAAAACTATGCAAAATATATGTTCTCTAATCATATCAAAATAAATGCTTGCCTAAATCCTATCATGCTTACTTTGTAGACCAAAGAAACAATTTGACTATTTGAGTGAGTGGAATAGCCTTATTGGCTATGTGGCACAATTTGAAAAAGATGAGATGAGTGTTCATACAGTTTCTAGCCCCAAGTCCACCCAATATCATTGGAAGACATACTGAAGGCCATCCAGGACCTAGCTCACAAAACTGCAAGGAATAATGCCCGACTTGACAAAATAATGGCTTCCACCCAAAAACTACCCAATAATCTTGAGGGTAAAGCTTCACACATGAGGGATAATAGTGTTGAGGCGCCAAAATTTTGTGCCAAAAAAGAAATACAAGCTCCAATAAATGTACACTTAATACAGCCAAAACCATATGCAGTAGACCAGTCACTATTTGATGAGGCAAAAATTCAGCTAGAGAGAGAAATTTTAGAGGATGTACATAATGGAGGAAGTGGAAAGTTTAGTATGATAGTGTTTACTATAGAGCAAGATAAGGTTGTATCATTTACTCCACCGATTGTTTGTATCATTCAGGACACATTTAATATGGTGGAATAAAAGGCTTCTTTGTTCTAAGCGAAGTTGGATGTACTTCAGAAATTTTTGAAATTCTCAAGTACAAGCATTCTTATCCTCAAGCACTTCAAAACTTGAGATCAAGTTTTCTCCAACCAAGGGAGTATGATGCAAGGAGTACCAAAACTATTTCAAAATCAATTATTTTAGATTTTCTTTGAGATATTAGGTTTTATTTTTGAAGTTGAATTTAAAAATTGATCTTTAATGTTGTTGAGGATTTTATGGGATCTAATTGTGGCTTAATGTAATCCATGAAGCCCACTAAAAAGAGGCTCCAGGAAGAGTTTGAGGCTGTCCAATTTGAATATGAATTTTCTGATTAGAGAATGTTTTTCTTCTTGTTGGCCATTCCAAGCACCCTTAGGTTCTAAAGCCTAAGGTTTTCAAGAAAATTCTAGGTAGGGAAGATTTGTCACATTTTCTATTTCTTTTCATCTTATCTCTATCTTCTATCCATCCTGCATCACCAGAGACGGTCACATACAAAGACACCCCACCCCCCCCCCCCCAAAAAAAAAAGGGGATAGCAAAGAGGCCAAGGAATAACAAGATGAACAAAAAGGCATTGGAGGAGTCAGGATGTAGATATCAACATTCATATTGAATCTGAAAATATGATCTCTTGTCAACATTTTGGCATGCAAAAACAAATCCAAACCATATTGTGGAGTAAAATACACAAACTGAATATAGCCATGTTTTTATCTAAACATAGAACTATGAGGCAGTGGCTTCAAAGTCAATTTACTTTCCACAGTTAGAAACATAGAGACAATGTTATCTTCAGCTAAGAAGAAATATACAAAAATCGAGTCCTATCATTATCCATTTGGTTGAAAGCAATGATATCTTCTCGAAAACAACAAACTTTTAAAGAGGAGGAAAAGTTAAAAGTAGTTCAACAAATGGGTACCCCTCTTAGACAAAACTAGCTTAAAATGACATCTAATTCCTTATTACTTCCATAATTACTTATGTGGCCATCCATAAGCAAAGTCTTGTTAAAAAATCTAAACAAATCTAGACCTCTCAGTCTAAAACCATGTTAACAAAACCCATTTGACTGCAATTGTGACCTTGTTTGGTTTAAACTGTATCATTTTCATGTTCCAAAGACCATTTTCATTTTCTAGAGAACTTAGTTAAAAATTATATGCTAACGTTTCCAAAACAATGCGGTCATACATTTTAAGATTAAATTTTTTTTTAATATGTGCGCATGTCAATAATATTCTCCTTTCTTAACATGTCACAATTTATGGAATCCCAATTTTAATTGCAAAAAGTCACACTCACTTCAAAATCAAGTTTTTATTGAGAAGACCCGATGGCATAGTTCCTGACAACATATTGTTTTGCACATACCTGCAACCACCAGATGCATCAAGTATATAAGATCTTCAGCTCAAACAAAATGACAACACTTACTTAAAATAAATGAGAATGAATACAAATATGGAGTATATCTTACGATCTATCATAACATATATAATTTCTAATGCATCAACTTAAGGTAAAGAATCTTTGAAATTGGAAGGCATTAAATAAAAATAGAAATCGTGATAACTTACAATTCCCTCAAATTTGGTAGGTTACTCAAAGAGGAAGGCAGCTCACCCATCAACTGATTGTTCTCGAGATGACTATACAAGGTAAAGACTGTGGTTAGCTAAATTTTTTATTAAAACCCATGATAAAGAGAAATTTATGATAGATTACATGATTTTCAAGTCTACGCATCCAGTAAAATCAGGTATTGGACCACTCAATGAATTATTATCAAGCCACCTGCAACCAAAAGACATGGATTATGATGCTTCAAGGGTCATCAATACTAGTGGAACTAATCATGGAAACCAATTATCACCCTCCAGAAAAATGGAAATGCGGTACCAAACTTACAACTCAACTAAACCGGTCAACTTTGCAAAGTCTGAAGGGATATTCCCTGTCAAGTTCTTTCCAGACAATGTACTGCCAAGCACCAGGGACAGAAAGTAATTGAGGTTAGATCAGTGACATCTGTATTCATCTATGTATGGGACTAACTTTAAACAAAGCAAAATTGATTAGGTATTGATGAGATAAAACCTCAAAAAGGCCTAAAAGTTTACATTTTAACAATTTTTGGTTGTGGATCCGAGTTACACTGCACCCATGACCATGGAACTGGTAGACATGGGTCACCACCTTCTTGTGCCCAAACAGATGATGAGTAATATGAAACTATTTTTGCAATAGATGCTCCTGCAACTCATGGAAGTTCATGGTAAAGAACAATGCTCAAGAGCAAAAAAACCATACTATGTATACTCAAGGAACCATTGTTATACTTACCATCTAAAGAACCATCATTTTTCTCCAGATACTTATTTATCTCCATAGCATTCAAAAGAGGCCCCCTTTTAGAATCAGATGTTTTTCCAAATTTAAAAGATAATACAAAGGGAAGGGATAAGTTGGTATATCCAGGCTCATAAAGACGATATTTTCCCTGAGCATTCTCTTCAATATTGACTACAGCCTTGCTGTACTCAGTATAGCCTGGAAGGACTAGTCTAAATTTTCTAGTCTCACCTGGACCCAAATCTTCAATTTCTGCAAAGTAGGTGACTGCCCATCCAAAACCAGGAAAACCATCCAAATTTAACCGGTAAGTTAATGACCCATTTGTGCCTTCTACAGCTGTCTGCATCACTTTTTGAGGCGGTACCTCTTTACTGTTTACATAAATTGGCTTTCGGGTTGACACCTTTTCAGTTCCAGCAGCAACATCAACAAGGAAATTTGCTTTCTTCAAAGAGTCTGACTCCCATATTCTATCAAAGGGGTCATCAGGATACCTAGAATAACAAAGATAGAGTCATCAGATCTTCTCATAATATGGAAAAAACTTCAAATAATAAATGTGTAGCTACTAACCCTCTCCTACCTCAAAATTCCCTTAATAGGGTGTTCGGCATCTATGTGCGTGACAATAGCTTTAGTAACTTAATGTTTTCTTCTCTTACTGTTTCGTGTATATTATTTATTTTAAAATGCGTTCAGATAACCATGTATTCAAAATAGCAGGCTGTTAGGCACTTCTAACCAAATATTCTAAGCATACCTAACTGGAGCTTCGCTATCTGCACCAAAGTTTATCCTTGCAGAGACACTGAGGTAATACAGCTCCTCAAAATCTGTGTAGTAAATTGAACCATTAAATTGTCGGAGCTCAAGAGTAGATATAAATGGCTGCCCAGTTGTAGCATTGGATAAGCACACACTGATGGTAGGACTTAAAGCCAGGAATATTAGCTCTCGAACCTCTATAGTACTAGCATCCGAAATGACTATTGTGGACCAGTAAGTCGCCCCAAGGGAAATGTCAAATTTCGGATAAACATTGTTGTTGTCAAAGTTACCATACAAGAATGTTGCTCTCAGAAGGTACCTAGACCTACTTATGACATTAAGCGTGTAACAATATTTCCTGGTATCTGCAGGGAAGTGTCTCAGGGTCTGGTATTGCCTGCGTGTCTCATTTGCAACAGATATAACAGCTGTTTCTCCATAAATCAGTTTAATGTCAGGAGTCCACTCGAGACCAATTTCGTCTGTGAAATTTTCTTTGCCTCCACAGTCAAAACTGACAAAACCTGAGTCAAAAGACAAAATCTGTTAGAACATTAATGTAGAGGAAAAGTGATTCCAAACTCCTACATGCAATTTTTACAAGGAAAACTCTATGAGGAACTGTTACTCTCTAACAAAAGTAATTATCACATGATAGGCAAAATCTAAAAGCCAATTCAGTGAGTATAAAAATCACCTAATTGGGACAACCTTATGCAATTATCAACAAAGATGCATTAAAAGAACAGAAATAGAAGCGGCATCAATGTTGTCTTGAAATAAATCTCGTATAGCAAAAAATCCCATCCCTTGTAATAGTGGCATACATAGTTAGGACGCACGCGCACACACATATATATATATGCACGCATTGCAAATTGTTCTAAAGTTCAACAGAAATGGATTAAGATCTTAACTTATTAATTTACTTGATAATTTACAGGACTTGGACATATTCAACCACCCAAACCAGATTGATCAAACATTCAAACTTCCCACAACATTCCAAAAAAGTGACTCATAAATTCAATTCATAACCCACTTATAAGCATGCAGATTATTCATATCAACTTAATTGGCAAAAATATTAATAAAAGATGTGATATTAATTCAATTCAAATCTTACAAGACTACCTAAAAAGGTCAAAGTTTTAGGTTGTTGTAGGTCATTAGGGAAACAATATTAATGTAATTAATACAGTACAGTTGAAATGTTCTTGACTTTTGAGGGAGTTGTTTAAGCACAGGGTTTAAAGTGTTTACCTTTCAATTAAGGCTTATTATGTTTAAATTCCTTATTTTCCATCATTTATTATATCCACCACAAAAGTCAAAACGACGAAAAAAAGTCACTGTTTTAGTGTTTTTCTTTGCTCTAAAATTTCCCAGTTCATCATATTTTTTTTTCGATTTGTTGTTAGTTCCTTGGAGTAGGGCTGTAAAGATTGTAACTTTCCCTTCCAATTGTTCATTGCCACTAGTCACAGTCACACCCATGTGAAAATTTTTTCTTAAAAAATATTACTTTATAATTAAAAAAAAAAAGAAAAAAGACAGATATCAAATTCACAGTTGAAGCAAGATTAGAATTCATGTACAGGGCAATAAAAAGATCAGACTAATTCAAACCCATTAAAAAAAAAAAGATTTTTTTTTTTGGTTAGAAATATACATAAGAGAAAGTTACAGAGAGTGAGAGAGAGAGAGAGAGAGAGAGAAAGAGAGTACCTGGCATCTGAGCTTTGGAGGCATCCAAGAGAAGAAGAATGAAGAAGAAGAGAGATAACAGGAGAGGCTGAATCTCCATGATGGGTGTGAAAAAAGCTAGCTAAACTGAGAGGTTGATAACCATAGAAATGGTGCAAAAAGAAAGAGAGCAAAGAAAAGCCACTCTGTGCTACAGATATAAAGTAACAAGGAAAATGGTAAAGCCAACTAGTAATACAGAGTCACTAACAATATTTATAAAAAAAAATGAAAACAGAATTGATTCTTTTTTTTTTTTTTAAGTAAAAGATTATAGAACGTATGTTGGTTTTGCTGGGTAAGTGTGTGTGTGTGTGTGTGCGTGTTTGATCTTTGAAATTGAAAGAATGATTCCGTGAGAGAGAAAGAAGAAAAGAGTCAGAGAGAGAGAGAGAGTGTCTTTGAGAGTGATTAGGAGTCTTGGTTTGGACTATGGTTGGGTCACAGTCACAGTCACAGGCAGTTTCGTTTGGGAAAGAGAAGGGGGTGGCAAATGAGGACCCACAAAGTAGTCACTCTTGTGGCCTCGAAGTTAGTAGAGAAGATTTAACGTGTTTGTGTAGCAATGAGATTCGGATTATGCTAATGTGGGCTACCACCACTAGTTTAGCACCAGCCGTTTACATCGCATCACCACTTTCATTGTTTCCTTCATTTCTTTCGTTTTTTAGTCATCATAATATTATAGGAGTAATATTTATACATATCAATTTTCATTATATTTTTTAATAGACAATTAACTGATTATTAAGTTGATAAGGTTTTTGTTAACTTCGATCCGCTTTAAATTAAGTTGATAAGTTTTTGTTTCTCAAATAAAAAAGTTGATAAGTTTTTATTGATTTTGAATATTTTGATACCATGAATAACTGATTTTCTTTTATCCTCTACACCCTTGCAGATGTCGGTGATTTTAAGTTACTGTTAGGCTTAGCCTATATTATTGTACATTTGAATTAGCTTATTGCTAAAAAAAATTTATTTATTTATTTTTTATTGAAAAGTTAACAAAAATATAGTGTATTTAAAGATTTTTTTTTTCCTGCAAGATAAGTGTATCTAAAGACTGTAAAGTTTAAAAATAATTTTTTACAGCCGCGCATCGTTGGTGTGGTGGTCACTCCATAAGTATAAATGTTTGTGGGCCATGAAAGGGGCAAGGACCGGGATTCAAGTCTCCAAGAGAGAGCTTCACACACATAAACACTTAAATTAGATTAGAGTAAAAATTTTATCTTGTATAAAAATTAAAATTAAAATTAAAAATTTTTAAAAATGTTTTAATTAAATCCTCAAGATGATATTATATGTAAGTATGTAACAACAATTGTATACAAATTGCAACGTCTTTCTCATGTGGACTAGGGTAGACGTAGTTATTGCCAAAAAAATAATTGACACATTTTATGGATAATATTTTAAAATCTGAAAGGCCTCTGACTCAAGAAAATCTTGTATGAATCAGGAGGACACGCTTTAAAATTGACATGAATATTTATTTTATCCTTTGCCAACTCCTACTAAACCCAGCCGTCGTTTCAATTTTCTAAAAATAATTAATGACATTTTGGTTAATGGTCCCCTAATACACATTTTGTGACGTAGATGGACACAATTACATTCATGCATAAATATACCATCACAAGGGATAGCTTGGATGTAATAAATGCCAAAAAGTGGAAGCCACATGACTTGGACACTAGTCAAAAGTTCCTATTTTAATTTTTAAACAACGAGTATAGTATGATATTACAGACATTCTGGCACTGTCAACATAAGATCTATGACCAAAATAATTGTTGTATGCACCCAAATAAAAACGAATATATTAGGTGAGAAAGCATTATAAAATTTTAGAAGATAAAATCCGTTTCATATTTCATAGTATACAATTATTCGATGTTCTGGACCTCATGATGGACCATTTATTATAATACTATGCCATAAGATGTGGTGAATAGTAATAATATTGTATATTAACTGCCCTTCAATCAAAGATTTAAAGACCATAGCATTTATATATAACTAGTTTGTAACCCCGTGCATATGCACGGGTACGTTTAAAAATAATCATAATTACATATTATATATATGATTATGTTTTTTATGGTTTATTATATTGGACTCCTCGTTTTCTACATTAAATTAACTAATTTGGAACAAAAATTTAAAAATTTAGATTAGATAGAGCATGTGGCACAAAATTAAACTCTAATTGAAATTCAATTTTTACCTAAATTAACTCACTTGGCACAAAATTCTAAAATTTAGATTAGATGAGACACATGACGTAAAATTAGACACTAATTGAATTCCAATTAAAAATTTAATTAAATTTTCTCTTTACTTTATCTATTATTATATATATTGATAATGGTGGGCCTACCAGGCTACCCTCCATTTTACTTTTTATATATACAACATATGTACCTATTAGTTGGATGGGTGAATTTATTTTTGCAAATGGTACTGGGTATTAGGTCTTATCAAAAAAATATTGTACTTAAAAAGTGTTATAGATTAACTAATATTTTTTCGTATTTTCAATAAAAACATCTAAAGTTTAAATTCTCAATCCCTATTATAATTATTATTGAATTTAAATATAAGAAAACAAAAACAACAATGTATAAATAGAAGGGTCTAAATATAGAAAGGATTAAATTTTCACATGATAATGGATTGGCTCACTCAGCTTGGCAAAAGATACAAGAATTATCTTTTACATATGACAAAGCCAAAGAGTTTGAGAAGGATGCCCATCCTCCTAACACAAGATTACACTCAGCAAATTTCAGCCCTCACTCAAAGAATCATGCTGTCCTCCAAAATAGGATTACATAGTTACTCCCAAATATTTTGAATTTAAAACTTTCCACTTTTTAATATCCTAATAGCTTCACCATGAATTTCGATGTTTCAAACTTTTAAAACTTACTAGCCTAAACATTAATAATTGGCAACTTATTGATTCATAAGGATGACCATTTTAAAACTTATTAGCTTAAACATTAATAATTGACAACTTATTGATTCAAAGGGATGACCACCCTCAATAGATCCACTGCCATCTACCCCAACCCAGTCCAATGGAAAATATTTTAAGGGATGGAGATAGGGGAAGGTTTCTTCAAGTTGGGTACTAGTATCCCCTATGAGCAAATGTTAATCGTAACAGCTATTTCCAAGAGTAAGCCGAAGCCACCAATTATTGTAACCCGAGACAAAGCTTTTCACATGAAGAGAAAGAGCTTTCCACATATGAGACTAGTTTGAAGTTAGTCTCCTAGTTTTTTTTTTTTTTTTTTTTTTTTTTTCATTTAAAGAGAAAGAGTTTTTCAATAAATATCAATATCATTGTGTGAAATTAATCTATTTCTTATTGAGTTGAGATATTTGTAAAGATAATTTTAGTTATAATATATTTTGAAAATTAGTTTTTTTTAGAAAAGGTTAAAATTATTTATTGAATAGTTAGCAATTTAACGTCACATTAGATTGTGATCTAATAACGAAAGCATAACGTTTACATCCTTTCTCTCTTGGGTGGGATCATACCAACACTACTGCATCAGAACCCATCAAAACTCCACATTTAAGCGTGATTTCTCAAAAAAAAAAAAAAAAAATTATAAACTGGCTTAGGTTTGAAATACTTTTCCAAACAGTCATGATAAGTTTGGATTTAAAGCATAAAATGCTCGTGGAAGTTGATGACAAAAGGAAACCCCATAGTTCCTTTAGATGACCTTTTCAGGACTTTCAATAAGACCTGCCATTCTTCGTGGGTTGATTAAGGGGTTGCCTTTTTTATCAGGTCGTGGGAGATGACAGATGAGCTTTGTTGCTATACTTTACAAAAAGATAGTTGATTCCTTGTTGTCTTTTAATGAAACTTCCACTTTTTCTTTATCTTGTTGGACTTTGGTGTGGAATCTACCACGAAGGTAGGTATCTCTGTTATTAATTAGTGGTTCCCATTGAATTTTTTGACCATTTATTAATGGCGGAGTATTGGCTGCCCCTATGATAGCAAACAAAATAGAAGGCCCTTTCTTAGTGTCTAAGTATATAGAGGAGCAGCCACTTTGTTTTGATTGGTTGCGCTGAAAAGAAACTTTCCATTATGGATTGGGGCACGATAATAAACAATTGTATCTTCTTTTCTCCCAACACAGCTTATTACATCAGTATCAGCATGAAATTAGGCTATATATATATATTTATATATATAGCGTCTGGTTAATGTACAAAGGCACACATTAATCCATTCATTTAAAAAAAAAATTTAAAAATTGAAAAAGTTATCGAAATTTTTTCAATTCTTAAAAATTTTTTTTTAAAAATGATAAATAATTGTATACCCTAACGACATACATTAGCAAAATTCATATATATATATATATATATATTCCCAACTTCGTGTTGATAAACATTGGATTCGAGCTTAATGGTGCCATTCCTTTTGAAGTACTATATTCCTGTTTAATTGTGGCCTAGAAAGTGAAGTAATTTCGAGTGGTGGTACCAAGTACCAACTACCAAGAGTAATTATACCGATGTTCAATAATTCACTTATCGTACTTTGACAATCAGCATTCATTTAATGTTCGGTACGATCTTAATTCTGAGGTTTATTTTTAAATAATATTTTAGTTTCCATGAGAGTTTTCAATAAGAGGAAACGTCTACCAAATTGGATTTGTTTTGGGCTGAACTGGCACCAATTATATTGAATCTGGTCCAATATGCAGTCCAAGTATACCTTCTTTTTTTTTTTTCACTTGATAGTCTGGACTGTCATGAGATCTCCGCAGTAAGCTTTCTTGCCATGTTATCCAGTTTCTCACATTCTCTAATTTGGGGGGTGTAAATATTAATTTGATTTGGCACCTTGTTCTAAGCTAACTCCAGCCGGTTCATCAAAAAAAGTAAACTCCAGCCCAACTAAACTAATTCAGTTTCAATGTTAAAACCCTCAAAACCAATATCAAATTTATTTAGTGAATGAAATCCTTCAGTAATTTTATTTTTTGATACCAAATCAAGTTGAATCACAACCAGAATTAATACATCAAGAAATACAGAAACACATTTTTTTTAGATATGAAATAATTTCTATATAAGGCATTCATTCCATAATGATTGCTCTTTATTATGAGTTAAAACACCAATTAATTTTTGGTGTATACGAGATTTGAACCCTAGGCCTCTTAATTGACAACAAAAGATTTTATCAGCTAACTTGAACCCGTAAGTAAAAAAAACACTTATAAATACACACTTATAGCACCCCTAACATATTTTTAAGACGCCAAACTAGATTGATTAAGTTGTGTGTTGCCACAGTAGCTAGCTGTTCTAGTTCTGCAAATACAACCCCTCCAACAACATGGCTTCAAAATCATTTTTCAACAATCTCCTGCAGCAGTGGCCAAATTTCGCTTTCCATCTCCAACACCAGACCTAGTAGCTGTAGTAAGCAACCCACGAGCTGCTAGTAGGGCCAGTAGGTGACAGTCTGTAGAATTACTATGTTGATTACTTAACACTACACAAGGTGGATCTGTACAATTAACCTCAACAGTTACGTTTTAAATTTAGAAAATTTTCAAAAATAGTGCAATAAACTCATATCAGACACAAGTGCCAACACTGGACTGAAATGGTTAAGAGTTGAAACTCATCAAAACAGATTAGACGTGACAAAATAGATCAAAAATGAACAGAATGGAGCAAATGAAAGAGGTGGAATAAAACCAATAACTTAGATTCAAGATTCAACTCCACCAGAGAGTTTTGAAAGCAGCTGGGCTGCAGGCCTGGAGCTGCCTTAGATTCCAAATCCTACATTATATCTACATGTATATAATATTTGGATGACTCCTAACTGCTTGTTGCTTCCTATGACATGTATGTCCCCAAAAACAAAAGCAATTCGAACCAAGTATGGCCAATCAAATTCATACCCACATACATCATTTGAAATTGAAACCCCTTGAGCCAAAAAAGGAAGAAACCAAAAACTTCCATCTCTGCCTATTTGGTGAATTTTGAATCACAATCCTCCAGATATGTTCCTATCGACATTGACTTGCAAATTCGCATTCCACCAGACAGACTTGGGTCAATGTAATTTTTGGGTGAAGCTAGTCAATATTCCTAACACAATCAACAGATAAATGGATTGAACACAAGTTTTAAAGTCGTCCTTACCGCCAAACTCTTCTACTACAATTACTATTTTCATCATCAGGGGAAAAAAAGAGAATTAAAGAACGAGCAAGCTTTTCACCACATATTTTGATAGGCAATGTACAACCATCACATAAGATGCTATAATTGGGGTTGAAACTCATAATGGTCACACCAATGAAACACACCAATGTTTTAACTGTTTTTGCACCAGTTATATACTTATATTACAGACATTAATAGCAATTTAATAGCATACATAGCCAGAAACTAAAGGTCCAAAGCACACAAAATGTCCACGCTATAGAAGTTCATCCAGTCCAGAAAATTCACTAGAATGAACCAGCCCTCCAGACTAGACACCAGACAGCAGCCACATTTCACTTCTCCAATTTTTATTCAGCATTCGGCAAATCTAAACATGTCATGTAATGTTTGATGGTCAGATTGAGGAGAAAAGTTGGAGTAGATACTAAAGCATGTATTAGGCAGTTAGGCAGTTCAAGGAAACAAATGAATACAAACATATTTCTCACTCACCCAAGCTCTGAGAGCTTCAAATGAGCTTCAGCATAATCAGCAAAGAAGGCATCCTCATCCTGAAGCAAATTGACAGAAACCAGAAAGTTGAATTAGATAATCGTCAACACTACATAATATGTTTGTAATAAATAAAACTGTAGGACAGGAGTGAGATACTCACTGCAGCATATTTCTCAACAAGAGGACGGAAGATGGGATCCTCCAGAAGAGCCTTATCTGATGGCAGCTGGAGTAGACCTTCTTTCTCTCCACTAAGGAGTTCCCTGGTTTAAATAAGATTCAAACCAATCAGTTGGTTGTGCATGTGTTTGGATGGGCTAATTTTCTTTTAGCTTATTGGCTCCCTTGCTGATGTTGGACCATCTAAAGCCTAACTTTTTAATAGGTAAAACAGTACTTTTATAGTTTTATTTAGTTTCAGGAAAAAGCTAATCCAAAAGTACACTTAGGTAGAAGAATTAGCATATGCAAAGAATGAACAAGATGATACAAAAGAAAACAACGTATACAATCAACTTGACCAGAAGACATTAACTCAAGAAATCAACAAGAGAGAGAGAGATGTCTTACTTGAAGTAGGAGTTATCAAAAATAAGAGGGTTGCAGGTCCAGGGTCCCTCAAATCCAGAACGCTCCTTATGGCATCTTCCCTGTAAAATGTATTCAAAAACATTTAGAACAACAATCACTACAATTCACAAATTGCTCAAAACCAAGTTTCAGTAGAAAGTAGAAACATTCCATTATTGCAAAACCAGTAATAAATTATGGAAGGAGTTGACAAAAGAACTTCATATTTGTGAACATACCAAGGTGTGACCACCGGATAAAGCAACGATATCTTTATCACTGAGACCCATGTGGCCAAATACATCCCTCAGATGATCCGAACCTTGAATTACAACAAAAATTTAGATACCTGCAATGATCTATCTATGGGTTTATTTTAAACAAATTAATTAACTGACCTTTGGTAGCATCAGGTAAGCGACCTTCTGGTGGTGGTTCAGTTTTGTCCTGAGAGAAACAAGTAACTTTTAGAATTTGACACATATACTGTTAATATGTCAGAATTAACTAATACAATTTATGGAGTCTAACAACATCACATAAACTACTAATTGATAGGGTTAATTTCAGGCATCTAAATGTGCTCAACTATGACTGTTCATACGCACAAAAGAATTTATACAAGGAATTTATCACCAAAGAAAAAGGGAAAACAAAAATAAAATCCACACTTCACATATATACAATAGCACAAAAAATGTATTATTATTTTATAATTTTTTATTTTCAAATTACCAGCTTATCTCTTGAATTTTAAACAAATTGTTAGCATTCATGCCTTGTAATTACTGCTGGATTGAACATGAGCTGAGTTTATAACATCATGAGATAGGTTGGCTTTATCCTTTTGATAAACCATAATTCGCCAAGTGTTATCATGTTACCCTACTGACGTAGAGCAGCATGCAGTATCCACTGAAGTAAATAAAGACAAGAAAAAATACAACCTAGGCTCAATTCCAAACTAAACTTAAGGAGATGTTTGACAAATTACAAAACTTGTTCAGTTATGACTTACGATATATAAGTTGAACCAACAATAATATATCCAGTTTGTAGACATAGGTTACAACCAATTGTTGTGGGAATATACATGTGAAAATGCCAAATTTAAAACTACCTTTTTGGTGCGAATATGCATTTAAATACACCAAAATTTTAAAGCTCATTTGGGGGAGGAAAGACACTTGAAAAAACTAAATTTAAAATAGCTTTTTTAATGAGAAAATATTTAATATGATTTTGAACTAGTTTTCTGAACAAATATTTTACCAAGAAAAAAAATTAAAATCAATTATATTGTTCTTAGCTTGCTCGGTTTTATGACATGCCAATTCACTCTTAAGAATTAGTTTGATCACTATATATTCTTTAGTAGATGTAGATCACAAAATACACCCCCTCCCTTCCATGCATTGAATCATTGCTCAACTCTCAAATAATCCCTTAAATAGCATACTGCTATTCTCAAGAACAGCCAGCCATTTTGTTCCTTAATTGTCCTCGCGTGCAATTTCCTCACTTCACCCAATCAAATGTGTCACAGATTACCGCCATTGTCTTTTCTACACTATTGGGACCCTCATTCACATTAACAATGTACACAATCTTTCAATCCAACCGTGTACACGGTTGGATGTGAAGCAATAATGAACCTGTTGAAAATATTGAGGTTCACTAACCGGTCTTCCAGGATGGAAAGGAATCTCAGGCCCTCCTGTAATTTCAACAGCAACAACTCCAGCCAACTACAAGCAAGCACGAATCAAAGGCAATTAATAATTTCAAAGCCAAAAAATGAAAAAAAATTAAAAATAAAAGCAAATTATATAAGTATTTAAAAAAATAAGTGATGTCTCAATTTTTTGTTAAGTAATCAACTTCTTGTCCATGAAATAGTCGAAAGCCCCATTGACCAATAGCACAGTGAATCGAAATCTTCATATTTATGTCAAGTCCACAACAGGGTACCCCTTGCCACTTGGGGAATTTAATTAATTAATTATACTAGGTAGTTTGATTGTATGGTACTATGATTTAATTTAGCTGGCTAGCATGGTACCTACCTGGTAGAAGTCTGCATAAGACAAAATGGGAAACTGCTCCTTGATGGGCTCAAGAAGCCTAATGGCAATATCCAGACCGTTGTTTGCTCCGTGAGCAAGCTCCGCTGAGTGCCTTATAGTCCCAAACGGTCCTCCTGTCTTCGTCTTCACATCGAAGGTACCAGCCGAATGCCATCTAGAACACCCAACGATCATGTATAAACTCCGTTATTCTTAGATAATCATGTATCTTTCTTTTTTTCTTTTCATTGAGTTTCAATCTATGACGTCTACTTTTGATAATTATGCTCATAATCTCTTTATTATAAGAAACTTTACTGGTTGAACTATCTGGTAATCACTAATCATGTATCCCAAATTCTATGAACATATGCATAGTTAAAAAGTATATAGAATCCTCTAATAAAATATATATATATATATAATCCAACAACAATATTCTAATAAAATATAGGTAATATTTGTTGTACACAATCTGTTTTATATAATTTTTACCCACGATCCAAAATATGACGGACACGATATCTTAAAGAGAAATGTCATGTCCACGACAAATTCTAAATAACAAATTCTGGTTAGTATTAGTGAGTAAAAAAGTAATTTAAATTGCGGTTAAAAATGAGAACCAATAGCCTACAATTTTTTGTCGTGACGTAGCACTTCTTTAACTTAAAATCATGAAATCATGAATTCAAGTTACCGTTTCAATATATATATATATATTTTTCAATATATATATATATATATTTTTTTTTTTTTTTGGATTGTGTATAAAACACAGCCCTTTAAAAATATTGTAAAAAAGTTACACATATATATTTTCCAGTTTTCCTCAGATCATTCTGTCTTATTTACTTTAAATATATAATTTTTTTATCCTAAAAAAATTATTTAACTTTTTTAATAAATTAAAAACTAAAAAGTCATAATTAAGAAACTCATTAAAAATTAGAGAGATAGATAGAGAGACTCGCTTACGCCAATCGGAGCATGATAGGAGCACATTTTTTATCGGCGATGAGTCCTCTGAGCTTCTTCTTGCATTTCTCCACTGCCTTCTGGTACTCCTCGCTCACTGTTGGGTAATTCTTTCCCATGGAGACGATCTTCTTCTATGTTCTGACTCAGCAAAATCAAACCGCATATATCATCGATCAGACTACAACTACAAACAAAGTAATAGAACAAAACAAGAGAAACTAACTACATCATTCGAGTTCTAAGCCTATAGACTATACTTTGAACTTTCCTGCATTTTCTCGGCAACCAAACTAGACGATCGGATCATAAAATCGCATTCAGAGAATAAACTTTGCTACAAAGTGAAAAAAAGATTCGGACCTTTGATCACGCTAATTGAGACTGGAAAAGCTGAGCTGAGAGTAGATGATGAGACTAGAGAGCAGAGACACACACTGAGCTGATATATGCATAAGAGTCGTAATTGGACAACTGGATCAAAGAAGGTTCTAGCGTTCGATTTTTCGGCCGTTGGATTTTTTTTTGTTTTTTTTAAATCGTCGTGTGGGGGACAGGCTGCGTGCTGAACGTACGGCTAGGATCATGCTTCGCGGATAATTTGTGGTTGGTACGTTTTTTTAAGTGATGGGAAAGATTGTAATCGGTCTGCCAATTGCGTGCAGCCACGTGTTGATTGGGGTTTGGCTAGTGATGCAGCGTGAAATGAATTGATTGTTGTTTAACGCGTTAGCAGTGTCACCATCCTAAAACCCGAAGACTAGTAAGATGCCTGCTAAGATTTTTGATTCGAAACTTAATAACTAGCTATGTGTTATTATTTTTTATTTTTATTTTAAATAGTTTAAAAAATAATAAGTGAATTTTTCACTTATCGAAAGTATGAAAGCCACGTGTTGATTGGGGTTTGGCTAGTGATATTGAGTGAAATGAATTGATTGTTGTTTAACGCTTTAGCGGTGTCACAATCCTAAAATTCGAAAACCATAGTAAGATATTGGCTAAGATTTTGATTCGAACCTTAACAACTAGCTGTATATTGTTACTTTTTATATATTATTTTTATTTTAAATAATTTAAAGAATAATAATTAAGTTTTTTACCGATCGAAAGTATGAAATCTCGCCTGAAAGTGAGTAAGGTGCTACTATGTCATGCTTAGGTAAAGAAACTACAGTTGCTCTCTCTACCCAAATTTTTTTTTTTTTTTAAATAACAGTAATTTCTCGAAACAACGTATAATTCATTCTATGAATCTATGGGCCTTTAATCCCTAGTCATGTATTTGAAGTTGTTTTTACTTGTCAATGGGCCGGGGAACTTTGTGTCTCTTCAGTTGCTTCTTTCTTACGTATAATTTGTGCTCATTGGCTCAACTAATGTCAACCACTATGTTTCAAAACCTAGTCATTTAAGCTTTTTTTTTTATTAGATGAAGTGTTTTTGTTAGGGCTTTTCAAAATATCCAAGCAATTAATCTAACCCGATTGGAAGGCATGCATTTTCAACAAATTATTTAGTTGATGGCAAGTTCAATTATTTTAATTAAAAAAACATTAATTCTGTCCAAGAGTTAGTTTTAACGAAACTACGGGCATTAACTTGTGAAGTTGACTTTTAATACTTTTATTCTATATGTGATTTATTCTTATTGGTTGCATGTAATCTTATCCATACACATGAATGGTTTTCATGCTTCGCAAATCCATCTGTCTCTCTCTCCTTTTTTATTTTTTTTATTTTTTAAGTTTTTTTAGTTTTCCCTCTCTTCCCAAACAGTTTGTGTTGGAGACACACTCACCTATGCGTTGTCATGAACACCAAGTTCAATGTCAGCATTCTTATTGTATGCAATGTAAAAGGGTTTTAATAATTAAAATGGTGTTAAAATCTCATTGAATTGAGGGGGGAAAAAAAGGTTATTCTCAATATTATCTTGATTCTATTGTTTTAGGTTTTGGTCCTTGTAAATTTGATTTATTACTGGTTGACCCACAAATTACAAAATATCTATTGATATTGAATTTTCACACCCCTCCTCTTCTCTTTGTTTTGGACTCAATTGAGTTGTGCATGAAGTATGTGTGGAAAATTTTGTGGCTGTAGCAACTATCCACAAGGTAGAATGGTTTTCCCCTTCATTAGACATTGAGTTTTAGTGTCCGTTAGTATGATTAATTTTGCTAATTTATTTTACTATTCAGCTTATTTTTACTACTCTTTATTGGTCTCACTATATTTTTTTGTACTATTCAGGAGTCTTACTATACTATTTCAGCTAATTTTTACCTTTATCTACAATACTTTCAGCAAAAAGTTTTCAGTTTTAGCAAAATAAGCGAATCCCAAACAGACCCTTAAGTGGATTTGTTGTTTCATGCATTTTCAAATTGGTGAATTATAGGGTATCAGTAATTTCATTTGACCAATCACTCAAAAGCTAGTAGTCCATTTTTCTTGATTCGATAATTGATATCTAGCCCAAAATCCTTTAACTAACATGTTCAATTCAAGTAGTGAGTTTCATATGCAACCCGGTTTATATTGACCTATAAATATTTATATCTTGCTTGATTCTTTTGTACTCGAATGGTTTTTCTATATGAAGTTATTATTATTGTAGTGCAACTTGGATCAAATTGACCTGTTGACGCCCATAGTTTTGGGTATGATGTTGTAATCCCCCTCTAGTTTCATTATATCAAGTTACGTTGCATTATTCTTCTTTATTTTTTGGGGAGGGGGGTTGTTAGACATGGTTTATATTGTGCCTCCTCGTTTGATTATGTTCAAACCAAAAGTGAAAAAAGAAAGTTTTTTGTGCTACTCAAGTCCAAAATAAAGAAAAATGAATATGATCCGAAATACACATTTTGAGTCTTTGACCTTTTTTTTAATTTTTAATTTTTATAAATAAGTAACATTGCTTTATTAATAACCAGAAGTGACAAAACGATGATGAGCTTCTCTAATCTAAATCCCTTACACATAAATAAGAGGGAGGGATAGAAAATATGAGATAGTTCCTTCCTAATTACACCTGTTTTGTTTTATTTTTTAAGAGGGAGGGATAACTATCATTGCATTAGTTTGGATTTCCTTTTTATTGTTTGATAGAATAATTTGAATTTCTAAAAACATGGCATGCTGACCAAACTGTAGCATGTTTTTGATGTTCAAAATGATTGATTCAATGGTCCAATAGTGGGTGATTGTTGAGCTTGGAGTGGGCTGTATTTTCTTATTCTTGTGGATCTAATTCGTCATTAGGCTATCAAGATCTTGGACCAAAATGAGTCATGCTTGGGCGAGACCTCTAGATGGGCTTCCTGATGAATAATTGAGTTCAAGAAACCCAGCCCAAAATGCTGCTCCACGTTTGGACTTCAGGCATACAACGCGGGAACATAAAATGCTAATACCAAAAGAAAAAAAAAAAAAAAAAAAAATCATAAACAAAAAGTCTTTCACTTTAGTAATAAGGCTGAATTGAGGGTTCGAGTTGCGAGGTTAGCAGCATTTTGTAATTATCTCTATTTTTCAAAAAAAAAAAAAAAAACCTAAACATGTGAATTTAACGAGGCCTAAACACGGATGGTACATTTTATTGTCTTTTTTTTGGGAGGGAGGGTGGGAGGGAGGGTTGCGATTTTCAAATAGCCATTCCACGTTTATGTCACATGGCTTTATTTGCATGATTGCATCCAAGAACCAGCCTCTCAATCATTTATTCAGCATCGGCAAACCTAAACGTGTCATATAATGTTAGATTGTCAGATTGAGAAAAGTTGGAGGCGATACTTAACCATGCATTAGGCAGTTCAAGGAAACAAATGAATACATACATGTTTCTCACTCACCCAAGCTCCGAGAGCTTCAAATGAGCATCAGCATAATCAGCAAAGAAGGCCTCCTCATCCTGAAGCAAAATTGACAGAAACCAGAAAATTGAATTAGATAATTGTCAACACTACTTAATATGTTTGTGATAAAAAAAAATAAATAAATAAAAATAAAAAAAATAAAAAAAAAAAACTGCAGGACAGGAGTAAGATACTCGCTGCAGCATATTTCTCAACAAGAGGACGGAAGATGGGATCCTCCAGAAGAGCCTTATCAGATGGCAGCTGGATTAGACCTTCTTTCTCTCCATTAAGGAGTTCTCTGTTTTAAATAAGATTCAAACCCATATATAGTCGGAGGCAGTACCTCCATGTGAGAAGAAGGATACATGCACATTATGCATGATAGATTTTCTCTATCAGTTGGTTGCGCATGTTTGGAATGATTTTTTTTCTTTTAGCTTATTGATTCTTTTGCTGATGTCGGACTATTTAAAGTCTCACTTTTTAATAGGTACAACGGTATTTTTACTTACTTTCAGCAAAAAGTTAATCCAAACGTACACTTAAAAGTAGTAGAATTATCCCCTCAAAAAAAAAAAAAAAAAGGGTAGTAGAATTAGCATGGAATGAACAAATGATACAAAAGAAAACAATGTATACAATCAACTTGACCAGAAGACATTAAGGGTTCGTTTGGTTAGAGGAGTGGAAAAATCGGAGGATGGAAAATTGTGAGAGGATGGAAAAGTGAAAGGATGGAAAATATATAGTTTTCTCTCTTGTGTGTTCGGTTAGAGGGGTGGAAAAGTGAGAGGGTGGAAAACTCTTTTGTTTGGTTAGAGAGAAAAAGGGAAGGATGGAAAATGTAATTTATATAAATTGACTATTATATCCTTGTTACTAAAAAATAGATTTATTTGTAATCATTAAATAATTTAAAATTTATCACATCATATATATATATATATATATTTATATTATTATTTTAATGTAAAAATTAAATCAAGTTACGTTGAAAAAAAAAATAGAAAGAAAGAAGACAACGTTCAGTACTTGAACGTTGGAAAAAAATAGGTGGGAAGAGGGTATTTTTATAAGGTAATACTATAACACTTTTCTCTCTAAATTTTCCTTCCGATTTGAAAGGAAAAAAAATGTGGGCCTAGAGAGAAAATTTTCTTTTGAGTTTTCTTTCCTTCCTATTTTCCTTCCCCAAACGAACAGTGAAAAACAGTATTTTCGACCCTATTTTCCTCCCTCTATTTTCCATCCTCCCTAGAGAGAAAACTTTCTTTTGAGTTTTTTTTTTTCTTTCCTATTTTCCTTTCCCAAACGAACAGTGAAAAACAGTATTTTCGACCCTATTTTCCTCCCTCTATTTTTTATCCTCCCTGTTTTCACTCCAAACAAACGGAGCCTAACTCAAGAAATCAACGAGAGAGATGTCTTCCATGAAGTAGGAGTTACCGAAAAAAAAAGGGTTGGCGGTCCAGGTTCCCTCAAATCCAGAACGCTCCTTGTGGCATCTTCCCTGTAAAATGATTCCAAAAACATTAGAACACCAATCACTCTACAATTCAGGAATTGCTCAAAACCAAGTATCAGTACTAGAAACATTCCATTATCGCAAAACCAGTGATAAATTATGAAAGAAGGTAGCAAAAGAACTTCATATTTGTGAACATACCAAGGTGTGACCACCAGATAAAGCTACTATATCTTTATCACTGAGACCCATGTGGCCAAATACATCCCTCAGATGATCCGATCCTTGAGTTAAAACAAAAAATTAGTTAAGTTATTCAATAAGTAATTAGATACCTGTAATGATCTGGCTATAGCTTAATTTTAAACAAATTAATACTGACCTTTGGTAGCATTAGGCAGACGACCTTCTGGGGGTAGTTCGGTCTTGTCCTGAGAGAAACAAATACCTCTTAGAATTGAACATATATACATTTAATATGACAGCATTATATAATCTATGGAGTCTTAACAACATCAAATAAACTACTAGACGACAAAGAAATTTCAGGCATCTAAATGTGCTCAATTAGAGCTGTTCATACAATTTTAGATGCTCAAAAGAATTTATACAAAAATCCATAATTCACATATACACAATAGCACTAAAACGTATTATTATGTTATGATTTCAATTTTCAGACTACCAGCTTATGACTTGAATTTTGAACAAATTGTTAACATTCATGCCTTCTAATTAGTGCTGGATTGCTCACCCACCAATTAGGAATGTGGGCTGATGAGTTTAGAACATTATGAGATAGGTTAGTTTTATCCTACTGATAAAGCATAATTTACCAAGTGTTATCATGTTACCTACTGATCGATGTAGAGCAGCATGCAGATTGCTGTATCTACTGAAGTAAATAAGGACAAGAAAAATACAACATAGGCCCATTTCTTAACCAAAATTAAGGAGATGTTTGACAAACTAGAAAACTTGTTCAGTTACGATATATAAGTTGAACCAAAGATAATTATCCAATCTCTCTATACATAGGTTACAACCAAAGTTTGTGAGAATATATATGTGAAAATGCCAAATTTAAAACTACCTTTTGGTGCCAATATGCATGTAAGAACACCATAATTTTAAACATCATTTGAAGGGAGGAAAGACACTTGAAAAAACTAAATTTAAAATAGTTTTTTCAATGAGAAAATCAATTACATTGTTCTTAGCTTGCTTAATTTTATTTATGACATACCAACTATATCTTAAGAATTGATTTGATCACTATATATTCTTTTAGTCAATGTAGATCACAAAATCCACTCCCTCCCTTCCATGCATTGAGTCATTGCTCAACTCCCAAATAATCCCTTAAATAGAGCACTGCTCTTCTCAAGACCATCCAGTTATTTTGTTCCTTAGTGTCCTCATGTGCAATTTCCTCACATCACCCAATCAAATGTGCAACAGATTACTCCTATTTTCACCAATACACTATTGAGCTCCCACACACTTCTACACCCATATATTACCTCTCCTTCCTAACTCTTTCTTTGCTGTGTCCATATTTTTAAGCCAGTCAAAAAGCGCTCAACTCAACCTATCTCATTGCCAACATCAACATGGGACATAACATTATGCCATCAATCGCAATCAAAGGGGTTATGGGGTGAGTACTTCAACAAATGTACAATATACGTACCAATTCATAACACTAACCAAAAGACTAGTTTCATTACAAGAGTCTTATGATTCGATGGTATTGCCTATCTCTCCCATGCATGAGAGTTAAATTTGAATCCCCGAAAAAAAATCATTACAAGCAAAAGCATAATTCTAGATTGAGTCCAAGACATGCAGCTAAACTTAAAGTTAAGGACATCAAAAGATTCTCAATATATATTATTCGTGACACATGAAGATCAACAATTTCTCGACCAAACCAATGCATGTAATTCAAAAAAATGGAAAGCAAGGCATTGAGAAAATGAGGTTCACTAACCGGTCTCCCAGGATGGAAAGGAATCTCAGGCCCTCCAGTAATTTCAACAGCAACAACTCCAGCCAACTACAAGCAAACATAATCAAAGTCTATTTTAACCATTTCAAATCCAAAAGTGAAAAGGAAAAAAATAAAAGTGAATTATACTAGTACTATAGTATTGTAACTAACTGGTATAAGTCTGCATAAGACAAAATGGGAAAATGCTCCTTGATGGGCTCCAGAAGCCTAACGGCAATCTCCAGACCATTGTTTGCTCCGTGTGCAAGCACCTCCGGGTGCCTTATAGTCCAAACGGTCCTCCTGTCTTCATCTTCACATTGAAGGTACCAGACGAATGCCATCTCCAACACCAATAAACTATAAATTATTGTTGCACATGCTGAGTTACACGCTACCATACACACTTTAATTAAAATCATGTAACCATCAAAACTCTAATGTTTATACTAATATAATCATGGCTAAATTCAAATATTTTTACTATTAATTTTTTAAAACCATTCATTTAGTAAAAAAAAAAAAAAATATATATATATATATATATAAAACACACTACAATTTGAACATTTTACAGGTTATATACTTCTTAATTTTCAATTATTATGATATTCATTAACTATGATGAACATATGCAAAGTTACAATCCATATAAATAAATATATATATATATATATATATATAATCCAAAGACTAGCTAGTTTCTAACAAAATATTAATCCAGTAATGTTTAAATATATTGTAAAAGAGTTACACCTTTTTTTTTTAGAAAAAGAAGAGTAACCCTTATAATAAGAAATTCATAAATCTATTGTAGGGGCTAGAGGCCCAAATACGAATATTGGGCTTTGGGCCCGTCCGAGAAGATTCAATTATTCATGGACAAGTCAATGGTATAGAAGATGCAGATGGTAGTCTTCACTTCCAGGTTTGGACTATGTAGAGTAAGGAAGGTGATCCGAGGAGGAATAGATCATCGGCTAAGCAAGGCAAAGGTCAGGGTATGTATTTTTCTATCTAGGATGATGCACCAAAAGGTTCTATCTAGTAAGGGCATACTCTACGAGCATACGGTACAGGTGAGAACTAGAAAATATCTAAAGAAAAAGCTACCACCATCGCATTGATTGCTCTGCAGCTAACATTCTGGCTGCATTAATGAAGAAGTAATATCTGAACAGTAGTTTTCAGTCTTATAGCTATTATTTAAGGACTTCAGGAAGGTGCTGATGGGACAAGTATCAACACCAACTATCTGGCCTGCATATGGAAAATGAAGATGAAAAAGAAGGGAAAGCCATGAGAGAAAGAGATCGAACAATCAAGAGAAAAACACGGTAGACATTCAGAATTAAGCTTGTAATCATACTTAAGAAAAATATATGAGAACTGACCTCCTTGAATCGTGCCTAGGACGGCTTCCTGAAAATTAAGTCAATCCATCTCTATCTTTTAGTTTGCTGAATACGATCTGATTATTGTCCAATTCATTAAAGCCTAATTCTCCTACCCACTCTCTACAAATTCATTGTTTTGGGCTTTTTGGGCCTACGTCCCCTAGCTCGTGGACCAGGCATTCAAATTGCGCCCTTGCATCTATAATTTATAATTTAAGCCTTTAACTTTTGAGGACATTTGTACACATTATTATTTTAAATATATACTTTCAACTGAATTTAAAATTTAAATTCTTCACTATGTTTAAATTACTCTTCACTAGAATCTTACTATATTATATTTTCATTAAATAGTCTAATGTTTATACCTGAACATACTAATTGTTGTTGTACATACTGAGTTACACACTACTGTACACACTTCAATTAAAATCGTGTAACCATCAAAACTCTAATATTTATACTAATATTATCATGGCTTAATTTGAATGTTATTACTATTAATTTTTTAAAATCATTCATATAATTAGTAAAATATTATAAAAAAACACACTACAATTTGAACATTTTAAAAATTATATACTTTTTAATTTTCGATTATTATGATATTCATTAACTATGATGAACATATGCAAAGTTACAAACCACATATATATATATATATATATATATATATAAAATCCAAAGACTAGTTTCTAACAAAATATTAATCTTGTAATTTTTAAATATATTGTAAAACAGTTACACCCTTTTTTTAAGAAGAAGAAGAGTTACACTTATAATAAGAAACTCATATATCTAAAATCTATAATTTAAGCCTTTGACTTTATTATTATTATTTTTTTTTTTTGTAGCTTTTCCTAAGGTTGCCATGCAACCTTTTGAGGACATTCGTACACATTATGCTATTTTGAATATATACTTTTAACTGAATTTAAAATTTAAATTCTTCTATATGATTAAATTACTCTTCATTAGAATCTTACTATATTATATTTTCATTAAATAGTCTAATTGGTTAATGATAGTTCTATATTTAATCTCAATCATAATAATAAACTTAATAATAAATATCAAAAATCATAATTATCAAATTTCATATTTAAACAATTCTATAAAAAAATCACTAGACAAAATCAAATTATATTTTGTTACTATTTTATGTGAATTGGAAGGATTTTTCACAAGTATGTATGCGAGTGTATATATATACAAAGAGATGTCTTATACCACATTGCCACTCGAAGAATAATAGGAGCACAGTGTTTCTCCGCAACGTGTCCCCAGAGCTTCCTCTTACATTTCTCGACTGCCTTCTGGTATTTCTCGCTCACTGTTGGGTAGCTCTGCCCCATGATTGGCAACTATATCTTCTATATTCGGACCAAACCAAGTCAAACCATACGCATATCAGACTACATGAGATAAGTAACAGAGCATGCAAAACAAGAGAAACCAAATTATTCAAATTCTATACATATATATTGATTGTTACTAGCCACCAGTGTATTAAGTACGTATGTATATATTGACTTATACTTTGAACCAATAATTATGTCGTTTGAATTTTCTCTGCAACCAAACACGACAGTCGGATCACATAAATCGCTTCAAGAATGATTACTTTGCTAAAGTTGAATTAGCAGATACAGACCTTTGATCACGCAAGGATAATGCTAAGACTGTAATGTCACGAAAAGCTTGAGTAGAGAGACTAGGGACACTGAACGAGCCGACAAATATATAAGAGTCGTTTTTTGACAACTGGCAAAGTTCTAGAGTTCGTTTTCAGCCGTTGGATTGTTTTTATCGTCGTGTGGGGGATAGGCTGCGTGCTGAACGTACGGCAAGGATCATGCTTGATGGTTGGTAGTTAGTTGGTACGCTTTAGAAAGATGTGAAAGATGGATTCGGACTGCCAACAATTGCGTTTAGCCACGTGTAGGACGCCTACAGAGTGAAATGAAAGGCGTAAATTTTATTTTCGTCCCTACATTTTCACGCGATTTTCATTTTGGTCCATAATTTATTTTTCCACCACTTTTAGTCCCTGTCCTGGAAAACACGTCTCGTTTTTGTTTCTACCGTTAGTGCCCTAACAACCTCGTCCTACGTGGCAGATGAAATTACTAAAATAATAATAAAAATTTTTATTTTGGCATTAAAAAATGCCATGTCAATATCTAAATTAAAAAAATTTAATTTATTAATTTTAACTAAATAAAAAAATTAAAAACAGAATTAAAAACCAAAAATCACATGAATTGAGATCTAGGTGAGTTGGGAGTGAGCTAAGGGAGGTGAATCGGGCGAGTTGAGTTGGAGAGTGTGTGATAATATTCCATTGAAGTTGGGAAGAAAAGTAGTGAATCAAGGGAGATGATTTTGAAATTTTTAATTTTTGGATTTTAATTTCTGGGTTTGTGTTCTTAAATCTGGGTTTGTGTTCTTGTTCAAGACACACTTAAATCTCAATTTATGTGATTTTTGGTTTTTAATTCTGTTTTTAATTTTTTTATTTAGTTAAAATTAATAAATTAATTTTTTTTAATTTAGATGCTGACATGGCATTTTTTAATGCCAAAATAAAATGTTTTATTATTATTTTAATAATTCCGTCTGCCACATAGGACGGGGCTGTTAAGACACTAGCGGCAAGAACAAAAATAAGACGCATTTTCAATGATAGGGACTAAAAGCGGTGGAAAAAAAAGTTAAGGACCAAAATGGGAACATCGTGAAAATGTAGGGATGAAAATAGAGTTTACGCTGAAATGAAATGATCGTTGTTTCGTTGCATCTGGCCATTACATGGTAGCGACCAGCGATTTATCATAGTGCTTACTGTTTTCAGACCTGAACCGAACCAGACCGGGAGGTCGAACCGTGAAAACCAAGAACCAAGATGAAAATCGATTTTTTAAGCATAAAAAACCGAATTTTTTGTTAATTCTGTGAACCCTAAAACCGGGGTTGGATCGCACAAATCAGTAGCAAGAACTGTGTGGTCCAACCCCTTAGCAATTTTTTTTTTAATAAAAACAACTTAACACAATTTTATTTTACTTAATTAAATTATCCACCTCTTACAAGGAATAAAAAAAATTCTAATTAAAATCTTTCAAAGATATTCAACTTTACTTCAAAAATTAATCATAAATTTTAATGCTTTCATGGTTATTATTTTATTTTATTAACTTTCTTATTTAATTATTAAATATATGCTTGAAAATCATTAAATTTCCCTTACATATATAGATATATTGTCAATTTTGCTAGTTTTATAAATTTAATATCTATATTTAGGCTTTAATTAATTATTAAATTAATTATGACATCATCACGGTTCGACCCCGATTCAACCTCGGTTCGACCTAAAAACCTTGAACCTCTCTCTTTTACTGTTCAATGCACAGTCCGAGTTTCAAAACCATACTGCTTAGTTGATCAACGACTTGTAGCATTGTCTTTTTTTTTTTCTCTCTTTTTTACTCAAAATAATTCATTTACACAAAAAAAGTGACTATACACAGGTGTCTCAAATTAAAACATCAAAAACAGATTGGAGACATACAGCAAAATGAATAGATCTAGAAAAATTACAATAAAGAGCTCACTCTGCAAGTGCATGAGTTGCACCATTCTCTTCTAGTCCAAGCAAAATAGACTTTAGGCAAGTTGGAAGAGATACAAGGGTGGAGCCACATTGATAAGTGGGGAGGCCAATTCTGTCATTTATATCATATAAAACTGAGAATCCCAGTTACAGTTTTTTTGTATAAGGACTAGTCCCCACAAAGGAAAAGTTTTAGTCCCCTTGCCTTGTTAGATCTCTTTTCGAGTTTCAAAGCTGCATCTTTTAGTCTATGTTTATCATTTACTTACTTTTACAGTTTTACTATTATCTTATGATAGGTCAAGAATGTATTGACCCCTTATGATAAATTAACCAATTAATTAGCCAAGTGAATTAATTAAGTTAATTAACATGCAATAAGTGTAGTAGCACAAACAAATCACCAACTAAGTTAAATGCAGCGGAAAATAAATTTGACACAGGTGATTTGTTTACAAACGGGGAAAACTATCGAGACAAAACCCCACCAGATGAATTTAAAGTCACTACTCCCGATGGCGATAATCCACTATTATCAAAACAAGCAGTTACAAGTAAAGGAATCTCAGTAACTTGTACCAACCTATAGTTGAACCCTTACCCCAATACTCAATTGGACTTGTAATACAGTGAAAATCTCTCATTTCAATGCATGGCTCCAAGTACGTGAATAACCAATCGATGCACGGATCCAAGTACGTGACTAACACACTAACTTAAGAAGGATATTGGCTGTAAAGTTCTTCAATGCATCCACACTATGAAGATCAAGAAGCTCCTTGGTTACAAAACCCCTACGGCGTACAAATGCAACAACTTCTTCAATAGAAAGATGAACTAGAGCAAATTATCTCTGGTCACAATATACTTGAATAAAACATTTGCATCAGGTTTCATCATATAAGACGACCCTTAAAATGATCCTTATATATGTCTAGGGTTGTAAGAAAAGAAACTTTATACATATACACATGGATATGTATGAAATCAGATCTGAAAAATTGATTTTCGTAATTCTCGATAGATACGGCTGTCGAGCTTTACATTTTAAATCTCAATAGATACATCTGTCGAGCTATCTGTTGAGCTTTAAAATACAGCACTTGGACTTGAACTCTTGTTTCTTAAAATATTAAACACATCCTAGATCTACCCAATTACAAATAAAGTGCGTTTTGTCAAAGAATTAGTCAATTTTAAATGACATTTGTTCTTTGTCGGGGGCGTTTTTGCGCGTAGCCACGTGTCTTTCGCGTGACTTTGCTAAGCCCGGATTTGTTTTGGGGAGTCAAACCCGGAACTCGACATTGGGCCGCATAGTCCAATGGCTTCCGGTGTATTTTTAAGCCTACAAAATAAATAAAGCCCAAAGTCTTAGAATCATGATAATGGTTGAATAAATAAATAAATAAATAATATGCTAAGAATAATAGCTTTGATTAAATGGTAAGTAAGTATGTTATTATCATGTATGTTAAGTGATGTCCAATGTTAGAAAATAATTAATTAGGTGTCAAATGTCCAACAATGGGATGGGTCCAATAGTCCTTGTCAAGTTGCGGTTCATGGTTCATGTTCGATATAATAAGGTATGTCCGATAATGGTCCATGTCCAAGTAATGTATGTCCATCAATGGTCTATGTCCAAATAATATATGTCCAATGGTGGTTCATGTCCAAATAATATGTCCAATGATGGTTCATGTCCAAATAATATGTGTCCAATGGTGGTTCATGTCCAAATAATATGCGTCCAATGGTGATATGGATTCAATTTATTAGTACATATGCTTATTAATAAAGTATTAGTGAGACCATATTTATTAAATGGTGAGATGATGTTAGATGGCTTGCATCCAGCGGTAAAATAATAATGAATAAAATATATTTAATAATATAAATTTGAGGATAAAATGTAATGACTTATCTTCATATTTTGCAGCTCCAGCCGTAGCATCAGTGGACTTAGCATTTCAGCAACTTTCATGTTCTGCAGCTCCAGCCGTAGCATCAGTGGACTTAACATTTCAGCAACCTTTATGCTCTGCAGCTCCAGCCGTAGCATCAGTGGACTTAACATTTTAGCAACCTTCATATTTGAAAGGGAAAAATGGGTGCAACTGGAGGGAGAGAGAGCATGTCTAGCCGTGTGCATCGGTTGGTTAAGTTTGTCCCCCTTAATCATGCACTTAAATGATTTTCCCCATGTAATGCTCTTTTAGCTTTTTGTCAAGTTTGAGTGATGTTGCCTTCTATAAGAAGGGCTTTTGATCTTATAAGTTTTTGTTTTTTATAAGAAAGGGCTTTTAGTAATGAGTTCTTGGAAAAGCGTTTGGTATGTTTTAAGATGTGTGGAGATGGTAAGAAATACATACATATACATATATATATATATATATATGTTGTGAGATATGATGTTTGTATTATATATGAGAATTATATGTAGATACTTTGTTGGATATGGAATTTAAAGATGTATGAAAGGTATGTATGAGTATTTTGCGGGGAATGTATTTGTGGAATATATGGAAGTGTGAGATAGATGATATGAAGGTTAAATGTGGTAAATACATGAGATTAGGGCTACCGCTGGAGTGGTTTTTTATGTTATGTCATGAGTTATGTTGCTTTCTAAGAATAAAGATTTTTGTAAGGGAAATAAAGAATGAGATGGAGATGTGTTTTTGGACAACAAAAATGATGAAGTTTTAGAATCATGGAGTGTGGGAAAGATGAGTAATGGATAATGGTATATTGTAATATGTGTGTTGTGTTGTTGTTATGAAGAGAAATTTGGTAAGAGAGATGAGGAAGTAGGAAGATATGTATGTGGTAGCAAAATGAGTGGAGCTTCAAAACCATGGAGTGGGAGAAGAATGGAATGCTCTAGTGTGTAGCTTGGTCCTCTTTATATAGAGCCAAGTGTGTAACTAGATCAAAATTTAGTTGAAGAGAAAATTAGCAAATAGGGAAAAATCTTTGACAAGGTAAGTGGTCTTTTGTTTTTCAACTAAAAGAAGAAAATTTAGGACATCATTGTTGATGACACAACTAGATGATGTCATTTAAATGACATCATTTGCTTGGAGGAGAATACTTGGCATTAAACTCATGGTTAAACTAAAAATGGTAAGGTAATCTTTATGGAATCCTCTTGTTTCTTTGGGTATTAATGGGCAAATGACATCATTTTAGGACATGTGTCAATCTGCTGGAGCTTTTGCAACTTAGCTGGAGCTGTTACAACTTCTGCAGAAGCTGCCTGCAGCTTCCGCTGGAGCTGCAGAAGCTGTTGCAGCTTCCGCTGGAGCTGCTAAAGCTGTTGCAGCTTCCGCTGGAGCTGTTTTTTTGGTATTTTCAATTAAGTTTCCTCTCTTGGAAAAAATTATATGTTTAATCCATATATAATTTTGGTAAGTAAACTTGTTGGTTGATATTTGATGAAGTTTTAGAGATGTAACTATTATCTTTTTGTATTTTAATAAAATCTTGGAGAGTAAATAGAGAATTTAATGCTAGATATGAGATGCTAATATATATATATATATATATATTTATTTAGCCATGTGCTTGGAATTGATTTGTATGAAAAATAATAATATGATATAATTATATTTTAAAACTTATATCATATGATGGACATTAATTTTTATGTAAAGAGCATGGGGAGTTTTATCATTTTAAGTGTTATATGATATGAGAGGCTTACCCAATGTTACCTGTTGCACACTGACCCGTCAGAGTTCAGGGAATTGGGAAAGACATGCCAAGCAACATGCTTTCCTTTATCAACTTTGAACCGCTGGAGCTTTACTGAACATACTTCTTGGCCCTCCAAACCACGACTCCCAAAATTCCCCTGATGAGACTCATGAGCTTGGATCATGAGCCAAAAATGAGATGTTGTGCCACGAGCTCGAACTATGGGCTTTGACGCCTTTTTTGTGTAAATATGGGCTTTTAGGGCTTTAAAATAGATTTTTCCAAAATTCATGATAGTGTTGACGTGGTGCAGGTCGCCAATGAAATTAAGCCATGTGGCGTGAAAAAATTTGTCCTCAACATTCAGCCCCCCGAGTGCATGGGCTTGCTTTTCAAGGTCTTGTCACACAAGGGCTTATTTTGCAAGGGCATGCACGAGTGAAGATGTTTCTTGAAAGGGATTGGCCATTGTTGGATCATTAGAGTTATGTAGTGGAAGTGCCTCTATTGACATATTTGATACTTTTTTTTTTTTATCAACACCCAATTGTAGCCCTTAGAAATGAAATCCTTTGGATTAGTGAATCAAGCCCCCGAGTGTAGAGAGAGGATGAGCATAGATTTAGAAGGTAGGAAGCACCGTGACAAGTTCAATGGTGTAATCTTGGCACTTTGATGTTTGAGTGCATGCACTTGTAGTAAGGATCTTGTATAATGGTCATTTGCTTGAATATGCTTGATTAATCAAATTCTGACTGCTGGAGGTGTTTGTATAGATTGCAATACCACTGGTATTCAGAACATGAGCAGCAATTCTGATTTGGATGTAACCACTAGATTCCTTTGTAAAATAGAATATGGCATATCCAGTAGTTGAGATGATCAATTTTTTTTTTTTTTTTTTTTTTTTTTTTTGGTAGCAAAGAGATAGTTGAGATCTTCCAGACATAAGGAGCTTGTTTTGTTTGTCCAGGTAGGCTGTTGGATATGTGTTTAATTACCGCTGGAGTAATCTTTTCTTGTTTTGAATAAATGGTTCCTCGTTCCTTAGCAGCTTTGTGACTTGCTGAATGTTTTGATGGTTATTGAGTAGATGATAATAATTGAGAGCATTGGATCTCCATCTTTTTGTTGGAAGCTCTTAGGAAGGTATGGCTAATATGAGTTCCAGCGGTAGAATAGTATGAGCTAGATTTGCTGCATGTATCACTACTGAACCACCAGCTATTTCTTCTTAATTGCATGAGCTTTGTTAAATAATTTGCCATGGGCTTGAACCATGGGCTTGAACCATGGGCTTTGATTATGGAATTGAATTCCATTGATAAAATAACTTTGCTATGGACTTAAATCATGGGCTTAAAATATTGCCAAGTTATATTGGGCTTTTGATAAGATATTACCAAGCATTATTGGGCTTGGGTTTTGATGAATAATTTGCCATGGAATTGAACCATGGGCTTTGATTAGGAGATTGAATTCCATTGATAAAAAAGTTTTGCCATGGACTTGAATCATGGGCTTTTATTATTTAGTGTAATTATAGAATAAATAATTATCTAGTAATATAGTTTTTCATGGGCTTTTGACAAATGTGTGCCATGGGTTTGTAAAATAAATGTAATTGTTGTAGGTTTTAAATATGACTTTTATTAGTTTTAAATATTAGTAACACAAGTTCATATTTCTCCATGAGCTTGATGTATGTTGGCCATGGGTTTTTGTAAGATAAATAGTTAAAATTAATCGCCATAGGTTTTAAACATAATTTCTATGGGCTTAAATATTAGTAACACAAATTCATAATTCTCCATGGGCTTGATGTATGTTTGCCATGGGTTTTGGAAAAATGAATAGTGTTACATAAGATAAATAGTTAAAATTAATCGCCATAGGTTTTAAATATAATTTCCATGGGCTTAAATATTAGTAACACAAATTCATAATTCTCCATGGGCTTGATGTATGTTTGCCATGGGTTTTTGAAAAATGAATAGTGTTACGTAACATAAATAGTTACCATGGGTTTTACAAAATAGATTCAATGGGTTTATAATATGGCATAAATTATAACTATGTGCTTAAGAGCTAAAAAATATGTTCATTATTGGGTTTCAAATATTTGTAATATAGTATTTGCCAAGTATTATTAACCTTGGGCTTAAGATATTGCCAAGTATTATTAGCCTTGGGCTTTAAATGTTAGTAAGATAAGTAATTATCATAATATAATTTTATTTGAATCTTTTATGTGTTTTTGTGAAATAGCAACGTAAATAATAATTGCCATGGGGTTTAAGATAATTACCATGGGCTTTATAATCATCGAATAAGTAATAACTTTGATAACATAATTTTCCATGGATTTTTATGAATATTTTCCATGGGTTTGTAAGATAAATAAAATTGCCATAGGTCTTGAATATAATTTTTGTGGGCTTAATTATTAATGACACACACTCACATTTCTCCATGGGCTTGATATATGTTTGCCATGGGTTTTGGAAAAATGAATGGTGTTATTTCATAAGATAGATAATATGGTATAAATATTTGCCATGATTTATTAGCTTATATACTTGTTTAGGAAAATTAATTTGTCAAAGGCTATTAGCTTTGGGTTTCAAGTATAATGCGTTTGTAAAAAAAAAATCTGTTTTGCCAAAGGTTATTAACTTTGGGCTTTTGGGCAAGATATAATATTTTTGTAAAGTGATTTTGGATTTTTTTTTTTTTGAAATGATGGTTTGCCAAAAATAGTACTTGGGCTCTTAGTAAAATATTTATAATATGATTTTTTGCCAAGTATTAATAACCTTGGGCTTTTGACAAAATAGAGCTAAGTAGCTAGCTTAGACTTTTGATGAAATAGTGCCGAGTAGTTGGCTTAGGCTTCTGATAAAATAATGCCAAGTAGTTAACTTGAGCTTTTGATAAAATAGTGCTAAGTAGTTAGCTTCGGTTTTTGATAAAATAGTGCCAAGTAATTAGCTTGGGCTTTTGATGTTGCCAATAAAAATTGGGCTTGATGTTGCCATTCAGTAATGGGCTTTGATGATGCCATTTAGTAATGGGCTTTGATGTTGCCAATAAGAATTGGGTTTTTGATATTGCCAGTGAGAACTGGGCTTTTGATGTTGCCAATGAAAATTGGGCTTTTGATATTGCCAGCGAGAACTGGGCTTTTGATGTTGCCAATGAGAATTGGGCTTTTAATATTGCCAGCGAGAATTGGGCTTTTGATATTGCCAATGAAAATTGGGCTTGATATTGCCATTTAGTAATGGGCTTTGATGTTGTCAAGAATATCAAAGTATGGCCATGGAGGCAATATCTACTTTTGAAATCACATGACCATTTTATTTTGAAAAGGTCCAGCCATAGAGGCTATTATCAAATTTGAATGTTTATAAGTTTGAAATATGTTTTGATCATAAAAAAAAAAAAAAAAAAATGATGCACTTAAACCAAAACTATGGTAATTTTATTTTGTAAAAAATAGCTTGTTGGAATCATGATAGTTTATTTTGGAGATATCAAGTTGTAAAAGATCATCATTGTGAGTAAGATATAAATATCAACGTAAGAAAAAATATCTTGAAATATTCATAGTTGGTTTAAGGCAAAAGATAATGCTTACTCGTTATTTTCGAGGTAGTTTATTGGAAATATGATGATTGAGTTATGTATGACATAGCTCCAACCGTTTGCCATTGATAGGTTCCATGAGATTTTCTCCTTCCGCCATGGCTAGACAATAATAGCTGTTGTTATAGACTTTTTTTTTTTAGACAAATGTCCCTGGATGTAGGGATGTCAGATTGATTGGGCTTTTTAGATCAAAGCCCCCTGGTGTGAGGTGGTTGATACCCTTGATGATGCTTGAGATTCCAAGGGTTCCAATGATGCAAATGTAATGATTCTAGTAACATGATGGAGTCACCATGGTCTTGAATATGCATGGTGCTGCCATGGCTTTTGGGGGCATGGGGTTACTACGGCCTTGATGGCGATAATAAAGTTTCTTTGATGACCTCCAATTTGCTTGGTTCAGTGGATGATTCAGAAAAACTTTCTTTTATTGATTGGAATAAGATTGGTGATTCCAGCGGCAAGGAGTTATTGAATTTCAAGATGATTCGGGCTTCTATATTGGGCTGAAAATTCTTATGGGTTTTATGCCTACAAAATGGGCAAATTTCAAATTATAAGAAGCATAACGATGGTTGAAACAAACAATATGTTTCACATAATAAATTTCGATCAATGGTTGCAATAATGGTAAAGATCAAGTGATATATATTTAACGTGATAGCTTTAATTAAATGATGAATGTGATATAATATTAAAGTAATTTGTATTGAGTGATATAACGATAATAGAGTAACATATATTCAATATAAATTGAAAGATAATGATGTGATGACTTATCTTTAAAGTTCATGGCTCTAGCTGTATATCAGTGGACTAATGGCAATCCAGCAGCACGACGACATGAGTACAGCGGTAGAGAGTCCATATGCCATGATAAGTCTCTCCATGGTTTGATATTGAGAGCATGTATCACCAAGTTACGGTATGAACTGAGCATCATATTGTACTCTTAAGCAAAGATGTTAATGTACTTTTTATTAGATGGAGCAGGTACGTCAGGTACTGCTGGAGGTCCCTTAAATGGTTCCACTATGCTGCTAGACAAGAATTCTTCTTTTGTTAGATGTGTTCTCTTCTGGATACAGCCGTGAGAATTGTACTAGCTTCATTCAGCCTAGGACCCTTCTATTTGAGGCAATTGAGCCCCACATGTCATTATGAGTAATAATATATATATTCATCCATTTCGCAGCCGGGTTTATTCACATTGTGGCTGTGATTTGCTACCGGATGCTTCCTTATGCTTTTGTTTCTTTTGGATATAAAAGTGCTTTATTGACCCCTTCATAAAGCCAATATCATGTGTGATGTGATATTGTTCCGCGAGCTGTTGGATCAAGAGATATTGAGGGCGTGATATGTCGGAGTTGAGATCTCCTTCATAATATGTGATTCTAGACTTTTGGAGGCATGATAAGGCTATACTTTATGACTCCCCAGCGGAGTCGCCAGAATGTCGGGGGCGTTTTTGCGCGTAGCCACGTGTCTTTCGCGTGACTTTGCTAAGCCCGGATTTGTTTTGGGGAGTCAAACCCGGAACTCGACATTGGGCCGCATAGTCCAATGGCTTCCGGTGTATTTTTAAGCCTACAAAATAAATAAAGCCCAAAGTCTTAGAATCATGATAATGGTTGAATAAATAAATAAATAAATAATATGCTAAGAATAATAGCTTTGATTAAATGGTAAGTAAGTATGTTATTATCATGTATGTTAAGTGATGTCCAATGTTAGAAAATAATTAATTAGGTGTCAAATGTCCAACAATGGGATGGGTCCAATAGTCCTTGTCAAGTTGCGGTTCATGGTTCATGTTCGATATAATAAGGTATGTCCGATAATGGTCCATGTCCAAGTAATGTATGTCCATCAATGGTCTATGTCCAAATAATATATGTCCAATGGTGGTTCATGTCCAAATAATATGTCCAATGATGGTTCATGTCCAAATAATATGTGTCCAATGGTGGTTCATGTCCAAATAATATGCGTCCAATGGTGATATGGATTCAATTTATTAGTACATATGCTTATTAATAAAGTATTAGTGAGACCATATTTATTAAATGGTGAGATGATGTTAGATGGCTTGCATCCAGCGGTAAAATAATAATGAATAAAATATATTTAATAATATAAATTTGAGGATAAAATGTAATGACTTATCTTCATATTTTGCAGCTCCAGCCGTAGCATCAGTGGACTTAGCATTTCAGCAACTTTCATGTTCTGCAGCTCCAGCCGTAGCATCAGTGGACTTAACATTTCAGCAACCTTTATGCTCTGCAGCTCCAGCCGTAGCATCAGTGGACTTAACATTTTAGCAACCTTCATATTTGAAAGGGAAAAATGGGTGCAACTGGAGGGAGAGAGAGCATGTCTAGCCGTGTGCATCGGTTGGTTAAGTTTGTCCCCCTTAATCATGCACTTAAATGATTTTCCCCATGTAATGCTCTTTTAGCTTTTTGTCAAGTTTGAGTGATGTTGCCTTCTATAAGAAGGGCTTTTGATCTTATAAGTTTTTGTTTTTTATAAGAAAGGGCTTTTAGTAATGAGTTCTTGGAAAAGCGTTTGGTATGTTTTAAGATGTGTGGAGATGGTAAGAAATACATACATATACATATATATATATATATGTTGTGAGATATGATGTTTGTATTATATATGAGAATTATATGTAGATACTTTGTTGGATATGGAATTTAAAGATGTATGAAAGGTATGTATGAGTATTTTGCGGGGAATGTATTTGTGGAATATATGGAAGTGTGAGATAGATGATATGAAGGTTAAATGTGGTAAATACATGAGATTAGGGCTACCGCTGGAGTGGTTTTTTATGTTATGTCATGAGTTATGTTGCTTTCTAAGAATAAAGATTTTTGTAAGGGAAATAAAGAATGAGATGGAGATGTGTTTTTGGACAACAAAAATGATGAAGTTTTAGAATCATGGAGTGTGGGAAAGATGAGTAATGGATAATGGTATATTGTAATATGTGTGTTGTGTTGTTGTTATGAAGAGAAATTTGGTAAGAGAGATGAGGAAGTAGGAAGATATGTATGTGGTAGCAAAATGAGTGGAGCTTCAAAACCATGGAGTGGGAGAAGAATGGAATGCTCTAGTGTGTAGCTTGGTCCTCTTTATATAGAGCCAAGTGTGTAACTAGATCAAAATTTAGTTGAAGAGAAAATTAGCAAATAGGGAAAAATCTTTGACAAGGTAAGTGGTCTTTTGTTTTTCAACTAAAAGAAGAAAATTTAGGACATCATTGTTGATGACACAACTAGATGATGTCATTTAAATGACATCATTTGCTTGGAGGAGAATACTTGGCATTAAACTCATGGTTAAACTAAAAATGGTAAGGTAATCTTTATGGAATCCTCTTGTTTCTTTGGGTATTAATGGGCAAATGACATCATTTTAGGACATGTGTCAATCTGCTGGAGCTTTTGCAACTTAGCTGGAGCTGTTACAACTTCTGCAGAAGCTGCCTGCAGCTTCCGCTGGAGCTGCAGAAGCTGTTGCAGCTTCCGCTGGAGCTGCTAAAGCTGTTGCAGCTTCCGCTGGAGCTGTTTTTTTGGTATTTTCAATTAAGTTTCCTCTCTTGGAAAAAATTATATGTTTAATCCATATATAATTTTGGTAAGTAAACTTGTTGGTTGATATTTGATGAAGTTTTAGAGATGTAACTATTATCTTTTTGTATTTTAATAAAATCTTGGAGAGTAAATAGAGCATTTAATGCTAGATATGAGATGCTAATATATATATATATATATATATATATTTATTTAGCCATGTGCTTGGAATTGATTTGTATGAAAAATAATAATATGATATAATTATATTTTAAAACTTATATCATATGATGGACATTAATTTTTATGTAAAGAGCATGGGGAGTTTTATCATTTTAAGTGTTATATGATATGAGAGGCTTACCCAATGTTACCTGTTGCACACTGACCCGTCAGAGTTCAGGGAATTGGGAAAGACATGCCAAGCAACATGCTTTCCTTTATCAACTTTGAACCGCTGGAGCTTTACTGAACATACTTCTTGGCCCTCCAAACCACGACTCCCAAAATTCCCCTGATGAGACTCATGAGCTTGGATCATGAGCCAAAAATGAGATGTTGTGCCACGAGCTCGAACTATGGGCTTTGACGCCTTTTTTGTGTAAATATGGGCTTTTAGGGCTTTAAAATAGATTTTTCCAAAATTCATGATAGTGTTGACGTGGTGCAGGTCGCCAATGAAATTAAGCCATGTGGCGTGAAAAAATTTGTCCTCAACATTCTTAACATGATCCACATATGTCCTAACATCTTATATTATTGAAATTTTGGTGGAAGAGATGCACGAGCAGAGCTACATTGACAGGTGGGGGAGGGCATGACCCCCCAAACTTTTGTAAAAGTCGTTTATATTATATAAAAATGAGAATTCCAGTTTACTTTTATAAGGGCTAGTCGCCTAGCCCCCACAAAGGAAACTTTGGGCTCCCTTGCCTCGTCAGATTTCTTTTCAAGTTTTAACGCCAAATCTTTTTGTCTATGTTTATCATTTACTTACTTTTACAATTTTACTCTTACCTTATGTTATTGAAATTTAGTGAAAGAGATGCTCGGGTGGAGCTATGCAGACGGGAAAGGGGACATAAGAACCCAAAAATTTGTAAAAGTCCTTTATATTATATAAAACTGATAATTCTAGTTTATTTTTGTAAGTGTTAGCCCCCACAAAGGAAAAGTTTTGGCCCCTTGTCTCGTCAAATTTCTTTTCAAGTTTCAAAGCCATACCTTTTTGTATATATTTATCATTTACTTACTTTTATTGTTTTACTATTGCCTTATGTTTCCCCACTCACATTTCTCAGTCAAGCACTCAACCAATTAATTTGGCTTACTTTAGAAGCTTTTGCTTTTCCATTCTCATTTTCCATGATTCTCAAAGTAGCCAATTAGTAAAATTCATCTACAACAAATTTCTCTACCTTAGAACATCCACATCAGTGGGTGCAAAGTCTTGCAAAATGCAAAAAACTCTAGATTTTACAAATTTTAACAAAAAACACTCACATCAGTAAGTGTAAAAATGTGCATAAATGCACAATTGCTACAGTAATCGTGCATATATGCATGGTTACTGTTGCACTTGCATTTAATATTTTAGTAATTTTTTTCTCTCTCTTTGTCTCTATTGCTTTCACTCTCACCTCCCTCTCCCTCTCATCTCACTCACCGTTTTTCTCATTTAATCAACATCAAACCACTGCCGCACGAAGAACTCGCTCGATCAACATCAAACGACTGTCGCCGATCAACATCAAACCACACGAAGCTTGATCAAATCGCCATCGATCACTCTCACCTCACTCTCCGTTTTTCTCATTTGATCAACATTGCCGCCGATCAACTCGCCTGATTAACATTAAACCACATCAAACCACTGCCGCCATCAACTCGCGTGATCAACATCAAACCACTGCTGTTGATCAACATCAAACCATTGCCGCACGAAGCCTGATCAAATCACCACCGATCAACACACTGATTTCTCGTTGTTTGATCAGTGGGTTTCAAGTTGGGTGGGTGATGCTTTGGCTTTCGGATTGAGAGGGTTTTGGCTTGAATGGGTTTCTGAGCTTCGGTTGGTTTGATCTTGAATGGTTTTCTGATCTTAGGTTGGTTTGATCTTGAATTGTTCGCCGATCGGGGTAGTGATGATGATGGTGGTTGGGTTTGAGAGGGAGAGAGAGGCAGTGAAGAAAATAATTAAAAAAATGGTAAAAGAATGAATATTTTATTTAATAAATATGTAGAATAGATAGACTGGTGTGGGTGTTTTGTAAAATTGAATGTGCAGGACAGAAAAAGTAGGTTTTTTTTGTGCAAAATAGAAGGAAAATTTGCATCCACTGATATAGATACTCTTACTCTTAAATTTCGATGAATGATGCTTGACTTATACTTGTGCCATTGTTTGTAGTATACTAACTACTAAGGTGGAAGAAGATCTTACAAAGCTAGAGTGATAGAACTGAATTATTAAGGGGCTGTTTGCATTTGTTGCTTTTTATCACCCATAACTCAAAACTGGTGGGTCCCACGGTAGAAGAGTTTGTTTAGATTTGTTTTCAATTTTTGTTTCCATCACTTAATTCTCTAATTTTTGAGTGATAAGTTATGGAAACTGAAAACACATTTTAGGTGTTTTTAAGTTATGGAAACAGAATTATGATGACATTTTTGTAATTACACACACATCTGAGGGACCCATAATCAGGCAATGGTCACGTCCAGGCGCTACTTTTGACAAACACCAATGGCTCCTTCAGTGAACACGCAACCTGATCAGTTTCACACCACAACTCTAAATCTTAAAACTCCATCCAACCTCATACCTCCTCATGCACATAACCTGATCTTTTTTTTTTTTTTTTTTTTTGTTTCTTCTTTGAAATGTTTTTTGTCTTGGATCATCAGTAGAACATATCAAGTCAGGCCCACTTCAATTTAATCAACGTGAATTGGAAATTTAAGATCAAAATCCATAAACAAGGCTTAAGGAAATCCAAAATCCATACAAATCACTACGGAAAGAAAGAAAAAGGAAATGAGTGACAGATCAAGCTCTGAAAGTTTACAATAACCCTCAAATTTTGCTCACTACTCAGGTCGCCCTGAGTTATGTTTTGTTGCTCTCAAGCCTTCTTCGAGTTAGAGCACGTTTCCATGATCACAGATCTACGTTGTCGCGGAATGTCAGAGGAGATCTTGCGGCGTTGGGTGATGATGACCACGAGGTAGGCAGCGCTGGGTAACGGTGGAGATCGGCATCGCAGGTCCAGACCTTGATTTTCGTCACTAGGTTCGTGGAGGGGTTTGGGAGAATAACAAGGGGAAAAACGAAGAGGAAAGGCAGAGAAAAATGAAGGAGAGAAGCAGAGAAAGATGAGAGACAGAGAAAGATGAGAGTCAGGGGAAAAAAGAAAAAAAAATGATAGAGAAAAGTCTTATGACATTGAGTTAGTGTGTGGGTCCCAGTTTTTTTAGCTTTTTTGGTTGAAAACATAACTGAGTGATGGGTGCCAAACGGGCTGAGTGAGATATTTCCTCATTATTGGGTGATAAAAAATGAGTTATAAAGTGATGAGTGATGGGTAATGAAAACTAAGTGATGAGTGATGAGTGACCATTTTTTTTTTTATCAAAACAACCCCTAAAAATACACTAAATCTTTTATACACACTTCAATTTTGTATAATATTTTGAAGCAGAAAGAAGAGTATTTTCTTCAATGCCTCCCCATACATAGATCTTCAAATCCAACTTGCGTGTTCAACTAAAGGTGTGCAGAAAACCCACCGACCCACAAAACTCAACCTGACCCATCCCAACCCGCCGGGTTGGGTCGGTTTTTAGGGCCTGGTGGGTTGGGTTGGGTTACAAAATTTTTTTTTTATAGCGAGTCGGGTTAGGTTTGGGTCATAAAATTACAAACCCGCCAAACCCGACCCAACCCACCCATATTTAATATATAGTTTTAATAAAAAAAAAAAATTTAAAACCAGCTGTAAGGCATTTCCTTGGTTCCTACATAATATATATATATATATATATATATATTTATATATATATATATATATTTAAATATATATTATATATTTAATAATTAAAAAAAAAAAACCAGCTGTCCAGCACTTCCTTGGTTTCCTCCTCTCATATATAACATCCTATTAGTTCACAATCACACAAATGACAAACATAATGTGCTAGTGCCGCCTCCCTCTTCCCCTCTCTTAGTTTCTCACACAGTCACACCTCACTCCCATTTGTACTCTAACACTCTCTCCCTCTGTTGAGCCACTGCCGTCCATCAGCTATCATCACCGCCTCGACGGTGGTTCTATCTTTCCGGTGGTAGCTCTCTCTTCCAGTGTTAGGTAAAGTTTCTCAATGTTTTCTCTCTCTCACTCACTCGCTCTATCTATTTATCTCTCTTGTTATGGTGGATCAATGTTTAGCTTTGCTTTATTGATTTCTTAGTTTTCTTTTGGCTGATTTTTTAATGTTTTTGCTTTGTCTCAACCTACAGGTGTATTTCTTATGCTACAACATTTCTCTTGTCGACTTGCGGTGTCCCTTTCTCTTTATCTTGCTTTGCAGGTTTGTCTCTGTCTGGTCCTTTCCCTATTGTTTTTACTATTGTTGTTTAGTCATTAGTATCCTTTGCCTTTAAGGTGTTACATATACTAATCTTTGTGTTATTTACTATTGTTTTTACTATTGTTGTTTAGTCATTAGTTTTCTTTGCAGGTTTGTCTCTATCTAGCCCTTTCCCTATTGTTTTTACTATACTAATCTTTGCATTTTTTTTAAAAATATATTTATATTTATAGATGGCATCTGAAACTCAATGCAGCACAAATGAGGTTCCTGTGGCACCCATTCCCACAAATAAGGCTCCTTAAATGGCGGCAACAGATGCTAGTGCTGCTGCCTCAAATCTCCCTCCCATAGAAGGTATAAAAAACCCTAACCAAACATTATATGTATCGGGTCACTTCATCTTATTAGAAGGTTAGAGAGCTGAATGTAAGTATTGTGCAAAACTTTTGTTGCTGGGTCAAAAACTTATGGCACTACTAACTTAAGAACTCAGTTGGAAGCTCAGTGTAAAAAATATCCTTAAGGTAAGAATAAGAAAGAGGATAAGACTCAAATGACTTTAGCCTTCAGACCTAAAAAGAGTGATGATGCGGAGGGTGCTAATAGTAATAGTCTTATTGATGTAAGCTACAATGAGAGCATGTGTAGAGAAGCACTCGCTAGGATGATTATTGTGGATAAATTTCCATTTAAATTTGTTGAGCATGAAGGGTTTAAGAACTATAGTAATGTGTTGCAACCTAGGTTCACTGTCCAAACTCGCACTACTGTTGCCACTGTTGCGAGAGATTGCATAAGACTTTATTCAATAGAGAGGGATAGGTTGAAAATATTTTTGGAAAAATCTACTCAAAGGATTTCCCTCACCACTGACACTTGGACTTCAATCCAAAATATTAATTACACATGCCTTACTACTCATTTCATTGATGATGATTGGCAATATCACAAAAGGATTTTAAATTTTCGTCAAGTCCCTAATCATAAAGGTGAAACCATTGGAAAGGTGGTGGAGTCATTGTTGATCAGTTGGGGCATTGATAAAATTTTCACCCTCACAATTGACAATGCAGCCTCTAACAATGGGACCGTAACTTACTTGAATAAGATAACTGAAGAGTGGGGTACTTCTATCTTGGATGGTGGGTTTATGCATATGAGATGTTGTGCATACATTGTGAACCTTATTATGATGGAAGGTTTGAAAAGCCTTCATGAGTCAATTGTCAAAGTTCGTAATGCAGTAAGATATGCGAGGTCCTCTCTATCTACGTATGATAAGTTCAAAGCATGTGTGGAAAAAGTAAAGATTGCTAGCAAGGGTTGTGTATGTCTTGATGTTCCAACTAGATGGAACTCGACCTACATGATGCTAGAGAATGCAGAAAAATTTCTAAGGGCATTTGAAAGATTACGTGTTAATGATGCACAATATATTTGTTACTTCTTGGATGATGGAAGTGGGAAAAAAATATTAGGACCACTTGATTTTGAGGATTAGGATAATGTGAAGGTGTTTGTGAAATTTTCGAAGTTGTTTTATGAAATTACATTACAATTTTCTGGTTCTCTATATGTCACATCTAATGTATTTTTTCATGAACTTTGTGTGATGAAGATTGAATTGACAAACTTGTGTGAAAGTGAAGATCCTCTTTTGAGTATGATGGCAAGGGATATGCATGAGAAATTTGATAAGTATTAGGGGGACATTGAGAAGCTTAATTTAATGATGTTTGTTGCTATTGTACTAGACCCGAGGTACAAGTTGAGGTTTGTAAATTTTTGGTTTACCAAATGGAATCCAGGAGCAGTGGCAGAGAACATGACAAAAAAGGTGACAATGGCTCTTGTTTGTATGTATTAGCACTATTGTGATTGTGATGGGTATTCAAATGGGCAAGGTCAAGATGGCTCTTCTTCAAACAATGTTGAGACTAGACCTGTGCAAGATCCCCATGCATTGGTGAAATTAATTTATAAGTTGCATTTGGCAATGGATAGTTTGGAAAGCAAATCAGAGGTGGAAAGATATTTGGCTGATTGTGTGGAAGAGGATTCTCCAAACTTTTGTATTTTGAATTGGTGGAAGGTGAATTCCTCAAAATATCGGCTTCTCTCAAAAGTAGCTCGTGATGTGTTAGCCATTCCTCTCTCTACAGTTGCCACTGAGTCCGCATTTAGTATTGGGGGTCGTGTGTTGGATCCATTTCGAAGCTCTTTGTTGCCTAACACAGTTGAAATGCTAATTTGTGCTCAAAATTGGTTAAGAGCTACTGATATAATTGATCTTCAAGAATCAATGGTAGAAGTTGAATCCTATGAGGGTCTTGAGTCAGGTAATTTTTCAACAAAGTAATTTTTTATGATTGTAATTTTTTTAATTGTTATATAAGCCTTTTGGGTTTTGAAATTCCACTGTATAATTTATTGTCTTTTTTTTTTTATTTGTCTTAGAGTTTGCATCTCAAAGCACCATAATAGTGGAAAAGGAAGATTAGTTGGAAATTGGAATGCTGGATAGCTTGGATATTTTGGTTCTTAGTAGGACTAGTATAGAACTCTTATGAAATCCACTCATAGAACTAGTTCTGTATATTTTGTTTATAAATTCAGTTTGATATATTTTGTTTATAACTGAGTTAGGAACTTAGGATACTAGTTTTGTATATTTTGTTTACCGACTTAGTTACATATATTTTGTTTATAACTAAGTCAAGAACTTAGGACACTAGTTCAATAGTTCATATATATTTTGTTTATCAACTCAGTTAGATATATTTTGCTTATAATTGAGTTAGGAACTCATGTATATTTTGTTTATAAGTGAATTAGGATACTAGTTCATTTATATTTTGTTTATCAACTCAGTGAGATACTTAGACATATTTATCCCATTTAGACATATTTTGTTTACAACTGAGTAGGAATATTAGTTAATATATTAATGTATATTTTGTTTATCAACTCAGACGGCAAGTGTGATATATTTTTGTCTGCCCAATTTAATAATAATAATAATAATAAATTTTGTTCAACCCATGGGTTCAACTCGACCCAACTCAACCCAACCCACATAGGTAACGGGTTGGTTTGGGTTGAGTTGGACATATGTGATGGGTTGGGTTAGGTTGAATTTTTTTTAACCCACTATGGTGAGTTGGGTCAAAAAATCCCCTCAACCCGACTCATGCATTCCCCTATGTTCAACTTTTGTTTCTTCTTTTCATTATAATTAATTTGAGTCCATTTCCATCAAGTGTTTAAGACTTGATTGAGTTTTGGCTATCATGCTCATGCACAACTCCTCCACCCGGCCAGTACAAATTTCTTTATCTACTTTTTTTTTTAATAAAAATTTTTTCTTTCTATTTATTTATCTTATAGTTTAAGATTTCCCTTTTTCCTCTAATTTATTGACTCAATTAGCAAATCATTACAATTTCTCTATTTTAGTTTAATTTAAATTTTATATGGTTACTTATAGTGATTTTGATATTATTAATTTATATTATAATTATGAATTATTTTATATGTATAGAGGTGTTTGGGTACTGCTTATTTTGCTGAAAGCTGAAAATACAAAACACTGTAGCAAAAATAATTTTTAAATATGTGAATAGTATCGTGAGACCCATTTTTAATGAACGTTTTGTTAAAAAAAAAGTTTGTGAGTTTTGTGAACAGTGCACGGGACTCATTGGACCAATTTTCTCATGTTTGAAACGCACTTCTCAAAAAAAAAAAAAAAAAAAAAAAAACGCAAATGCAAATAAGTTGTATCCAAACGTAGCTCTAGTATCCGTTTGGATACTGATGATTATCTTGTGTCTGCGTTTTGTCTTTTTTTATTTATTTATTTTTTTGAGAAACACGTTTCAACACTTCTAGTGGGTCACGTGCACAGTTCATGGGACCTACAAACCTCTTTTTTTAACAAAATTTTTATTAAAAATGGGTTTCACGACATTATTCACATATTTAAAAATTATTTTGTTACGATGTTTTTAGTTTTCTAATAAAATAAGCGGTATTCAAACGAATCCATAGTCTACCTTTGTAACGTACTTGTAATTAATTTTTATGAATGTTGTGGACACGTGGTGGTTCAAACTTCAAAGGAATAGGAGAAAACTTAGGGGACAAAATAGGTATCTCCTGGTTAAAATTCGATTAAACTATTGCACGAAGATATATAATTATGTAGTACTTTTCATGTCTCTTATATTATGCACTAGGCTGTCAATAATCTAGGAACGACTTGTAGCATTGTCTTTTCCACTAAACTAGTGTACTTGATTGTTTGAGCTATAATAATAACAATTCATTCTATAGCCTTTCATCCCTAGTGAAGTATATAAGTTTATAACTTATCAAATGGGTTTATGTCTTGAGTTTTTTCTTTCATAACTCGGTGGTTTTTTTTTCTTACACATACTTTGTGCTCATTTATTTAACTAATGTCAACCAATGTGTTTCAAAACTTATCGAGGGTGTTTGGTACACCCACTAAAACACACTTTCAGTTTAAACAATATTACACGCATTTTCATATATTTTTTCACGTATATTTTCAAACAATAAAATACATGTTTTTAAATACATGTATCAAACACCCCCATCATTTTGAGCATTTTCAAAAGACCATCCAACTCGAACACATGCAAGTTCAAAAACTTGAAAAGACCATCAATTATGTCCAAGTGTTAATCTTAACTTCACACGTGGATGTTTTTCATCACAAATGTTACCTTATCTAAATCAATCCATCTCATTTCTCTCAATTTTTCAATTCTCCAGTCTCTCCCCAAACTATTTCTGTTAAAGACACGCTCACCCTTTTCATTGTAGTGCAACCCATATCAAACCAACCTATTAAAATCCATAGTTTTGCGCATGATCTTGTAATCCCCCTCCAGTTTAATTATATCAAGTTACCAACATGGTGTTAGACATGGTTTATATGGCCAGCTTGCAACTACTCGTTTGATCAAGTTCAAACCAAAAAAGAAAAATGAAAGTTTCTTGTGTTGCCTAAGTCCAAAATAAAGTAAGATGAATATGACCCCAAAATACATGTCTTCACACTCCGGCCAAATTGGCTCGTGCCTTTTTGTCAAATTGTGTTCCTAAATTCATTTCAAGATTTTAGAGAGAGTTTCCAGTAATCAATTCGATACTCCAAGCATTGAGTCTTTGCTTTTTTATTATTTTTTTTTATTCAATATCATTGCATTACTAAGAACTAGAAGGAACGAAAAGATGAATAACTTTTGCAGTCTAAATCCCTTACACATAAATAAGAGGGAGCGCTAGAAAAGACGAGGATAGTTCATTTCTATGAGCATTAGTATTTGGAGTTGTAAAACTTTAAATATGCTAAAATTTAGCATCAAACCCCATAAAACTCGCATTATTCGGACTTATAATTCTAACAAAATTTACAATTGTGTTATAGTATCATCCTAAATTTATGATGGTACTATAGCAACGTTCCAAATCTCATATAATATTTTTTATTCCCTTCAAAAATATCAGCATCTTTCTCTCTCTAGAACGTTCCAAGCCTCTCTCTCTCTCTCTCATAGTGGTGGTTTTTTTTTTCTCTCTCTCTTGGTGGTTCTTCTGGTGGCTAAATCTTGTGATTGTGGTTGCTAATCGGTGGCATGGTGGTGGCTATTGTGGTTATGGTGGTGGTTGTAGGCCGGTGGCGTGGTGGGTTTGTTGGATTTTTTTTCTTGGTGGTGGCTGTTTTTTTTTTTTTTTAATATTTTTTATGATGGTGGTAGTCTTTTAGACACAATGAAATGGAGAGGAAGAGTGGGTTGATGGTGGTGGTTTTGGTTGTGTTGATGGAGGTGGTGGTTAATTTTTTTTCCTAGTGGTGGCTGGGTTTTGTTAATTATTTTTTATGAAGAGGAAGAGAGAGAAAGAGTTAGTGAAATAAATATTTTAATGAATAGATAAGATAAATAAAAAATGAGATGTTTGGTGTATTGTAAAATTGTATGGTATAATAGATAAAATAACATTTGAGATGGTAAATAATACTCTAACCCCAAAAGACTTGCTTTGCAAAATTGCAATATGGTGGGCCACAAAATTTGATTTAATTTTTTTAGTAAAATATAGAAAAAAATTGGATTTCTAAGTACAAGGTTTGTTGACCAAACAATAACAATTTTTTTCAATAAAAAAAACATGTTTTTTCTTTTTAGTAAAAGTAATACTTATTAGAACACACACAAAAATAATAATATTAGTGTTTTAAATCTGGTTTATAATACATTACAATACTAGAGTACAACTATAAAACACATACAACCAATGTGAGAGATGTACAGAATGATTGATTCAATGGTACGTCCAATAGTGGGTGATTGTTGAGCTTGGAATAGGCTGTTATTATTATTTTGTGTGGTAACCAAGGATATCATTAAAGGCTAAAAAACATTTTGTAACAAAGTTAGGCCTAAGCCTCTCAAAGTACATGCCCGTGCAATAGTAAAACAACATCAAAATAATCACCGAAGGAGGAGATTCATAAACAATAAAATCCCGTTCTAGCTTAGCTCCGGTTTTAGCAAGCCTATCTGCAAATTGATTGGCTTCTCTCAAGCAGTGTTTGATCTGCACTCTGAGAATTTTCCTCACCAAGTCTCTGCAATCCTCTATAAGGGAGGAATGAGTAATGGGCTGTATTATCTTCTTCTCGTGGATCTAATTCGTGATTAGGCTATCAAGAACTTGGACCAAATCATGCTTGTGTGTGAAACCTCTAGATGGGCTTCTTGATGAACAATTGGGTTCAAGAAACCTTGCCCAAAGTGGAGACATAAAAATTAAAATGCTAATACCAAAAAAAGAAAAAAAGAAAAAGAAAAAGAGAAATACTACGTCCACAATATTTTTCACAACATTTTCACAACAAATCCTAGTTGGCAGGTTGTTATTTGCTGTTACTAGTGCGTAAGAAAGTAATTTCAGTGTTGGATTTAAATTTAAAACCTGTAACAACCTGCCAACTAAGATTTGTTGTGAAAATGTTGTGGACGAAGCAGTTTTCAAAAAAAAAAAAAAAAAAAAAAAAAAAGAACAATCCGAAACAAAATTGGTCAGTTGCAAAGTCTTTTTGACTCTTTTTCACTTCTTTAACAACTAACAACTACAAGTTCCAAAACATGGATGGTCATTCGTGTACTAAAATCCGCAAATGCTTTCTAAAACTATAAATAGCCTTTTGGGTTTAGATTGAAGGATAGAATTTGTAAACTAAATTGTTATCGTCTCTTTTTTTGGGAGGTAGGAAAGGGCTGTGATTTGCGAAATGTCGAATAGTCATTTCACATTTCTTTGAATCTATTGGTTACCATTGCTTAAGGTTTAAACTTGCTAAACTAATTAGTCAAATTAGCTATATTGTTTTTTATTCCCATTGTCTCTACGTGTAACACTACGTTATTAATTTCTTAATAATAAGCTTAGTAACCTTTTCATTATTTAAAAGTTGTATTAATTTTTTTTTATAGTAAAAATTAAATGGGCCATCGAATTAGGTTTGGGTTCAATAAATAAGAGAGGAATAGTGCCACATCCTTAATTCCCAGCAGGTTCTCACGTCACAGCTTTAATGACACAGGTCAGATAATAAAGAAAAAACTAACCAATCAGAGCTCTCTAAAACCAGGACTGGGCTCCACATAGCGTAAAATAAAAAATATATATAGAAAACCCCACACTCTTCTCCACTCGTGTCTTTCACGTACACATCCACAGGTTCTCTCTCTCTCTCTCTCTCTATCGTTTGCTTTATCTTCTTCAGAGCTCAGAGATTCCTCTGCTCCTTTCCGATCCTTCACTGTGTAAGTCTTCGTTCTCCTCTAAAATCCTAACCCTAACCCTATCGCACTCATTTTCGTTTACTGCGATCTTTCAATTTTCGTTGTACTTGTTGAACTTTTGCTATGAAATTTGTGGATTAGGTTTTTTTTTTTTTTTTTTTAAATTTCATTTCTAGGTCGCAATTTCTTTGATTATTTATATGTTTGTTTAAATCTTGAAACTTGTTATTTGTTTGATTAAAGAGAAATTGAAAGCTTTTTGTGTGAGAAAGAGAGGGGTTGTTGGTGTTAGGAATATGAGCATTGACTGTGATTGACTGATTGTGGAGTGAGGAAATTTGTATTATGAGGGGTTTTTTTCTTTAACGATTGAGACCTTAGAGATGTTTGGGCTAATACTTTTGACTCAACTAAGGATGTTTCTGCATGTCCACCAAACCAAAAATAAAATCATGTATTGTATGGTTTTGAAATGAAAGAAATGTGAACTTTTCTTGGCTAATTAGTTTTAGCAATGTAATTGGCCTTAGAAATCTTGTAAAATGTGCTGATTTTTGTGTGTGTAATATATGGTCTTATGGGTATAATAAGCATTGGATATGTGAAGGGGGGTGAAAGTAGGGAAAGTGTCTGGAGAAATTTATGGATTGCTGTGTGTCGTTTAGCGGGATGAGAGTAATAGATATGGCTACTTATTAAGATTAAATGGAGTGCTGGAAAGAAATTGATTGCATTAGGTTTTTTTCTGCTAAGTGGGGCCTTAGCAATGTGGTTGGTTATGTGGCACCTAAAGCAGTTTGGTTTTAATGCTAGATGGTCCTTAGCTGTGGGATTGTGTATCATTAAAGACTGTTTCAGTATGATCTGAGCTTCTGCAGCTTTATGTTTTTGACAATCATTGCCAATGAGCTCTAGTTCAAATGGCACTTTCTCCCTCCATAAAGAATAGAATAGGATGGACGGTGAGGTCGTGGCTTCATGGGTGTGTGTGTAACTTATTACTTTTAAATGTATTTGAAAATCACTGTGTGTAATGTACATCTTTTGGGGTTGAAATAAAAGTCTATGAGTATGACTATATGTGTCATGCTTCTACTGCTTGGGAAAAACAAGAGAAAAAACATTGCATCAATACTGGCCATCTCAAAGATACTTCTTTCTCAATGCAAGTGCCAAGAAGCATGTTTCCTCACTGTTAATGGTTGTTTTAAGAAATTTGGTAAGAGTGTGCATGTTTTGAATGTTGTGCAAACACCAAGCTTATATCTCTGAACATTAATAATTTAGGTTGTGCAAAAAAGCAAGCAATGTTTCTTAATATTTATCTTTTGTGATATTGCTGAATTTATAGGAGAATGATGGCTGAAAAAGGGGAAAAAACATGCCCTATATGTGCCGAGGAAATGGATTTCACAGACCAGCAATTGAAGCCATGCAAATGTGGTTATCAGGTTAGGACTAGAATCTTCACTTAGGGTCTGTTTGGCATCCATTTATTTTGCTGAAACTGAAAATTTTTTGCTGAAAATACTGTAAATAAAGTTAAAAGTTAGTTGAAATAGTATAGTGGGATTCATGAATAGTATCAAAAAGTGCTGTGGGACTCATGAATAGTAGAAAAATAAGCTGAATAATAAAATAAGCTAGCAAAATTAAGCTATGCCAAACACACACTTAATATATGAAGTCATTGGCAAAATATTTCTTTGCTGATTTCTGCTATAATTTGTCACTTTATGTTTATTATTCTCTTCTACTGAACTGTGGTTAACTGGTGCTGCTTCCTGTGAATTTTTATGGGCCTAATTCCTAATTAAATGGAAAAAAAAAAAAAAAAAAAGCTTCATAAAAACACAGATGTAAAATGTGTGTTATAATTAAATTCTGTCATGTGAATGATAAAGGCACTATATTTGTCCTGATTTTACTTTTTAACTTTTCAATTCATCATGTACTTACATATGTTTACTCTCTCCCCCCTTCCCTGGCCTTTCTCTCTCTTTCTTTCTTTATCTTCAAAGATGTGTGTTTGGTGTTGGCATCACATAATGGAAATGGCTGAAAAAGATGGAACTGATGGTCGTTGTCCAGCATGTCGTGCACCTTATGACAAAGAAAAGATTGTGGGGATGGCAGCAAATTGTGAAAGGTTGTAAGGGTACTTGTGCAGTTTTGTGGTCATTTTGTTTTATATAATTTGATCAGTTGTTGAGTTACATCATAACATTCTCTACTGAACAGGTTAGTGGCTGAAAGAAATTTGGAGCGGAAACAGAAACTACAGAAGTCGAAGCCGAAGGCTTCTGAAGGAAGGAAACATCTTAATGATGTTAGAGTTATTCAACGGAACCTAGTGTATATTATTGGATTACCTCTTAACCTTGCAGATGAAGATGTGAGTAGTTTCATAACATTGTAAATCCCATTTAATGCTACAGTGCAACTTATCAGATCATGGTGCACTTTTTATCTTCTGTTTCATTTTTTTACCCAAAATAAAAAAAGGTTTCATTTTATTTTAGTAACATGTATCACCTGAACTACACTTTTTTTTGGGTTTACCAGCTTCTTCAGCACAGGGAGTATTTTGGCCAGTATGGGAAGGTTTTGAAGGTGTCCATTTCTCGTACAGCAAATGGGGTTATCCAACATTCTTCAAACAACAGTTGCTGTGTGTAAGCTTTCCATATTGTTGTCACAGATTGTAACATGTTAAAGTGGGATGCACAGTATTTTATTCTGGCTTTATTAATTGATTTGAACACCCCCCCCCCCCCCCCTCCTTATTCAATCATCCTTGTTGCCTTAATTGGAAAATTTGGATAGAAACACTGTACTCTCTCTATCTCTATTTTGTTTGAATCTTGATTTTTCACTAGGTATGATGAAAGACTTGACAGATTTTTGTACATCCATTTTACTTGTTCATTTATTAATTATTTATTGGGGGTCCAAGTGATAGTCTAGTGGTAATGGCATCCTTTGTGGGGCTCTATGTTTGTGGTTCGAAGCCCATTTTCCCTCCCTCCACCACAATCTACCTATCAAAAAAGAAAAAAAAAAATTATTCTTAAAAAATATATATATTTATTTTCAATCTTGCGGTTCCATCTTTCATTTTTAGGTATATAACGTACTCAAAAGAGGAGGAAGCGGCTCGATGTATTCAATCAGTGCACAGTTTTGTGTTAGATGGTAGATCCTTGAGGTAAGCTAGTGTGTGTTATGTGTATGTGTGTTTTCCCTAAAGATTATGATGCTATAAATGATACGATGATTGATAGGAGTACACATTTGCAGGGCCTGCTTTGGAACCACAAAATATTGCCATGCATGGTTAAAAAATTTGGTAAAATTTTGGAAGAATTGTATTTCAAATCAAGTATATCTTTAATATCATGGGAATAATTCTTTTGTTTATCCAGCCTTGCAGCAATTCAGATTGTTTGTATTTGCATGATTATGGCTCTTTGGAGGATAGTTTCACCAAAGATGACCTAGTTTCAGCCTTTGAAAGGTATAATCTCTTATCAGGGTTTTATTTTACTAAAATCTAAGAATTTTTACGGGGAAATCCCAACAATTGATTTTGATGCCAGCTTATATGGTGCTTGAAGATTAAAGCAACCTGGGGGTGGTAACCAAAATTATGTTTTATGTGTAGATTGTTCAACTGAATATCTCAACACAAAAGGTTTTATTTTTTTATTTTATAACTAATTATTGTTGTTTAATTTTTTTCTGTTGTAATATCTGGTTACATTTGTATCTAGGCTCTGTGCCTTTGCTTCCACTCTCTTCTTTACCTTGTCTCTCATCAAATTCTAAATTATGTTGTTTTAGGAGACGTGTATTTCTGCTCAGTGCTCATTTGCTCTTTAGTTATACCTTTACATATTGTAATTTGACTCATAATGGTTTTAAAGGAGTAGAATTCAACAAATCATTGGTGCTACAAATAATTTGCATCGGCGTTCAGGGAATGTTTTACCTTCCCCAGCATTTGAGAATGCCAATACCAGCATATCAACGGCCAAACCAGTTGCAAGAAGTCCTTCAAATGTAAGGCTCTATATATGTTATTATTGGCAGTGACCTTTGCATAATTTTTTTCTAAAAAATAAATTTCTATATTATCTGCAAAATATGAGGGATAAGGGTCAGCAATGATCAAGTTGGAAAGAATTCCTAAATTAATTAATAAAATGAATTAAATATGTTAGGTGGGGTGTTAGTGATCATAGTGCTCACAATTTGATTGACCCTTGTTGATCCTTTTCAACAGTACACTAGCAATGAGGTTAGGGGACCTCCTGCAGATAATGGCTCCGGAAGATCTAGTGTACCTCCTAATGCTGCCTCTTGGTATGTTACTCTTGATTTGTGTCATCTTTCATTTGGTTGTGTGATATGGATTTTAATCGACCTTCGTCTCTCAGGGTCATGCGTGTCTCCACTAGTCTGCCACCAGTGACAAGTATTTCTGTTTCTGGACCTTCCAATCAAAATCCCGATATATCTGATAATTCCCAGGTTCTTCCATCAGACGTAATGACTGGAAGATCTACCCATGATGCTACAAAATCTATGATAGATGAAGAAAGCTGGGAAGTGCATTCTAATGCTAAATTGAAGCCAATAGAGTCTACCAAACAGTTTGTTGATGGAAATTTTCAAGTAGTTGAATCCAATACTAATGCAGAGAGTATTCTGGATTCAACCCGTGCCACTGTGACTTCCAGCAAACACTTTTCTCATCTATTAGCAGCTAAGGGCATCAATCAAAATATTGCAGCGCAATCCACCAGCACAAGCTCTCTTGAACTAATCAAACCATCCTATAGTCCAGGTTTCCTTAAAGATGGAAGTATTCATGCAGATGGGAATGTCCAGGGCTTATGCTCTGATTTATCATCAATGAACAATCATAATCATTTTAAACAGAACTTCTCTGGTTCAGTTGGTCCAGAGAGTGACCTAACTCAAACAAAAGGTTCACAGCAAGATGATAAAGAGCCTTCTGGTGAAGCTTCAATGTCAACAGCTTTAATGGAAGCTGCACTCATGGAAGGCTTACTAGGTTTAGATGATCAGCAACCGAAGGATTTCAAGGGTATCCATCAGCAGCCATCCATCTCTTGTTCGCCTTGTCTGTATCAGAATTTAAATCAGCCAAGCTGTCATTTCTGGCAGCATGGTGAGTTATCCAAACAAAGTAATGTTGTTCAGGATCCTAGAATTGTATACATGAAACATGAGGAAGATGCTTATCAATTGACATCTGAGAGTACTGTATCATCTAATGGCTTCAATGATAATAAAACTAATATTCTTCCTGATTTTGGTGGGATGTTTGGTTCATCTAGTGTGTTCTCTGAGAAGGGATTAGGGAATTTGGGCATTTATGAAAAACCTGTACTTGGTGTTAACAATAGTGCTGAGTCTGATATTGGAGAGAGCAGCATAATCTCAAATATTTTGTCTTTGGATATTGATACATCGGAAGATTCGTTAACCTCCCCTCACAATTTGGTGAAGTTCTTGAGTGAAACTGGTAAACAGCATGCTTCCATTAAAGTACCAAATTTACAAAAAGCACAAGATAAGAATCAGTCCAGATTCTCATTTGCCAGACAGGAGGATTACCTAAATCAAATATCTGATTTTGAGAATTCTTTGGGTAGTATCAGGCATGTGCCCAATGAATATTCCACCTCACGTGATTTTGTAGAAAAGAAGCATCCTTATATAGACACATATGAGCATAACTTTTCATCCAGTAGTTTTTTGGAGTCTGGTAGGAATCCCAGCAGTGATCCTTTTACGTCCTCTAAACTTCCTGGTGAGTATCATCTTGTGTGGTATTAATGCTCCTTTATCAGATTTCCTGTTATACTGTCATAATGTTTCCTTTTGCTGAAATTTCCTGCTGTATGGTCATTCTGGTGCTCTTAATTTCTAATTTGGATTTATGAGTTACTTGCTAATAAGTTTATATAGTTTGTTTATGTTCTTCCACATTAGATTGTTTCCTTCATTTGCATTCTGATATATAAAATGCTAATTGGGAAAAACTAAGTTAAATTAGTTGTGGCGACTAGTTGTTTATAGCATGGGGATTTTAATTCTGATGTTTATGTTTGTCAAAAATGCTTGGGGGTTAGAAAATGTAAATATGTTAATAGAGCATTTCTTGAATACCTCAGTAAGTTCGAAGTTGGTATTAGAGTTGAAATTTTGGGTAATATTCTGGGATTGTATCTGCTGTGTCCTTGGTCTTCCAGTGATCAGCAATGTGATTTTGAGCTTTTGTAAAGGGAACATGTTGGTTTTAGAAGATTTTAGGTGCCAATATTTTCTTTTAAATATTTCTGAGGGTTTTTGCTCCATTGTCTTCTTGCAGCTTCTAGAGCCCCAACTTTGATTCCTCCGGGATTTTCAGTGCCAAACAAGGCAACGCCTCCAGGATTTCCTTCTCATGGGAGAACGGAACAGGCATTTGACCCTTCTGGTCTGTAATTTCTTATTTATTTATTTCTAGATTCTTTTTTTAGATAGATTCTAATCTTCCTTTTACCCTCCAGCATATCGTTTGCTGCAAAATTCTGCAAGAACTGGAATTTCTGGCTTCACCGAAGATGTTGAGTCTATTGATCCAGCAATCCTGGAAGTTGGTAAAGGGATTCTAAAACGGGGGTTGAATAATGCTAGCTTTAATATGAGACCAACTTCATCTCAACAGTTTAGTCCTTTTGAGCAAGATCCAAGGCTTAACATGCTTACGCAACAATCTATTACCCCACAGCAGAACTTAGGATTCCCAGATAACTTTGGGAATAGATTCTCTCCCCCACATGATGCATATAGATTTTCCCCGATGCTTCTAGATCAAGTTCAGCCCAACAATCCATCTGCGCTATTGACTGCTCAACAAATTGGTAATATGCAGATGTCAAATGGCCATTGGGGTGGATGGAATGAGGTGAGGAATGTTAGTGGTCTGGGTATATCAGAATTACTTCAAAATGAGAGGATGGGATGTAACAAGTTTATTCCCGTTTATGAGGATGGAAAGTTTCCAATGTCTACTTTTAGCAATCTACCCAACAGAGAATTTGGGATGTGAATTTTATATTGTAATTTCTCTTTTAAACTTGATTCGGTTGCCAAATGTGACTGAGTGGGTTCACTTGGTGGATGTCAACTGCCCCTGCTTAGTAGTAGTTAGGGTGTGTAATTTTGTGCAGATGATTTTATTAGTAACATCTGGTAAGAAGCAGCTTGTCTTTGTTATTTTGGGAAGTTATTTTTTGTCCCTGAAAAAAGTAATGGGATTAGGTTGTTTGCATTGGCAGAGTGGAAAATGAAGCTGGCAATGGCTCCCCTGCTAACTCCCTGGTTAGTTTCTACCTGATGAGTCATCTATTGGCATCATATCATTTTTTCCAAGTGTGAGGCATGTTTTTAGACATGATAAAGTTCTTTAGTTGTGCATCCGAAACCTATTTTGTCCAAAATATGTTAAATTCCCCTCCCCACCCCACCCCCCCCCCCCCCCCCCCCCCCCCACACACACACACACACACACACACACAAATCCTCTTTTTGTTTAATGGTGGTTATGAAAACATTTTTACTTAAAAACTGTCTTGTGTTGTTTTGTGCATTGTTTTGTCTTTGCAGGTAAGCTGGGTTAACAACACTGGTATTGGCTGTGTGTCTATGTAAACAATTTTGTCAAATCTTATGTAATGAATCTGTTGCTGACCAAGTTATGGAAAAAATACAAGATAAAGTTTCCTATGTGGGAGGTCTTACGATCAAACCCCATTAATTGATTGATAAAATTTAAGCATTAAAAAAAAAAAATTAATGCGAAAAAAGAGAGGAAAAGAGAACAGAAACCTCATACACCTGAAATTGATATTACAACTGTAACTTGCAGCAAATCCATTGTCTTTGCTTGTGTTTGGTGCCATGAAGAACTTCGGGCTGGTAACTTGTTGCTAATTGATCGTTTCTGTTTGATGTCTCTTGAAGTAATAGAACCAGCTTTCTTTTTAATTGTAATTCTTAATGCAAAACATAAATCAAAGGGGAAATGACATTTGCGTCTTTACTGTTTAGTTGATTAGTTGAAAAATGGAAGATCACAAATACAAAATGGAGAGACTGGGGGTCTTGTAAACGAACATAAATCACACGATTGAAGTGGAGGCTACGTTTTTCTTTGGAACGTGCAGTGGATTTGGATACCTAATTACGCCCAATTTCAAACGATGCTGTCTACCAAAGGTTTGATGAACCCTATGCATTTAATGATTACGTCTTCTACATTTTGAACATCCTAGTGCCAGAACTGGGTGTCACCCACGTACTGCCGTACCAAGTTTATGGATGGTTTGTTCAAATTAGTAGTGCTTCACCTCGGACGCAATCTTGTAACATGAAGATGCAGATGGCTGTTTGCTTATGGCCCTAAGGGTGTCTGTAATCTAAAGGAATACCTAGAATCTCTTTGTATTCGGACCTACTACAAATTTTTAAACAGCTTTATGTCTGGCCAAGATGAATATGTAGACTCTCTTCTTCGGGCCAGCTGATATATATCTAGATGTAGTAGCTCTTCTGATTTAAATTAGACATTAGTCATGTAATCATCGAGTGTTGCAAGTTATATATTAGTGTGAACTGGAAGGCTTATGGGCTTTTTCTAGGACTAATGCTGTTATGGAAGATTCGAAGTTAACGGGGAAAACAATATTATGATAATTAAGTTATTTGGCGTCCAAACTGAAGCTTTGATATGGACTCGGTAAGACTATACCAAACCTGAAGGCCAAAATGGAAATTCCAAAGTTTTACGTTGTGTTATGAAATTTTCCCGGCACACATATACTTCTCTATACTAGCAAGGATTGAGTTGGCACCTTCAAATTTTCCTATGGAATTTCAATTCGTATATCCATCGGGGAAATGCTCTGACCAGAACTCAAACGGTCAAACCTTAAGGAATTCAAGTTAACACAGGTCTCCGTATCCAAAAAAAAAAAAAAAAAGTTAACACAGGTCTCAGAGCCAGTATTCGACTTATTTTTAATCGAAACTTTCTTTGTCCTTACAAAAGAGGCATTCTAATAAGCAAAAAAGTAAAAAGAATGGCAGAGTGGCCCTTCGACAACGATGCATCATATCACGAGTCGTGAGTGTTAATCCAAGCAAGCACAATGACCAAAAAATACGTGCTGTACTACTGTGCTGGAACATGCTGAAATGAAGCCTGTGATTCGTGAAACCAGGCTTATGTCCAAGCTAAAAAGTTTCATGAGTGAACCCCCCATCGTGGGAACTAGGAGGAGGACCACGTGAACGACCCACAAAAGCCTGTGAGGTCCCTCGTAGTTCTACAGCAGAATACTTTTAACTGACAGTACAGTATGAGTGTTGCATACGTACATTGTGTGTGCATTTAGGTTTACTTTTAAAATGCTATGGCAAACTTAATTGATAAATAGGGTAAAATACATCCACTGGTTTAGACTAATCTCAATAAGGTTTAAAACATTTCAAAACTAAATAATTTGGTTCTTAATCACCATGACAGAAAGCCCAAAAATGAGTAATAGACTGAACAATTTAGGAGCTAAGTTGAGTTTAGAAACCAAGTTAATCAGTTTTGAAATATTTTAAATCTGGCTGACATTAGTTTAAGCCTTGGGTGTTTATTGTAGTTAGGGGTGGCAATTTATGTTCGCATGTCAAGTTCGTGTTGTGTCAACTCATGAGTATCCGACTATATAGGTTAACACTAACCCAACATATTTGTTAAATGGGTCAAGATTCCTCAACCCTAACACAACTCATTTATTAAACATGTCAGTCATGTCAACCTATTTATCAAATTTTATCAAAATGAAAAAAATATATATATATGAAAAAACAAACAAATAAGTATTTTTAATATAAAATTAAGAACTAACGAGGAACTACATCATAAATAATCATTCAAAACTAAACAGATCTAAATTCCTCAACCCTAACACAACCCATTTATTTAACAAGTCAATCGCATCGGCCTGTTTATCAGATTTTATCAAAATGAAAAAAAATTATGAAAAAACAAACAAATAAGTATTTTTAATATAAAATTAAGAACTAACAAGTGACTGCATCACAAATATTCATTCAAAACTAAAACATATCTCAATATCACAAATAATCAATCGGAATATGTTAAAGAAAGTAAACCACAACAACTAATAAGTTTATATACTTAGGATTTAAATGGTATATTAGAAAAATGTCATTTAATTAAACATGTCAAACGAGGTCATAGGTTGAATACTAATCTAATCTGTTTATTAAACGAGTTAGTCGTATTAATCTGAATATGACACAAACTCATTAAATCTCAACCCATAACCTGCTAATTTCATGTCATGCTATATCAGATTCGCGAATCGTGTTCAGTTTTGCCACCCTAACTATAGTTTGCCCTAATAAATAATTAGCACAAGAGAGACTCAAGCGTGGTTAACGAGAGTAGGTAACGTTGTGCTTTGATGGTTTGAGTGAATTTAACTAGAGCCAGATTGATAGATTGATAGATTCACCCTATGCCTATGAACGATATTCACAGGGTGGACGTGTACCGAGGAAAGGGGCCTGATTTGAAAATAGCTACCAAAAACGGGATGGGTTTTATTTTTATGGCTTTTGCTTTTTTTATTCTTTCTTCAAATCTTCTTAGGTTAGCATGGGGTTATGATTTGACAATACATCACATTATAAACAAACCTTAAAATTGAGGTTTTTTTTTTTTTGATTGTTTGGTGTTTATAAAAGTGATTATAAGAGTTTAATCAGCTTCTTGGGAATCAAACACAAGTCTAACCATATTTTTCAACGAGGAGGTGTTGATTATCATCTGATCTCATGCAAATGATGGGGAATTTTCAACATAATACGGAATTTCTGACATAAAGAGTAAAAGATAGTAACATGACAATGATTTCTACCAAAAAAAAAACAAAACAAAACAAAAAACAAAACAAAAAAGAAGAAAAAAGAAGATGAAGAAGAAGAAGAAAAAGAAGAAGCAAACTGACAATAGGCAATAGCGTGAGCAATCTGTTGTCTAATCTTAATTGGGCAATGCCAATGGGGACCAAAAGATTTATCTTGTCTCATGAAAATTGTTATCCTTTTCAATTTATAGGACTTATTGCTCCTTAGTTAATTAAACTGTATTAGGTGTGGTCATTTCATGCAAACAATGCTAAGTCCACCCCCCCTCCCCCCCCCCCCCCAAAGGAAAGCGATAACATCCAGCAAACTACCCTTAATGTATAAGGTTAATGGATTTTTAGAATTTATTTTCATTTTAAATAATCTCTATAAAATTTTCTAATTCTTCAAAATATTTATAGTGACGATCTTCTCTTTTAAGATAACCAAATTCTAAAGAGACTTATCAAGGAATGATCCTTTTATTTAAAAACAAAAACTATTTTAGTATGCATCATATGATGTGTTGAAGGCAACCGCATGGATAATGATTATCTCTATTTAAAAGAACATGAACAATATCTATTAAGTGATTAAGGTTTAGTACTCATTAGTCTAAGAGTGTATATGATGTTACTTCATGGAACAAGGTAGTATCTAGTTTTTCGGATGCATGCTGCATCATATTCGCAACATGTAAGTCTTATAGGTAAGTAAAAATTATATATATTACGAGTGTGATTTTCCACTTTTATATATATTACACATGAGAGATTTTCTCATCTTTAAAAACACTCACATAAGATGGTATATAATAGGAACATTAGTAAATTAATGACTTTTATTTTTAGAAACAGAGCAATATTTTGAGACATCTTAAAATGGAATAGAAGACAAACAAACTGGGACGGAGGAAGTAACAAATTAGTACACAACATTTTAACATCAATTTAATAGAGTTTGACTATACAGAAGTTAATGATAAAAAGTATTTTTTCTCTTCAAATTTGAAATGGAGTGTCATTCTTCCATACTTCGAGAGAGGAGAGTATAATTACTCCCCTACCTCAATAAATAGTTACATTAAATTTAATTGTTCTTGAAAATAATAAAATTGTTTTAGCTTTATTAGCACTGTTTTGAAACCCGGACCGGACCGGGCGGTCCGACCGGAAAAACCGAGAACCGGAACAAATTCCGGTTTTTTAAGCTTCAAGAACCGGGCACTGCACTGATTTCCGTGAACCGTCCGAATCGAGGTTGGACCGCACGGTTCATGCAGAACCGGTGGCATGAACCGTGCGGTCCAACCCCAGTTCAAACAGTTACTTAATTCAGAAAAATTGAGGAATGCGGCTGGCAGGACTTGAACCCACGCCCGGTCAGAGGTTTTGCCAAAACTTAACCACTCAGCCAAGCAGTAAGCTTGTGCTCAATAATAACAAAAAAAAATACTTGAAGTAAACTTAATGCAATTTTTTTTTTTTTTTTTTTTTATAAAAACAACTTAACACAATTCTATTCTACTTAATTAAATTATCCATCTCTTACAATGAATATTCAACTATTATAATTAAAATCCTTCAAAGATATTCAACTTTATTTCAAAAATTAATCATAAATTTTAATGTTTTCATGGTTATTATTTTATTTTATTAACTTTCTTATTTAATTATTAAATATATGCTTAAAAATCATTAAATTTCCCTCACATATGTAGATATATTTGTTAATTTTGCTAATTTTATAAATTTAATATTTATATTTAGGTTTTAATTAATTATTAAATTAATTATGACATCATCACGGTTCGACCCCGCTTCAACCTCGGTTGGACCGCAAAAACCTTGAACCTCTCCCTTTTACAGTTCAATAAACGGTCCGGGTTTGAAAACCTTTTTTATTAGTCCATGCAATAAGATGTTTGAATTTAATTAAAAAATCTAATATACTATACCTGAGGCTCTTTACATAAAATTTACCATTAATGTTAAAGTTATTATAATTAATCCAAAAGTTGCACCCCTTCATGTAGTTAAAAAAAATCTTGACCCCATACACATCATACACCATTTTCACACAAAATTGAAATGGCTAAATAGCTAGCAATGGTAAAAAATAAAGTTATCATCCATATCTGACCGCTCAACTATTCTTCTTCTTGATTATAAAAAAAAAACTATTCTTCTTCTTCTTCCTCCTCTTGTCTTCGGTTGAACTTATGTGCCATTTGTTGGTATCATATTGTCAAGTAGTACCTGTCAATTCGTGAAGTGTCACAAGACTAGAAAAGCAGAGGGGGTGCCAGACAACACACCTGAAACAGATAGAAGCATCTAAGAAATCATAGACAAAATGAAGGGAGTTCATTAATATTTGTGAGGCATCAAATCCATGATAGTAATGGAGTTTGGTTTAATACCCAACGTGGAATCTGTACAGACTACAAAGCATTTCGGAAAGCTGGTACTGCCCTACAGTAGAAATTACATGGTCACACAAAAACAAAACAACCTTCATTTTATTCGAATACTAAGGACACAGCTATATATATGCTTAGCAATGAAGGTGTCACCAAGTTGGTACAAAGATACTAACTAGCCATATAGCCATAGCATAGAGCCCAACAAAGTAAAGAAGAGCCAAGTCATAGGGCTGAATCTCATAGTCATAGCCTTGGAAGTTTGGGAAGAGAGAGTAAAGGAAGAGATATTTGCAATAACAAGGTTTGAAAAGAGTTTGCCAGAATGATCAATCTTTTTACTATTCTTATATGCCAACCACTCCTTCATTTCAATGTACAACCAGACTTTTCACGCCGCTCATAATACAATACCACAGACGACTCTTTTTTCGCTTCTTTTGCAGGTGTACGAACCTCATGCAAAGCCCAGGAATTCGGGATTCACTTTAAGCCAAAGGAAAGAGACGGGACCGATCAGAACAGCCCCAACTCGTACACGTGGCTTTCAATTATCATACTTAATTATGAGAGAAAATTTAAGTCCATAACCCAACCCTCTGTGCCATAAGTTTGATTGACTGTGACTAATGGGGGCAATACTTACTAGTAAGAATGTTTGGCTTAAGGCATACATTAGTAAATTTTTTTTAAAAAAATTTTTATAAAAAAACGAAAAAATAATTAACTAATCTGATCCTATTTATATATTTTGGAGCATTGTTCTACGCTATCACAAATGAGTGGTACTCTCATATGGGTCTCACATGTAAGGTCTATTTCATTTGTGAAAACCCAAAGCACTGCTCCGAGAGTATGTAAGCATTTTTTGACTTATGGTGGTATTAATATATTAGTCAAGAGTCAAGATAAACCAACACACACATACACATATAAACCTTAATATTTTGTTACTAGATTAGGTCATAATTTATGAACATATTGTATACAAAACTATCAACTGCTATACCAAAATTACCTAGTTTGATATTAAAAATGTACAAAAAAATGAATTTGAGAAAACAAAATATAACTACTATAGACCAATTGATAAATTCTATTTTTTTAAGAGTATTATTGGACTAACTTAAATATTTAGGAGGCCAACTTTTATTTTTGTAGTCGAATATTTAAAGTTTTTAATAACTACATATAAAATAAAAGAGTATCTAAGACCATAATCCAATATCGTAACTTTAATTTGATAGACCCTAACTCCAAGTAAGTATGTGAAGGTAACAAATAGTTGATTATCGTTTGCTACATAAAATAGCTGTGGTTTTAAAATTACTCAACTAAGAAAAATTTTTAAATTTGATTTTCACTCATACTTTGTTGAATTCATCCCAAAAAAAAAACATCAAAATACAATTACAATAGTATGATCTTAACCAAAAGCATGTAAACTAGCAAATTTCCTAAAAGTTTTGACCTTTAGCAAATGGTTTGATAAATTTAATCATTTTACTACGATTACTTTAATACTTCTTTCGCATGTAAACTCAACTGAGTGAAGACAACATCTTTCAATTGGGTCACATTTTTTTTTTTTAAGAAAAATAAATCTAAAACTATACGAAATTGGGGGGCCATATTCAATTAACAGGACATTTTGGCGGGGCCAACATAATAATTCAATAGATTTTCCCCGATTTGCGAAGAAAAAAGTGAGATCTTTTGAAACTCCGGAGGGTGTTATTCTTAGGCACTGTGTAGAACTAGTACCCCCCCTGATTTCATCCCAAGTTTGTTTTTATTACTCCCTATCACCATCTGTCATTGTTGCTTTCCCCAAGAGAACAGCTTAGCCGTAACCTTTGAACTTTGGGCCAATTCTGTAGTTTCCTAATCCTATCGGCAAGGGATTGTAGGGGGTCAGGGACTGGGGGTGTAAGCTGATTTTGCATTATTTAGGGTAGGACAGCTTCCATGGGGTAAGGACTTTTTGCGAGATATTCCCCCCTAGCACCTATTTGGATTAGGAAATACTATAACTGCTAGCAACTTTACTACAAAAGGCTCTCTACTATTAATTTTACTACAATTTTTATTTATTTATTACGTGGTGACACATAAATAAACATTTTATTTGTGTTAAAAAGTTTTATATATATGGTCGGATGTAAATTTAAAAAATGTTATATCACCCAATAATTTGTTATTGAATTTATATTTTGAAAATTTCATCGATAGATTACACGTTCTATATTACATACATGTCAATCTTCATGCTAGTCGGATGATATTTACTATTCAATTCATAAACTCATCTTTTATAAATTATTTAAACTACAAAAACTTGAATTTAAACAATTGATTGATAATATAGATATTGATCTTTGATTACTTTGAAATTTTGCAAGTATGGAGAATATACAAAAATAATGTAATCCAATTAAATTCAAAGTTGAATTTTTCAAAATTTGTATCTAATTTAAAATTATTAAGTGATGTAATATTGCTTAAGAAATGTTATATCACCCAATAATTTGTTATTGAATTTATATTTTGAAAATCTCATCGATAGATTACACGTTCTATATTACATACATGTCAATCTTCATGCTAGTCGGATGATATTTACTATTCAATTCATAAACTCATCTTTTATAAATTATTTAAACTACAAAAACTTGAATTTAAACAATTGATTGATAATATAGATATTGATCTTTGATTACTTTGAAATTTTGCAAATATGGAGAATATACAAAAATAATGTAATCCAATTAAATTCAAAGTTGAATTTTTCAAAATTTGTATCTAATTTAAAATTATTAAGTGGTGTAATATTGCTTAAAAAAAAATAATATGTTCGTAACCAGTTATTCTTGGAGATAGGATCAGGCGCAAGGGCAAAGTAAAATTTTGATCCAAAAATCTATGAGAAGTAATCTGAAACATGCGTAAGGTAAATGTACACACAACCTTACCAAAAAACATTTGAAGTGAAACTATTTTCATTTCACATCGTTTCACATGACATACATTTGAAGCCTTGTTTAGAGCCTCAATGCACCAACAGATCACTCATATATGGAGGCCACACAGCCCATGCTAAGGGGTTAAGGTCACTAAGTTCGATAAGCTTCACAGGGAAGAAAAGATTGCCAACCTATTGAATCATATGAATCTATGACTGGAACTAACAAATTCAATTACCATTCTTGTTTTCCTGCTGGTTTCCCTACCCATCTTCTACATTTAATACAAAATAGAAGATTTATGGGCTGTTGCTATGTTCTACCTGGTACTTGGTTCAGCTCCTGCAGTAGAAATGGGATATGTTGGTGATGTAAATGATTGTTGGCAAAAAATGGGGGTGGATGAATAGTTGTATTAGGAAAATGAAGTTGACCAACAGCAGCTGATGGAGAAGTAGTTGTTAAAGAAGGGAATCCTGATGATGCTGCAGTAGAGAAGAGCGGCACTTGAGTCACCCCACCATAAGGACCTTGGATTTGTCGTGGCCAGTTTGGCAAGGAATCAACTTCCGTCCTCTTCTCCATTGCTCTTTCCTGTAACCAACAGTGACGATGACATCATTAAGAGGTGAAATGGAAAATGGAACAATAAGGTCTTATTGACTTCTAGGAGGAATTTACACTAGTGTGTTTAGGCTGAATGGAAATTACCTTATACAGAGAAAAGAAACTGGCATTCACGCCACTCCAGATAGGAGCATGCTCAGCTGCTTCCACATGTCGATGAGTCGGTTGAGCCCTAACTGTTGCTGAAGAAGAATTCTCAATCTAAGAAAGAGTGATTACCAAGCAAACTAATTAAAGCTAACCCCAGGTGTGAAGCAAACAGGAGATACAAAATTAATTGGGCTATTTGAAATGTATAAACACAGATCTCAATTAGACTTTAGTAGGAATTTTATAAATTGATGTCAGCATTACCCTTGATCTCCCATCAATAGGCCTGTCATCCCAGCTGTGCTGAAAATGAAAACCGCTCACGTTTACATTCTCCTTTTCTCGATCAGCAAAAGAAGGGAGTGCAATTCCTAACTGAAGATCAAGACTTTGATTGCGTTCTGCATCAAATAAGGCAAGGATTTATTGTGTGCTTATACAAAGGTTTATCATTGTGCCTACACAAGTAGTCTAGAAAACAAAAGGCAACTACGAAATAAAAGGAATTCTTAACAACAAAAGTACCTCCATTATCGGCCTCAGCAAAAATTTCCCCTCCATATGAGCAAGGCTCAAAGTTGGTGACTGCTTCCCTTCCATTGCATCTGATGGCAGCCTTGTCATATGCCCTGATTTTCACACAACAAAAACACATCAAGTTAAATGGAAAAGCAAAAGGATCAAAAATTCAAACAGCCAGTACAGTGGAGATCCAAAATATAATGTGTAAGACCTTGCAGCCTCAATCTCACTATCGAATAGCCCAAGATATATATACCTGCAGGGAAACAATGAATACTACCCAATGAAAACCAAGCTCCCAACTGTTCTGCTGAACCAATTCATCAAAACTCTCAATTTCTCCATTTTATAATGGGAAATACCAATTTAATAGGAATTTAACACAAGAATCAATACTAAAAAAAGACCATAAATCCAGCTATGAATGTGAAATTTAGCAAAAGGGGGTCTCACTTCTTGCCCAGAAACTGCCCCATACGAGCTTCCCATCGACCACATTTGTGCAGTGTCACTCCCCTATACTTCGAGCTTCCCCTTGAGAATCCGGTGCTCTGGCGCCGCAGGATATGCACAAATTCATCCTTGCTAAAATGACTCATCTGCAAAAACCAATCAATTCTATAATAATACACCCTCGTTGTCTAAAACAACACACTAAATTCAATCACAAATATGATAATATCAAACTACAATGGACCCCCACACTCACCTGCTTAATATCATCATCATAATCACTGATATTGAAATTGATATCAGCTTCTACTCCGCGAAACTTGATCGCAGCCCGATCATACGCCCTGTAATCCATTAAAAACCCAATTACCATAACATTTCCCACAAGTTCATTTTATCCAAAACATTTTTTTTTTCCTAATAAATAAATAAACTACAACCATTACAATCTGAATAATCAGAAACAGTTAATTTTTTATATACCTAGCAGCAGCATGAGCAGTGTCAAATCCTCCTACAAAAACCAAACCAAACCAAACCAAACCAAACACCCAGATTATCATATTCCAACTCTCAAATTAATCAAAAAACACAAACAATAAAAATAAATTAGTACTTCACAACTTTTAATAATCATTACCCAAGTAAACTTGCTTTCCACAATCCCTACAAAAATGGAAAATAAATAAATAAAATCATTGTCATCAAAATTCAGACAGAGAAAAAAAAATAACCGCCAAAACTGTAAAAATCTTGTAATGAAATCACTGACCAAATATGCGATTCCCATCGACCAGTTCTTCGATAAAACGTAACGCCACGATACTGTGAGCTCCGAGACCTTGGTCCACGTCGGCTCTTCTTGACCAGAGGTTTCTGTTGCTGCTGCGGAGGTACGATCCTCTGCTCCGCGGCTTCACCGAAAGTCGAAGTGAGATCCAACCACCCCGCCACGTCGGAAACTGCTCCGTCTCCGGCCACCGGAAACAACTGTATCGTCCGGCCGTTGCGAACACCGCAGTCGACCTCGTCCTCTTCTTCTTCTTCTCCTCGTCCTCCTCGTCCTCCTCCTCCTCCATGATCGACATCGAGCTCTTTGTCCTTCCTCAGAATGCTGAAGCTGTAACCAAAAGCGGCGTCGTAGTTGGAAGTAGAGTCATCGTCTCCGCCGGCACAGCCACCGGCTCCTCCTCCGGCGGTGTTAACTACGGAAGAGGAGTTAAAGCTTCCAGTTCCAGAACTCTCCATTCGACTACTTCCAGAAAGTTTTCCCGAATTCTGCGACGCTACACTCAGATTAAGATCCAGCATTTTCTCCATACTCGCTCAAATTCAACCACCAAAAAAAATGCTCAAAACGACGAAGTTTTTTTTCCTTATACCACTGAAAAAAAAAAAAAATTAACAGAGACTATTCTGGTTTTATAGGAAAGAGTGGCCGATGAATTGGAATCATGGCCGGCAGTGAGATTTTTATTTTCATGCAGATATAGAGAGAGAAAAAGAGAGAGAGAGAGAGAGAGAGAGAGGGGTTGTGTTGTTTGTGAAGTTGGTGTTGGTGTTGGTGGTAGTGGTGCTTGAAGAAGGAACAAAGTACAAAGAGGAGAATTGGGGGTGAAGAAGTGGTGGAGGTATCATTTTGAGTCTCTTTTTGGCGCGTGCTTTTACGCCACTGCACCTTTTTTCTTTTTTCTTTTTCCTCAGTTTTTATCTATTTTTGGTTTTTGTTTATACGAGGAGTTTTTTTTTTTTTTTTTTTTGAGAAGTTGCTTTGCTTTGCTATATTATTGCTGTAATTAATGGTCTATTATGTTAAAGCATACATCTCTTTCTGATAATGGATTTATTGGACTGAGCATACGGAGGTTCCAAATTCGTTTGACTTTATTATGGATTTTTTAGGCGTTTAATGGACTCAGAGCGGAATAGTCCTATTCAAAATAAACAGTCTTTTTATATTTAATTTCATGACTTGTTGATTGGTGCATTAACTAGTGGTTGAAATATATATATATATATATATATATATAAAAGGGTAAAATACAATGAGTTAGTTAATTTATAAAAAGTTTCTAAAAATATTTTTTAAATCAATGTCTTTAAGTCATCAATAATCACCGACAAAAAAGAGGAAATAAGAGAAAGTTTATGGATTAAGTTGGTCAATTTTAAAAAATTTTGAACTTAATTGACATTATCTCAAACCTCGAGAGAGCGTTAACTATATTTTACTCTTTATGTGATTACTAACAAGCAAAACATGTTTATCTCCCTCCGTGTTGTCTTTGGTGTATAGGGGTTGTTACTTTCCTCTCCAACGCATTTTTTAATTTCAGCAAAAATAGTGGGTAGAATGTGTCCCCCACTCATCATAGCACAAAATCAGCACATTGTGATATTAGCTGGGCCATTTTTTGTGTTCTTAGTAATGTGTGTGTGTGTATATATATATATATATTTTACTCTTTTTTTTATTTTTTTAACTATGAAAGCTAAAAAGTGGAGTGAATGAGTGGGGTCGAGAACGGAGGTGTTTAGTCAGACTTGGTGGGAGTCGAGTGTGACTTGACTTTGCTCTCTATACACGCTGTTACACCGTCCCTGGCTTCGCATTTGCTTATTCTACCGACACCTGTCATGTATTTTATCATTTCCTTCTTTATTTTATAAATAATTTTAATTTAATAAAAAGATTCAAATCCCCAACTGTTTGCATCTGATTTAAACCACACTTTTAGGAGAGTAGCACGCGTGAATGCGTGATACGCGAACATTAAATATATAGATTTGGCATTATACTTTATAGTTTAATTAATTTCGTGGGATTATTAAAAAAATGTTGTTTTGTTTCCGAAGTTTAAAGATAATTTCAATTCAACTGAGGAATTGCAATCTAGGTTTTGATGTTTTTTTTTTTTAAGATGGAATCTAGGTTTTGATGTTGTTGTTATTATTATTAACGTGTTATGATATGTTGGTTTTGTTTGTCAAACAAAGTTATGAAATTAATAATTGAGAAAATTTATTTTTAGGTATACTACGTATTTAATTCTTATCCTTTATACTATATTTTAATTTGGTTTCTAATCTTTCAATTGTGTCAATTTAATCCCTAATTTTTCAGCGTTATGTTAATTTAGTCTATGTCGTTATTTTTTAGATTGAAATTATTGACTTGACTAATAGCCAAATAAAAAATTAGTTTCCGTTGATGTGGTAATAACCTAATTTTTATTTTGGTTATTAGTCATGTCAATAATTTCCATCCAAAAAAATAACGATAAGGACTAAATTAACACAACATTAAAAGGTTAAAGACCAAATTGACAAAATTAAAAAGTTAGAGATCAAATTAAAATATAATGTAAACGATAGAAACCACATACGTAGTTTATCCTTTATTTTTTAATGCAACTACTTTATGGTATTATGACGATTCACACTTTGGCATTGCCACGTCAACAAGAAATTAAAGTAAGCAGTAATATTTAATAATTTTTTAATGGGTTTAGATTAGGTCTAGTGCTTCCAGTGTACAGGACCCAATCAGATTATGACACATGTCCAAAAATAGAAATATGTCACCATTCTAACGGGTTCAGTGCTACAGAATACTAAACACAGGACCCAAAATGCTCCCTTCTTTGATATTTGTTTATAATTAAACGTATAGGTACAGTTGTACCAGTATTGGGGTAGGAGTGAACAGGGGTTTGTTGAATGTCCATGTCACATGTAATGTGTTCATCATGAATGTCTGTCAATTAGTACCATGTTGATTGGGGTTATGGACCACATAATAATAAAAGTTGCCACCTAGGTAAAAAAATTTCATAATGCCACACTATTAAAAAATTAGATCTTTCTATCTTTTAACTCCAAAAAAAAAAAAGATCAATAAATGATAAATAAAAAAAAGGAGAGAAAATTTTATGTGATTAATGAGTATTAAGTGAGGAATTAGTCTTGTTAATTGAAAAACTCAATTATTAGTGTAAGGACTGGATTTGATCCTAGGCCCAAAACAATGAATTTGTAGAAAGTGAGTAGAAGAATTAGGCTTAAAGTGAATGAGATAATAATTATAATAAATTTCCAGGACAATCAAATAGAAATGAACCAGGTTTATACAAGAAAATGGGTCATCGGCACGATTCGATGAGCTCTATTCTAATATATATTGGATGACAATGGTTACAAGAGTTGTTGAGATTGCTATAGTGCTTTCTCTGTTCATTCTCTCACCTCTCCATGGTGGGTTTCTTCTATTATATATCTCCTTTAAACGATCTTGGCCTCCTACTTGTTGATCATCCGAGCCTATTCCTGAATGTCTGTCCCATCAAACACCCTCTCGGCGTTTTGTGAGTTGCGGTACCCGAGGTAGCACTGTTCAGAGGTCTTGTCCACAAAAATGTGGCCAGAAAATTAGCTGCAGGGCATTCAATGCGGTGGTAGCAGTTTTTCCTTAGATATTTTTAAGTTCCTATTTTTCTTGTACGTTTGTGACACACGTCCCTATTACTAAAGTTTCTTAGAATGTCATTTTGATCACTAGGATCCATATTTGATTTGTGTTTAGCTTATCCGAGAAGATATTCTTCCTCGGACTTGGACTACTCATGATCTCAGCTAAAACCCCACACTCTCGGCCAAAGCTCAAGACCTAATTGCATGATTTGGGCCTATGACCCCACAATTAGATTTTAGTGTTTAATGTGAAATGAGAAAATGTCGAGAAGTGGGAGTATGCAAATTTTATTTAGTAAAAAAAAGAAAAAAAAAAAAAACAGAAATGAACATGTGTTTGTAATTTTTTAAATAGAAAATTGAAGGCAAAAACTATATTAAAGCATTCACATAAGCTTTTAACCATAATTATTGTCTATTTTAGTATAAAAACCTACTCTCTTTTTTTTTTGTCCTATTTTATAGAATCATTTTTCAAAAACACTCACTTTCATTCAAAAATTATTTCTTTATCAAATTTTTTATTATTCTCTCAAATCATCTCTCTCTCTCTCTCTCTCTCTCTCTCTCTCTTTGTGTACATGAATAAAGAAATATTAAAAAATTGATTTAAACGTAACAATGTAAATATATACATTTCTTCTATATATAAAAAGAGTGAATGAGCAAAGCTACAGCGGCAATGCTACATTGGTTTGGTTTGTTCAAGTCACACTGCTTCACTTTCGTTGGCTAACTTTTTTTTAATATATATATATATATATATTTATATATATATAATATAATATTAACATAACAAATTGCCATAATATTTTCACAATCATTAATTCCTTATAGATCAAAATAAAATAATAAAATATCATACTGGAACCTATCACAACTAAAAATAAAGGTATTTTTAACATTTTTCAGAACACTTTCATAATAAATCATAAGTGATAAATTATTATTACTTTTAATTTAAACTTACCAATGAAATTAATTTTTTGCCCACCAATAACAACATGTAATAGCTTACTACTTATGATTTGTTGTGAAAATGTTAAGATATTTTGTTATCGTCACAATATTTTTACAATTACTGATGTGTTAATTCTTTACGAGTCAACATAAAATAGAAAAACAATTAAAAAGGTATTATAAAAATGTTGTGCCATAATATTTTCACAATCGTTAATTCCTTATAGATTAAAATAGAATAATAAAATATCATACTGGAACTTATCACAACTAAAAATAAAGGTATTTTCAACATTTTTTACAACACTTTCATAATAAATTATAGGCGGTAAATTGTTATTACTTCTAATTTAAACTTACCAATGAAATTATTTTTTTGCCCACCAATAACAACCTGTAATAACTTACTACTTATGATTCGTTGTGGGGCAAAACTTAAGTACAGTACCTTAGGTTCCCTACTTAAAATTTTGAAATATGTCCAACTTAACCCCTCAACCAAACGGCGTTAAAACTAAATTTTTTTTTTCCTTCTTCCTTTCCTATACTACAAACGCTTCTCTTCCAAACCCAAAACCCAAAAAAAAGAATGAAAGAATCATAGATTTGAAAAAAAGAAAGGAATCAGGTACACACGCTGAGAGAGAAAGAAAGAATCATAGACCAGAAAAACCCAAAAAAAGAAAGAATGAATCATAGATCAGAAAAAACGAAAGGAATCACATACACACACCGGGAGAGAAAGAAAGAATCATAGACCATAAAGAATCATAGATCAGAAAGAAGAAAGGAAACAGACCAGAAAGAATCATAAATAAAAAAAGACTCAGAGATTAGAAAAGAAGAAGGAAACAGATACACATAAATACATACACCAAAAGAGAGAAAGAATCATAGATCAGAGACAAAGAAAGACCCATAGATCAGAAAAGAAGAAAGAAACAAATACACATACATACACACACCGAGAGAGAGAAAGAATCATAGATTAGAACAGAGGAAAGAATCATAGATCAGAAATGAAGAAAGACTCATAGATCAGAAAAGAGGAAGGAAACAGGTACACACACACACACACACACACACACACACACACACACACACACACACACACACACACACACACACACACACACACACACATCGAGAGAGAGAGAGAGAGAAAGAATCATAGATCAGAAAAAGAAGCAAGGAAGCAGATACGCACCGAGATAGAGAGCTATGAGATTTTTTTTTGGGTTTGGAAGAGAAGCGTTTGCAGTACAGGAAAGGAAGAAGGAAAAAAAAAATTTAGTTTTAACGCCGTTTGGTTGAGGGGTTAAGTTGGACAGATGTCAAAATTTTAAGTAGGGAATCTAAGGTACTGTACCTAAGTTTTGTCTTTTGTTGTGAAAATATTGTTGACATAACATTTCTCTTGTAAAAATGTTAAGACATTTTGTTGTCGTCGCAATATTTTCACAATTGCTGATGTGTTAATTTTTTATGAGTCAAAATAAAATATAAAAAAATTATAAAGGTATTATAAAAATGTTGTGCCATTTTATTGTGTTTCTAGAATTTTTTTTTTTATCAACTTTGTTGAGTCAAAATTCACAATTTTACTTACAGTTTTCTTGGGTTGACTTTTTGTATTTTTTTTCCCTTTATGCACCATTTTAAGTAAAAACACATAGTTTTACACACAAAACACAAAAACAAAAATTTAGGATAAAAATACTTTTCATCCTTTAAGTTTGGGATGGTTCACAATTTCTCTTTAAACTTTAAAATTAAGTAATTTTCCTCTTAATATTTTGGAAAGAGCAAATATGTCATATTATTATTCTCTCAGTTAAACCTTAATGAAACCTTATAATTCTTAATATGTTTCATTGTGTAATGTCTAAAATACTTCCACTAAATTTTAACATCCCTCAAAAATTTTATTCACATATTTTGAGTTTTAGATAGTAGTAATATTTAAAAAGTTGGAATGATGACACATGTATTTTGGTATCTTTTCTTGCCCAAATGAGTGTTCATTAAAAACTAAGTAACCTAAACATTGCACCTGAACTCATGTAAAATGATAAAGAAGAAAGTATAAATGACAAAATTTTCATTATGTATGATTAAAGTTATTTGATGAAGAGCTTCAATTGTAACATTTGACATCATTCATTAGGAAAATTTAATATTGTGACAATGTCTTAGCAAAAATCAGTTGTATATTGTTGAGAGATGACAATATTCGTCGTTATTACAAGAAGTTTTTAGTAAATGAATATTGTTTTTAGCTAAAAAATACCAAGAAACTATTATAATTAAATAGATATTCATATGTTAAATAGCTATCATAACTTTGTATGTGATCAAAATTCTTATATCAATTAGATTAACTTTGTATAACATACATTTTTTTATGTATATAATTTCATATTTCTTCAAAGAGAAAATTTATCTTAATTTTCTCACTAAGAGGTAGCACGTGCCTTACACGTGTTGCCCTTACTAATATTTATAGAAATGTGTGTAACTTTTAGACTTAAAAATGTATAAATTTGATAATTTTTTTTTCTAATTATACATATTGATGTGAGTGCTTTTAAAACTATTGCTGTGCAAATTTTTTAAATTAATAATGGTTTTATATTCCTATGGATTTGACTTCCATTCTACTCTAGTGTGAGTATATAAGAGCATTAGTATCTGGAGATGCAAAAAAGTGTCTATTATACATCCTCAAAACCAATTTTATATATTTTATCATCCCATTTTACAACTCACTTAACATCTCCGTTTCTATTTTTATATACAACTCATTAAAATAATATAAATTATACCAACAAATAATATAAACAAATTAATTCTCTCTCTTCCCTCTTTTTCTCTCTTCCTGTCTCATTCCATTAAATTATGTATTTTTATTTTACAACCTATGAACAGTAGGGGTTGTATATATACAACCAACCTGTTCATAGTTGACAACAAATTTTAGATATCCATATTCGGATAAAGCCCTCTTTAACATCCTGCTTGGTAAAATAGTAATTCCTCTAAACATCCAAACGTCGGTGAAAGATTACTAAAATTAAGTTTGCGGACACCTTTCCAAAAAAAAAAAAAGTACTTTGAGAATAAATCGTGTAACTCATGATAGTACGGGATAAATGTACAAGCTCTTTCTGTTTTGGTTTCTATTACTTTTAATTTTTTATATCCGTATTGCATTACATTCTTACAGTTCACATGTCACAACGTGCAACACCTATGGTCACTTTTTATTTATTTATTTATTTAATGAAAAAAGCAAGTTTCTCTCTTTTTTTCTTTTTTTTTTTTGAGGGGGGGTCACGCCTACTTGAATTACAAGGTTAGAATATTAATGAAAGTTTGTTCATTTAAATGGCTATAGTAAATAGTAGTAACCATAATCGACTAGAATATTTAATGACAGTTGTTTCTATTAAATGGTTATGGTAATAATAACTAAATAATAATAATAAGCATAATTAATTATAGATAGTAAATTATTCTCCTCTTCAGGTCTCTTCACTTTTTACCGATTAAATGCGATATGCTTTCTTTTTAAATGGAAGATATATCGTTTCACTATAAAACATCCACAACGAGCATAGAGGAATAATATGCATGAGAAAAAAGTATAGTGGCCCGTTAAAGTGACGTATATAAATGTAAAAGTTAGCTAAAATAATATAAAAAGACTTATGAATAATATCAAAAAGTAAAGAGAAATAAGATGCATGAAAAAAAAGTATAGTGGCCCGTGAAAGTAATGTAGATAAATGTAAAAGTTAGCTGAAATAATACAATGAGATTTATAAATAGTACCAAAAAGTGTAATGTGACCCATAAATAGTAGTAAAAATAAGCTATATAATAAAATAAACTTACTTTTTAATTTGAAGCCAAATCCACACTTTACATAGTTATTCGGTGAATGAATTACGTATCATTGTTTAACTATTTAACTATTTCGATTCAATTTAAAAAGAAAAGATAATGTCTTGATTCATTTCTAGATTGTATACGATCAATGAGGCCTTGTATTTAAGTTTCCTAACCAACACATTAAAATTATCTGTAAGAATTTCTTTTGGTTGGTGATTACTTTTTTATTTTATTTTTTGGTTTATAGATATGATAGAATTTGAACTAATAATGTTCACTCTATAATAATAGCATTTTATTACTAAGTTAAGACACTAATTAGTTTGGACATGGCTTGTGTCTAGTGGAAATTTTTACTAGACACGTCCGGATTTGAACACGTGTCCAAGAGTGGACATGTGTCCACAATTCAACATGTCTAGTGGAAACTTCTATTGGACACAAACCACACCCAATTAGTTTTTAATGTATGTAATGTTTGAATTACAAATTTATTATTTGACGATAAAAGATTTTTTTTTTATTTTTTGAGCAGAACAATTTTTTTTTTTACTACTTGAGCTAATTAAAACCGACTTTTGGTAATTACTTGTTTTTTTTTTTTTTTGAGAAAATGGTAATTACTTTGTTTGTAAGACAAGAAATACACTTACTGAGGGGTGTTATCTCATTGGATACCCGGTCACCCCCTTGGACAATTGGTGAACCCCACATTTTTTAAAAGAAGCATTCTCAAACAAGGTTGTGAGCCAAATAATTAATATGTCCATTAACAAAACAAAAATCTTAGAGAACTTATACAAGCCTTAACATATGTCACAAATTGAGCTAGGAATTATGGGGTGTTTGAGGAGAGCTCACTGAGAGCTTTTATGACTTGTAAGAAGTCACCAATCAAAGGATCCATAGGAGGTAATTAAGATTTTTTTTTTTTTTTTTTTTAAGGAGGTAATAAAGATGATTGGGCATAACTTATGTCTCCCACATAATTTCTACCATTAGCAGCAGCCATAATAGAAAAGCCAGGACTGATAGCAATGTGTATTTATTTTCATTTTTCATATGCGTTGAAATGCAGGTAGTTGCAAAATAAGGAGGCTATAATATAATACGGAAATTGTCCTTTTTTTTCCTTTCAACTAAGAATGCTGACATGTCCTTGGGAGTTGCGAAAAAAATAGTTGAATATCCACCGAACAAGTAACAACAAACGGCATGTACTATGATCCGTTACGTTTGTTCATGCTTTTACGATGAAACGGCACTGCTTGCGATTCACGCTTCCTTTTTTTTTTTTTTTTTTTAATTAATTTTTTGAACCTGCCATTCAATTTCAACACAGAAAACTAATGCCCAATTTTTGTTCACAATGTGATCATGAAATTCAGATGCCCATTTATCATGAACTGTTTCCTACATTTTCCCACTAGTTTTTCCAACCGTAAAGATAAGACCGCAAACTATTTTATTAATATTTTTTTTATAGATTGTTTGTAACATTACTCTTTTCTATTTTAGAGGGTAACATGATTTTGTCCCGCTTATGTAAATTCGTTTTGATGTTACAATTAGCCATGCCCACTTGACCAACTTTGCTTTTGGCATAGATTGGTGCCTCTTATGAGTTGAGTTGACGCAACATGGACAGTCTTAAGGTTCAAATTCAATTGGAGCTGGTGGCCGACATAGGAGAAGAAATATTCCTTTTTATTTTTTAAATCATTGTGTTTTTAAATGTACGGGTTGGTTGTATATGATTCATTTCATCAAAAATATTATTTTAAAAATTTTTTTTGGATGGAATAAAAATTTATATATTGTTCAATTGGTCGCTTAGCTTGGTGGGACAAATGGAGTATACTATCTATGGTATTTACTAAAAACATACGCTTATATGAATATGCTTTTCTTCTGAAAAAAACAAATGAATGTGCTTTTGTTGAATGTTCAAACTCACCTTGCCTTTTACATTTAATAATATTATAATTATTGTTTTTTAAAAAGTGATCTAGATCTGATTTTAGGATCTCTAAAGTATTGGCTGATTTTGCATTGTTACATTATTTTGGACTACAAGTTTTCAAGGAATGGGATGGAGAGAATAGACTGGGTTTTGGAATCTTCTACGCTAGCACTTACTAATTCAATAATGTGGGGCTGTTATGCGTATATCGTTGAAAGTATTAATCTAAGGTTCGACGTTCACATCATCTAACAACGTTAGCTAAAAGTGCAATGATATTTGCTTTTAAGAAAACATCTATCTCAAGCCAAACTTGTCATCATCAACTTATTTTATGGGTGTTGTTCTTTTCCTCTCAAAACCACTCATTTTTTCGTAGGATAAAATTCAAGACTGATATTTTCATAGGAAGAATTGACTTCTCTTTCATCTAACTAGGAGTGTGCATTCAAGACCAACTTGACTAAACCAACCCTATCCAATGCATTGAGTTAGTGAATTGGGTTTTGAAAAAAATTCAAACCTCGAATTAGGTTAGGTTTATGTTTCTCAAACCGGCTAATCCAACATGGCCCAATGAATATCAATCCCCCCCCACCACCTACGCTGCACTAATTGACTAGCTTAACTCTATAACAAATTTACTTTCTCACTTCTCTTTTCCACTTACTTTTTTTGCCTTACACTACATTAATTGAGTAGCTATAATTCTCTAACAATTATACTTTTTCACTTCTCATCTCATTCATCATTTGTCCAGAGACACCATAAATTGTAACCTAGCTCTTAGTTCCTATTTCACAATTAATACTTTCTCTCTATCATCACCGATGAAATTACATCCTCACTCTCTTCAATTGTCAGAACTCCATTCCTCCATCAGTCAGTCTTTATTATCATCTAGGCAATGAAATCATCTTTTTCTCATTCAGTCTTTATTGACATCATCGCGGAACTCTTGTTTGTTGAATCAATTGGTGGTTGATGATGATGGATTTTGATGATGCTAGAGGGTTTCGATGATGATATTAGGATTTGGGATATGAAATTTGAGATTGAGAAAAATGGGTATTAGGGTTTTAATCTCAGAACCCGGTCTTGTCAAATGCTGGCATTTAAATTATAAATAAATCTAGTCCATTGGATGTTAGCAAATTTTGAAGTCAAACGTTGATTGATCTAATGTATCTTTACTAGTTTCTCCAAAAAAAAAAAAAAAAGAATGTATCTTTACTGTGTTAGTTTCTTTGCTATTGAATTATCTTTTTCTTATGCATATGCAACATTAAACAACAATTTTTTTTTCCATTTTGGGTATTTTTCCTTACTTTTAAAAAAATTATTATGATGAAGTTAGGGTTTAGTTGTCTTAAATTTCTACCATTTATAGACTAATAGCGTTAAATAGTTGAATGATTTTTTTTTAAAACATGAATTTAGTTTATGTTTTATGTTACTTATCCTTCTCTATTAATTATTAGTGAACTAAGTTTTAATGTGGTTAGCCTAATACCAAAAACTTACTTCCATGTGGTTTAGTTGGGGTGGATGAATTGAATTTGAACACTTCGGCTATTGGTCCACTCTAGATGCTTTAGCAATTGATGTTATTGAAGTCCTTTTGGGGTTAGCCGGTTAAGGTAAGGTTTTGGTTGATTTCACATGCAAGAGAGCATGTTTCCCAACTATCTATACTTTTCTATTCAGCAAAAAAAAAAAAGCGAGTAGGTGTTCCTTTATTTGATAAAAGTGGGTAGGTGTTCCTACATCCACAAATTGGATATGGTTACCCCTATCATTTTTCTTTAACCCTAAGAAAAAACAGTGCCTAATAGTAACACTTTGATTTATTTATTTTCATTGGAGGGCCAACATATAATATTTGTTGTTGTATGTTCAAATTAGGATTTAAAAAAAATTAGGTTAAGAAAATATTTTATTCTTTCCTTGTCATTTGTTTTTCCACTGTTGTTATATATTATATTAAGATTGATTCCACGATATCGTCAAAATTATAATATAAATATATACAACTTTATTAACTTTTTTAATGTATCATTTACTTTATTTAATAAATCACACCTCAATTTTATATGTTTTATTTGAATTTAAATTAAGAATATTAATTTTGAAATCTTGAAGATATGAGAAAAATAATGAAAGATGCATGGACTTGTCATCTATTGGCAACCATGGTAAATCAAACATGGGATTGGCCTTGATTTATTACAAAGGTATGTCCATTTAGAACAAGTCATGGGTTATCTTTTTTAATGTCCCTCGTCACATGTACTAATACATTCGACAAACAAAAAGGACTTTAAAAGACATACAATATTCTCTTGACAAAATCATTAAGATCTGGAAGATATGATCAACTTAGGATTTAGGACGGCTTTGACCATTTCCCTCCTTTATAAATTTTAGGTTGTCTCACATTGGGTCGGCCATAAAGGTTGACTTATTGGTACAAGTGTACAACATCCCAACCTGCAATTGTGTAATAATTTTAAAATTGTTACTGATTAGTGAGTTCCAGATAAGTTTGTCCAGAAATTTTTTTTTTTTTTTTTTTTTTTTTTTTTTTTTGGTTTTTGGTAGAAATCGAATTGCATTAACATAAACTAAATAAAGTCAACATAAAGAGGTGGCAACCTCTCATAATACAGATTGAAGTTATCATAAAATAAGAGTATATATAAGTTTACAGATAGATTATCAAAAAAACATAAAATTTTGGCTTAAATCCGAGCCTTTTCTAGCCAAGGCTGCCCCATATTTGTTTGTTCACGGAAACAATGCTTCATCCTAATCTGAGAAATTTGGTTGATGAGTGTCTTGCAATCCAAAATAAAAAAAGCACGATATTGTGATATAAGTTACTACTGAACCAAATGTTAAAGAAGCTAATCGATCATATTAGCTAGATCACTCTCATTAACATCTGGATTGAGAGCAAGTATTGCATCTGATGCAATTGCTATCAATGGTTGAGATTGAAAGTTGAAACAAAAACAACTTTCAATCTTAAACATTGAATAAAATAAGCGAGAAAAAGTTAAAAAATGAGAATTGGAAAATTTTCAATACAATGGTGCTCGTTTATAAATCATACACCAAACAATCGACCATGTGGAAATCATGTCCACAAGTTGGGAACAACAATAGGTAAAATTTGACAAATTTCGAAAAACCACTATCCCAACTTGTGGGTATGACACAGCAAAACCACTCTTAAGCATGAAGGAAGATTAAACTAAAATCAAGTTGGTGGTAGTGGCCACATATTACTAAGTCACTAAACAATAGTTTAATACAATGGTGTTCGTTTATAAATCACACACGAAATCAAAAAAATGTCGTAACTAATTGACATTAAAGAATGTGTCCAATATAGGTTAGGTCAGATCCTAAATTTCATAAATTTACGTTAAAATAACACATGATATCTTATTACTATAATGATTCTGATCATTTGTTGTCCGTCTCTCGTTGGAGGAGAGAATCTGGCATGAACCTGAGCTACTCCCTCTTGGTCCTTCGATACTTTCCACACACTTCAAGTATCGTTTTGATTTTTTTCATGCATAAATCACGTTGCTCCGAGTAATGTTTGCTACACGACATTTTTACAATAATTTCATAATAAATTTTAAGTAGTAAGTTATTATTGGTTATAATCTAGATCACTACTGACATTACTTTTTTATCTACTAATAATTTGTTATGAAATTATTATGAATTATTTTTTTTTATCTACCAGTAATTGTTAAGAAATTATTGTGAAAATGTTGTAGCCGAATCCAAGAACAACTTTGAACAGTGAAATTTGCGTGGCACCATTACATGTAATTTTTTTTGTTGAGAGAGTTTCAACCTATGGTGTCCGCTCTTAATAATTGCTTTTTATTATCAAACCAAGACACCAATTGATTTTTGGTATAGGCAGGAATTAAATTCTAGATTTTTTATTCAACTATCACAACAAAAAGGGATCTTTAACAATCTTGGATAAAATTTTGTGTAGAATTTCATGGGAAAGTAGCTTTAACAATCAAATAAAAATTCCTCTCATCAATCAACTAGATTTCCACCAGTCTGATATGAATTATTGCCTCTAATGTTGAATATATTTAGTTTATAATCCAGTATTGTTTCTCCTTCGCATTATTACTCGTAAATCTTGTGGCTCATGCACAAGGTTTCTCTTGTTTTTCTCTAGCATTTTTGGAGTGTAGTCTTTGGCTGGGTATTACTATTAAGATGTATTTCGTTTTTGTTGAGAGTATTGCAGGTTAGTGGCATTTTTTATTCTTCCAATTTTAGAACCTAAGCTCAAATTCCCCTTTTTCATTGTAATCAATGATATATATATATATATATATATAATGCTATTACCATTACTGTTAAAGTAGATAGTAGGGGAGGAAGACTTAGGACATTACAAAAGATGTTATTATTGTTGAGCTATTACTTGAACATCCAATTTATTCTATTCTATGAATAACTAATAACTATAGGTTTGTTTTATTCTTTTGGAAGGAAACTGATGATTCATGTATAATTGAACATAATCATCAACCAAAAGAAAAAAATTATTATTTAGATCATTATCAAGATAAAGGATAAAGATGTTCATCTTTATTAAAGGACAAATGTCAAAGTACCTATGAAATTTGGTTCATAATCAAACTAACTCGTTGTACTTTTAATTTGAAATTAGAAACCCTTGAACTATGAGAAATACCCAAATTAATCATCATGTTAACATTGCGGGCATTGCAAGCATTTTTTTTTTTTTTTTGGTGCTAAATAATACTTATTATTAAAAAAAAAAAAAAAAGAGAGATTAGAGGAACTAGAACCATCTATCTCTTACAGTTCAGGCAAAAATAATGAATGGAGGAGATAGGACCTTTCTCACATTAGTGCCCATCTAGCAAAATATTGTGGGCAACAAAGTTGGCTTCCTTCTATATTTCTTCAGGAGCACTGATCGACATTGGCATAGCTCCAAAACATGACCCATCTCTACGTCCTCGCTTCATAAGCACTAGGACTAGGTCCACCACCACTAGTCTCCAACAACCTCATTTTTGTAATATCGTCGTGGGCCGTGGCATGTTTCCAAAGTGATAAGATTGTTTGCCTGTGACGATGCTTTTTTTATTTTATATTAGAAATTTGGTTACCTAGTGCGTAGTGGCAGCATGAATTGAAGTTGATTGGGTTTTGTCTAAATGGATTTGGGTCCCAATGGCTTGGGGTGATTTGAGATGGTTGTCTATATGGGTTTGATTTGTGATCCACTTTGGATCACATGAAGAACGGCACACAATATCGTCCAACAAACCAGAAAAAAGTAGAAATTTTAAAATTTAGGTACAATAGGATAGTTCAGGGGTTTGATTTGGATCCAAAGTTCAGTAGGTACTTTCACATTTTTCCTAATTGCAATTTCTTGCCTTAAAACTCAATTATCTAGGCAGTCATTCTGTTTAAAAAAAAAAAAAAAAAACTAACTACCAACACTCATTTGAGAGGAAATGAAAAAAAAGAAATGAAAAGAGGAAGGAAGCTATCGATCCTTCTCTACTAGTTCCCTTCTTTTTTTGTATACACCTTTTCGTCCAAAATATAAAGATAAGACCAAACACAACCCACACCAAGAGGCTGGTTTGAATTGCCTTATTTTGGAGTATCTATTTTCTATCTTCTAAACAGACTAACTGATCACATGCATTTTCTGCCAATTTTCTATCTACAAACTTCTCATGAGGTGCAATCCATATATGCAATGGACAAGATTTCTAGAGACTTGAAAATATATCATTTTGATATTTACTTTAACGTCACAAAACAACCCGTATAGGTCCCCCAAATGAAAAGCAAATTACAAATGTAAACATTGTAGAATAATTAAAAATAATTGACAAGCATCTAGGCCAAAATATCCCGTAATTCATTTAATCATATCGAAAGGGGGAGTATCTTCACAATAAGACTGAACGAAGTGAATTTTTATACCAATAAATTATCAGAATCCAATATCTCGCAGATTAAATTCGAAATTATATTCTGACTAAAATCAAAATTTCCCACTAAACAATTACCTATCGAAGCCACTGCAATCTACCAGAAAATGACAAACAAAAATTTTATCATTCCAACTGAAAGAAAATATGGGGGAAAATAATCATGCGGGCCAAGATAAACATGAATGCAACTAGAGGTGTTCATTAAACCGCATAAACTGCAAAAACTACACTAAAATCACCCGCAAAATGGCACAACCGTACCGTAAGTAATAGTGCACCACACCGCATGGTGCAGTACAATTTGCAGTTTTATAATAAGAAAACTGCACCGCACCATCTCTATATATTAATTAATTTATTTATTTTTAATATTAAATATATTATTAATAGTTTAATAACCCTAGTTTTCCAAAAAAAAAAAAAAAAATTTATAACTTTAGCAAGTGTTGACTAGAAAAGCCAACCCAAAATAAAGAAAAACTAATTATAAAACCGCACTGCACCATCTCTATATATTAATTAATTTATTTATTTTTAATATTAAATATATTATTAATAGTTTAGCAACCCTTGTTTAAAAAAAAAAAAGTTTAATTACCTTAACAAGTGTTAACTATAAAAGCCAATCCAAAATAAAGAAAAATTAACCCAATAATTTAAAACTTGGCCCAAAAAAAGAAAAATTAGTTTTAGCCTTAATAAAAAACCGACTTCAAACTGCATCTAATACATAGTATTGCACATGTGACCACGAAAATAAAGTGCGGTGTGGTTATAGCATTGGTTAAACTCTAAACCGCACCGTACATGTGCTTGCAAAAACAAAGTGTTGTGTAGTTATGTTTTTAACTAAATCACACCGTACATGTGCAGTGCTAAAAATTGCCCAAAACCGCACTGCACCGCGAACACCCCTAAAAGCAACTTTACTAAGCAATTTTTTTGTTTTTTTAAAGGAAATATCAATTAGAGAAAAATGAATAAAAAAAAAATATAATAGTATTACATAGCGCAACAATAGTTAGGTCTATTGCAAGCAAAAACTAAAATATTTAATTCCAGTTGCAAAAACAAAAGCTCTTCGTCCTTGGCAGAAATGGATAGCAATAAGTGGAGGTAAAAAAACATATTTTGGGTAATATCTTATTCCACCCATTTCCTCCCACCTAGTAACTATCATGTCTCAAAACTGTAAAAAAAATTATAAAAACTCTAGATAAACATACACCAAATAAATTGAGGTCTACAGAATATTCAAAAACAGAATAGTAAATCACTGGGAAACTCCAAGCCACTTGGTGAAAACCTCAAACTCTGTGTAATCACTATCGGAGATCATAGTCTGGTACCAGGCTTTTCCGGCAGTCTTGATGGCAGAAGCCTCCTCCTGAACATTCCAAAGGAAACAAGGTAATATAATAGTCAGTAACTGCTAAAATATCAAGCAGAACAAGAAGAATACAGACTAAAATTGAAAATCTGTCACTCAATAGGATAGCTGCTAGACAAAAGTTTGGGCTGATATCAGTAGACAGCAAATAGTAAATATGAACAAAAATATGCCCTACAGAGAGTAGGCTAAATAAAACAGCAATGACAAAAACAAAAGCTACATCACAGGCTCAATACAAAGAAAATGGAAGTTACAGACATACAAATACGCTGCATGATTGAAAAAGGCAACAAAATGAATGAGTTAAAATACAGAGAGTCAAGATTGATCATAACAGCAGGAATTGCAAAATATTAGTATATAATATGGAACTTAATTAAGGAATAACTGCCAACACAAGGCTTAGAAATGAGAACACTTCAACAACAGCAGGAATTGCAAAATATTAGTATATTATATGGAACTTAATTAAGGAATAACTGCCAACACAAGGCTTAGAAATGAGAACACTTCAACAACACTTGAGAAATGCAATGTCAAAACATCTTAACACAATTGATAAATAAACTCAAATGGCATTGGAAATTTGAGCTCAAATTTACGTAGTTATTGTTCCCAAACCTAAATCATCCTAACTTTAAAAAACAACTAGATAGATGGAACAGAAACTACAGACAATTTGAAGAAAAACACCACACTCCCTAAACCAAAATAAATAAAACGAACCTATAGAAGACAAATTTTCATATTTGAAATGAAACTAATTTAAACAAACAGGAAACATCAAAGTTTGAAGAAACATGAATCATCCATGCCAACTCAAGAAACAGTACACCCATTGCATAATATAAAACTTAAAACGCTTTAATTGGACTACCAGGTTATGTACAACGACTTTAAGAAACACATACATTACCTAAAAGCACACACATACAAACACAACTAAGAAAATCACAATTCAAAATGTTTGTCCATCAACCCCATTTCCATAATATACGCACATACCCATTTCATTTTTACATCATTAATAACAAAATAATCTCAAAACCACAATATATACAAAGGCAAATGTGACATCAACATATACCTTAATATATGGTGAAACACATTCATTACCAAATAGCATACACATACAAACACAATGTAGACAACAAACCCCATTTACATTATATTAGCAATACCCATTTCATTAATATAAGAAACACAAACATAACCTATGAGAACAAACATAGACAATTATGATTACAAAGTATTAGCAATACCCATTTCATTTCACATCATTATCAACAAAATAATCCTACAATAACAAGCATACATTCATCCACAAACTGAAAGCAAGAGTGATATAAATATATACCTTAGTGATTGGAGACCGCTTCTTCTCGAGCTTCTCCTTCTTGGCCTTAACACGATCAGCCTCAGCCAAAAGCGACATCCTCCTCGCGGTCTTAGCATATGGGTTGAGCTTCAACATCGCATTCAGGTTCTTGAGTGGGTTCTTCTTCAACGGAGCCCTCTTCACTTCCTTCTTGATTGGCTTCACAACGCTCTGCACCTCATCAGAGTTGATAATCCTAGCCAAATCAGCATTCACCATCTTGGCCCTAGGCAGAACATACCCCTTCTTCTTCTCAGAGGCCTTGTCGAACGACCCATAGATCGAATCGAGCTTCTCGAAAGCCGACTTGGTCCAAATCACAAACCTCCCAAGGTGGCCACCAGGAGCCAGCTTCAACAGATTCAACCTCTCTACATTCACAATATCAATCCCGGGGATGTTCCTGAAAGCCTTCACGAGCTTCGCGCCTTCAGAACCATACACAAGAAGAGGGCCCTTCCTGTTAATGTAGCGGCGGTTCCTCATCTTACCTTTCCCAGGACGGATCGAATGGCTCTCCTTCGCCTTATCGGCGTCGGGGGCAGCTCCGATCTGCTTCAAAGCCTTGAGAGCCGCAGAGGTCTTCTCCAAGCTCTCAGCCGAGTCACTGATAACCAGTGGGAACTCGGGAACAGACTCTATTCTGTGACCGCGAGCTTGAACGAGAGATGGGATCGCAGAAGCAGCAATGGCCGAAACGATGGCGTATCGTTTCTGGTTCACGTTTACCCTCCTATGCCAACGGCGCCAGATCTTGGTAGGAGCGAACATGCGACCGCCACGGCACATGTTCCCGAAAGCTCCCTGACCGGCACGGTGAGTACCGCCGCCGGGGACACGGGGGATACGGGACACGGCGCGTCCGGTACCCCAGGACTCGGCGGAGGTCTGGTGTCCGGCCTTCTTGGACACGGCGTAGGGCTGGCGCTTGTTGTTGGAGATCTGGGCGTGGACGAAGTTGACGATGTCGGGTCTGATGGAGGCTTTCATGACATCGGGCAAAGCGACGGTGGTGATGGTATCGGTGGCCATGTCACCTTCGAGGGATTGGACAGTGACAAGGGGGCGCACGGCGGCTACTGCGGCGGCCATTGGAGAAGGTGGGGGAGGGGGGGGTGGTTTGAGAGAAAAGGGGATTGCGAGAGAGAGAGAGAGAATGAAAGAGCGAGGGAGGGACTAGGGTTTATGTGTTATTGACAGAGGAGAAAGGTTTGAGTGGGTTGCTAGGGTTTGTGTGTGTTTCCGGGTGTTTGGTTGTGGGGTTTGGGATTATCCTGGGCCTGGTTTTTGGGTTTTGGGTTGGGCTTGGTCTGCTTGGATAGTTGGTTTGTTGTTTTGATGTTTTCCTCGGTTTTTTGGATAGGGCTTGTAAAATTAACGCCTATTTATTTTCGTTATTTTTTAATTTATAGAATATTTTAATTACTATTGGATATATATTAAAGAATAGGATATTTTTGGAGTATTAAAAATAATTCATATCGATCGTAAAAAAGAAAAAAAGAAATTTTTTTTTTTGGGGTCTTGTCCTTTTTTTACATACATGTTACCATTGGGCTTGGTCAGCTTGGAGCTTGTTTTGTTTTGTTTTGTTTTTTCTTTTTGGGTTTTATTCTTGGGGTTTTGAGTTCAGTTCATATTTGGCTTAGAATGATTCAAATTTCATCTAACAACATATGTTTGTACAAAATTGGCCATAATTTTCGGATTATGCTCATGGCAATATTATTTCTATACCACGAATTGAGCTAATGAGCTGTGTGCCTGTGTTATTTCCACAACAAGACATGATAATTACAAAAATAAGAGTTTGAAGAAAATGCTCAATTCCAAGCCCAATGGATTTTTTGGGGGGAAAAACTCATGAGGTCCGGACATATCTTTTGAAGGCCCAAACCTTAATGGGTAAAGCATTCCATAAAGAGAAAATTGAAAGAGAAGCACGCCTAATCATGGAGAACACCCTAACTATTCTTGCCCAAGTTTCACCATATCTGGAATCCAGTACAACTCTTCACCAACAGAGGACACTCGTGTCTCTGTATTGATCTACTCATGATAAAATGACTACATTTTAAACTAGCCCTCAACCTACTATAATTGTCCAATTTTCGGTTGGTTTTGAGACCAGTTGTAACTAAAATATATGACATTAAACACAAACATAAATACAATTTTGTGGTTTTAATTAAAACAAATTAAAATTTGAAAAAAATTTGGCTTAAAACATACTTGCAGCTATCTTTCCCGACTTATAACATGGTTTATTTATAAGATTATTCATATGTATTATTTAAATAAATCACATGACTCATTGTTAAGAATATAAAATAATTGTTGTAACCCATAGTTAGTTAGTTGAGATTAGGATGAGTTAGTTAGGATTTGAGCACATGTAGCTTGTTTAACACATGGCTTAATTCATATAGCACATGTGAAATTAACTAGCCAACTATATTGAGCCATGTGGGCCAATGACATTAAAACTAATCTCCTATAAATATATGACTGTAATTCAACATGAGATATCAATTGAAGAATAAACCAATTTCTTAGTGTATTAGTGCATCTCTCTCTCTCTCTCTTAATCTCTTATTTTTCTCTATGGAGGGTAACTATCTCAAATTAAATCAATTTCCCTACAATTCTCATTAATTCCCCTATAAATCCTATCAAATCCCATTAGGAACCACTAGGTTCCTAGCACTCATTAAAATAGTCATGTAACTTAAACTACATAGATAATTTCCTTAATCGTCGTATTGTGAGTTGAAGCAAGATAGCACCAAATATGTTTAGAGTCAAACTTTTTTCCATAAAATTTGGGATTAACTCAAAATCATCCCACTTGATGCAATGAGATTGTAAGTACTTACCATAAAAAGAAAGTAACTACTTCATGCAATCATGACTTCTAAGATAAAATTTTTATTATATACACATAAAAGCAAATTATTATATATCATATGATATTTATTAATTACTAAATAAGCATTATATATTCATTTATATATTTTTACATTCAGAGGTTAAAGGACTAATATAATATTATATATACATAATTGAGTCAATGTCTTTCATAGTTAACGCACCAATTTTATTATCTTATTCAAAATAGCAACACTAAATATTGAAAAATATTCCCGATCTATTTGTCCCGGGCGACAAAAGACTAAATTAATAAAAGGAATGATAGAGTTACAAACTATTTTATAATATTTTTACAAACTCTTAATGTGATAAATTCTTACTAGTTCTAATTTGGACTCACTACAAACATCACATTTTTATATACCAACAACTATTTGAAAAATGCAAATGCCACATCAGTTGTTTGTAAAATTGTTATAAAATAGTTTGTATTGTAGCATTACTCAATTAATAATTATATATTCAGTTGTTTAGCAAATATATATATATATATATATATATATTCAGTCTCTCTCTCTTTCACATACACATATATATAAAATATATATCAACAGCCTTGTAACAATAAGGCTGAACTACTTATAATCAGTATCTATAGGCATTGATTATAATCAATATCCAAGAGTTAGGCCCTTTTGGATATACACCACTATAAGTTTCTTTAAAAAAACTTTCTCCCCTCTCCCCTCTCCCCCGTGTGTGTGTTAAAAATACTTAGTATTTAAAAAAAAAAAAAAATAAAAACAAAATATGGGCACTAATCCATAACATGCAAACACAGCAATTGCTCCCAAGAACGCAAGTGACAATGACACTGACCTTTTATAATTGATATCTATTGGCACCAATCCATAACATGCAAACACAAGTGACAATGACATTGAACTGCTTATAAATGACAACTTTCATCATAAAATAATCATTTGAATTCCAATTGTGAGCATAAAGTCAAAATGAAGAGTAGTGAAAATGTGATATGCCTTCGTTATAGTGCGGGTTTCCAACTAAGCCTTGAATGGTGAACAGGCAAAACATATCTTTTTGCTAAAACAAATGATTGGCAGATCCTTTGGACAATCAATGTAAAACAACTAGATAACTCTCGTAGTCATACAACCAAATTCAATTGCAGCAACATTCGCCAAGCAGGAAGTGAGAATTGAGAAGGTTCCTTCCTCAACTTCACAACATCACCAGCAAACTTGCCGCCTCAAAAAATTGAATTAATTTGATGCCTTTTGTAATATCCCATGTATCTTTATTTGGGGTTATTATATATTTTTATATAAATACATAATTGATAGGCCATAAATAATTGCAGTCCACCATCCCACTAAGCCCACATCTCTAATGTGTTCAATATAAGGTAGATGAAGAGATAAATTAGGGTTTTTATAAGAAGGGTTTTATTACAAAGAAAGCTAGGAGGTGTATTTTTCCTTGGAGTTAATTAAAGAGGCAACCAAAGAATTCCAGGTATGATTTCTCATTTGTTAGAATCAAAGAATTAAAGGTTTATAATTTTATCATGGAAAATGTTAGGGATACATATAAATTGTTTAAAGAGGTATTTTCCCCATAATATGGTTTACACTTTACATTAGTCTCTTATAGATTGAATTCTAGAACAAAGCCATGGATTACAATCTTAATATATCTATAGGACTTTTACGTTTTCATTAGGATTAATATGTATTAAACCCCAAGTTTCCCATCGTGTGCATTCTAATACAAGCCATGAATTTAAAAAGGTTATGTATATGGCTTTACATCTTCTTTTGGTTATATGTATATTAAATCGTAGGTAGCCACTGTGAGTATTTTAGAACAAAGCCATGGATTACGAAACTCAATTCATTTATATAGCTTTACGTTTTCATTGGTTTATATATATATATATATATATATTTGTAAGAACCAGAGGCCCATACATATATGTTGGGCCTTGGGCTTGTCCGAGGAGACACAACTGTCCGAGGGCATGTTAGCAATATTGAAAATGCAAAGTTTTGGACTTTACCTATAGATGGTAATAGCACAGGCAGAGGAGGGTGATCCGAGGAAGGTTATATACTCGGATAAGCAGAACGCAAATCAAAACATGCGTTTGGATGTCTATGATGATATATCAGAAGATTCTGTCGATAAGGATACATCGTATGAACATACAGGATAGGTGAAAGTTGAGAAATATCTTACAGAAAGCTGCTACCACCGCATTAAATGCCTTGTAGCTAACTCTCTGGCCACATTAATGAGGAAAAGATGTCTAAATAGTGATTTTCAAGATTTACAGCTGCTATCTGAAGACTTCAAGATGGGCTGATGGGACAAGCATCAACATGAACCATCTAACCAGCACATGGGAAAAAGAGAGTATAAAGAAAGGAGGAGGCAGTGAGAAAGGGGATCGAAAAACCCAAAGAGAAACACTGTAGTAACAGAAAGAAAAAGTTGCAATCATATTAGAGAATTATATAAGAACACTGTAGTCTATTTCTGTCTTTCTGTCTCTTGGATACTCTTCAATAATTATTTAACTCACTAAAAGCCCAATTTTTTCAATCCAGACTCTATAAAATCATTGTTAGGGCTTTTTGGGCCTAAGTCCATTTAACTCGTGAGCCTAGCATCCAAATTGTGTCCTCACAATTGGCGCCGTCTGTGAAAAATTCTGGTGTGTTAGTGAGCTCGATATTCCACTATGGTAGGATCAGGTCCAAAAAGGGCGGAATCTGATGGTTCCCAACATCTCGATCATTTTCTTCACCTTGAATGAGAAAGGGACCGCAAAGGAAGCATGCATATGATTCATACTGGCAGGAGTCGACTTCGAGATGAGGGCCACGTATCCCATAATAACAACACGAGGAACATGCAGTGTAAAATTGATCACCTGAAGGAGAAGACGCAGTCCCTCCATCTCTGATCTTTCTTCAGATGATGAAGAAGATGGTAGTTATAGGCGCAGGTCACGGACCCCTCCTAGCAAATCTTTCTCCCATGAAGAGGAACGTTATCATGAACGCAGAAGTAGAAACTCGTCTTCTAAGGGCTTGGGAAATGATGCTATGAGTTGGGCGCTCAACCAGATTTCTAGGTCACCCTTCATGCGCAGAATTGAAGGAGAAAAGCTTTCTCAGTGGTTTACTCAACCCACGTTTACCATGCACAACAGTCGAACGAATCCTGTGAAGCATGTGAGTCATTTCAATCAGAGAATAGCTGTCCACTCTAGGAATGAAGCCCTTATGTGCAAAGTGTTCCCATCCAGTTTGGGGCCTGTGGCAATGAGGTGGTTTGATGGCCTTGCAGCAAATTCTATTAATTCTTTTAAAAAGCTTACAAGGGCTTTTTGCTCTCGATTTGTCACATGTAGCAGAGTTCCTGAGCTCTTGGATTCCTTATTATCTCTTTCTAGGCGAGAAAGTGAAACCCTGAAAATGTACTCGGATAGGTACTGGGAGATGTTTAATGAAATCGATGGAAATTTTGACGATATGGCCGTAAGGACTTTTAAGGTCAACCTACCAACCGAGCATGATCTGAGGAAGTCTTTGACCAAGAAGCCTGTAAGGAGTGTGTGCCAACTGATGGATCGTATCGATGAGTATAAACGAGTTGAGGGGGATCAACTGCAAGGTAAAGGAAAAACTAAGGTTATCCCTCAGGAGAGGAGGGATTTTAGATCAGACCGATATAACAACAACAAGCCACAAAGGGATTACAATGTGTAGTTAGGGTCCACGGCGCCTCAAGTGATCAACGTGGTGTTCCGAGAACCAATACACCAAATCTTAGAGAAGATCCATAATGAGCTGTACTTTAAATGGTCGAATAAGATTGGAGGAGACCCCATGAAGTGCAATCAAAGCCTTCACTGTCAATATCACTAGGAGCAGGGGCATACTACTAAAGATTGCAGAACTCTAAGGAATCACTTAGAATAACTGGACAGAGAAGGAAGGTTACAGTAATTTGTATACAACTTAATGGGCAGGGAGACCACACCAGGCTAGGGGCTCTAGGGAGTGCTTCTTTAAGGCCCCTGTTGGGCACGATCAATGTCATCTTTGCAGCACCTGGGAGGACTAGATCTTGTCCTCCCATGGTGATGTCCGTTGCTCGGCTGACTGCCGAGGATTTGAATTATGAGCTGAAGAGGACCAGGGTAGAGGTCCGACTAGCATTAAGTTTCTCGGACGAGGACAAGAAAGGAACCATCCAACCACATGATGACGTTTTGGTAGTCGCCCTTAGAATAGAGGGGTACGATGTGAAGAGGGTGATGGTCTTCCAGGACAATGGGGCTGAGATTATGTACCTCGATCTATACAGAAGTTTGGGCTTAAAACTTGAGGATTTGACAACATATGATTCGCCTTTGGTAAGAATTGATGGAAAGGTTGTCATTCCGAGGGGTCTGATTAGGTTATCCATACAAGCGGGATTAGAAGTGGTTGAAGTAGACTTGATCGTGATAGATGCATACTCTCCCTATATGGCCATTATAGCCAGACCCTGGTTTCATGTCTTAGGGGCCGTTTCTTCAACTCTGCACTTAAAGGTGAAATACATGTTAGGAGATCGGATTGAGGAGCTTGTAGGAAGCCAATTTGTGGCTAGGCAATGCCTTGTAGCCGCCATTATGCATCAGTCTGTGACTGAGTTTACAGCTTCCGTAGATGGAGGCCCATAGTAATCAAAGGTCCCGATCCTACCTAATGTTGGGAGGTCAGAAGAGGTGAACTGCAAGATACTGGAGGAAGTTGCTATTGATGGGGATTCAAAGCGGTTTTTTTAGATCAGAGCTCAATTGCCTCATCAGAAGAAGGAAGAGCTGTTAGCACTCCTTAGATTGAATATTGATGTGTTTGCCTGGAATGCCTATAAAGCCCTGGGGGTAGATCCAGGGTTCATCTGTTATCATTTGAATGTTAACCCAGCTGTTATCTCCAAGAAGCAGCCACATTGGCGTTCATCTAAAGAGCATTCTAATGTTGTCAAGGAAGAAGTGAATAAGTTTAAGCAGACAGGAGCTATTAAAGAGGTACTTTACCATGAATGGCTTGCTAATACAGTGGTAGTAAAGAAGAAAAATGGCAAATGGCAAATGTGTGTGGATTTCACAGATTTAAACAAAGCTTGCCCAAAAGATCCTTTCCCCATGCCTCGGATTAATCAGCTAGTAGACGCGACTGTAGGCCACTTGCAAATGAGCTTTTTGGACGCCTTCCAAGGGTATCACCAGATCCCCCTAGCTTTGGACGATTAAGAAAAAAGGGCCTTTGTTACCCCTGCCGAGAATTATCACTACAAGGTAATGCCTTTTGGTCTAAAAAATGCAGGGTCCACTTATCAGAGAATGATGACAAAGATGTTTGAACCACAGCTAGGAAAAAGCAAGTTGGAATCCGAGCATGTCAATGACCTCAAAAATATCTTTGAGATCTTAAGAAAACACAAGCTACGACTCAATACTTCCAAGTGCTATTTTGGTGTCAGATCAGGGAAATTTTTGGGCTACATGATTACCCACCGCGGGATTGAAGTCAATCTAAACCAGATTCGAGCGATCAACAACTTGCAACCACCTCGAAATCCCAAAGAGGTCCAAAAATTAACTGGAATGACTGCTGCTCTAAATCGATTCATTTCTCAGTTAGCGGATAGGTGCAGGCATTTTTTTCAACTGCAGAACAAGTGGAAAGGGTTTAAGTGGAATGAAGAATGCATCTTGGCCTTCCAACAATTGAAAGAATATTTATCTCGGCCACCCATTATGTCCAATCTTGTGATGGACGAGGTTCTGTTTGCTTTTATCGCTATGCCTGCCCATGTAGTGAGCCTGGTACTTATACGGGTTGATGGAGGCGTACAAAGACCTGTTTACTATGTAAGTAAGTCTCTTCATGAGGTTGAGATCTGTTACCTACCGTTGGAAAAGGCTATCTTTGTAGTGGTACATGCCATTAGCAAGCTCCCTCACTACTTCCAGTCACACACAGTCGTGGTGCTCACCCAACTCCCGCTCAGATCTTTACTTTGGAGTGCAGATTTTACAGGAAGAATTGCAAAGTGGGGTACAATCCTAGGGTCTTTTGATATAAAGTATATGCCTGGCACATCTGTTAAGGGACAAGTCCTGGCCGATTTGGTAGCCGAATTCGCTGAACCTTTGCTAGAAGAGATTGCCGAGAGGCCAAGCATGGATGGAAATTCAGTTGGCCTAATCTCCGACTGAGAACTTTTATCCTGGAAGGTGTATGTTGATGGTGTGACAAATCAAAAAGGATCTAGAGTAGGGCTAGTTTTGATATCTCCTGAGAAGATCATTATTGAGAAATCCCTGAGGTTGGGCTTCTCGACCATAAGCAATGAGGCTGAGTACGAGGCCCTGTTAGTCGGAATGGCCATGGTTCAAAAAATGGGGGGGACACTCAGTGAAAGTATTCTTGAACTCAAGATTGATCGTTGGCCAGGTAAGAGGAGAGTTGGAGGCTAGGGACGAGAGAATGTAGGAATATTTGGGTCATGTCAAGCAGATGCAATCGCATCTGGATCCTTCAGCCTGCTGCATATCCCTTGGAGTAGGAATACGCATGCAGATTCTCTGGCCACTCTTGCAACCTCCTAGGCGCAAGATTTACCCCGGGTTATCCTTGTTGAAGATCTACATAAACTTACTGGAAAGAAGGAGGCGTCTAACATCCATCAAATTAGGGTGGGACCCAGTTGGATAGACCCTATAGTGTTGTTCTTCAAGGATGATATCTTACCTGAGGACAAAACCGAAGCTGACAAGATAAGAAGGAAAGCTCCTCAGTTTTGGTTGTTTGAGGACAAGAAATTATACAAGCGTTCCTTCTCTGGGCCATACTTGTCGTGCATACACCCTAAGGCTTCAGAGTTTCTCCTTGAAGAACTACATGAAGGAATCTATAAAAACCACATAGGAGGCAGGTCTTTAGCCCATAGGGCCTTAACTCAGGAATATTGGTGGCCAAATATGCAGAGGAAGGCACAGGTATGTGAGGAAGTGTGATTAATTCAGAGGTTTGTACCAAATATTCACCAACCAGGGGGAGGCCTTAATCCTCTATCTATCCTGTGGCCCTTCGCTCAGTGGGGCTTGGACATTATAGGTCAATTCCCTAAGGCAACTGGAGTAAAAGATATATGTTGGTCGGCACAAATTACTTCACCAAGGGGATCGAAGCCGAACCATTGGCAAACATCAAGGACGTAGACGTCAAGATATTTATATGAAAAAATATTGTCACTCGGTTTGGAGTACCTCGCACACTCATCTCAGAAAATGGTCTTCAATTTGATAGTAAGGCCTTCAGGAGATATAGTTGTGAATTAGGCATCACGAACAGATACTCCAACCCAGCATATCCACAGAGGAATGGCCAGGCCGAGGCCGTCAACAAAGTCATAGTAAGCGGTTTGAAAAATAGGCTGGATGATGCAAAAGGAAGATGGGTAGAAGAGTTGCCATATGTCCTTTGGACCTATCAGACAACTCCTTGTAGATCCATGGGGGAGACGCCATTTTCAATGACTTATGGGGCTGAAACTCTCATTCCTCTAGAGACTAGATTCCCAATGATGAGAACAAGTTCTTTCATCACGACTGACAATGATAGACTGATGGAGAGTAGTTTGGATCTAATTGATGAGCGGAGAGAAAATGCCTTGGTTCAATTGGCTTATTATCAACATAAGCTCAAGCAGGAATATGATGCTAACGTCAAGTTGAGGCCATTCGCACTTGAAGATTTGGTTTTAAGAAAGGTTATGGGTACTACAAAGAATCTAGCTTGGGGAAAGCTCAGACCCAACTGGGAAGGACCATATCGCATTCTTTCAGTAGCTAGAATAGGAGCGTACTATCTGGAGGATTTAGAAGAGAGGGCTATACCACATCCTTAGAATGTAAATAATTTAAGAAGGTATTACTATTAATAAAAGTTTCAATTATTGTACTCAAGTTTATTATATTGCATGACATGCTTGTTCCAGCTCAATTTCTCTAAGTGTTAAACAGAATCTTAGTCATGTCTGATCTCTCGGATCACATACCTTGGGTAAATTAATACTCTAGCTCAATTTCTCTAAGTGTTAAACAGAACCTTAGTCATGTCTGGTCTCTCGGACCACATACCTTGGGTAAATTAATACTTCTATTCAATTTCACTAAGTGTTAAACAGAACCTTGGTCATGTCTAGTCTCTCGGACCACATACCTTGGGTAAATTAACATTTCCTATTATTTCTACTATTTATAAGAGTAAAATTTTAACTGTTCCAAGCTTCTCAGATTTCATTTTTTAGAGTTCAAAGAATTAACCTTATTTATTTCTACTATTGCTTTAGTTTGTTTTGTCCGATGGGTTTAAACCTTCGGGTGTTGGCAATTGTTTCAATTAAAAAGTAAAACGTTGCAAGAAAGACAATTAAACATGTATAAGGTAAAACTTGAATCTTTTCATTGATTGAAATAGAAAGTACATTATACTTATGAGCGGAATGCCATTACAAAAGAAGAAAGAGAAATACAAAAAAAAAATTAAAAAAAAAAAATAGTAAGGGAAATCTAAAGTCCTAGCACTAAGTTTTGGTCATTGGGGGAGGGGGGAGGTTATCATGTTTGCTTGACTCGGCCTCCTTGGATCCGGCTTTGGTCGCTGTGGTTGCAGCTTCCTTGGCTTTGACAGCATCCTCGGCCCCAGAAGAGTTGGCTGCCTCCTTATCCTTATCCTTGTTTTTTCCATTTCTACCTCCTGATCTTAGTTGTCAGGCTCAAGTGGAAGAAAGGACTGTTCAGATGTTTCTAGGACTTGGGAAAATGGAGGCGGAAGTACAACTGGGACTTCACGAATATCAGGATGAAAGAAAACATTCTCGGATTTCCTTAACTCCGAGTCAACAAGGACTCTTGCAAGGTCAAAGGCTTCCACCCATGTAGCCTTACAGTAGTCTCTGCACACCTCGGGCAACTCTTCGGCTAGATTTATCTCCGTTTCTTCAATCCCACGGATGTAGGATGCTTTCTTCTCAACCTCAGCAGCCTTCTCTGTATTTCGGGTAGCTTCCTTTGCTTTTTCCAAGTTGGCCTTGAGCTCTAGGACCAACTGTTTTTGAGTCACCAGCTCGATCTCAGTGATGTGTAGTTTCTTCCGCTAGTCCTCGGCTTGATCCTGGGCACTTTCAGCCCAACCTCGGCGCTTCTTCTCTCCTTCTCTTCAATGACCAACTTCTTGGCCAATTCTTGTTTTTCATGCCTGATGATCCCCAGTGTCTTCTCGGCCTCTGTCCGAGATTGGGTCTCAACCTTGGCCTGGCTACAAGCTTCCTTGACCGAATCTTCGGCCACATAAACCTGCTGGGTGACCTGCGCGGGAAAAAGAAGAGAATTTCATCAAAATAGATTGAAATAAAATAGAATTTTTAATGAGCTAACTTTAATCTAGAAGAATTAATCAATAACTTACCATGGCAAGGTTCCTCTTCAAAGACATAAAGAGGTCCGCCTGCCTCCATAACCTGACGCCCTTTTTGGAACTCCCTGATGGAAGAGTTCTAAGGGATAGGAGTGCTGTCTAGCTCCAACTGCGGAGCCTAGGTGCGCAGCTGGTGAACATCAAGAGTATTGAGGTCCTCCCTGCTCTCAGTTGGGGAAGCCCGTTTATCCTTAGTATTCTTTTGTTGTTTGGCCCCCTTCTAAGGAGGCACCTCATCTTCCTCTAAGTCTACTATTTTTCTTTTCTTCTTTAAGTCGGGATTGGGAAGCAAGCCGATTGTGGTTGTGGGAGGAGGAGAAGGGGGCGGATTGTCAGTAACATGGGACTTAGGTGCATCCTTAGAAGATGCACCATTGCTTCTCCCAGCCAGGATATCCTTTAGGCCTTTCCTCGGATTCAGAGACATCTCTTCTTCTTCTTCTGTGCGCTTGGAGTCAGGGATATTGAGGGGTTCCTTTTGCACCTCTTCTTCTTTCCCAAAATGGAATTGATCTATCTCAGCTTCAAGGGACAGATGAGAAGAAGAAGTTTTCTCTAGGGGTGTGCCGGTTCAGTTTCAGTCGGTTTTCTAAGTGTTGGCCAACTGAAACCGAAATTTTCAGTTTTTGAAATTCTCAACCAAAAACCGATTGAAGTAATTGGAAATTAATCGATTTCGGTTGGATTTCGTTTTCGGTCGATTTTGGTGGGTTTTTTTGGTTTCCTTATCATTTATTTTCTAAGAAAGCAAACAAAGAAAAAAAATTAACAAACCCAAAAAAAATTAACAAACCCAAAAAAAATTTAAAAACCTAGAAAAAATTAACAAACCCAGAAAATCCCTTTGCGTTCCCACGTTTTGTCACTACCTAAACAACAAACACCAAGCACCAAGCAAAGTAGCAACCACAAAAAAAAAAAAAAAAAAAGAGAGAGAGAGAGAGAGAACGGTGAACAAAGAGAAAAAATTAACAAACCTAGAAAATATTAACAAACCCAAAAAGAATTAACAAACCTAGAAAAAAATTAACAAATCCAGAAAATCCCTTTGCTTTCCCACGTTTTCTCACCACCTAAACACCAAGCACTAAGCAAAGTAGCAAAGACAAAACCGAAAAAACAAAAAAGGGCGAAGAAGTGTACTGAAGCAGTGTGATAAAAGGAGAGAAACAGCGGCGTGATGGAGAGATAGAGAAATGGAGGCATGACACTATGTCAAAAAAAGAGAGATGGGGAGGAAGAGAATGACTGGAGAGGGAAAGGGGAGAAGAGAACGACTGCTGTTGAAGACTTGAAGTGAGAGACAAATGCTGAAAATAGGATTAATAGGGTTATAAAGCAAACCCTAAAACAACGTAGTTTTGGCAATAAGGAAAGGAAAAATAAAAAGGCAATTACTAAGGGTCGAACCTAGGTTGACTATAGACAAGCGCATATCCTTGCCGCAAAGATACCAGGAACTTTGTAGAAATAATTTGTACAAATTATTATTTGATATATTTCGGTTCGGATTGGTATATTAGAATTTGCCACCGAAAACTAAACCGAAATTTTCGGTTTTTTATATAATAAAACCAAAACCGAATCGAAATTTTTGCATCTATTCGGTTGGTTTGAAGCTTTTTTTTAAGTTCGTCGGTTTTTTGCACACCCTTAGTTTCCTCCCTTTGAATAACCGGCAAGGGGATAGCTTGCTGAGGGGGCCACTCAATTGGCGAAAGATCTCTTTTGGCAAGAAACCCTGGCCGAGACACGTTGGTCCTGTGGATTCTTAGGTGGCCTGCTCAGATTGCGTTTCTGACCTCTTGGAAATTTTCCAACAAAGAAACAAAATCTAGTACCAAATGAACAGCACGCAATTGACCATCTTCGCTCGTGAAGATCTCGGATCTAAGCAGCTTGTTAAGACCCGCAACGTTTATGAGACTGATTTTAAGAGCAACGTGTCTTTTATCTGTAGTGACAGCCGAGAAACACAAATGCGGTTAGATCAGTAGATCGTATTAAAGGAAGGAGGTGAAGTGATAAAGCAAAGCGAAACCTAAAATCTAAAATCTACATTAGTATAACCTAATCCTAAGGCATCCCACCTGGCTCTCCCTCTTTTGTCAGACAATGGTAGCCGTTGTGCCACTCCTCGGAGGCGATGACGTAGTCGTCCTTCATGCCCTTGTTGGATTTAGGAAGACACGATACGAGTTTAACGATAAGGGACTTGGATTTTAGATAGTATCCCTCATCAACGAGAGAGTGACATTCGTACATATGTATGACGTTATGTCAAGTGAGTTGTAAGCCCATCATTTGGCTGAGGGCGTCGACATAACCCAAAACCCTAAATAGGTTGGGCGCGCATTGGTGTGGGCAAAACCTATGATTCCGAAGATACTTTCGGGTTACTTCACCCACGGGAATAGTCATTTCTTCTTCTATAAAGGCGATCACGGGAATGACCACCTCGCTCGTTTTCCTATCAATTAGTATCTTTTCCGGCGGGCAGTATCGCTGGTTTACTCCCTCGGGTATATGGTATTTCGCCTTAAAAGCCTCTATGGCAACGGGGGATTTAAAGAGATACTTAAATCTACCCATCTAGATATGTAAGGGAGTGAAAGGTAAAATTCCTTCTTGAAGAAGAGACAGAAAGTGATAGACAGAGAAGCTCGGCCGAGAAGAAAATACCTTAGAAGATGAAGACTTACGAAAATAGGTGTTGGTACTATTTCTGGTACTTCTTAAAAATCTAAAGCTTTTAGTAAAAAAGACTTAGAAATTTTAGGAATGAAGGATGCTCTAAAGACTGGAGTATACAGGATCTTTTTAAAACTTGAAAATTTGTAAAATAAGTAAAAGTAACCCCCCAAGGCGCTTTATATAGGGAGAAGAATTGAGTGGGAGTTATCTCGCTTAAATTCAAGGGGAAATGCCAGCCGCATGATTTGACATCTCACCATTAGATAAGGGGGACAAAATGCCGCTTAGTGCAATTAATGACGTATCGTGATTTCCGAAGTGTCAGCACTAATTGTGAAGCGCAAGAAACCGTTTAAACCAAAAGAATGAGTGATATTAACTCTCAAATGAGTCAAAACTCCACTTTTATCCTCAGACTAAAGGAGAAAACCGGAATTTTGAAGGGCTATTGTAGGGACCAGAGGCTCATACATATATGTTGGGCATTAGGTTTGTCCGAGGAGACACAACTGTCCGAGGGCATGTCAACAATGTTGAAAATGAAAAGCTGTGGACTTTACCTATAGACGGCAATAGCACAGGCCGAGGAAGATGATCCGAGGAAGGTTATATCCTCAAATAAGCAGAACACAAATCAAAACATGTGTTTGGTTGTCTATGATGATATATTAGAAGATTCTGTTGATAAGGGTACACCGTATGAACATACATGACAGGTGGAAATTGAGAAATATCTTATAGAAAGCTACTACCACCGCATTAAATGTCCTGCAGCTAACTCTCTGGCCGCATTAATGACAAAAAGATGTCTGAACAGTGATTTTCAACCTTTACGGCTGCTATCTGAAGACTTCCAGATGAGCTGATGGGACAAGCATCAACATGAACTATCTGACTGGCACGTGGGGAAAAGAGAGTATAAAGAAAGGAGGAGACAATGAGAAAGGGGATCGAAAAACCCGAAGAGAAACACTGTAGTAACAGAGAGAAAAAGTTGTAATCATATTAGAGAATTATACAAGAACTATCCCTCTCGGATAGAGCTGAGGACGACTTTCTATAGTGTAAACTAGTTTATTTCTGTCTTCCTGTCTCTTGGATACGCTTCAATAATTATTTAACTCACTAAAAGCCCAGTTTTTCCAATCCACACTCTATAAATTCATTGTTAGGACTTTTTGGGCCTAAGTCCATTCAACTCGTGGGCCTAGCATCCAAATTGTGTACTCACAATAGTAAATTTTAGAATTAGCCAACGTGTATCCATGAACAAGTCGTGGATCAAATCTTTAGTCATGAGGCTTTCACTTTTTCAATTGTGGTTATACACACACACACACACACACACACACACATATATATATATATATATATATCAGGTTGCTTTAACATTTTCATTGGGGTTATGTATATTAACTTAAATCCTAGGTTTGCCCATAATGTGTATTTTAGAACAAAGTCATGATTATAGACACTAATTCATGTTTAAGGTTTTACTTTTTGTTTAGGACATATATTAAATCCTAAAGTATTGGCTATTACCTCTGAGTTTTGAAAAATTCAAGGAAACATATTTTTGGGTAGAGATTCTTTACATCAGTGTATTGGTTCATCAAAGTACAAGTCTCTTGAAACAATTTGCATAGTTCAATAAGCTTTATATTTTGTGGAGGATATTAAGTAATTTCCATGATTGAATATAGGTCCTATTTAAGAGTATTTTGAGACTATTTGGAGGGTATTTCAGCTTGACTTTCAGAGTGATTCAAGTGCTGTAAGTAATTATGCATAATATGCACAATTTTGTTCATTAGGTTCTTAGAAGTCAAAGGTTTTCAAAAGTTATGTTTTTAAGATTAAGTTTTCTAAAGTTTATCAAAAGCATTTTTTTACATTACTAAAAGAGAAACTTCGACATTTAAATTACGTTTTAAAGAGAAACTTTGAATTCTAAACCCACAACCACTCACTGCCGAATCCACCGTCAAATCACAACCATCAAAACAGGGGAAAAAAAAAAACACAACCCACCATCGACCCACCGCATCCCAAACACCCACCCACTACCGCTGCCAACCCACCCATCACCAACCTATCCACAGGCCGGCCCTCCTACCACCGAATGCGCACATCAGAACCCACCACCACCGATTCGCCCATCACCAGCAAACCCACCCACCCACAGGCTTACCCACCCACTACTAAATCTGCCCATCGCAACCTACCACTACTGATTCGCCCATCACCATCTCAACCCACCCATTGCCGAACTTTGTATCAAATCACTACAAAAAAAAAAAAAAAAAAACCACAGCAATAGAGATCGGCATTAGGTCGAGGAGGTGGTGGCGTGGCGAGGTTGAGAGGATGAGAGAAAAGCAACGAGAGTGAGAAGAAAAAAGAGTGAAAGAAGAATAGATGAGAGGTTTGATGTCAAGAAGAATGAGAGAGAAGAGAAAAGAATAAAGTGATGAGAGAGGAGAGAGAAAAGAGAATAAACAAAAATATTAAACACTTATACCCATTTCTGTCTGTACGCTCTCAAATATGAGAGCGTACTGTTCACTCATGCAAAATATTGTGGCATTTACAACACCTGATGAGAATGGTTTTTTGGTGTGTCAAATGCCAAAAATTTGACATTTGACACACCTAATGGTAATGCTCTTAGAACCTATACTCCTGGAACTTATACATTTCAACTAATACTCCAGGAACTAAATTAGAACTTATAAGAACTACAATCCTCCAAGAACTACAATCAGATTCATTTACGGGTTGAACCCTAACACTTAAGAATCTAATCAAAAGTGAATGTTATTAATTTTGTTTCGGACCCCATTTCGGTTTTGACATTTGACACACCTAATGGTAATGCTCTTAGAACTTATACTCCTGGAACTTATACATTTCAACTAATACTCATAAGAACTACAATCCTCTAAGAACTACAATCAGGTTCATTTACGAGTTGAACCGTAACACATAAGAATCTAAAAAAAAAAAATGAATGTTATTAATTTTGTTTCGGACCTTGTTTCAGTTTGTCTAATAGAATGAAATATTTCGGTACCAGTCTATTTCGATGTACTGTTTAGGGTGTTTTTGGGTTTCTAAAAAAACATATATATATATATATATATATATATATGAACACACACACACACACACACACACACACACGTATACAACATAAAAGTTTCAATTTAAAAAAGTGTTACTATTATATAAAATAATTAATTTAATTAATTTTTTAAATTAAATAAAGTAAAATTTAAAAAAATATTTATTTATAATTGTCTACAAATAATATTCACATTTTGGATAATCCTAAAAAATACAATAAATGTGAAAGTGAAAGCACAAAAGTTCTTAATATTTTAATTAGTATACGAATCTTAAAACTGTAATAATAAAAGAAGTGTTGTGTTTACAATATTTTTACAAAAAATTATAGGTGTCTAATTGTTATTAGTTTTAATTTAAACACAGGATTAAAATTATTTTTTTGCTTACTAGTAACAGCTAATATTAACATATTATTTATAATTTATTGTGTAAGTATTGTATAAATGTTACCAACATAACATTTTTATAATATAATATATTTTCTTAATATAAATTAATATTAATATAAAGTTATAATCCACACAATGAGGAGAATAATAATAATATCTTTGACTGACAGTTGTTTTTGGATATTTTTTTGAAACTTTCTTTGTCATTTCCCAAGTTAATCACGTTATGGGCTCAGAAAAATTGAAATTTGACATCAATAAAAGAAGATGGGACTAGACTAGAAGACACTTTATTTGGTTGGTTGGTTATTTCTAACTAATATTTTTATATTTAAAATAATTTTACACATATTTCAGCACATTTTTTTACCCACGTGTAAAAAATAAAAGAATAAAAGACCAGTCCCACTCATCCGTGGATGCAAAACGGAGAAGAAGAAGAACAAAAGACCAGTCCCACGCACGGCGGCTTTGGTATGTTTACAAGCTCCACGCACAGCTCCAATGACCTGTGTGGCGATGAGCTTGGGTGTGTGGTGTGGTGGAGGTTCGGGCAAGCAAAAGACGGAAGAGGGAGCTAAGTAACCAATTTTTATTTTAAAAAAAATTTTAACTCAACAATTTTAAACAAGTATAAATTTTTTAGTGGAATAATGGATCACGTCACTTTTAATATAAATCTTATAATTTCTCTTGGTTTTGATCAGGGACTCAAGTGATAAGGATGACAGTGATAAAATTCTATTGGCTGGCGTAAAACACTTGTTAGTGTTTTACGCCACAGCCTGACCCAATTCATCCTTATATTCTTAAAAAAAAAAAAAAGAGTCCGAATAAAGGAATAAAAAAAAAAAAACAAAGAAAATAAAGAAAGAAATGAAAAAATGGGGTTCGCGGACGGTGTCTTATAAATTTAAACTGGTGCGTCCAACTGTACCAAGAGGCAACAACGACAAATGGGTTGTCATAATTTTATAGATTAAGAAAGAGGGCAAAGCTGAATATTATAGCAATAAAATCTGATTCCACTAGTTTTGAAAATCCTTGCTCTAGCTCTAATGACAGACATTCCAAGTGAAATGGAATAAGCAGATCCCATCTCCATGCCCAATTAGTAAAATTTTTTAGGAAAAAAAACTCAAAACTGTTAACCAGAAATTTTATCATATTTTCAAAACCCCTAGTAATTGGATGTACAAATATGTTTGGGTAGCTAAGCTAGGCAGAGGAAAAGCATTGACTTTCATGTTCAAAACACAACTTACACAAGATCTCATATAACAAAAAGTCAAACAATAAAACTTGTATGAAATGATATTAAATTATTGATACTTGTCACGTTCAGATAATCGTGAAAGCTAAGCTAGGCAGAGGAAGAGCATTGACTTTCATGTTCAAAAAATTATTGCTATAATATTCAGCTTTGCCCTCTTTCTTAGGGTCCGTTTGGATACCGCTGAAACTGAAAACTGAAAACTGAAAACTGAAAAATACTGTAGCAGAATAATTTTTAAATGTGTAAATAGTGTAGTGGGACCCATTTTTAATGAAAAAGTGGCTGAAAAGTGGTATTTTGTGGGTCCATGAACAGTAAAAAAGAGAGGAAAAAGTCAAAAGTTGCGGCTACTGTTCATGAACAGTAGCCGCACAGTACCGCACAGTGCCCATTTGGGGGCTGAAAGCCTGAAACGCGCATCAGGGGAAAAAAAAAAAAAAAAAAAAAAAAAAAAAAAAGAAAGAAGTGAAAGACGCGGAACGTGGACGCACAGACGCTATCCAAACCCACTCTTAAACTGGTGCGTCCAACTGTACCAAGAGGCAACAACGACAAATGGGTTGTCATAATTTTATAGATTAAGAGTGGGTTTGGATAGCGTCTGTGCGTCCACGTTCCGCGTCTTTCACTTCTTTTTTTTTTTTTTTTTTTTTTTTTTTTTTTTTTTTCCCCCTGATGCGCGTTTCAGCCCCCAAATGGGCACTGTGCGGTACTGTGCGGCTACTGTTCATGAACAGTAGCCGCAACTTTTGACTTTTTCCTCTCTTTTTTACTGTTCATGGACCCACAGAATACCACTTTTCAGCCACTTTTTCATTAAAAATGGGTCCCACTACACTATTTACACATTTAAAAATTATTCTGCTACAGTATTTTTCAGTTTTCAGTTTTCAGTTTTCAGTTTCAGCGGTATCCAAACGGACCCTAAATTTATAAGACACCGCACGTTCCGCGAACCCCATTTTTTCATTTCTTTCTTTATTTTCTTTGTTTTTTTTTTTTTATTCCTTTATTCGGACTCTTTTTTTTTTTTTTTTTTTAAGAATATAAGGATGAATTGGGTCAGGCTGTGGCGTAAAACACTAACAAGTGTTTTACGCCGGCCAATAGAATTTTATCACTGTCATCCTTATCACTTGAGTCCCTGATCAAAACCAAGAGAACTTATTAGATGTATATTAAAAGTGACGTGATCCATTATTCCACTAAAAAATTTACACTTGTTTAAAATTGTTAAGTTAAAAGATTTTTTTAAATAAAAACTAATTACTTAGCTCCCACTTTCGTCCTTTGCTTGCCGGAACCTCCTCCACACCACACACCCAAGCTCACCGCCACACAGGTCATCGGAGCTGTGCGTGGAGCTTGTAAACATACCAAAGCCGCCGTGTGTGGGACTGGTCTTTTGTTCTTCTTCTTCTCCGTTTTGCATCCACAGATGAGTGGGACTGGTCCTTTATTTTTTTTTTTTTTACACGTGGGTGAAAAAATGTGTTGAAATATGTGTAAAATTATTTTAAGTATAAAAATATTAGTTAGAAATAACCAACCAACCAACCAACCAACCAACCAAAGTGTCTTCTAGTCTAGTCCCATCTTCTTTTATTGATGTCAAATTTCAATTTTTCTGAGCCCATCACGTGATTAACTTGGGAAATGACAAAGAAAGTTTCAAAAAAATATCCAAAAACAACTGTCAGTCAAAGATATTATTATTATTCACCTCATTATGTACAATGGATTATAACTTTATATATATATATTATATTATAAAAATGTTATGTTTTAACATTTTTACAATACTTACACAATAAATTGTAAGTAATATGTTAATATGTAAGTAATATGTTAAATTAAAACTAATAATAATTAGACACCTATGATTTTTTATGAAAATATTGTGAACACAACACTTCTTTTATTATTATAGTTTTAAGATTCGTATACTAATTAAAATATTAAGAACTTTTGTGCTTTCACTTTCACATTTATTGTATTTTTTAGGATTATCCAAAATGTGAATAATATTTGTAGGCAATTATAAATAAATTTTTTTTAATTTTACTTTATTTAATTTAAAAAATTAATTAAATTAATTATTTTATATAATAGTAATACTTTTTTAAATTGAAACTTTTATGTTGTATTCGTGTGTGTGTGTGTGTGTGTGCGCGCGCGAGTGTGTGTGTGTGTGTTCATATATATATATATATATATATATATGTTTTTTTAGAAACCCCAAAACACCCTAAAACAGTACATCGAAATAGGCCGGTATCAAAATATTTCATTCTATTAGACAAACCGAAATAAGGTCCAAAACGAAATTAATAACATTCATTTTTTTTTAGATTCTTATGTGTTAGGGTTCAACTCGTTAATGAATCTGATTGTAGTTCTTGGAGGATTGTAGTTCTTATGAGTATTAGTTGAAATGTATAAGTTCCAGGAGTATACGTTCTAAGAGCATTATCATTAGGTGTGTCAAATGTCAAAACCGAAACGGGGTCCGAAACGAAATTAATAACATTCACTTTTGATTAGATTCTTAAGTGTTAGGGTTCAACCCGTAAATGAATCTGATTCTAGTTCTTGGAGGATTGTAGTTCTTATAAGTTCTAATTTAGTTCCTGGAGTATTAGTTGAAATGTATAAGTTCCAGGAGTATAAGTTCTAAGAGCATTACTATTAGGTGTGTCAAATGTCAAATATTTGGCATTTGACACACTAAAAAACCATTCTCATCAGGTGTTGTAAATGCCACAATATTTTGCATGAGTGAATAGTACGCTCTAATATTTGAGAGCGTATAGACAGAAATGGTATAAGTGCTTAATATTTTTGTTTATTCTCTTTTCTCTCTCCTCTCTCATCACTTTATTCTTTTCTCTTCTCTCTCATTCTTCCTGACATCAAACCTCTCATCTTTTCTTCTTTCACTCTTTTTTCTGCTCACTCTTGTTGCTTTTTTCTCATCCCCTTAGCCTCGCCACGCCACCTCCTCAACCTGATGCCGATCTCTGTTGCTGTGGTTTTTTTTTTTTTTTGCAGTGATTTGATACAAAGTTCGGCAATGGGTGGGTTGAGATGGTGATGGGCGAATCAGTAGGGTTGGGTTGCAATGGGCACATTCAGTAGTGGGTGGGTGGGTCTACTGGTAATGGGCGAATCGGTGGTGGTGGGTTCTGATGTGCACATTCGGTGGTAGGAGGGCCGGCTTGTGGATGGGTCGACGGTGGGTGGGTTGGCAGCGGCAGTGGGTGGGTGTGTGGGATGTGGTGGGTCGGTGGTGGGTTGTGTTTTTTTTTCCCTGTTTTGGTGGTTGTGATTTGACAGTGGATTCGGTGGCGAGTGGTTGTGGGTTTAAAATTCAAAGTTTCTCTTTAAAACGTAATTTAAAGGTCGAAGTTTCTCTTTTATGATGTAAAAAAATGATTTTACAAACTTTAGAAAACTTAAGCTTAAAAACATAACTTTTGAAAACTTTTGACTTCTAAGAACCTAATGAACAAAATTGTGCATATTATGCATAATTTTTTTTTTTGAAAAATAACGTAAGAATATTATTAATAATATAGAGTTTGCCAAACCGAGTACGTTGGGGATGTATTAAGGGGGCACAAATCAAGAAACTAAAGAACAATGGTCAAGAAAGAAAGAATATGAGGAACAAGAAAAATGAGAAAAAACCACACTCCATTCAAAGAGAGTGTGTAAGAAAGAAGATTTAATCTTCAGCAAAGAATGTTCACAACCCTCGAAGCTTCTAGCATTCTTTTTACGCCAAATGCATCAAATCAAGCAATGAGGCGCTAATCTCCAAACATCAAAGTGACGATATCGCACAAACTTTACTTGCCAAGTCTCAAACAACTTAAGAACAGTATGGGGCATAACCCACTGAATACCAAACAAGCAGAAAACCAAGGACCACAACTCCCAAGCTATGGAACAATGAAGTAGAAGATGATCCACCGACTCCCCACACCTCTTACACATATAGCACCAGTCAAGCACTATCACTCGTCTTTTATGAAGGTCGTCGGTTGTTAAGATCTTACCTAAGGAAGCAGACCAACAAAAAAAAGCCACCCTTGGAGGAACCTTCGATTGCCATATCATTTTCCATGGAAAGGAAACAAGAGTTGGGGGGTAGAAGGTGCAATAATAACCTCTAACCTCAAAACCTCTATTCCTTGTAGGTTTCTAACAAACTTTATCTAGGCCAAACCCCCACACTGTCGAAGAGTAAACCAACCCCATAAACCGGTCAACGGCTTCTTCTTCCCAATCTTGTGGTGGACGACGAAATTGCACATTCTAGTGAAACCTCCCAGCAGATCAACTTATAACTTCAGCCACCGAGGAATCCTTTAACCTACTAAGACAATAAAGTTCCAGAAAGGCCTCTTGGAGAGTACAATCCCCACACCACACATGCTTCCAAAATTTCATTTTAGTACCATCCCCTACATCATAAACAAGGAGTTTAGAGAAGTTCAACCAGCCACTTCTAAAGTATCTCCACAAGCTGACCCCATAAGGACTCGTCACCTTTTTCATACACCAACCACCCCAAATGTTCCCATATTATGCCTCTATAACCCTCCTCCATAAAGTATCAGTCTCTATGCCATACTTCCACAATTATTTTCCTAGCAAGGCAGAATTGAAGTTCCCCAACCGTCTTATACCTAACCCCCCAACCTGCAAAGGCCTACTACGTTGGCCCAATTAACTAAATGTATTTTAGGTTCACCACCAAGCCCATTCCACAGAAAATCCCTCTGTAATTTCTCCATACGCTTTGCTACCTTACCCAGTAAAGGAAAAAGGGAAAGAAAGTATGTAGGTAAAGACGAGAAAGAGTTTTTAATGAGTGTCACCTTACCCCCTTTAGATAAATACATTCTCTTCCAACCTGCTAATCTCCTCTCCATTCTCTCTAAGATAGGATTCCAAACTGATAAATCCTTAAATTTAGCACCCAATGGAAGGCCCAAATATTTCAATGTCAAAGAAGACTGCCCACACCCTAACAGACCCACCAAAGCCTCCAAATTGTGTACCTCACCAACAGGTACCAATTTAGATTTTCCCAAATTAATATAAAGCCCTGACACCTCCTTAAATTTAGCAAGAATCGCCCTCAAATTAGCAATCCGAGAAGGTTCAGCATCACAAAAAGTTAGAGTGTCATCTGCAAATAAAAGGTGAGACACTATCACAGATGGACCAACCGTACTACCCACAGAAAAGCCTGAAAATTGCTCGGTGGAGGCAGCTACTTCCAACATACGACTTAATGCCTCCATCACAATATCAAACAACAAAAGAGATAAAGGATCCCCTTGCTGAAGCCCCCTAGAACTTTCAAAGAAATCAGATGGGTTACCATTGATCAAAATGGAAAACTTTACAGTTGAAATGCAATATCTTATTTATTTTCTCCATTTCTCTGAGAAACCACAACGTTGAAGCATATACATTAAAAAGTCCCAACTCAAATGATCATACGCCTTCTCCACATCCAATTTACACAACACATCTGGAACACCTGACTTCAATCTACTATCAATACATTTAGAAGCAATCAAGACAGAATCCAAAATCTGTCTGCCCTTCAGAAAAGCATTTTGTGAATCCGAAATAAGCCCATGCGCCACCCTACGAAGCCGATTAGCCAACACCTTAGAAATAATCTTATAAATCCCACCAACTAAGCTAATAGGCCGAAAGTCCTTAACCTCCATAGCATCCACTTTCTTGGGAATAAGGGCAAGGAACGAAGCATTAAGACTCTTTTCAAACACCACCTGAGAATAGAAATTGTGGAATACAGCCATAATTTCTGTTTTCAAAACACCACAACAAGATTGGAAGAATGCCATTGAAAAGCCATCCGGGCTAGGTGCCTTGTCACCATTAAAGTCATTGATCACCCCAAACACCTCTTCTTCCTCAAAAGGCCTATCTAGCTAACTTGCATCTTTCACCGAGATACTAGAAAAATCCACATCATCTAAGACAGGTCTATGAGCCACATCCTCCAAATAAAGCTGCTTATAGAACTGAGAGATACAATCTGCTATAGCAGCCGAGTCCTAAGACAGCACCCCATCCACCATAAGCCTATCAATAGAATTAACCCTCCTGTGAGAGTTAACTATGCGGTGAAAAAATTTAGTATTCTTGCCTCCTTCCCTAATACAAAGAACGCTAGATTTTTACCTCCAACTTATTTCCTCTAACAGAGTAGCTTTTTCTAACTCATCACAAATTCTTCCCATTTCAACCCTTTCCTCCGCTGATAAACCCCGACTCTACTCCATATTCTCTAGAGCACTTAGGTCCTTCCACAATTTTTTAATCCGAACTTCAACATGACCAAACACCTCCACATTCCATCTTTTCAAATCATTTTTTAAGAAATTTAATTTGTTGGCCAGAATGAAACTCGGTGCACCATGAACCTGATAGGAATCCCACCAAGACCGAACCCTATCCACAAAACCTTCATCCTTAAGCCACATATTCTCAAATCTAAACGGCATACTCCCTTTCTGAAAAGATCCACCCTCCAAGACAATTAGAAAATGATCGAAACACAACCTAGACATCCGTCTTTGAGACACTGTTGGAAACTTCTCCTCCCAATCTGCAGAAAATAAGAATTTGTCCAGCCTAACCTTTGAAGCAACTTCTCTAAAATTTGACCAAGTAAAAGAACCCCCTTGCAATGGTAGATCAATGAGAACTTGTTCCGAAATAAAATTGGAGAACTCCTGCAAAGCTATAGTGACAGAATTAAACCCCAATCGTTCGAAAGGGAACCTAACCACATTAAAATCACCACCCACACACCATGGAACACTCTACCAGCTATTCAAGCCACAGAGCTCCTCCCATAAAAACCTCCTGTCTCGGTATAAATTAGGATCATAAACACTAGTAAACGCCCAAACAAACTGATCTGACACACTTGTAAACTTACAAGAAATCGAAAATCTCCCACTGCGTCCTCCGTTTTATTCACTACCCGAGTGTTCCACATCACCAACACCTCACCAGAGGCTCCACAAGAACCTAAATAAGACCACTCAACATGTTGGCCACCCCACAAGCTATGAATCACCGCTCTATTAATCAACGCCATTTTGGTTTCTTGAAGACAAACCACATCGGACCCCCATTTCCTAATCAAATTTCTAACCTTGAGCCTTTTGTCCTGCTCATTCAACCCTCTAACGTTCCAAGAAATAATCTTCACATTCATTGATAAGGCACAACAGCCCGCTTAGAACTTGCACTCCTTGCTTTATTTGGATCATACTTAACATTCAACGATGACAACAAATTCTTCAACCCCCGTTGACCTTTCTAGCCTGACTTGACCAACTTCGTTTGATCACCCACCATAAGTTTTTTTGTTTTTTTTTTTTTGTTTTTTTTTTTTTAACCTTTCTTTCTGGCCTCAATGGCTAATAACAAACCTATAATCTGCTCCTCAAAACCTTCCAGCAAAGTGCCCATAGATTTTTTGAAAGCCTTTATCCTATTGGTTACCCATTGAGATAGTTGACAATCCACACTCTCCTTACACCCAATCTCCTTCACATGACCAATCATCAACTCCAATGGACCTTCAATGGCCAAAGGTACCACAACTAATGGCTCATCACCACCCTCACAAGACCTCGACCTTTTACCAAATTCCCATGACTCACTCTCTGACCCAGGAACCATAGACAAAGACTCTACTAACCCTCACCCTCGTCTGCCCAACTAACCCTCTGCCCTTCATTAGTACTCGAAACATTACCAGGGACACACTCTCCCTCCAAACTTGAGCAGACTGACATACTGTCTGGAGAACGATACAGTGACAATGGGAGCACTAATTGTCTGCCATCACACAACTGCAATATCCAGTCTTTGGAATTACCCCAAGTCTTATCCAAGTCTCCGACCAATTCCCTTATAGTTGAGGCAGGTATTTGAGTTCCCTCAAAATCAGAATTACCTAGTCCTTCTAAACCCACAAAATCCTCATACCCAACCTCCGATGCCACTGTAGGAGAAAAAGACGCCACCATCAATACTATCGAGTCAGCAAGGGTCAGTACTGGTTCTGATGTTGTGGATGACACCACCGGCACCACCCTCGACCCACTCAGAGCGCTGATCGGCGATACAGCACTTGAATCACTTTGAAAGTCAAGCTGAAACACCCTCCAAATAGTCTCAAAATACTCTTAAAACGGACCTATATTCAATCGTGGGAATTACTTAATATCCTCCACAAAATATAAAGCTTATTGAACTATACAAATTGTTTCAAGAGACTTGTACTTTGATGAACCAATTAATAACACTGATGTAAGGAATCTCTACCTAAAAATATGTTTCCTTGAATTTTTTGAAACTTGGTAACAGCCAATACTTTAGGATTTAATATATGTCCTTAACAAAAAGTAAAACCTTAAACGTGAATTAGCGTCTATAATCATGACTTTGTTCTAAAATACACACTATAGGCAAACCTAGGATTTAAGTTAATATGCATAACCCCAAAGAAAACGTTAAAGCCACCTAATATATATATATATATATATATATGTATATATGTAACCACAATTGAAAAGGTGAAAGCCTCATGACTAAAGATTTGATCCACGACTTGTTCATGGATACACGTTGACCAATTCTAGAATTTAGTATATATATAAACCAATGAAAACTTAAAGTTATATAAATGAATTGAGTTTCGTAATCCATGGCTTTGTTCTAAAATACACACAGTGGCTACCTACGATTTAATATACATATAACCAAAAGAAGATTTAAAGCCATATACATAACCTTTTTAAATTCACGGCTTGTACTAGAATGCACACGGTGGGCAACTTGGGGTTTAATACATATTAACCCTAATGAAAACGTAAAAGTCCTATACATATATTAAGATTGTAACCCATGGCTTTGTTCTAGAATTCAATCTGTAGGAAACTAACGTAAAGTGTAAACCATATTCTGGGAAAAATACCTCTTTAAACAATCTATGTATCCCTAACGTTTTCCATGATAAAATTCTAAACCTTTAATTCTTTGATTCTAACAAATGAGAAATCATACCTAGAATTCTTTGGTTGCCTCTTTAATTAACGCCACGGAAAAATACACCTCCTAGCTTCCTTAATAATGAAACCTTTCTTATAAAAATCCTAATTTATCTCTTCCTCTACCTTATATTGAACACATCAGAGATATAGGCTTAGTGAGACAGTGGACTGCAATTATTTATGGCCTATCAATTATGTATTTATATAAAAATATATAATAACCTCAAATAAAGACACGTGGGGTATTACAAAAGGCATCAAATTAATTCAATTTTTTAAGGCGGCAAGTTTGCTCGTGATTTTGTGAAGTTGAGGAAGAAACCTTCTCAATTTTAACTTCCTGCTTGGCGAATGTTGCTGCAATTGAATTTGGTTGTATGACTACGAGAGTTATCTAGTTGTTTTACATTGATTGTCCAAAGGATCTGCCAATCATTTGTTTTAGCAAAAAGATATGTTTTGCCTGTTCCCCATTCAAGGCTTAGTTGGAAACCCGCAATATAACAAAGGCATATCACATTATCACTATTCATTGTGACTTTATGCTCTCAATTGGAATTCAAATGATTGATTTATGATGAAAGTTGCCATTTATAAGCAGTTCAATGTCATTGTCACTTGTGTTTGCATGTTATGGATTGGTGCTAATAGATACCAATTATTAACGGTCAGTGTCATTGTCACTTGCATTTCTTGGGAGAAATTGCTGTGTTTGCATGTTATGGATTAGTGCCCATAGATTTTTTGTTTTGTTTTGTTTTTAGAATACTAAGGCTCGTTTGGTTTGTAAATTGTCATCACTCAATTTTTAATTTTCATCACTCATCACTTAAAATACCTCAATTTCCCAAACCCCACTCATCACTCAGTTTCAGTTACTTTGTTTGATGAAAAAAAAAAAAACCCAAAAGTCAAACATTGTAGTTAATAATTACGAAAATGCCATTAGAACCTGAGTTTTGGAAACTAAAAATAACTTAAAATGTGTTTTCAGTTTCCATAACTCATCACTCAAAAATCAAATAATTGAATGATGGAAACAAGGGTTGAAAACTAAGCCAAACAAAAAAAAAATTTTGTGGGACCCACGTGTTTTAAGAACTCAACAATGGAAACTGAGTGATATGATCCAAAAACACCCTCATCCAAACGAGCCCTAAGTATTTTTAACACACAAACGGGGATAAGAGAGAAGGTTTATTTGATCCAAAATACATTTGCATCAAAATTCTTCTCCAAAAAAACCAAACACCACACACTTGTAAAAAGAAACAAGCACAATGGCATTATAAGTTATGAGCATATTGCATTCTAGAACTTAAAAATAAATAAATAAATTAAAAAAAAAATAAACTAAACTAAACTAAACTAAATTAAAAGGAGTGTGCATATTACCCCAAGAATCCCAAAAACAGCTAAATGAATGAGGCACAAAGCATAATCCAATAACTTTGGCAACCTTTCCTTATCGTCCTGCATATAGAAACATGAAACACGCGCGTTACTTGAACAATCAGATCAGAGGGAAACAAGACATGTTTAAAGTAGTCATTAAATAATCAACAACTACCAAAAAAGTTCAGGAATTTTATATAACAAAGATAAAGAAATAAGAAATTGTTAATGAAAGCTCACTTGCTTTTTGTCTTTAGAGCACACAATTGCATCTGTGGAAAGGGGAGATATGATTTCCTCAGGCAATGGTGTCACTACGGAGATCGTAGTCATTGTAGGTGGATCACGAGACCAATACCTATTAAGGTGCAACAGAGTATCCCCAGAAGTGGGAGCAGATACTCCATTCTCTAATGCATAATCAACAGAAAAGCGGTGGCTGCTACTCTCACTGTGCCTGTTGCTATGAAGAGCCCGATCCCCGATATCTCCTGCCTCTGAGACAATCTCACTTTCAATGTCATCATCAATATGAACAGGTGCAGCTGCTGACAAACTTATAGAACGCCTTCTCAATGAAGAATTGGCACTGATTGTGCAACTAAATGATCCACTTCGTCTGGGTTCAGAGTCAGCAGTCCCAATATCCATTACTTCCCACCAGAACCTCAAGGCTTGATTACTCTTGGAATAACTTCAATAGTCACTGAAATAAATTAGGATGTTCATTCAGAGGCCAAATCTATATGAATATAATAATAATCCAGCTACTGCTGACAATGATGATAATGTTAGTACTTTTAATTCCTGCAAACAATTCTCAACTACTACACTTTTGAAAAAACTAATTATGTGCACATAAGCATGAGTGATGACACCCATTCCAATTCATTTTAATTAAAGGTCAATCTTGAGAAATATAAGCTCATTAACATGTGTTGGCATCTAAGTTCTGTGAGTCATGACATCATAGAGATAAAGACACAAAAGTAACAACATATGATAGTCCAAACATTTCAATTTTGATTGGTATTAGTACATCTTCTCAGTTAACAACCACTCAGACAAAAATCATAATACTTTGCCTATAAGATCATGGACTTAATGAACGATGTCTTTGAATTTAATTTAAAACAATTCGGAACATCGATATTGTCTGCTCCATCTCCAAGATTGCCATAATGTAAGACATAAAATCTTCAGGCACGGTCATAATTGAATTTTTTTTTCGTTTCCAAACCCATTGAATTTAAAAAAAAAAAAAAAAATCTCACATTATAAGCAAATAAAAGTTATTCTCATTTAAAAGCACTGAAACATGATTAGAAAAACATCTTGACCATAAAATAAATGACAGTTCACTCAACTTTCTCAGCAGCACCTCCACCTCAGATCTGAAGTTCACCAAGAACAAAGAATAATTTTATTTTCTATGTACAAATTCTATTTAAACAACAGATCAATTAGATAAAAACTTTTGTTTCTCTCAAAAAAAAAAAAAAAAAAAAAAAAAAAAAAAAAACTAGGGAACATAAAAAAAAAATGGCATTCCTATCGCCTGACACATAGCACATGCACTAGTGGATTTGTTAGAACTTACCCTTTTTTTATCAGCTTCACAACGAAAGGGATGGTTAGGCCAAATGGGTTGTCATTATTTTATAGATTTAAGAAAGAGGGCAAAGCTGAATATTATAGCAATAAAATCTGATTACGCTAGTTTTGAAAATCCTTGCTCTAGATCTAATGACAGACATTCCAAGTGAAATGGAATAAGCAGATCCCATCTCCAAGCCCAATTAATAAAATTTTTTAGGAAAAAAAACTCAAACTGTTAACCAGAAATTTTATCATATTTTCAAAGCCCCTAGTAATTGGATGTAAAATATGTTTGGGTAGCTAAGCTAGGCAGAGGAAAAGCACTGACTTTCATATTCAAAACACAACCTACACTAGATCTCATATAACTCAAACAATAAAACTTGTATGAAAAGATATTAAATTATTGATACTTTTCAGGTTCAGATAGTCATGACATGAGCGAGAGATAATGACACAAAATCAAACTTAATTTAGTATTCACCAACTTCATTTTCTAAATAATAAAACAATTTACTCATGGACCCAATTTAATCAATGTGGTGCACAGAGTATAACGCATGTTTTTGACTCTTTTCACTCTAACTATAGACTTATCTCACCTATTAGATCAGCAGATTGCAAGATCAAATCTGATGCATATAACTTGTACGTTTCCACCAATTTACAAAAACTAGAATGAACCTGTCTTGTGGGTTTTCATGATGTTAGAAATTCCATGGCAAATTGGGGTTGAACAAAACTAGTGTCACAACAAAAATTCTCAACAATTTCACAAAAAGCAATTTGTCTACCAACTCACACTTGGGCCTATCACAAATCTACAATCTTTTTTAAAATGACCCATGTTGTAGCTAGGTAAAATTGGGTGTTGTTATGAAATCGTTGTGACTTTAGCTTTATTGAAATTATTAAACTCTATGACCCAGAAAAATTAATTGATAGTTCGAACAACAAGCAGAATCTTCAGGAGCAAACTCATATTTTTAATGGCAACCCAACTATATAACTAAAATTGCGAAGAGCTAAAAGATGTGTACTCCTCCACTAACAGAACATGAAAAATGAAAAAGTAAAATACAAAACAGACCCCACCCAAATACTATTGGGAAAAATTTCCTTAGAATTTTTAAATCGATGAAACAATAATCTGAAGTGAACCTTTTTCAGATTAGCTCATGCATGAATATTGAACAAATAAGGAACATGAAAAGGGAACTCAAAAAAAAAAAAAAAAAAAAAAAAAAAAGCAAAAATTACAACAGAAAAGCTGTTACTTTTACGGTTCATTATAATAATATTAAATTGAAATAAAACGCGTCGTTCAATATGCACTTGGAAAAATAAGTAAATAATGGATGCATGTATAATGAGAGAGAGAGAGATACCAAACAACTTGTAAAGAAGGTCAAGTCAAAATCGAACAGAGCGCTGGCTGGAACAGTTTTCTGAGATTTCTCATTCAACACGGCAACGGGTGACCGTACGTATGTGAGAGAATCGATGAAAGAGAAGCGAATGCTTTTTTGAATCTGCTGCGAGCAAATGAATAAGAAACATAGAATCGCAATGGTTCTCTGAGTGAGTGAGTGTTGCTTGTGATCTTGTTTTCCTGAAAGACCAAAAGGGTTTCGCCTGTAGCAGAAATGAGAGAAGAACGCACGTTCCGCGAACCCCCTTTTTTCATTCCTTTCTTTATTTTCTTTGTTTTTTTTTTTTTTTTTATTCCTTTATTCGGACCCTTCCCTAATAAAAAGAACTCCAGACTTTTGCCTATTACTTATTTCCTCCGATGAAAAATGCTACGTCCACAACATTTCTCACAACATTCTCACAATAAATCTTAGTTGGCAAGTTGTTATTTACTATTACTAGTGGGTAAGAAAGTAATTTCAGTATTAGATTTAAATTTAAAACCTGTAACAACCTGCCAACTAAGATTTGTTGTGAGAATGTTGTGAAAAATGTTGTGGACTTAGCATTTCTCTTCCTCCAATTGATGCCTTTTCCTTTTTTCATTCCTTTCTTTATTTTCTTTGTTTTTTTTTTTATATTCATTTATTCGGACCCTTACCTAATAAAAAGAACTCCAGATTTTTGCCAATAACTTATTTCCTCCAATTGATGCCTTTTGTAATAAGTTGGAGACAAAAATCTGGAGTTCTTTGTATTAGGGAAGAGACAAGAATACTAAATTTTTTCACCGCATAGCTAACTCTCACAGGAAGGTTAATTCTATTAATAGGCTTATGGTGGATGGGGTGTTGTCTTAGGACTCGGCTGCTATAGCAGATTGTATTTCTCAGTTCTATAAGCTGCTTTATTTGGAGGATGTGGCTCATAGACCTGTCTTAGATGATGTGGATTTTTCTAGTATCTCGGTGAAAGATGCAAGTTGGATAGATAGGCCTTTTGAGGAAGAAGAGGTGTTTGGGGTGATCAATGACTTTAATGGTGACAAGGCACCTAGCCCGGATGGCTTTTCAATGGCATACTTCCAGTCCTGTTGGGGTGTTTTGAAAAGAGATATTATGGTTGTATTCCACAATTTCTATTCTCAGGCGGTGTTTGAGAAGAGTCTTAATGCTTCGTTGCTTGCCCTTATTCCTAAGAAAGTGGATGCTGTGGAGGTTAAGGACTTTCGGCCTATTACCTTAGTTGGTAGGATTTATAAGATTATTTCTAAGGTGTTGGCTAATCGGCTTCGTAGGGTGGCGCATGGGCTTATTTCGGATTCACAAAATGCTTTTGTGAAGGGCAGACAGATTTTGGATTCTGTCTTGATTGCTTCTGAATGTATTGATAGTAGATTGAAGTCAGGTGTTCTAGGTGTGTTGTGTAAATTGGATGTGGAGAAGGCGTATGATCATGTGAGTTGGGACTTTTTAATGTATTTGCTTCAGCGTTGTGGTTTCTCGAGAAATGGAGAAAATGAATAAGATATTGCATTTCAACTGTAAAGTTTTCCATTTTGATCAATGGTAGCCCATCTGATTTCTTTGGAAGTTCTTGGGGGCTTCGACAAAGGGATCCTTTATCTCTTTTGTTGTTTGATATTGTGATGGAGGCATTAAGTCGTATGTTGGAAGTGGCTGCCTCCACCGAGCAATTTTCAGGCTTTTCTGTGGGTAGTACGGCTGGTCCATCTATGATAGTGTCTCACCTTTTATTTGCAAATGACACTCTGATTTTTTGTGATGCTGAACCTTCTCAGATTACTAATTTGAGGGCGATTCTTGCTAAATTTGAGGAGGTTTAGGGCTTTATATTAATTTGGGAAAATCTAAATTGGTACCTGTTGGTGAGGTACACAATTTGGAGGCTTTGGTGGGTCTGTTAGGGTGTGGGTAGTCTTCTTTGCCATTGAAATATTTGGGCCTTCCATTGGATGCTAAATTTAAGGATTTATCGGTTTGGAATCCTATCTTAGAGAGAATGGAGAGGAGATTAACAGGTTAGAAGAGAATGTATTTATCTAAAGGGGGTAAGGTGACACTCATTAAAAGCTCTCTCTCGTCTTTTCCTACATACTTTCTTTCCCTTTTTCCTTTACTGGGCAAGGTAGCAAAGCGTATGGAGAAATTACAGAGGGATTTTCTGTGGAATGGGCTTGGTGGTGAACCTAAAATACATTTAGTTAATTGGGCCAAGGTATGTAGGCCTTTACAGGTTGAGGGGTTAGGTATAAGATGGTTGGGGAACTTCAATTTTGCCTTGCTAGGAAAATGGTTGTGGAGGTATGGCATGGAGACTGATACTTTATGGAGGAGGGTTATAGAGGCAAAATATGGGAACATTTGGGGAGGTTGGTGTATGAAAAAGGTGACGAGTCCTTATGGGGTCAGCTTGTGCATATACATTAGAAGTGGCTGGTTGAACTTCTCTAAACTCCTTGTTTATGATGTGGGGGATGGTACTAGAGTGAAATTTTGAAAGCTTGTGTGGTGTGGGGATTGTACTCTCTAAGAGGCCTTTCCGGAACTTTATTGTTTTAGTAGGTTAAAGGATTCCTCGGTGGCTGAAGTTATGAGTTGGTCTACTGGGAAGTTTCACTAGAATGTGCAATTTTGTCGTCCACCGCAAGATTGGGAAGAAGAAGCTTTTGACCGGTTTATGGGGCTGATTTACTCTTCGACAGTGCGGGGGTTTGGCCCAATAAGGTTTGTTAGAAACCTACAAGGAATAGAGGTTTTGAGGTTAGAGGTTATTATTGCACCTTCTACCCCCCAACTTTTGTTTCCTTTTCATGGAAAATGATATGGCAATCGAAGGTTCCTCCAAGGGTGGCTTTTTTTTGTTGGTCTGCTTCCTTAGGGAAGATCTTAACAACAAACAACCTTCGTAAAAGACGAGTGATAGTGCTTGACTGGTGCTATATGTGTAAGAGGTGTGGGGAGTCGGTGGATCATCTTCTACTTCATTGTTCCATAGCTTGGGAGTTGTGGTCCTTGGTTTTCTGCTTGTTTGCTATTCAGTGGGTTATGCCTCACACTGTTCTTGAGTTGTTTGAGGCTTGGCAAGGAAAGTTTGTGCGATATCGTCACTTTGATGTTTGGAGATTAGCGCCTCATTGCTTGATTTGATGCATTTGGCGAGAAAGGAATGCTAGAAGCTTCGAGGGTTGTGAATGTTCTTTGCTGAAGATTAAATCTTCTTTCTTACACACTAGCTTTGAATGGAGTGTGGTTTTTTCTCATTTTTCTTGTCCCTCATATTCTTTCTTTCTTGACCATTGTTCTTTAGTTTCTTGATTTATGCCCCCTTAGTACATCCCCAACGTACTCGGTTTGGCAAACTCTATATTATTAATAATATGCTTACGTTATTTATCAAAAAAAAAAAAAATTATACATAATATGCACAATAATATTCATTAGGTTCTTAGAAGTTAAAAGTTTTCAAAAGTTATGTTTTTAAGCTTAAGTTTTCTAAAGTTTATAAAAATCATTTTTTTACATCATTAAAAGAGAAACTTCGACCTTTAAATTATGTTTTAAAGAGAAACTTTGAATTCTAAACCCACAACCACTCGCCGCCGAATCCACTATCAAATCACAACCACCAAAACAGGGGAAAAAAAAAAAACACAACCCACCACCGACCCACCACATGCCACACACCCATCCATTACCGCTGCCAACCCACCCACCGCCGACCCATCCACAGGCCGGCCCTCCCACCACTGAATTCGCACATCAGAACCCACCACCACCACCGATTCGCCCATCACCAGCAGACCCACCCACCCACAGGCTGACCCACCCACCACTGAATCTGCCCATCTCAACCCACCACCACTAATTCGCCCATCACCATCTCAACCCACCCACTACCGAACCAGGTATCAAATCATTGCAAAAAAAAAAACCCACAGCAACAGAAATCGGTATCAGGTCGAGGAGGTGGCGTAGCGAGGCTAAGAGGATGAGAGAAAAGCAATGAGAGTGAGAAGAAAAAAGAGTGAAAGAAGAAAAGATGAGAGGTTTGATGTCAGGAAGAATGAGAGAGAAGAGAAAAGAATAAAGTGATGAGAGAGGAGAGAGAAAAGAGAATAAACAAAAATATTAAACACTTATACCATTTCTGTCTGTACGCTCTTAAATATGAAAGCGTACTGTTCACTCAAGCAAAATATTGTGGCATTTACAACACCTGATGAGAGTGGTTTTTTGGTGTGTCAAATGCCAAATATTTGACATTTGACACACTTAATGGTAATGCTCTTTAGAACTTATACTCCTGAAACTTATACATTTCAACTAATACTCTAGGAACTAAATTAGAACTTATAAGAACTACAATCCTCCAAGAACTACAATCAGATTCATTTACGAGTTGAACCCTAACACTTAAGAATCTAATCAAAAGTGAATGTTATTAATTCCGTTTCGGACCCCGTTTCGGTTTGTCTAGTGGAATGAAATATTTCGGTACCGGCTTATTTTGATGTATCGTTTCAAAGTATTTCAGGGTTTCTAAAAAAACATATATATATATATATATATATATATGAACACACACGTATACAACATAAAAGTTTCAATATAAAAAAGTGTTACTATTATATAAAATAACTAATTTAATTTTTTTTAAATTAAATAAAGTAAAATTAAAAAAAAATTTATTTATAATTGTCTACAAATAAAATTCACATTTTGGATAATCCTAAAAAATACAATAAATGTGAAAGTGAAATTACAAAAGTTCTTAATATTTTAATTAATATATGAATCTTAAAACTATAATAATAAAAGAAGTGTTATGTTCACAATATTTTCACAACAAATTATAAGTGTCTAATAGTTATTAGTTTTAATTTATACACAGAATTAAAATTATTTTTTTGCTTATTAGTAACAGCTAATATTAACATATTACTTACAATTTATTGTATAAGTATTGTAAAAATGTTACCAATATAACATTTTTATAATAATAATATATTTTTCTAAAATAAATTAATATTAATATTATTATAAAGTTATAAACCATTGTACACAACGAGGAGAATAAAAACAAGGGAAATGCTAACGAGTGTCCTTAGGGAATTCATTAGGCCTTGTTTGGTTTAAAAAAAAATGGTCACTCATCACTCAATTTTCATCACTCATCACCCATTACGCATCACTTATCACTTAAAATAACCAACTCCCTACACTTCACTCTGTTTGGCACCATCACTCACTTATCATCACTCAATATTTTTCACCTGTTTGTGGGACCCACACACTGACCCAATGTCAATTGACTTTTTTCTATCTTTTTTTTTTTTTTTTTTTTCTCCTGCCTCTCCCCTTCGTTTTCCCCTGTTTTTATTTGCTTTACTCTTCATCCATGTTAACATCAACCCGCAACAATCCACAGTGAAAAGGAAAAAAAAAGGAATGGAAATCTAGTGAAAAGGAAAGAAAAGAGGGAAAAAAAAAAAAAAAAACCCAAGCCCCATAAGCCAACGTGAAAAGAAAAGAAAAGGAGAATAGAAAAGAAAAGAAGAAAGAAAAAAAAAAAAAACCAAACCCAGAAAGTGAAAAGAAAAGAAAAGAAGAAGAAAAAAAAAAAAAAAAAAAAAACCAAGCCCAGAAGCCAACGTGAAAAGAAAAGAAAAGAAGAAGAAAAAAAAAAAAAAAAGAACCCAAGCCCAGAAGCTAACGTGAAAAGAAAGGAAAAGAAGAAAAAAAAAAAAAAAAAAAAAGAAGAACCCAAACCCAGATACCAGCGTGAAAAGAAAAGAAAAGAAAAGAAGAAGAAGAAGAAGAAGAGAAGAAGAAGACCCAGCTCCAACGGTCATAACCACTGAGATAGACGTGACAAGTCACTGGCGAAGGGCCCACAAGCTCAGCTAATTTTCAAGCTTGCCACTGAGTGACCGGTTTTGAGTTGTGAAAACAGCAAAAATGAGTTTTCATTTTCCATCACTGATACTCATTTTTTTGAGTAACTGAATCATGAAACTGGTGATTCAAAATGCATCCAAACAAGCTGTCTGCCGTGGGACCCACATAAATTGGATGATGAAAACTAAAAACTGAGTGATATCACTCAAAATTGTGTGCATCCAAACAAGCTCTTAATAATCCATTTAAAGAAAGTTTTTATGGAAAATGAAAAAAAGTAATTAATATTTTGACAGCTTTTTCATTTTTCATAAAAGTGGAATCAAAATTTTCTTTAAATAGATTATTAATGAGTGCCCTAAGGATAGTTGTTAGCATTTCCTTAAAAATAATAGACACTTGCTTTTGGATATTTTTTTTAAACTTTCTTTGTCATTTCCAAAGTTAATCACGTGATGGGCTTAGAAAAGTTGAAACTTGAAATCAATAAAAGTAGATAGGACTAGACTCTAGAAGACACCAAGGGCCTGTTTGATTGGTAGGTTATTTCTTACCAATATTTTCACATTTTAAATAATTTTATACACATTTTAACATATTTTTTCACCCAAACGTAGAAAATAAAAGAATAAAAGACCAGTCCCACTCACTCGTGGATACAAAACGGAGAAGAAGAAGAACAAAAGACCAGTCCCACTCACAGCGGCTCTGGTATGTTTACAAGCTCTACGCGTAGCTCTGGTGACCTGTGTGGCGGTGAGCTTGGGTGTGTGGTGTGGTGGAGGTTCGGGCAAGCAAAGGATGAAAGAGGGAGCTAAATTGATTTTGATTTTGATTAGGGACCTAAGTGATAAGGGTGATGCGGTAAAATTCTATTGGCTGGCGTAAAACAATTGTTTTACGCCACAGCCCGACAGAAATGATAGTTATATTCTAAAAAAAAAAAGGTCCGAATAAAGGAATAAAAAAAAAACAAAGAAAATAAAGAAAGGAATGAAAAAATGGGGTTCGCGGAACGTGCGGTGTCTTATAAATTTAGGGTGAGTTTGTTTTGGCTTTTTGGGAAAGAGCTTTTTGAAAAAGTGGCTTTTTTAAAAAGTGCAGTATAAAAAGTGCTTTTTTAAAAAGCTGAGTGTTTGGTAAAAGCTATTAAAAAGTGATTTTTAAAAAAGCTGAGTGTTTGGCTAGCATTTATAAAAGTGGCAGTTTGAGAGCTAAATTACTAAAAAGGACAATGTCTATATAAATAAAATTCTTTGTTTTAATTACCTCTTTTAATGCAAGTTATGGACACAATATTTTCACAAAAATTTCACAATAAAATCTATATAACAAGTTGTTAATGGTAGGAAAAAAATGTCACTAGTAGATCTAAATAAGAACTAATAACAACTTACTATGTAAGTTTTATTATGAAATTGTTATAAAAATATTCTGTCAATATTACTATTTTTTATTTAAAGAAAAATAGTACTAACTTAAAAAATTTAGAGATATAATAAAATGTCACAACAATATTAATTTAAAATTAATCTTTGTAAAATAAAATTTTATTAACACTTATTTTTTAAATGAGTTGTTTTAGTACTCAAAATTTTTTCTTTACCACATACCCTGTAACAGGTATAGAGAAGGGACTTCTGTAAATCATCAATGGAATTGGAGTTAACATCTCATTGCAAATGGAATATAGCTGTATATTAAAACTAAAAGTAAAGTTCCAATCAATCTCTTTCCATAAAACATTATTGAAACTATACTTAGTTAACCTCGGTTTCAAATAGAAATTACTTGAAGAAACAACTATTTTGAATCATTATCTGAAAAAGGAGCAACATGAAAAACTAAAATAAGATGAAATTCCTCAAACATATTTTAGCATCAATGTCCAAGATGACCTTTACATATAGCAACCAATTAGTCACTCCAATTGAAAGCACAATGTTTGAAAGAATCTGCCAAGTATCTTACTCACTCACAATTTTCGTCCACCTCCCTAGATCACTAAACTATACATCTAACTACCTTAACTTCAATATTGAATACAAAGACAAAGCCAAAATGTCTCATAAGAAAATGCATACAATAAAGAGCCTTGAAGCCAATAATGTCTATAACCTTGAGATTTTGGAAACCAGACAGAGCCAAGTCTTTTAGCAGCTCATAGCCCAATCCATTAGCCCCTACTTCTAACACTTTTGCATATTTTGCAAGATCCTCACCCAAGTCTCAACTACCACCAATTATAACAAAAACCTTCAAAGTTTTAACATATTTGAATAAGGATTAAATCCAAGAAGATTGAAGCTGAAAAATTGATAAGAAAGAGTAGTACCATGTGGGGGTACCTTGTCTGCCGATTAAGTCCATGAAATACAAGAAAAAGAACTGCACCCATAAAAGTTAAACGAAAAGTAAAGACCTAGATATTATAAACCAAAGAAAATAAAAATTACTTTAAGAGGTTGAGTGAATTTGATGGAAAATTTAAAAGCAACATTGCCTTCACATAACCAAGTATATGCTTTGAAGAGCATCTCAAAAAATAAAAACCTATACCTGAAAGGCCAGAAACAACCTTCACAACCTTCTACTTTGATCTATCATCACGTAATCTTAAAATTTACACAGTCTATTTAAGACTTAAAGATTCCATTTGTGGCACTATGAGATGATAGCCTACCCCAATAAATAAAAATAGAATTGGTAAAGCAAATAATACCTTCATAGATTTCATCCCATCCAGTGTAGTAATGATGTCCATGGAGATCCAAAAAATGTCCCTATTTTAGATTTGCCTTCATCACTAAGCTATACACAAACTTGCTTACAAAATGGTTTCTAAAAATAAAATAAAATAAATTGTTGACTGCAATAAGTCAAACTCATTGAACATATTAAGTTGAAGTTCTTTAATAAGAGCTCCAGCTACATTACCTGCATCAAAACCAAGCTTGGCTCAATAGACAGATAACATAATATACTACAGATTAACTGAAGGGACTTTCAAAATAGGCCAACTAACACAATAGAGTTGGGTAAGCATAAGTTAAGCAGAAAATGGTTTTAAGTTCCTACCAAGTGAGCAAAAACAACATTACCATGTGGCTAAGGACCACTGTAAGCAGTAGGAGGTAAGAAGAAATAAACAAACCAAAAATTAGTGGTCTTTTTGTAAAAGAATCAAGATGCAAACAAACACCAAAGTTGACATTCATCAGGTTTTAGTGTGTGAACTGTACAAACCTTACCATAACTAACAAATAAAATTTGTAGATTAAAAATCAAGAATAGAATTACCATAACTTGCAGTGGTGTACCTATTTCCATTTTTGACATTCATCAGGCCTTTTGCGTTTATATCCAGTGGGTTTTTTAATAACATTTAAGCTTTTCCACTCTCCTCTCATTCACCAGGGGTTGAACCACTAAGCTGTCCTTAGTAATGAGTTTGAAATTATGACCATGATATCCAGGAGTCTTCCCATATATGCGTGCATATATATATATATATATATATATATTAAAAAAATAGTTTTATTTGTAATCCCAATTAAGCACTTTAAGATACATGATGCACAAATTATTCTTGATAGTTAAACCAATCTTATGCAGCAATGCCACCCACTGCTATTGTCTGGTATAAATCTTTTCTATTTTGGACAGAACCTGAGGCCAAGACCACTTTTAGATTAGACCCAAAGTCACAAACTCTTATCTCAATACACAAACCCACCATGAAATAAATCAATAAAAAATCAAACCCAGTTCTCAATATCCCTTAAACTTTCAAATTGATAATCTCAGAGACCATTGTGATTCAATTAATCTCCTTTCTACCATATAAACCTATCTCACCGCCAATCCCAATCCCAATATCTAACATATGAATCATAAAAAATTCAAACCCATAGCTTTGTTTCCCCTAAAATTTCAAATACACAATCCCAAAGAATCAGCCAAAGAATCAGAATTTAAAATTCCTCATGAATTTCGAATTTGTATCAAGAATTAAAAGGCTCACAAATCAATGCCTTCAAAGAAACTATACATAAAAATCAAGTTTCTAAGTGGTAGCCACATGAATCTAGATAAGAATTCACAAAATTAAATCAAAAAAAA